>CM018684.1:58424956-59125800 GCA_009363875.1 Mikania micrantha
GCTAAACTCTTAGAACTATCTAGGTTAAATGAATTATGCATGTTTGATTTTGGTTTATTTCGGTGTTGGAACATATTGATGTGATGAATTTATGATTTAAAGACTTGTTTTTGAATATTGGATGTTGTATGTGTATTGTGATTGTTGAAATTGATATTAGTTCCTCATGTATCTTGGTGATTGTCTGTCACATAATAGGTGCATGCTAGAATCAATTACTGTGTGTTTTTGATTAGTGGATGAGTTGCTTTGGCCGAGTGATTCATAGGAGTGTTCTATTATGATTTAGACGATTAAGATGTGCAAACCAACTTTAATAGCCGTGAGTTGAGAATTTGTCGATAAGTCTTGGCTGTTAGCTTGTTAGTTAGGGCTTCGTGAGAAGATCATCTGATTAGTCTATCAAACTTTGTTTATCGAATCCAATAGAAAACCCAATTATCCCTAGCATTTAAGTGAACTGTGACTTTCGTGCCGTGAGGTAGAGTGTTTAAATACAGTTATTTCTTAGGTGTTTTTTAGATTATTGTACGTGAGGTAGATAATCTAGCGGATACTTCATAAGTAGTTGGATGACCTGTGAGGGAAATCCATGTATCCGGTGGTTTAACGGCTTTTAGGATCCTTAGTTGACTATCCTTGAGAAGGGTCGAGGGTGCTCTAGGTTTCCTTTGAGTTTAGTATTTAAGATCCCGTTATCACATTAGTTCCATCCCCGATAGAACTTTGTCAAACATGTATATAATTAAACCTAGGTAGTGTTTCTTTCCTTCCCTGATTTAGTCGTTGTTTGCTCGTCTGTTTTCATTTCTAAGTGTTTTATTAAATATTTTTTTGTTAGTAGAAACCCCCTTCCTTATTATTATTTTATTTAAGTACAAATTGATATAGGATAAGTTTTTGAGTCTAGTTAGTGCAGTCTGTAGAAGTCCTGTGGGTTCGATATCCGGACTTACTTTTGTCTTGCTACATACGATAGGTACACCTTGCCTGTCCAGCTTAGTTTTAGAGAGTCTAGATTTATTACTTTGTGTCTAGGTTAGAGTCGGTTTTTAGTTAGTTTATTAGCAAAGCTCCGTCGACATCAAGTTTTTGGCGCCGTTGCCGGGACTTCTTAGTCGATTTGCGCTTACTAGTTCTTGTGTCTTATCTGTGCATAGTTGTTTTTATTTTTAGTTTTATTATTTTATTTTGTTTTATTTGTTTTTAATTTCTTTTTGTTTTATTTGCAGGCTTGGTAGTGTATGCCACACCTACGTTCACAGGACCGCCACCTGAGCTTTTTTTGCCGTCAAGGAGCGATTCGCGGGACCTTTCTGAGGGTTCTACGAGCGAGGTAAGTGCTTCTACTCCCATTTATGTTGATCTTTCTGAGCACACACCGTCTTCTTCTTCTACTATTCTTCTACTCACTCTAGTCCACCGTGCCTTTGATCCACAAATGGCAGCGCGTCGCACTGTTCACCAGCAGGCACACTGCGGGTTCACGGGGCTTAACGCAACCCATTACACACCGCCACCGATCCCGAATGAAATTCGTGGCAGATTCCTTCATATATCATGACCGCTATTAATAATGCTCAATTCAGCGGTCGTGATGATGAAGATGCACCCGCACACCTTGCTCGGCTCACGCGCATCTGTGGCACCTTTAATCTTCAAGGTGCCACCGAAGATGCGATTTTCATGCACCTATTTCCTTTTTCTTTATCAGGGCGAGCAGCTACTTGGCTTGATTCTCATCCGCCAGGCACTTTCACCACCTGGGCTAGTCTTCGGGATGCTTTTCTTAAAAAGTACTTCCCACCTGCTAAGCAGCCCGTTTGAGAGATGAGATCCATTCATTCCGAATGGCTCCTGATGAGCCTTACTATCTTGCTTGGGAGAGGTTCCAAAACCTTCTAAGTAGATGCTCCCAGCATGGTCTTTCTGACTGGGCCCTTGTAGAGAAATTCTACAATGGTCTAACTTATGAGACCCGTGCTCGTTTTGACACTTCTGCAGGTGGTCATCTTATGGGAAAAGGGATGTTGCTGAGTGCAACCGATATTGTTTGAGAGTTTTGCTCAGGCCGAGTATGAGCAGCGGTCTTCAAATAGGAATTCAACTCCTATCACTATTTCTTCCTCATCACTGAGGGTGTTCATCATGTGAACACAGACACTAGTGTTGCTGCTAGCTCTTGAGTCTTTAGCTAGGGATGTCAAGGAGTTAAAGATGAGAGTAGACAGGTGTGAGATCTGCAGAGGTGGCCATGCCACTCTGAGTGTTTGGTGAGCCAGGAGCAGGCTAATTATGTAGGGGGACAGAGTAGGTTTGGGCAGTCTTATAACCCCGGTTGGGGAAATTCTCAGAACCAAACCTATAGATCTTCAGGCAATCCCCCTGGTTTCCATCATAGTTACTCTCAAAACACAGGGGCAAGGGTCAGCCGAGTGGTTAGTAATCAGGTAGTACTACTCAGGCAGTGGTGGTGGTTTGGGTAGGATAGGGTTTATTGACTCAGTTAGTGGCAAAAGATGCACTACAACACAGAAGATCTTACATGAGCATGACGTTCTCCTCAAGAACCAGCAATCTGCGTTCTTGGATTTACAGCGAACGGTGGTGACATAGCCAAACGGTTGGATGAACGGCCTCAGGGCCAGTTCCCGGTCAGCCCCAAACCAACCCAAACGCCCACGTTAAGGCGGTTACTACCCGTTCTGGAGGAGGTAGAGGAGAGGTGTTCATGCCACCCGTGTTAGTTGAGGTTGAGGAGAGCGAGAGATTGGTTCCACCGTTGATGAAGTTGAGGAGAACCGGTGGATGAGGAGATTGAAATGGAGACTCCTGGGAGGGTGCAAACGAGGCTAGTCCATCAAGTACCGCATCTAACAGTGAGTCTCCCGTTGAGAAACCGGTAGTTGGGAAGAAACCGGTCACGTGTAAGCACACCAGAGATTGATCTTACCCGTGTTCCTTACCCCCCGCGCTCTTGACCATCAAAGCACGCAAAGGAATACGGGCACTTCCTTGATATTTTCAGACAATTGAAGATCAATCTCCCATTCATTGAAGTCCTTCAGCGTATTCCTAAATATGCTAGGTTTCTGAAAGAGTTTTCTGAAGGGTAAGACAAGTTAGGAGAGGTTTGCTAACGTTCCAATAGCGCGGGTTGTTCCGCGGTGATTTTAAACAAGATTCCCGAAAAGCTTGCAGATCCGGGAATGTTTACTATCCCGTGCTTATTTGGAGATGACGTGAGGAGGTATGCTCTGCGGACTCAGGGGCTAGCATCAATTTGATGCCATATTCTTTATACGCGAAGCTAGCCCTAGGTGATTTGTCCCCCCCCACGCATGACCTTGTCGTTGGCGGATCGTTCGGTGAAGTGCCACGGGGAATCTGAAGAATGTGTTTTTAAGGTTGATAGTTTATGTTCCCCGTGGATTTTGTTGTGATGGCCATGGAGGCGGACACGGCGTTCCCATCATTCCAGGGCGCCCATTTTTGCGCACCGCTAAGGCCATCCTAGATGTGTATGAGGGAAACTCACTTTAGAGTGGGTGATGAGAGCATCGTTTTGAAGATAGCAAAGTCAATGAAGGCCGGTGGTGAGTTAGTCCATCAAGTGGATGGTGTGAATTTGGTGAGTGATGAGTTAGGTGTGAATGAAGTATGGGAGAAGGACCATGGGATGTTGGTGATCGTGGTCATGAGTTAATTGCAAGGAGGAGGTTTCCCTGGATTCTCCCAGTTGAGATGAGTATTGTGGGTTCTTGGTTAAACTCCCAAGTGTAGAGTTTGTAGGTTATTTGAGTGTCTTTGGTGTTTTTTTTTTTTTTTCATTTTTCGTAATTGTTTTTCGTTTTTTTGTTTTTCGTTTTCGTTTTTGCGTGTTTTCTTGAGTTTTGCAGGTGTTTACTCATTTGGATGCAAGAAAAAGGATTTGAGGCACCATGTATGTATTCTTTACCTTAGAATTGATTTTGGGGTGTTTAAGGAAGAAAAAGGGATTGGAAAATTGGCTAAGGCATGAAATTCCAGAAACTTTCTGTGAAAATTGCCACGTCGCGTCACGCGACGACCCAAGGTAACCTGTCGCGCTACGCGAAACATCTGGTCAACTACGCGGGTCAACCACTTGTCGCGTTACGCGACGGACAATCGAACAACTGTCGCGGTACGCGACGGGTCCAGGAATGCTTAAAAATGTTTAAAAACCCTAGTCTTCAAATTTCACTCCCAATTTCCTTTCATACATCGTGTTCATTACTATAGGTGGCTTTCTAAGTTCATTCTTGTTGCATTGGATTGATATTTTTCAAATTCTTAGTTAGTTTTTAACTTTCTTTGTTTGATTTGCTTTTCTTTATTAATTTTAGTTAATTGGTAAGGTTGGTTTGTGGTTGGACTTAATCATGGATATCATTATTTTTCTTTGGACATGTTGATGTGCTTGATCTTTGTTTTGTGTAGATCTTATGTTATTGTTTTATAGCCTGTGGAGAAAGAATTGTAGATTGTGGAGTTACGTGGAAAGATTGGCACCTGACAGTCTTATCTTCAACCAGCTAAGTCATTTTCAGTTTTTAGTTTTAGTTTTTAGTTTTTCTTTTGGGTTTCCTTTTCTCTACATTGAGGACAATGTAAAGTTTAAGTGTGGGGATGGGAAACTTAGTTTAATTTTGTTTTAATAATTAGTTTTTCAATTCTTAGTTTTAGTTTTCAATCCTTAGTTTTAGTTTTATTCAGTTTTTGAGTCAAAATTTTTGCTTTTATTTGTGTTTCTGCATCGTTAGCTTAGATCTTTCTTGTCCTTGTTTAGTTGGTTGCAAAAAGCATGATGGGAAATGATAGAAAAGTTGGGTTTTATGGTTTCTTTCATATTTAACTTGTTGTTTTGGGTTTTTATGCTTTGGTTATGGGATGTGTAAGTAGGCTCAACTGATTGTTTTTGTTCCGTATGATTGGTATAAATTTACTTAAATGCATGATTTTCATGGGAAACATCTTGGGTGGTTGGGAATTGATGAAACTGTTTTCTAGTTGTGAAGGAGTCTTTGCATAATAACAAATGAGAGTTTTTGAAAATCTGATTTTTGTTTGGCACATAAGTACTCTTTTTATGAGAATAAATCCGAGTCTTATGGCGCCTTCATTTCATCAAATAAGCTGAGCTAAAAAAAAATAAAAGAAAGAATTTGGATGAAAACTTATGTGTCACACGCCGGGTTGCAGCCTGGTTGAAACACCACTGAGTTAAGTTCAATGTGTAAAAGAAAAACGCTCACGCTTCCATCTGTTTCATTATAAAAATCTGATTTGAGAAATTTCTTGTTTGTTTATATGTAACGATGACTTGAAAGCCAGAATCCAGGATTGAGTTGATTTTAGATTACCTAAGTGTGGGTCAAATGAAATGAAATGCAGAACATGAACTTAATGAACCATGATTAAGGGGCATGAATAATCAGTATGGGTTTAAAAGGATAAAAATACTTGCAATCTTTTCCAAAGCGTTGAATTTTAAATTGACTACTTTAGTTGTGTAGAAACCATTTTGTCTAACTATGATCCCAGATTTTTGCATATGCCTTTTTCAGGGACGAAAAAGAGATAAGTGTGGGGATGTGATGTGTTGCAAAACACATCTATTTTTCTATTTTTTTTATTTCGTTTCTGTACAGTTTATTAGATTTTAGAGTCGATTCAAGCTGGTTCTTCACAATTCTGTAATTTCATGCTTACAGGTTATAAACACATCATTTTGGCATAAAAGATCAAGAAAACGAGTGTCCGGTTGAACGAGAACAGATACAAGAACAAAGAAAGAAGAATTCTGGATTTTTCAACCCCTCGCGCTACGCGAGGACCACAGGAAACCCTGTCGCGGTACGCGACAGGTGAAAATGACCAAACTGCCCCTGTTTAATGATTGCGGTTTGACCCGACTATTTTGTCGGGTAGCGAGACCCGTCGCGCTACGCGAAGGGTTTGGGTGTAGCCGTCGCGGTACGCGACAGGTTAAATTCCAGAAAATCGAGTTTAAGGTTTGTGAAACGGCTGGAGACGGATACATTCGATATCAGACGATCTAGGACGAGGGTAGAGACGGCCAGAGGCGATTGGAAGCGATCGGGAGGTTCTTGAAGCGAGAGATCGAAGGATTGAAGCCCCAGGATTGTTCCTTCGGGTGTTAACCATTCGGTTTTCTCGTTCTTGGTTTCATTCCTGATTACTATGTGTTTCAAGCTTTGTAAACTTGTTATGATTTCTGTTTTGACAATGTTTCTTGGCTAAACTCTTAGAACTATCTAGGTTAAATGATTATGCATGTTTGATTTGGTTTATTTCGGTGTTGGAACATATTGATGTGATGAATTTATGATTTAAAGACTTGTTTTTGAATATTGGATGTGTATGTGTATTTGTGATTGTTGAATGATTGATATTATGTTCCTCATGTATCTTGGTGATTGTCTGTCACATAATAGGTGCATGCTAGAATCAATTACTGTGTGTTTTTGATTAGTGGATGAGTTGCTTTGGCCGAGTGATTCATAGGAGTGTTCTATTATGATTTAGACGATTAAGATGTGCAACCAACTTTAATAGCCGTGAGGTGAGAAGTTGTCGATAAGTCTTGGCTGTTAGCTTGTTAGGTTAGAGGCTTCGTGAGAAGATCAGTCTGATTAGTCTATCAAACTTTGTTTATCGAATCCAATAGAAAAACCCAAGTTATCCCTAGCATTTAAGTGAACTGTGACTTTCGTGCCGTGAGGTAGAGTGTTTAACAGTTATTTCTTAGGTGTTTTGAGATTATTGTACTGTGAGGTAGATAATCTAGCGGATACTTCATAAGTAGTTGGATGACCTGTGAGGGAAATCCATGTATCCGGTGGTTTAACGCGGCTTTTAGGATCCTTAGTTGACTATCCTTGAGAAGGGTCGAGGGTGCTCTAGGTTTCCTTTGAGTTTAGTATTTTAAGATCCCGGTATCACATTAGTTCCATCCCCGATAGAACTTTGTCAAACATGTATATGAATTAAACCTAGGTAGTGCTTCTTTCCTTCCCTGATTTAGTCGTTGTTTGCTCGTCTGTTTTCATTTCTAAGTGTTTATTAAATATTTTAGTTGTTAGTAGAAACCCCCTTCCTTATTATTATTTTATTTAAGTACAAATTTATATAGATAAGTTTTTGAGTCTAGTTAGTGCAGTCTGTAGAAGTCTGTGGGTTCGATATCCGGACTTACTTTTGTCTTGCTACATACGATAGGTACACTTGCCTGTCGGTAGCTTAGGTTTTAGAGAGTCTAGATTTATTACTTTGTGTCTAGGTTAGAGTCGGTTTTTAGTTAGTTTATTAGCAAAGCTCCGTCGACATCAATATTACACAATGACTTGAACGTAAAACACAATAACGCGTAGATTACACAAATGACCTTAACGTAAAACAAAATAATGACTATTACACAATGACCTGAATTTAAGACACAATGATGTTATATTACACAATCATTTGAAGATAAAAAACAATGATGAATATATTACACAATGACCTGAACATAACACACAATGATGATTATATTACACAATGTTCTGACGATAAAACATAATGATGAATATATTACACAATGACATAAACATGTATACAATGATGAAAATGTATTTTTCAAAAAAATAAAAACAATTTATGTTTTTTAAAATTACAAGTTCTATAAACATAATGGTAAAATAACACAATTATGTACTTTTAATACATAAAACATAAAAAATAAATAAGAACAATTTATTTCATGCATAAAAAAAATAACAAAATAACACAATATGATATAAAAAATAAAACAAAATAAAAAAAATATTAAACACAATGACATGAAGCATTAAACACAATAACTTGAAGCAATAAACACAATGACCAAAATACCCTTTTTATAAAATTAGAGTAATGCCACTTGTGAAATCCACAATCTTTCTCACCTTCTCACCAATCTCACCCTTTTTACTTGAACCTAATCCTATATATATATTAGGCCGAAATTACTGCTATGCCCATATCCTTGTTCACGTGTCTGAAATTTAAATTTAATATAATCATCTATAACGGTTAAGTTCTGTCACCTAAATCAAAATTATGATGCAGCCTAAAAACTAATATATCTTATGCTTAATTAAAATACTAAAAACTTCAATAAACCAAAAGAGCAGTTCATTGGGTTTTAATTAGAGATTTAAAAAAATGAATTACATATATCATATTAACTATATTTGTAAATTACACATTTCCTCTTATCTAAAAAGAAAATTGTATGAGAAGAGGATAAATGTAATTTAATTTTTGACTTCATTATATATGTAAATAGAGTTATAAATTGACGGATATATGTAATTCTTACTTAGATAATTAGATTTAAAACAAGTAGAGTTACTTGGGCTCACACGTAGTAGTAAGATTAAAACACGAACACTACGGCACTGTGCTATTGTTAAAAGAAACATATAAGGTCGATGTGGCTTGGTTATGAAAATTCAAATGTAGATAAAAAACACAATTATATATGACTTATTCTAAAAAAAGTGATTGAATAGGAAAAATCTATTAATATCATGTATTACAAAGTTAAAAATAAAAAAAATATTAAATAATTAGTAATAGAAATTTAAAAACTAAATGATATTTCAAAATAAAGTATGATCGAAATTACGTATAACCAATAAAAAATAGTTTTCAAAAAGTTTGTTTCTTAAACAATTTTGTTAGAAAAGCTATTTTAAAATTTTCATTTTTTACAAAAACCAAAATACAAGTTGAAAAAATAAAAATATTAAAAAGTTTAATAATAGAAATTTCCAAAGCATAAAATGATACTTGAGATAAAATATACATAAATTATTTAAGTAATAAATAATAATAATGTTCTATAACTTTTATATTAAAAAATTTTTACTTTGAAAACATGTCAACCAAAAAATATATTTTGAAAAAAATATCATTTTTTAAAGTATCTCCTTTTTTTAAAAATTTTGATATGAATTATATTTTTAAAACAATCGTTTTTACAAGAATTTTAGTTTTAAAAAAACAAGCTTTATAAAAATTTCATACTTTTAAGGAAGTTTGTTTTATGTTGTAAAAATGTTGTATTTTATCAAAATTTAGTTTTTTAAAAGTTTGTTTTTTTTAAATTAGAATCTTTTATAATATAATAAGATTTTTTAGTTGAAACCAGTATAAATAATACAATTAATATTTAATATTGTTACTATTTAATATGAGAGTAAATTTAATAAAGCAAACACAAAAAAGATTTTTAAGAAAATTCTAAGTGCATGTTTAGGATTTCATTTGAAATAACTTATAAACTTATTAGCTTTATGAAAAAGTCAATAAGTTAAAAAAATAATTGGTAATGTCAAAAAGACTTTTTGTTTTAACCAATGTTTTCATAACCGCACCGGACGTCGAACTGGTCTCCTTACTGGTCAGAGGTCGGACATGTTGGACCGGTCGAACCGGATTTAAGAACCGGATGATTTTATATACATTTTATAATATATATATAAAAAATCGAAAAAAATTAAAAAAATTTAAAAAAAACGGTTCAACCGCCGGTCCGACAACCGGTTTTCCGGTCCGACCGCCGGTTCGCCGGTTCGACCGGCCGGTTCACCCAAAATCGGCCCAGTACCCTAACCGGACCGGTCCGACGTGCCGGTCCGGTTTTCAAAACATTGGTTTTAAACTTTTTGAGTAAGGTTTAAAAGTTGTTTTTAAAAAGATATAATATATAGCTTATTTTTAAAAAAATAATTGGTAATGTCACTGCAAACCTTAAAATCTTATAATGTTCACCTCACTGAATATGTGAGAGAGGAGAAAGCGGTTGTGAGAGGAGGAGAAACGGGGAGCGAAGGCCGTTGTCCTCTCCAATTTGATCCGGGAAGGGGGGCGGTGTGCCCACCTAGCCCTGCCGCACCGCTAAAGCCCGCTGAGGAACGTATTGCGCATGGTCTTAGTGACTTTTTGACTATTTACAATTTTACGTATAAAAAATTATTACAAACACCCTTTTTAAAACTTTATTTTAAAAACTAATAAATTAATAAGCACTTTTGACAAAAAAATCTTTCTAAACTTATATAAATAATTCCAAACATGCCCTAAATAATTACTTACATAAATATATTTATATTTGATGTGTGTAAAGTAGCTTAATAATAACTAATAAAAACCAATACTATCCTAGACACTAAGTAATACTCTAGACTCTCTAAAACCTAAGCTACTGACAGGCAAGTGTACCTATCGTATGTAGCAAGACAAAAGTAAGTCCGGATATCGAACCCACAGACTCCTACAGACTGCAACAACTAGACTCAATGACTTATCTATACAAAGAACTTAAATTAAATTATATGTTTAAAAGGGGGGTTTTGTGATTAACTACTTAAACTAAAATTAACAATTTAGAACAATCGACTCAAGACTTAAATAATGGCAAATACAACTAGAATTCACGAATGATGAAATGACTACCTAGGGTTTACTTTATACATGTTTGAAATGTTTAGATTGATTATGGAACTAGTCATGGAACCAGGATCTTTGAATATTAACTCATTAACATATTAGAGATTCTTTAACCCTTTTTAAAGATTTCAACTAAAATGCCTACAAGTATTTTAAACACCGTTTATGTTAATTACTCTCACAAGTTAACCAACCCATTAATGGTATGTCCTAAAAACCATATTCCTCACGGTAATAATAGTTTCAACACATCACATGTAAAGGACAATAAGGAAATCCATCTTGAACTTAACATACAATACTATGTTTCAATAACCTAATCTTAGCCTTTTCACAAAGACTTTAACTAGTATTCAAACATGCAAGATATGTTAACAAATTCTCACTTCACAGTTATTGACTTTGGTTAAACATTTAAATCATTTATGATCCAATTATTATTCCTATGAATTACTACGTCTAGTAACACATCCACAAATCAAGAACACCAAGTAAATGACATAACATACGCTCATTACACGAAAGACATTCGCCAAAGCATACGAGGACATAATAATTAGATCTCAAACATTATAAACATTCATCCACATTCAAGATTTCAAAACCAAATCATAAACCATTAAAAATCCAAACTTGTTCCACAATCAATCGTTACTACAATCAAACATGCATAGTTATAAAACCCTAGGTAGTTTAAAAGGTCTAGCCAATAGTAATCATGAACAAACAGAAAGATCTAATGTATAAACCAATGTAAAACATCATACGAAGAGAAAACAAAACAAGAATAAGAACCGATCGCGATTACACCCTTCGATTTGCGATCCTAGGGCCTCCCGATGATGGATCTTGCCTCACTTGCCTTCCAGAACTCCTTGGTCGCCTCCAATGTCTTCTCTGATCGTCCCCAAAACCGAAAATGTGCGCCTTCAGCCGTTTTCCAAATCATAAACTTGATTTTCTGAGATTTTAACCCTGTCGCGTAGCGCGACATGTACCTCCTTGCCCGTCGCGTAGCGCGACGGGTCCACTACCCGACAAAATAGTCGGGTCAACCGGCATCATTAAGTGAGGGGTAAAACTGTCATTTCCACCTGTCGCGTAGCGCGACAGGGTTTCATTTGGTCCTCGCGTAGCGCGAGGAGTTGAGTATCCAGAATTCTTTTTTTCCTTTGTTCGTGTAATTGTTCTCGTTCACCCGGACACTCGTTTTCTTGATCTTTTATGCCAAAACGATGTGTTTATAACCTGCGAACATTAAATTATAGAAATGTGAAGAACCAGCATCTATCGACTCTAAAATTGACTAAAACTGTACAAACCGAATTAAAAACAACTAGAAAAACAGATGTGTTTTACAACACATCACATCCCCACACTTATCTCTTTTTCGTCCCTGAAAAAGGTTTATGCAAAAATCTGGGATGACAGCGAGGCAAAACGGTTTCCACACAATTAAATCATTAATTCAAAATTAAATGCCATGGAAAAGATTGCAAGTATTGTTATCCTACTAAACCCATACTGATTTTCACAGTCCCTTAGTCATGGTCCATTATGTTTATGTTCTACATTTCATTTTATTAGACCCACACTTAGGAAATTTAAAATCAAATCAATCCTGTATTATAGCTTTCAAGTCATCCTTACATATAAACAAACAAGAAAATTCTCAAATCAGATTTTTATGAATGAAACAGATGGAAGCGTGAGCATTTTTCTATTATTTTTTTAATCCATTGAACTTAGCTTAGTGGTGTTTCAACCAGGCTGCAACCCGGCGTGTGACACATAAGTTTCTCATCCAACTTCTTTTCTTTCATTTTTTTTTTTAGCTCAGCTTATTTGGTGAAATGGAGGCGCCATAAGACTCGGATTTATTCTCATAAAAAGAGTACTTATGTGCCAATGCAAAAATCAGATTTTCAAAACTCTCATTTGTTATTATGCAAAGATTCATTTCTAGCTAGAAATCAGTTTCATCAATTCCAAACCCCCAAGATGTTTCCCATAAAATCATGTATTTAAGTTCAATTATACCAATCTTAAAGGACAGTTAGAATCAGTTGAGCCTACTTACACATCCCATAACCAAAGCATATAACCCAAACAACCGGTTAACTATGAAGGATCCCATAAAACAAAACTTTCTTATCATTTCCCATCACGCTTTTGCAACCAACTTAACCAGGAACTAGAAAGATCTAAGCTAAAGATGTAAAATACACAATAAATAAAAATAATAAAAAAAAATTCGACTCGATTACACTAACTAAACAAAATTAAAACAAGTACTCATCCCCACACTTAAACTGGACATTGTCCTCAATGTAGAGAAAAGAGAAAACAAAAAGAAATGAATAAATAAAAATGACTTAGCTGGTTACAAAAGAAGACTGTCGAGTGCCAGTCTTGTAAAGAAGACTGTCGAGTGCCAGTCTTTCCAATAATCTCCACAAGCTACAATTTGCTTCGCATGCCATACACAAACAATAAGATCTGGACAAAACAAAGATCAAGCAACCATCAATACATCCAAAAGATAATAATATCATAATCAAGATCATGTCCAAATACAACCATAGATGCAAAATATCACATATACAAGATGATCATGACAATACATATCCAAAATAAAAAACCCATAGACATCCCCACACTAGTCATCTGCAGCATCTCCTCCTGGCTCATCCTGCTGATCAGGTGCTCTGTAGAACTCAGGGATCTCGATGTGCAGGGAAGTCATCAAATAACGCATCGCGTCCTCCTGTCTCCTCTGTCCTGCCAAAACCATTCTCTGTGCTGCTCATGATAACCATCAATCCTGGCACACAGAGACTCCAAAGTAAGAGGATCAGGAATGGGCTCCCTAAGTGGATACTGCCTGGGCGGCTGATCCCTCCGAAATATAGGCCGCTGACGATGGGTGGGAACTGAACCCCTCACAACGTCAGCTGCCGCAGAACCTGGTGGTGGCATCACCTGTGGTCCCTCAACATGAGCTGCCCACCTAGGAGGATCATCTAACTCACAAATGCCTGCCCGGCGCAAATCCCTCAACGTGATCTGTGTAGTGACCGGTCCCACCGTCATCAAATCCAATCTGTATCGATCAAAAACTCCCAAAACTCAGCAATCCTATATATATATACGGTCCCATGTCCAGCCTCGCCCTACCACCTCCTCGCCTACCTCGAGCAAACGACTGCGCCATCACACACGCCACATTGGCCTCCCTGCCCCTCACCATGCAATACAAACAAAACAAATCCATCCAGTTCACCTTCTCCTCTCCTGAATACCTGCCAATCACCGTGCAAGCTAAAACTCTATGAATGTATCTCAGAACTGGATCCCTAATCTCAGATTCCACCATGCTGGTGGAAAATGGTGAATCTGCTATAGTCGCCCAGAAGTCGCTGAGATCTGCCTCAGATAAACAACACTCTCTACTTTTCTTAGAGGCGCCTCTAAGACAAGTAGCAAACCTAGGTGCCATCACCTCCTCCTCAGTATAGAATCCAGTAGCCACAGCGAACTGTGGAATGGACATCTCATAAAACTCGTCTCCCTAGAGCAAAAGAAACTGCATCCATCGAATCGAACTCAGAGTCATCATACATAAAAGTCGAATGAAACTCTAGGGCCAGCTCCTTGTACTGAGGCCAGTCACAAGCTAGAACGGTAGTCCACCGTGGCCCTAGAAGTCTCTCTATCCTGTCTCTCTGACCCAACTGATCTAGCAACTCCCAATCTATATTCCTATGGTGAAGAGCTCTAAAGATATAAACCTATCAAGTCGCTGACTCTCAAATGTCCCTAACTCGAAACTAAGCAAAGTATGCTCCCTAATCCTCCTAGGTCTAATGCTCGGCACCCTCTCCACATCAGCGTAGCTAATGGTGCGCTCGTCCCTCTGAAACTGAACCGGAGAGCCTGGTTCTCCCCTGGGCCTTGTACTGGCCCTCTCCGTCTCTTCCCTGCAGCTCTGGAAGACTCAGCTCCAGACATATCTGAAAACAAAGTTAGATAAAAGAGAACTGTAATGTTAGCATAAAACCAAAGAACATGTTACCGTATAGGCATTTCATTCGCGGTTACAAGTTCAATATCCAATAAACAATCCCAGAAGCAGATTTGTCACAAACCACGTTCGATAGATATTATCATTTCAAATCACATCAAAGACCATACAAGAACAAATAACGAACCATTCCAAACATGTTTTATGGACAACAAAAGAAATGACCAAGACAGTGATAACCATGACCAAAATACTAACTTCCAATCAAGCAAAATCACCAATTCGAGCTAAAGCAACATTCAAGACCATTCATAACAATTCCATTTGAAAATCACTTGTCTTTTTTATTCAAAAAAAACCAAATAATCATTTTCAGCCCTATGTCACTAATGTCTAAACAACAAATACCCAATAAGCATATCCAGCAACAAACTAACCTAAACTAAACTAAACTAAAAAAATACAAAAAAACTAAACTAAAACTGAAATGACAAAACAAAACTTAACTAATGCACAAAGAAGAAAATGAAATGTAATGCACATTCCTCAAAGATGACTAGAAAAAACGTGAAAGAAGGAAAGAAGTGATGAAATTGGTGTGCCTCGCGAATCCAACCCGAAATTCTATTCAGTGGTGGTTACCGGTGGTGTGATGATCGATCGGCGTAGCAGGGTGTGGGTTGGTCGTGGGTGGTGGTGCGACGACGGCAGCAGGTAAGTTTATCGGCGATGATGGTGTTAGCAGTGGCGATGGTGGTGATCGGCAGTAGTGGTGGTGTTCGGCGAGGTGCTAGCGATGAGTTGAGTGGTAGCGGGGTGAAGGTTGGTCGGTTATGGTGTTAGAGGCGGCGGCTGATTGGAAGTAGGTGGTGGTGGTCGATGGTTGTTGATTGGTAGGTTTTGGTGGTGTAGAAGGTAGGTGGTAACTGGAGTATGTGATGGTGATCGACGGAGGGTGGTCGAATGGTGGTGGTGGGTAATCGCCGGAGTGAATGGTGTGTGGTAAAAATGAATTAGGGCTCGAATGAAAAGGGGTTTTTACCCGTCTGTGTACTTGTCGCGTAGCGCGACAACATTCTGGAAACTTGTCGCGTAGCGCGACAAACTGTTGACCCGCGTAGTTGACCGTAGGTCTCCCGTAGCGCGACAGATCCTCAAGCTTTTGTCGCGTAGCGCGACGTGGCACTTTTTACAGAAAGTTTTCCAGGATTCCATGCCTTAGCCAAATTTTCACCTCTTTTTCATTCCTAAACATCAACAATAAATTCTAAGTAAAGAATACATACCTGGTGCCTCTATTCCATCTTTCTTGCATCCAAATGCTTAAAAACCTGCAAAACTTAAGAAAACACAAAAAAAAAACGAAAAAAACAAACAACGAAAAACGAAGAAAAATACGAAAAACACCTAATAAATGCATTAAAAACTCTAAAACTTGAAATTTACATACTATACACTTGGGTTTTGCCCAAGAACCCTTCACTATTTCTCTAATTCGGGTTTCTCTAGGAGGATCTCTTCCCCCTCCTCATTCTATCTATCGGTCCTCCGATGTAATGTTTCAATCTATGACCGTTCACTTTCCAAGTGTTCCCATCAACTTCATTTTGTAGCTCAACGGTTCCATATGGAAATACTTCTTCAACCACATATGGACCCGTCCACTTGGACTTCAACTTTCCTCCAAACAATTTCAATCGGGAGTTGTAAAGCAAAACCCGATCTCCCTTCTTGAATTCTTTCAAACCCTTCAACTTCCTATCATGCAATGACTTGGTTTTCTCTTTAATGCTCAATGATCGTGAATAAACCGCATCACGAAGGGCTTCTAGCTCATGAATTTGAAAATACCTTTTCCTACCTACCCGCCTCGGTAAGATCAAGGTTCACCGTCTTGAGAGCCCAAAGAGCTCTATGTTCTAACTCAACGGGAAGATGGCATGCTTTGCCATAGACGACCATGTATGGTGTGGTTCCTAAAGGTGTCTTGTAAGCCGTTCTAAATGCCCACAATGCATCGTCCAACTTGTCGGACCAATCCTTCCGACTCTTCCCTACCGTCTTCTCAAGTATTCGTTTCACTCCTCGGTTTGCATTCTCCACTTGACCGCTTGTTTGAGGATGGTAAGCAGTCGCTAAACGATGAGTGACACCGTAGCGTTGCAATGCCTTTTCTAACATGGTGTTACAAAAATGCGTGCCACGGTCACTTATTAAAGCTTTAGGAGTTCCAAACCGGCTAAACAACTTCTTTAAGAACTTGAGAACTACTCGGGCATCATTTGTAGGCAAGGCTTGAGCCTCAACCCGCTTTGAGACATAATCTATGGCCACGAGTATATACCTATTCCCTTTGGACAAAGGAAAAGGTCCAACAAAATCAATGCCCCAAACATCAAAAACCTCTAACACTTGAATGGGGTTTTGAGGCATTTCATCCCTAGATGAGATGTTACCGGTACGTTGACAAGAATCGCACTTCTTAACAAACTCAAGTGCATCCTTCACCACCGAAGGCCAATAAAACCCACAATCGAAAACCTTTTGGGCGGTGGAGTGATGTCCATGATGTCCACCCGTCAAGCCTTCATGGCAATGTCTTAAAATGTCTAGGCCTTCCTTCCTACTAACGCACCTCCTAAGGATCCTATCTCCTCCAACACGATAGAGATACGGGTCATCCCAAACATACTTACCCGCATCTCTAAAAAATTTCCTCTTCTGTTGAGAGGTCATTCCTTCAATTACCACTCCATGAGCAAGGAAATTTGCCAAGTCGGTGAACCATGGCATTCCTTGTTTCTCCGCCTCTATAAAGTCGATCATCTCGTGAGGGAACCTATCACCAATCTCCTCCTCACGAATCTCACTTCTCTCCGGGTCTTCCAATCGGGAGAGATGATCGGCCGCAACATTTTCAGCCCCTTTCTTGTCTTTGATCTCAATGTCAAACTCCGATAATAATAAGATCCACCTAATGAGACGAGGTTTCGCATCTTTCTTTGTAAAAAGAAACCTCAAGGCCGAGTGATCCGTGAAAACGGTGGTCTTTGAAAGCACTAAGTATGACCGGAATTTGTCAAAAGCAAACACTACCGCAAGAAGCTCCTTCTCGGTGGTAGTGTAGTTCTCTTGAGCATAATTGAGAGTTTTGCTAGCATAGTATATTGGGTGAAAATGCTTATCTCTCCTTTGCCCTAAAACCGCCCCAACGGCTTGGTCACTAGCATCACACATGAGTTCAAAGGGCAAACTCCAATCGGGGGCTACTAAGATAGGAGCACTCACAAGCCTCTCCTTCAAGAATTTGAATGCCTTCATGCATTCCTCATCAAACAAAAATGGGTATCTTTTTCTAAAAGATGGGTCATAGGCCTAGTGATTTTGGAAAAATCCTTTATAAACCGCCTATAAAAACCCGCATGACCAAGGAAACTCCTAATGGCTTTGACACTAGAAGGTGGTGGGAGTTTACTTATGGTCTCTATCTTCGCCTTATCTACCTCAATACCCGCTCTCGAAATCTTATGACCTAATACTATTCCCTCGGTCACCATGAAGTGACACTTCTCCCAATTGAGCATCAGCTTAGTCTCTACACACCTTTTCAACATCTTCTCAAGATTCTCCAAGCAGACATCAAAAGAATCACCATAGACTGAGAAGTCATCCATAAACACCTCCATGGATGATTCAATCATATCCTGGAAGATGGCTACCATGCACCTTTGAAATGTGGCAGGAGCATTGCATAACCCAAATGGCATGCGACGGTAAGCATAGGTGCCATAAGGGCACGTGAATGTGGTCTTTTCCTGATCCTCTGGTGCAATGGGGATCTGGAAGTATCCTGAAAAACCATCTAAGAAGCAGTAAAACTGCTGTCCCGCCAATCTCTCTAGCATCTGATCAATGAAAGGAAGGGGAAAGTGATCCTTCCGGGTGGCATCGTTAAGTTTCCTATAATCGATGCATACTCGCCACCCCGTGACCGTGCGAGATGGAATGAGCTCATTCTTCTCATTTGTGATGACTGTCATCCCTCCCTTTTTAGGGACAACCTGAGTTGGGCTCACCCATGATGAATCCGATATGGGATAAATCAGGCCTGCATCCATCAACTTCAGCACTTCCTTCTTCACAACCTCTTGCATATTTGGATTTAAACGCCTCTGAGGTTGAACTACCGGCTTATACTCATCCTCCATGAGTATCCTGTGTGTACAATAAGCAGGACTAATTCCTTGGATATCAGAGAGTCTCCAAGCAATAGCCCCCTTATACATCCTCAGCACACCTAACAATCTCTTCTTCTCCTCCTCACTTAACCTAGATGAGATGACAACAGGTAAAGTGGAATTCTCTCCTAGAAAAGCATACTCTAAGTGTGAGGGTAAAACCTTAAGCTCTAGGGTGGGTGGTGACTCAACAGAGGGTTTCTTACTCTCCTCCCTCAACTCATCAATCTCTAAAACCTCAGAAATGACACCAACTCCCTCATCAATACTCTCACACTCCTCTTCACTTCTCTCAACTACCAAATCAGCACCGCACACGTACTCTAGACACCTATCTACGTGTGACATGAAAGAATTTATGAAGTAAACAGAGTGACATGGGTCACTAAAGTCATCATGATCACTGGGATGCCTCATCGACTTCACAACCTCGAATGTGACAGTCTCATCACCCACTCTAAGAGTGAGTTTCCCATCAAACACATCAATGATGGCCTTAGCGGTCCTCAAAAAAGGACGGCCCAGAATGATAGGCACAGTCTCGTCGGCCTCCATGTCAAGAATCACAAAGTCCACAGGGAAAACGAATTTATCCACCTTCACCAACAAGTTCTCAACAATACCCCGTGGACATTTGACCGTGCGGTCAGCAAGGGACAATGTCATGCGCGTAGGCGAAAGTTCACCAAGTGCTAGCTTCTCATACAAAGAATAAGGCATCAAATTGATGCTAGCACCTGAATCTGCCAACGCGTGTCTCTGAGTGTCACTACCAAACAAACATGGGATTGTAAAGATCCCAGGATCTGTTAATTTCTCCGGTAGCTTGTTCAGAATCACCGCAGAACAACCCCCACTTATTGGAACATTAGAAAGTTCCCCAAGCCTATCCTTCCTTTTCAACAAATCTTTAAGGAACTTAGCATATTTGGGCATATGCTGAAGAGCCTCAATGAATGGAAGATTGATCTTCAATTGTTTAAACATGTCAAGAAAATGTCCATACTCCTTAGCATGCTTTTGGTGAGCTAAGCGAGCAGGATATGGTAATCGTGAATGATCAATCTGAGGACTCGGCCTAACCTCTACCGGTTTCTTCTCAACCGGGATCACTATGGGAGACTCACTGATCGGTACTGTACTTGCTGGGACTGGCCTCATGTGTACCCCCCAGGAGTCTCCATCTCAATCTCTTCATCCACCGGTTCCTCTTCTTCTACTTCAACCGGTGGCTTCTCACTCACACCCCCTCTTCCACTCCTCGTAGTCACTGCCTTAACATGAGCGTTCGGATTAGCCTGAGTATTACCTGAAAACTGACCTTGAGGCCTCTCATCTAAACGCTTGGCAATATCACCAACTGATCTTTGAAGATCAAGGAAAGCAGATTGTTGGTTTTTTAGAAGAATGTCATGCTCAGCAAGTGTTTTCTGAGTATTGGCATCCTTTGCAACCAACTGAGTGAGTAACTCCTCAATCTTACTCATACTCCCTCCAGAACTACCAACACCACTACTACTACCCCCTCCCGATGTATGACCCGGATGACTACCCGACGAATGACCCTGCCCCTGGTTATTAGATGGCCCAGATTGGAAACCAGGGGGATGACCGGAAGAGCGCCAATTGAAGTTAGGGTGGTTCCTCCAATTTTGATTATATGAATTATTGAACGAGTTGGAGTTTCCCCTACCTTGACCCCCAAGATAATCAACCTGCTCCTGATTGACTACTAAACACTCCGATGTGGCGTGGCCACCCCTACATATCTCGCACCTGTCTACCTTCATCTTTAACTCCTTTACATCCTTAGATAAAGCCTCAAGAGCAGCTGCTACATTAGTATCCACATTAACGTGGTGAACTCCTCTCGTAGAAGAGGAGGAACTAGAAATAGGATTTGAATTCCTATTAGCCGATCTCTGCTCATACTCAGCCTGAGCAAAACTTTCAAACATATCAGTACACTCAGCTACATCCCTCTTTCCCATAAGATGACCACCCGCAGAAGTGTCAAAACGAGCTCTGGTCTCATAAGTTAGACCATTGTAGAATTTCTCTACAAGGGCCCAGTCAGATAGACCATGCTGAGAACATCTGCTAAGCAGATTCTGAAATCTCTCCCAAGCAAGATAGTATGGCTCATCAGGGGCCATACGGAAAGAGTGGATCTCATCACGAAGGCGAGCTGCCTTGGCAGGTGGAAAGTATTTCTTAAGGAACGCATCCCTAAGACTGCCCCAAGTCGTGAAAGATCCAGGAGCATGCGAATCGAGCCAAGTGGCAGCCCTACCCGCAAGAGAGAAAGGAAATAGCTGCAGAAAGATAGCATCCTCAGTAGCACCTTGAAGATTGAAGGTACCACAGATGCGAGTAAGACGGGCTATATGGGCTGGTGCATCCTCATCATCCCGGCCATTAAACTGGGTGTTATTAATGGCTGTCATGATGTATGAAGGAATCTGCCACGAATTTTCATTCGTGATATTCGGCACAGTGATGGGATTGTTAAGTCCCGTGAACCCAGCAGTGGCCTGCTGATGAACTGTACGACGCTCAGCCATGGGTGGAATGAAATGAAAGTGTGGACTAGAATGGGTGGAAGAACTCGAAGAAAATGGTGGTGTGTGATCAGAAAACTCTGCAGAAACGGGAGTGGAAACACTTACCTCGCTCGTAGAACCCTCAGAGAAGTCCCGCGAATCGCTCCTTAATGGTAAAGAAAGCTCAGGCGGCGGTCCTTGTGAACGTAGGTGTGGCATACACTACCAAACCTGCAAATAAAACAAAAAGAAATTAAAAACAGATATAAGCAAAATAAAATAATACTAAAAATAAAAATAACTATGCACAGATAAGACACAAGACTAAAATACACAATCGACTAAGAAGTCCCCGGCAACGGCGCCAAAAACTTGATGTGTGTAAAGTAGCTTAATAATAACTAATAAAAACCAATACTATCCTAGACACTAAGTAATACTCTAGACTCTCTAAAACCTAAGCTACTGACAGGCAAGTGTACCTATCGTATGTAGCAAGACAAAAGTAAGTCCGGATATCGAACCCACAGACTCCTACAGACTGCAACAACTAGACTCAATGACTTATCTATACAAAGAACTTAAATTAAATTATATGTTTAAAAGGGGGGTTTTGTGATTAACTACTTAAACTAAAATTAACAATTTAGAACAATCGACTCAAGACTTAAATAATGGCAAATACAACTAGAATTCACAAATGATGAAATGACTACCTAGGGTTTACTTTATACATGTTTGAAATGTTTAGATTGATTATGGAACTAGTCATGGAACCAGGATCTTTGAATATTAACTCATTAACATATTAGAGATTCTTTAACCCTTTTTAAAGATTTCAACTAAAATGCCTACAAGTATTTTAAACACCGGTTTATGTTAATTACTCTCACAAGTTAACCAACCCATTAATGGTATGTCCTAAAAACCATATTCCTCACGGTAATAATAGTTTCAACACATCACATGTAAAGGACAATAAGGAAATCCATCTTGAACTTAACATACAATACTATGTTTCAATAACCTAATCTTAGCCTTTTCACAAAGACTTTAACTAGTATTCAAACATGCAAGATATGTTAACAAATTCTCACTTCACAGTTATTGACTTTGGTTAAACATTTAAATCATTTATGATCCAATTATTATTCCTATGAATTACTACGTCTAGTAACACATCCACAAATCAAGAACACCAAGTAAATGACATAACATACGCTCATTACACGAAAGACATTCGCCAAAGCATACGAGGACATAATAATTAGATCTCAAACATTATAAACATTCATCCACATTCAAGATTTCAAAACCAAATCATAAACCATTAAAAATCCAAACTTGTTCCACAATCAATCGTTACTACAATCAAACATGCATAGTTATAAAACCCTAGGTAGTTTAAAAGGTCTAGCCAATAGTAATCATGAACAAACAGAAAGATCTAATGTATAAACCAATGTAAAACATCATACGAAGAGAAAACAAAACAAGAATAAGAACCGATCGCGATTACACCCTTCGATTTGCGATCCTAGGGCCTCCCGATGATGGATCTTGCCTCACTTGCCTTCCAGAACTCCTTGGTCGCCTCCAATGTCTTCTCTGATCGTCCCCAAAACCGAAAATGTGCGCCTTCAGCCGTTTTCCAAATCATAAACTTGATTTTCTGAGATTTTAACCCTGTCGCGTAACGCGACATGTACCTCCTTGCCCGTCGCGTAGCGCGACGGGTTCCACTACCCGACAAAATAGTCGGGTCAACCGGCATCATTAAGTGAGGGGTAAAACTGTCATTTCCACCTGTCGCGTAGCGCGACAGGGTTTCATTTGGTCCTCGCGTAGCGCGAGGAGTTGAGTATCCAGAATTATTTTTTTCCTTTGTTCGTGTAATTGTTCTCGTTCACCCGGACACTCGTTTTCTTGATCTTTTATGCCAAAACGATGTGTTTATAACCTGCGAACATTAAATTATAGAAATGTGAAGAACCAGCATCTATCGACTCTAAAATTGACTAAAACTGTACAAACCGAATTAAAAACAACTAGAAAAACAGATGTGTTTTACAACACATCAATATTTATATTTATTCTTGTAATTGCAGTTTAATTATGAGATAACATGGAATGGATATAACAGTAATATCACACGAAAAACACTCAAAAGGAAAAAGTGGCCTACATGGGGGCGGCTTCTTTTGGCTAATATTTATCTGTAGAAACAAACAACCAACTTGTTATCATTTTCGGCCCCTCCATCGTCACTTTTTATCTTTCCTTTTTTGGCAAGTTTCTTTTAAATATAAATAAATATACATAAACATTTTTTTTAATCCAGAACCAATTAAAATGTATTTACACTCAAACTGCATTATATTTTTTATATTCGAAAACTTATCTTCTTATGAACTAAAATTTCGAAAGGATAATATAATGTTATGAATGATAAAATTGCATTAAGGATTATTAAATTTAAATAGTAAGTTTATTAGTTTAATATACGCAATAACTTTTTGTATCAAATTCAACGAATTTTCATACCACTTGGTGTTTTTCTTTTATTAAAAGACTTGAAAACCATGCTATAAAGAAATTATTTATAGCAAGTTTATTAAGAGAAGTTAAGAGGAGGTAAAGTTAAAGTTGAGTAATATCTTAAAGCTCAAAAGAACTGATATGCTATAAAGAAATTATTTGTTTTTTATTTCTATATTTAAATTATTGATTATAAATCAATATTCTAATTATTATATATATTATTTATTTATTAAGCTTAGACTTAGGGCTGTAAACGAACCGAACGAACATGAACGAGCCCTTTTGGCATATCAAAAATTATATAATTCCAAAAATTAACTAATAAACTAACTTTTAAATAATAACTAACTTTTAAATCATTAATTCAAATAATTTTGTCAAGATAAAGCCAAATTTTAGATTTTTTTTTGAACATCATTGTAACACGTATACAACACTTTCTTCTTTTATAAGTTTGCGAAAATTCATCACCGTTTAAGACGTAACATCGTTGTAAGTTTTGGCTTCATCTTGGCAAAATTATTTACTTTAATGATTTAAGAGTAAGTTATTATATGTTCAAAATTGTACATACATATAGGGGTTGGATCCACTAAAAATATATTTTTTTGCCTAAAAAGAGTAAGAACCAATAGGAGTTTGACATGTGGCATACTACAAATATAACAACAAAAATCCAGTAAAAAACAAAAAAACTCCAGTACAACAAAAATTCCAGTACAAAAATCAAAAAACCTATAACCAAAAATAAAAATCCAGTACAAAATAAAAAATTAGTACAAAAAACAAAAATACATTACAAAAAACACAAAAATCGAGTACCAAAAAGGATCTAATACAAAAAAAAATCTAGTACAAAAAATAAGATGTTAAATCTAAATTATCATGACACGTGTCAAAATTTTATAAATTCTTATGGTTAGGCAAAAATCACTTCTTATTTAACTTTCGTCTCTCTATATGTGTGTGTGTGTGTAACATTTTTTTAAGACAGATCTTTTTTAGGCATGAAATAGGCCGAGAGAAAAGTATCATTTTTACATAGATGAGCAGCAACTTTAGAAATGAATGCTCAAGTCTGTCACTTAGAAGATAGGATGGTATCGACCTGGACAAGGGGGCAAGATACGCTGGCTTCCATCAAGCACGAAAGCAAGTCAGTCAAACATGACAGGGGAAAGCAAGGAACTGATAGTCTTAAGGGTGAGTATATGCTATTTCTTGATGAGATGAGGTCTAACATTCGATTGATAAATCCAGAACCAATTAAAATGTATTTATACTCAAATTGCATTATATTTATCATATTCTGAAACTTATCTTCTTAATAACTAAAATTTCTAAAGGATTATATAATACCATAAATGTTAAAAGTTATCAAATTGCATTAAGGATTATATAATTTAAATAATAAGTTTATTAGTTTAATATATGCAATAACTTTGTGTATCATATTCAACGAATTTTCAAACCACTTGGTGTTTTTTTTAGTAAAAGATTTGAAAATCATTAGAGGGCAACACTTTCATTAATAAAAACATGTAGGCAATATAGATATCTAGTTAAAAACATTAATATAACATGCATGCATATTTTTAAGATAAGTTAAGATGAGGTAAAGTTAGAGTTGAGTAACATGTTACTCAAAAGAACTGACATGCTATAAAAGAAATAATTTATTTTTATTTCTATATTTAAATATTGATTATAAGTCAATATTCTAATTATTGCATAATTTATTTATTTATTAAGCTTTGTGAATCTCGCAAATACAAGGCTATGTGACTATGTGTTATGGAGGTGACGGAGGAATTAAAGGCCTTGGTCATGCACCCGTGACGCCCTCTCCCTACTATAGCCCGGGTGTGACCGGGCGTGATCATTAATGGTGTGATGGTGGTCACGGGTGAGCCAGGGGTGACCTTTGGAAATATAAAAAAGTTAACGGTAGCTTTTTGAAAGAAGAAAAGGTACTGCTTACAATGGTGTGATGAAAGGGTGATAACTACACATATGCATATGAAGAGAGGGTGATGATTTTAGTTGTTTATGTGACGTCTAAGTGGAGTGATAAGATGTGATGAGTACATATAGTCCAACTATGAGAGGTTTCTAGCCTAGTAGCAGTCTATTAATTTCTTTTATAAGAGGTCTTGGGTTGTAGTCTCTTTTAAAGCAAATATTACTCTGGGTTGAGGTAAGCTGTGGTTTTTCTCTTAAGTAGGTAGGTCATGTCATCACATTCTGTTTTTCGAATGAAATGATGATCTATTTGCATAAGTAGCCTCGGACCCCTCTTTTCCTCCTCTTTAGAGCCGGTTTTTTTTAGCCAAATTAGAGTCAAGGCCTAGGGTCCCCAAGCTTTTAAGGCACCGATCATCTAATCATGTTTTTTTTTTTTGTTGTTTTAGATTATAAAAAAATATAAAGCTTTCTTAAATTCTTATAAAAAAAAAATTGTTTAGGATTCATTCTTTTTAAGTAATTACACATTTTTCATTTTTGTTCATCTTTGTTTGGTGTTGTAATAAATCTTTTATAATGATACATATTGTTAAGTTGATTAAGAAAGAGAGACATAGATGTATATTATTACTAGCAAGTAAATGTTGTATTTTATAGTATTCTTTGTATATACCATTAATTGTTTATATGTATTTCTTTTAAATAAATTTGATTTTCATAATTCAGATGATGAGTTATTTGTCGATAATAATCCATACTAATATTTTAACCAATAAGAATCCTAACTTTCACTCTTATTTATTGGGAAATTCCACTATCATATACATTATAATTTTATGTTCGAGTGCGTATCTTAATGATTTTGATACTGGGATTGAATTTAGTAACGAAAATAAAAATTATGATTATCATTAATAACTATTATTATGAGTAAACTTATGTATATATAGACAAATTAATTTATCTCTAGGATTTTTAGAATTCATAAGCTATAATTTATAATCTTAAGCAAAAAATTAATTACAAAAAAGATATTAAAGTTATATTGCTTTAAACCGCATGAAATCTTGAGACGACCCTAAGACCTCATTTTGTCTTTTTTTCTTCGTTTGAAGGTTATCGAACTAAACACCAAATCCATCCACACACTTGCTTTTACGTCACAAACTGATACTATCTGTCACCAATGCTTCTTCCCCATATTTGTGATGAGACCATAACAGATGGCCTTACAATGGTTTTTTTATGGTCAGACTATGTGTAGTGGTCACCTTATTGAAATATTTCCCCACAGAAATTTTCTGCCACATCATCACTCCACAGTAAATCTTAAAACCTCAGAATGCTCACCTTACTGGAAAAACATTTCTCCTTGTGAGAGAGGAGAAAGCGGGGTGTGAAAGGGGAAGAAACGGGAAGCGGTGGACGCTGGGTGCAAGAAACCGGGAAGAGTGGCAGTGTGCCCACTTGACCCCGCTAAGACAGGGACCTGGGGACGCGGGGTATGTATTACAGATGGACCTATCAATATTATGGTTTATTTTTATAAACTCATCACATCTTAATAATTTTTAATATTTATGCTTATTTAATTAAATCGTACTTTATTCTTTTTTTTATATATATTTTTCCTTCTTACACGTACTTATATGCAGGCACTAAAAAACATTTATAGGTATACATACGAGGAATGATTATTAATTCTCTATTTTATATATGTATTTTACTATAGTTAAATTTGTATTCTATTTTAGAGAATAAGATAACATGTATGAATAATTTATGCAAGTTTTTTGCATTCTCTTTGCAGTATGGGGTAGAGACTAGAGACTAATGTGATAATATACGATTCAACAATTGAGTTAAAAAATAGTTACTCATGTTAAACTGATTAACTTGAATTTACATAAGAAACATATTATACGCATACGTATATAATAAAAGAAATTTATAATTTTTCTTCCGTATATATTGTTTTTGTTGCGAACATGATGTTTTGTTTCATTGTTAATACAATTTGGTTGATATAATTTGACATTTTCTTTTTGGTTTATATGATTAGTTGACACGATTTATAGTTTTGTGTTAATTTTATTTGACCTTTTTTTTAGTTACTATATGTGTTCAGTGAATGGATTTAACCAAGGGCTTATAGCCTAATGGTTACCCTCTTGACTTCCCTATGGGAGGTCTTGGATTCGAATCCGGGCTGAGGCATATTTGCTGAAGCAAGGTCATTGGGTTTACCCAGTTGTGGGGTTTCTCCTGGGGTGGGCTCGGCATACGCCCCAGAGCGTCAAATCCGAGGGGACGGTTGAAATCTCGTCTTGGATGTCGTTGTACCAAGCCGTTCAAAAAAAATTTAATGAACATATTGCCAAGTTAAATTTAAAACACGCATTACAACTTGTGCTAGAAACCCAATGCCGATTAACACCACTCGAGTATACCTAAACCCGAATATCTCAAAATCAAATAACCCGAATTTCATTTAGATTGGGTAAACATGTATGATTCCTATAAAAAATTGAATAACCCGAAACTCAATTAAAAAATCCTAAATAACACCCTATTATGCACACACATACATATGCCATGATCATGTTATTAATTGAATCAAGGCAACAATCTCCTCTTACATACTTTTGTAATTTTCTACGCATTTATGAGGTTATGAATGAATCAATTGGGTATGACCTATGACTTTAATAGATGAAAACTACTTATGTGTTAAACGATTTAATGCATTTATGAAATGCATTAACGGTGATGGCCGGGTATTGTTGAAGCTTAATCTATGTGGGGTTTGTTACTCATAATATGCATATGACATTCAGTATATACACCAAACCATATGTTAATATACAACTACATGCATAAACTTTAACCTTAAAACCCTCTAAAAATTAGTAAATAACAACATGTAAGGGTAATGTCACTCACTCACACACTTACTCATTAATGGTCATATATACCTAGTAGTGTAAGTGTTGATTTGAATTTTTTTAATTATTCATTTATTTAAATAAAAATTAATTATTTAATGAAAATAAAATATAAATATTACTTTATATTATACTAGCCTAGAAACTCGTGTATTACATTGGTTGAATACTTAAAAAAATATATTTCATCAATATCAGATCATAATAAATATTTAATAATTATAAATTTATATTTTAAGATAATATATAATTGAAATATTCTTATAGTTTATTAAATTTTAATAAATTAGAAATTATTAAATAAGAAGATTTATATTTTTCATATTTAATTATATAATTTAATCAGTAAAAATTATTAGTATTTATTAATAGAGAGAGCCAGAGAGGCGGAAATTTTTTTTCAGATTGCACCAGATAGTAACATGTGTCTCCTAAAAATAATCATTTATTATAATAGGTAGATTATATTAGTTTGAAAAGCATTGAATCATAATAAAAAAAAACATTCATAAAACATAAAGGGGCAACTTTATAGATATGTAATCAACTTTTCATTTTGTTCGAATCAAGACACTCAAACTTTTTTTGTTCTAATTAAGTCATTCAAGTTATTTTGGTGTTATAATTCTATGTTTTTAACCTAAATAGTAGGTGATACATGTTGATATAAATTTGAGTGAATAATTTTTTTTAGAAAAATGATTGGCTTGAATAAATAATTATTAATTATTAATTTTTTGTACTTTGTTAGATATTAATTATAATTAATGATTAATGATTCAAGCCAGTCATTTTTTTAAGAAACATTATTCACTCAAATTTATATCAACATGTATTACATGCTATTCAGGTTAAAAACATAATATTAGAACACCAAAATAACTTAGATGGCTTAATTGACACAAAAAAAGTTTGAGTGACTTGATTGGAAAAAATTAAAAAGCTGTTTACATTTTTATAAAGTTTTCCCAAACATATATATGCTGATTCCTTATTTTATTTTTCTTTTCAGAAACACATGATTCAGATGCAACACTACAAGAAAGTTTATCTGATACATCGAGGCTTTCCCAACGACATGAAGTCGTCGGTAAAGACATCTTTCCGCGACGATGCGCCGTTGGTATAAATCGAGTCCTATTTTTATTTTATTAAGATCTTTTTCCGACGACAACTCGTCAGTATAGAAAAAGCCCGGCGCAAGCACAAATTTTTTGGGTTACCTTAATTACGAAATTCTTTTCCGACGCCTTGTCGTTGGCATAACGTACTTTTTTCCTTTTTTCTTTTTCTTTTTTATTTTTTTTTCTATTTTTCTGGTCATCAAATCAAAGAAAAAACATAAATATACATTATTTTGCCTGGTTGCTTGCAAAGACCACTTTCTTGACTAAAAATTATTTATTTTGAAAACTACTATGTTATCGTAAAAACTTATAGTCAAAATTCAAAAACAAAATGATGTCTTTAGTTTTATTAAATGAATTTAAGAAAGTACACAAGTTGTTTGAGAAGATTAAATTATACAAAAGTTAATGAAGTTTAATAAAATCAAAGTAGTTGAGCTCACATATGAAACTTACACTCATAACTCACACATGAGTGAGGCGGTGTACTCATGAGTTTGTGATGAGGTGGATCTCATGATAACTACTCATAAATAGAATACCAAATGTTATAAATAAGTATTTATAAACTAATAAAGATGAATTAACCACCATACATACACCTAATGTGAAACTATTCATAGACATACGGTGCCTCTAGAGTATCTTTTGATAGTGGTTGTTTGATGATGAAGAGCAATTACATGACCAATTTTGGCCTAAAGCGGTTCGTCATAGCTAGACCTAACAATCTTAACCCAAAACAAGGGAAATGAATTGGTTTGAATGAATGAGTATTGTAATTTGGGTAGAAATGGATGACACTATAATATAGAAGCATGTTGAGTTGAGTAACACCTTAATACAATGCGGGTCAAGATGGGTAACTTATAAATTATGTAAATAGAATGGATTCAAATATATAATACTTATTAATAATATGTTTGATGAAAAAATCATTAAAAATTATTTAAATAGACTATTGTTTAGTTATAACTCATTTTGATTTGAGCTAAATTGAAGTTTTTTAAAAACAACCCATTTAAACCAAGCTAATTTTGCATAACATCCATCCGAACCCGAACCCGAACACATTCTAACTCATCACCCAACCCGTCCATTTTGTTAGGCTTAGTCTTGGCGTAATGTGCTTGTGTAGATTCCCACATACCCTCACTCAACTAAAACCCAAATTTTTTGTCACGCAATTCACTAGGTTTGATTAGGTCACTTATGTCAAACATAATAGTTGAACCACGACACCATTATGCGTATTTTACATTCATCAAATCAAGTTTTCCTACAATTCACCGCTAGGGATCTTTCGTTTCCATTCTACACTAGTTGATGAGTTCGCATATATTTATTTGTATGTCACTTAAGAGTTCGTAATTTCAATTTTACCACTAAGGATATATCGTTTCCATTCTATACTAGTTGATGGGGTTCACATATTTATTTGTATGTCACTTAAGAGATCATAATTTTGATTATACACTAGTAGATGAATTTACATATTTTATATGATCTCTCACTCAAGGATTTGTATCTAAAACAACATTGCGTCTTAATTTACACCCAAAAGCAATATTTTTTTTGTTGGGATTCAAGTCAAGTCTTAAGAAGCCTATGTAAACACACAACAAAGTTAGGGTTTGTGTATCACAAAATTGTAAGTTTTGAGTCAGTTTTTTGCTCATAATGTATTGAAGATTTATTCTAAGTGTGTACAGTGTATACGTTATTCGTGTGATTATTTGTTGATTATATTGATTTAGGACATGAATTGGTGTCTAAGCTTGTCAAAAGTTATTGACAAGATCATCGAGTGAAAGTTGTTGCTATCAACGATGAAAGAAACAAATAACTTTGATACGTTTTTATTTCCAATTTCCATAGCTACATTCGTGTTGAACCAGATTCAATACTATTGATCCGAATGATTGGATCAAAATCCCAGTACACAAATAACTTATAGCTAAAGGAAGAAGCAGTTTGTGATGGGTTATAATGTACTTGTTCTAAAGGCACCCACCCTATCATTGATCCAATGTTTGATCTTGAACTCAAACAAACTTTAACGTTTTGGGCAATCAAATTGAAATATGTGTTTAGAGTGCCTAGGATTTTGAAAGCTATATTCAAAGAACAAAAGTCCAATTGAATTCAAGAAAAACGTCAAAGGTACTCGCTAACCTTTTACTAGCAATTCCGGAGAAGATGATTTTACAAGTTACTCAGCTTGAATCCGCAAAAGAAATATAGATGATGACGGGAGTAGATACATCCCTTTAGCCAAGCTAAAACCGTACCACAGCTGACGCCTACCAGTAATAAAGCACAGTCCGGCTAAGCCTTATCCGGGATACCAACATCACGGATAAGCTTGGCCAAAATACACTAATAACGTCTAGTATAGTAAAGTAGAACGGATGACTGTATAAATAAGGAAAGATTGAAAATGTATTCCTGCATAAAAAACAACATCCATCTACTCTAATGAAACTTACTGAAAGATACATTTCTGTGACTAAAAGCAAAAAAGTAAACATTACATGATATGAAATGGATCATCTGTAGTAAGTCAAACCATAACATTAAAATGAAAACATTACAACACCTAAGGTCGGAAGAAGAAACTCAAGAAAGATAATATCTAAAAGAAGAATAAAGCAATCTGGCTGAACCAGGGATCAACCATTATAAAAAGAGACTTAAGGAGTGTGACACCTCGCAATTTCCACGTCAGCATTCATTTTATTTTTAATAATAATGTGTATTATTATTTCATACGTGGCACTAGAATAATTGTATTTAGTGTGACACGTGGCACGACATCCCAAACACACCGATAATTCGAGGAATTATCGCACAACACTCGCATGTGTCTTAATGACGAACGTTGGTGAAGGGATCAAACCACAGAACACTTTCACTGCACAAAGGTTCCGGGGAACCTAAATTAGTTAGAACAATACTTAGGTGTCGAGAAACGATAATCGTAATTGTGAAATTCGCAAAAATCGGTTCAAGATATGAAATTGGGCTTATTGGGCTCAGCCAAGACCCATCGCGGTACGCGATGAGCACCCAATCGGGCCTTCGCGGTACGCGAAGCCTAGGCGGGAGAATTTGAATTCTTCGAAATCCATCGCGGTACGCGACGACCGATCATCTTCCACCATCGCGGTACGCGGCGTGTTTCGGGAACCGAATGATTATTCTAATCGTCGCGCTACGCGACGGTGCTTTTTGCCAGATGTCACGGTACGCGACGCAGCCCTATACGCAGAATCTTTATTTATCCAAGATGAAATCATTTCTGGTGTCTCTACACTCTACCTCTCGACTGAAAACTCTCTTCTCGAACATTTGCACCCTGCTACACCATCATAACCCCTCTGGAAGCCATTTGGAGACCTTGGAGACACCATTGAAGACCTTTGGAAGCTTGGAGTGAGCTAGAAGACACCCACCATCACTTTGCACGAGTTGGAACTGCCGTGGAGGTCATTCCTGGACTTCTTGGAGCCACACACACCTGTTCCAGCCCTATCTTAGCCCTCTTGAACTCTCTAAGGTAGTCTTCTAGCACCATTTTGGGTTTTTGACACTTGAAATCACGCATGCAAGCCTCTAAGGCCACATGCATGCACATAACTCACACCTACACGAAATTTTGATGAATTAGATCTGTGATTTGATGATATACCTATTGATTTGATGATATTGTGACGATCCATGATGATCTTGATTGATTTTAATGATTATTTGTTGATTTTATTGTGAAATGGGTACTTTCAATATGTCACACCCCCAATTTCCCACTCGTGGTGTCAGTCCACGTGGGTGTGACGTGGCCAGAATCACAGCTCAAGGTCATATAGAACAACACTATATGCGTTTACAAATCCAAGTTTGACACATACACATAATAAAATAGTTTGCAGCGGAAAATAAAGTTATCATAACATGCAGCGGAAATCAATAAGTCAAATCATGCAGCGGAAAATAATAAGTTTAATACAACATTGTCTTAACAGCGAAAGTTAAATTGTTTTCGAAAACTAATCATAAACAGAAATGCATGAGATTCCTAATGCTCGTTCCTTAGTGTGCGCATTCCTGTTATCCATAGCTTGCTAGTTACCTGAGAATACAAGTTAGAAAAGTGTCAACACAATGGTTGGTGAGTTCACAGGTTTTGATATACATATAGTAATGAAAGTGTGTCATGCTGTTTATCAAATGTTAGTACCGAGCCCTAGGCCCAAAGTGTCAGTGCGTCACTACCGAACTAGACTTGTTTGTCCTTGCCTCCGCTATGCCTCATATGCATAGCAAGTTAGGTCAGAATTTGCACGTGTTATGACATCCAGTCAACATAGTGCCCCGTGAGGTTAGTCATTCCCTAATGGATCCATCCAAATCTACCACGTTGTTTGTACATTAACGGTAAGACTTTGTGAGGGCTTTTTACGAGTTCAACACTTAATGTTTGTCCAATAAACCAGCATACACAAAAATGTTTGTAATAGTAATAATGTTTGACTCGATGCAACTAGTATTCTCCCCCTATTTTAAAGCGTTTGAAAAAGAGTAAAGAGGGGCCGTAAACTCACCTTAGTGAAATGAATGTATGTAAGCGTAAGCTCCTGAATCGTCAAGTAGCACGTCGGTCACCGGCAACCTATAGCGTATACCGTACGTGAGTTTGTGTAAGTGACCGTGCTAGTGTTCGTGTTAGTGCTCGTGTTTGTGTCCGACAACCCTTGGTTGTTCATGTTTGTCCGTGTCGGTCCACATTGACCGTGTTTGCTCGTGTTGGTCCATATTGACCGTGTTTGACTGTGTTGGTCCACATTGACAGTGTTTGACTGTGTTGGTCCACATTGACCGTGTTTGACTAGAGTTGACCAAAGTTGACCGTGTCAAGTCAACGACCCGTTGGTGAACCGTGTGACGGTTGTGAATCGTGTAGCAATCGTGTAAGTGTTTGTAGTGTGCAAAACGCGCAAATCGCGTCTATGGACAACTTACTATTTATAGTAAGTTTCCATTTATGGAAAGTTCACAAAGCATAACGGTTTTGTAGTTCTAGCATGTTCAATAGTCCTACGGGGTCATGTTAACACATAGCACATCATCATACGGTTTCACATAAGTCGTTTAGAACATGTTAGTACACAAAAGTTTCCTAAAATGGAAAGTTTTCATTTCTAGCATACGTGACATCGGAAACCATCTAACTTAGCATCTAAACATCATATTATAACATAATAAGTCATTTAGCATGCTCAAATCATACAATATGTTGACAAATCGGTTTTTCTAAAAATAAAGTTACTATAAATAGTAACTTTGTGGTTTTGCATAAAAATGACCATTTAACATTTCTAAACCATTCTTATGTCACAACTCATTAAAATAACCATTTTAACATCATCTAATCATACTCACATAGTCCAAATCATTATCTACCAATTCTTTGTCTCAAAAAGTTTCTAAATATAGTAACTATGCCAAAAACGACCATAAACGTTATCAAAATCACATTCCAAGTATTCTAATAATCCTAATATCATACTAATAGCACATCCATATACATGCATGCTCATGAACTCATCTCAAACAATACCTTGACCATAAAAAGTTTCTATAAATAGAAAGATTCATTAAAATCATACTTTTAACCATTTTAAGCAAATCTAACCATGGGTAATCCTTCTAACATCATCAATAAACATATCCATATACTCAAGATCATTCCAATACTCATGGATCGTACATGCATGGTGATATTTCAACACTTTATGAACAAAACATGAAATCTATACATACACAACATCTTAGATCATCACCAAATGCATTCTAATCATGTTAGATCATCATAAAACACCTTAACATCAATAGACCCAGAAGTAAATCTCGTGTATGTGCACTATAGGTGCTTGCATGTGTGATTCATGTATTTCATGTGTGTGTAGAAGTGAGAATAGTGCATTTTAAACTACAAGAAGCATTGAACTACCTTCCAAAGCTCTTTAAATCACTGAGATGATGCACTAGCAGTTCTATAACCCTATGGCTCGTTGGATTCGACAGAAATCAAGAAGGAGATGGTGGTCTTGGTGTGTTCTTTCTTGCTTTTTACCTTCAATCTTCACTCCAAAGCTTCCCAAGGTGTGTCAATGGCTTCCACTAGCTCTAATGGTGGTTTGCAGGTGTTCTAGGAGGGGAATAGGTCGGATGGTTGAGTGTGAGCTGAGTGAAATGATGAGGATAGGGTGTGATGATGATCTTGGAAGTTTAAAAAGAAAATCTGCGAATCTAGGTGTCAGGCGTATCGCCTGACGTGGGCGGCTTCATCCTGGCGTTACGCGCGGGTTGGAACGGATGGGCGCTCAATTTCCCATCCGCGCGTATCGCCTGACGTGGGTGCCCCGGGTCTGGCGTACCGCCTGGCCCAAATGTAAGGCCCAATAAACCTATTTTGTTGTTCCAGGCCCATTCTCGCCCGTTTCTCAACTGTAGAACATCGTTCGAGCGTCGTATAGACTCTAATAGTCAATTATTAGCCATATTTGGCTTGTGAGGTGTTTCTGTGCTTAAGTGTTGTGATGTTCACCAACGTTCGTGTGTTTTGACACGTGTGTGCTAGTTACAGATAATTCCTCGAATTATCTAACCATATGCCAGTGTTCGTACTGTCGTGCCACGTGTCACACTAAATAAATCTAATTCTAGTGCCACGTGTACATAGTGTATTTAAATAAACATATAAATAAAATCAAAGCTGACCTGGAAATTACGGGGTGTCACACAATAGCATGCATGTATGATCTAAGAATATCTACATAACTTTTGATTGTAAAATGTTGTTATAAGTGTTATTGGCGATGAGTTACAAGGTTTAGAATGATTGATTATGTCGATAATTGTTCATTTGGGGGTTATTTCTAAAAATAGTAACTTTAATTTTACAAGGTATGTATTTTTGATGAAATGGCCACTTTTGTATGTTTAGATCTATAAGTTAAGTTTGAAAATGATGTTTAGAAGTTAAAATGATGGTTATTAACGTATTGGGATGGTTAGAGGCATCAAACGTATGGTTTTTATGAATATTACTATAAATAGTAACTTTCTATCATGAGTTAGCTAATAGATGATGAGTTTGATAATGTTAAGTGTCTAGCATGCTTGCTTGATGTCAATATGATGATATTGAACGATTGATGTTGTAGAAAGAAGGAATTTTGTGTATATTTCATAAGTTACTAAATATAGTAACTTTATTTTGCAAAAACGATGATTTGTCACATACTAGTCGTAACAGTTATGAGTAAATGACTACTTAGAACTAGGATAATGATATTTAGTTGATGTTGGTTGTTAAACTTGATGAAATATGCTTATTTTAGTGACTTTCTAATTATAGAAACTTTTACGTGCGAAACATGCTAAACCGACTATGTGTAACTAAATGCTTTGTGATAACATGCTCACTTAGGATGAATATGCATGTTAGAATAATCGGATGACTTGCCAAATGTGGAAACTTTCCTAAAATAGGAACTTACTATAAATAGTAAGTTTCCTCACGAAAGTGACTTTGGTATCCGCACACACCACACGACACTAAACACACGTCACACGAGAACTTGATCCAAAACCGTCACCAACGGGTCGTTAGGTCAAACACGGTCAACACGGTCAAACACGGTCAATACGACCACATAACAACTTAGAGTTGTTAGACACGAACACGGTCCTGTGAGGCCCACATGTATGTAAACACAAACTTATAGTACCTATGTGATATAGGTGACTGCTAGCCGGCGAGCTACACTATTCTATACGAATACTCTACTCAAACTCAGGTGAGTTTATGGCACCACTTTTACTCTTTAACTGTTTTGCTAAACATATGGGGTGAGAATTACATTGCAATCATTTTAGATATATGACTGGTATGTTGTGAAAACCATTTTCGAGTGTAACTATTATCGCTTAAAGTCCTCACTTATCCTTATCGTTAGTTGTATAACAAACGAGTCGTAATTACGTAGTACTACTGGGTTTGACTAACCCCACTCGGCACCAATGTTGACTGGAGGTCATAACGAGTGTAATTTCGATGTTGATGTCGGGTTCAGCGATGACCCGCGGAGGCAAACGGTAACAGTCGAGTTTCGACAAGATGAACTGACACACTCCACGGATCGTAGATTCACAACCAAACTTAACATGCCCAGTATATATCTGTTTATTTTCAGTATGTCTAAGCCTGTGAACTCACCAACTTTCTAGTTGACACTTTTCGTATGTATTCTCAAGTAACTGATGGAGCACACGCTAGGACACACGAGAGGATTACAAGAGAATCTCATGCATTTAGACTCTGGTCATAGGCTTTCGTGTGCATTTGTTTATTGTAAACCATTTGAACAATGTTGTGTCTTAAACAATTTACATTCCGCTGTGTATTTTAACTTTCCGCTGCAACTTAATTTTGTTATGGTATTTTAAACATATTCCGCTGTGTATTTATGAAACTTGTATTATTTTACAAAACTGTTTGATTGTGAACTCATATAGAGTCGTTCTATATGACCAATGAGCTGTGATCCTGGCCACGTCACACCCATGTGGACTGACGCCACGAGTGAGAATTTGGGGGTGTGACAAGGAGTTTGAATCAGGTACAACAAATACAACTATCTCAATCCCTCTACAATCTTTTCGTGCCGTTCTGTTCTTCTTCCAACTGGTTCTGAGGCTAACTGTGTGTTTGTGGTGATCTTAGCAGGACCAGATTGATTGCTGGAAGACGAAGGTCATTGAAGCAACAAGAGACAATCGTAAATAACCCGTTATTAGGGTTGATACAGTTCAAGAAGCTAGGTTCAAAACCTTGAGTAAGAGTTTAAAGAATTAAAGACGTGTTTTAATTGTTTTAATTAAAATGCGTATTTTGTAAATTTTTTTCTTTATACATTTTCTAATATTTCTTTGTATTTTATACAACCTTTATAAAAGCATTCGGCTTTTAATATCCATTTTAAAATCGTTTGTTTTTTTAGTCTTTTTGAAATTGTTTGCTTTTTTCAATCGTCATTTTCAATCATATGTTTTTTAAACAAACTTTAAAATCATACAGTTTCTTAAACGACATTATTTAAAAAAAAAAGATAAAAAAAACTTTTAGAAAAATGAATGTGATTTTCAGTGAAATATAATTCGATTATAACTTATAATAAAATACATTTTTTTTACAGTTTACTGTTTTATTTAAAGTTTATTTAAATGAGTTGATTAAGATAAAATAACTAATAACAATAATAGGAGGTTATTGCATAAAAACTAAAGGGAAAAGAACTAAAATAGACTAGTTAACAAAAAGACCAATTTTAATAAAAAGATTTCAAATCATTAATTTTGATAAAAATAGATTAGGTTTATATTTTTTTCACGGATTTGGTATAAAATAATATACATAATTATAGTTGAGTAACTTATTATAGAAACACATGATAATTAAATTTTACAAATGTGATCTTGTATTTGATTATGGAACGTATTAAATTACACAACAAAAAGTAATAAACGAACAATGACAGCAGAAGATTCCCATTTCCCACATTCAAAAGAAAAAAAAAAGTTTCTTTATATATTAAAATTTCAATTACAACAATTGTAAAGGGGTGGTTATTCACACATCCCACTTTTCTAATTCAACACTCTCACCGACTCTACGCATCGTATGGTCTATACGTGACGTATAGCCACGCATATAGGTGTATACTCCTCGTATAGAAGTACAATTATTGATACTGACATCCAATAATTGGTCACGTATAGAGCGCGCATATGACCTATACGACACATATAGACCTATACGTATAGATCTATACGCCACGTATAGATCTATACGCCATGTATAGGAGTCCAATCATTTGCACTGACAAATTTTGACATCCAATGATTGACTTCCTATACGGCTCGTATAAACCTATACGAGACGTATAGTTGGTGTGAGATGGGTGGGATGGGTGTGTGAATAACACAACCCATTGTAAAACATCTTTTTATTATTACATTCAATCTTCACCCTTTATGCGTATTGTGTACGTCTATATGTAGCGTAAAAGAATAAGAGGATCAATCATTATTTGTTAATGTTTCTTAATGTTAATGATTCACCTCATATATGCCTATATGTCTCGTATATACCATATACAAAACCAATTATTATCGAATAGTAGGTATAAAAAAATACGTCTCGTATTGTTCTATTAGACTATGTGTAGTAGGAAGGTGAGTGGGCGTGAAGGGGTAAGGGCAATGTTGCAAAAGTTGCTAGGCGTTTCTAAGTCGGAATAGTTACTTGGAGCGAGTAATCGGGCACTACTCGGCCCTAGGGGGGAAGTACTCGAGTAATACTCAGGAATAATCGGTCTTGAAACAACTCCTTGAAATAAGTACTCGGTCTTGGATGCCGACTTTTACAACAGTTGGTAAGGGTCATGCCCTTATGACGCCTCCACCTACTACAGAGGGGCATGACTGGGCCGTGGTGGACAACAGGCAACAACGTGAGAGCGGTCACAAGGAGGCTGTGTGATGGGGTGAAGGAGGGGAACCGTTGTGGTGGGGGAAGTGGCATGATAGTAATATATAATGATGACGTGAAGTGATAGGGTGTGATTACGATAGCCTTTGTATATAAATATAATTTTGTGAAAGTGAGATCGACAGGCAGATCCCCACCAAAATAAATTATTAAATTCAACTTACATAAAACCCTCAACAATTCACCCTTTCTTTGATTGATTTGATTTGATTTGATGCATTTTATATATATTTTTTATTTCCTTCAATAAAATCTACATCGATGGAAGGAGCTCCGGCGACGAATAAAAACTCCGGCGACGACGGCTTGGCGGCACGGTCACATCAACCACCAGCTCAACCTGATGTAAATGGCGACGGTGCGTCAATTGATGGTGGGTTTACGGAGGAATTTGACCGGAATTCCGGTGGTAACCGGTGGCCGAGGCAAGAAACATTGGCGCTTATCAGAATCCGGTCAGAAATGGATGCAGCTTTTCGTGATTCAAATCTTAAGGCTCCATTATGGGATGAGGTTTCAAGGTAATTCAAACTTGAACAGTGATTTTGCTTATTTTCCGGCGAGATCTGTGAATAGATTGTTCTCGCTTATTTGACTAGAAAAGGTCAACGCTTTTCTGATTTGATTCCAAAAATCTCAGCGAGAAGTTCCCAACTTCACAATCATCTGGCTGAATACATACTGAGTTTGGTTATTTACACACTTAAATTTTTTATTTTAACATTTATCTGTCACTGTTGGCTTATATAGGCTCGTAATATGTGATTCATTTGAGAATAACATACCAATGAGTCAGTGACTTAATGTAGGGGTGAGCATACTAAACCGAAAACCGAAAAAAGAAAACTGAAACCGAACCCAAAATCGAACCGAAAATAACCGAAACCGAATTAACCGATCGGTTATGGTTAACATAGTGCAATAACCGAAACCGAACAGATATATATATATTTTCATATATTTTTCAAATGTTTTCCATGTATTTTCATGTATTCAAATCATATTTTCATGTGTTTGAACATATTTTTATGTATTTTTCATGTATTTGATGTAATTTTCATGTATGTGTATGCTTGAAAAAGATTCAAAACAATATAAACGAGTTCGATAACCAAATTTATAACTTCAAAACAATCATCACAAAAATAACCGAAACCGACCTCAATAACCGAAACCGGTGCTCGGTTTCGGTTACTGAAATTCCATTAACCGAAAAGTCGGTTTCGGTTTCGGTTTCGGTGGAGGCTAATAACCGAACCGAACCGACATTTGCACACCCTAACTTAATGGTATCCCAAGATTCTTTCAAATGAAATGTTTTGGGTTCAAAACCTTCCAAAGGTCTGAGGGGAGCAAGGGGGTTTCAAGTGGGGTTTCCTCCTAAGGTTGTTGTGGTGGCTCATGGGAGGTCCAGGTAAGTAGACCGTAGTGACATGGCCTAAAATTAGTGGGCTCACACGATTGAGACATTTGCCGTTAAAAAAAATGTGAGAGTAACATGACTGTATGTTTGTTTAAATTAAGTTTTAAGCTTTTTTTTTTTGAAAATTTTGAGTTAGCATTATCTTTCATATTAGATTAATATTAAAATTTAAAAATTTTTATACTTTTTTATAAATAATGTTGTTACTATTTTTTCTTGAGTAATTGATGTCAGAAAAATATTGTTAAATTTTTTTGTATTACTAGGAGTTTTAAACTCTGAAGTAGTGGCTCGGATTCGTTGGCTCAGGAGTCTTGTAGATTTATATACAATTTAGAGTCTTAGACTTAGTTTTGTTAGGTTTTAAGACCACTCTCATTCATTACTTGAATGTTTGGTTGTTTGCCAAGCTAAAAAAAAAAAGAAAAATTGATTAAAAACCACAACCAAGTTGGTCCACCAACCATTGGTTGGTCATTATAATATTATTAAACAAGTTTTTTTTATGCCATGTGTATTTCTGTGATTGGTAAATATTATTAGGTTGGGTTGGTTGTGAATGAGAGTGAAAAAATTAAGTTTGGTTGGTTGTATGTATGAAAGAGAAAGAAATTAATATTTTATAGAATAGTTTTAGTTGGTTGGTTATGAATGGGAGTGGTATAATGATATTTCTTTTTGTTAAATTAAAATTTAAATTGCATAAAAACAAGGCTTGTAAATGAACAGAATATTTAGTAAATCGTTCGTTGATTTTACAGTAAAAATTTCGTTTATGTTTGTTTATTTAGTAAATAAACGAACGTGAACACAAATTTTTGTTCATTTAACTAATGGAACAAATATAAATACACGCTCCGTTTGTTCATTTATGTTTGTAAACGTTCGTTTATGTTAGTTCATTTACGTGCGTTTATATTTGTTCATTTTGGTTCGTACACACACACATATATATCTTTTATTATTTAGTTACTTAAATACATATAAATTTTATAGATTTTTAGGGTGTTATAGTTTGAGATTGTTTATTTTATTTTAAAATGAGTTTTTGTTAAAAGTGTTTATTAACTTATAATTTTTGAATGAAGTTTAAAAAAAATGTTTGGATTAAATTTAGATATGTGAATTGTCAACAATTCAATAAACTGTTTTTATGAACTTTTAAAAAGGTGTTTAATTATTTTTTAAAAGGTGTTTGGATTTATTTTTAACATATTACATCAAAAAGTTGTCTTTCTAAATCTAGAAATTATATCTCATCAAAACAATTTTTTAACCTTACTTAAAAAGTTAAAAATAAAAAACCCTTTCGACATTGCCAAATATATTTTTAACTTATTGAGTTCTTTATAAAGCCAATAAGTTAATCAGTTATTTTTAAATTAAATTTCAAACATGTTCTTAATTTATATTATAGTTCGATTCAAACATTGTTTGTATAAATATGTAATTTTAAAAGTTATAATAATATATTAAGAGCATGTTTGTGATTTTACTTAAAAACAACTTATTAATCATTGTATTTATAAATAAATAGATAAGTTAAAAAAATGTTTGACAAAAACGAAAGGTATTTTCTTTTAACTGTTTGAATGAGATAAAAACTGTTTTTAAAAGGGTCAATTACATATATCCCTTTGCTAAAACCATTTATTACATATTTACCTAATCATAAAACTAAATTACATATTTCCCCTTTTAAACCAAATTTATTACATATTTATCTATTTCTTTAAAAAACAAACTATGTATTTACTATTTTACCCTTAATAAACTAACTAAATATAATTTACATATTTCTCCTTAATAAGGGGCAATCTTGAAACATAGGGATATTTGCAATTTTAATTTAACATTGGGGATATTATGTAATTTTGATGTTTAATAAGGGATATATGATATTATCCATTTTTAAAAAAGCTGTAATATTTGGTTTTTTGAAATGTTTTTTTTAAGTTTTTGATAAGTTAATACTTAATACAAATACTTTTTTAAAAACTCATTTTAAAAAAGTAATAAGTTATACATAATTTTAGTAAAAACCAATGTTGTAAAAATCGGCCTAAGCGGCCGCCTAGGCACTAGGCGCACATCTACTGTCTAGTTTTTGGCCTAAGCGGTGCCTAGGCGCTAGGCGGCTCAATTAGATTTTTATTTTTTTCACTTTTTTTCACTTTTTTTCACTTTTTTGACTTTTTTATGGTAAAAAGGGACCAATTTCATGATTATTTAAACATTTCTCAACCAAAAATCTTTAATATGTCTCTGAAATATCGAATCCAGGCAGTTAACATCGAAATTTATCTCTAAACTTTGAACTCAGTGTTTAAGTTTGCACTTTAAAGTATTTTTTTTAGTATATTTAAGTATATTTTTTAAAATTATTTGAAGTATTATATTAAATTATTGATATTGATGTGTGTATATAATATATATTTGTAAAATTACATATAAAAATTCCAATCCGCCTAGCGCCGATTAATCCCTAAGCGGTACATCGCCTCCCGACTAGCGCCTAGCGACTTCTACAACCATGGTAAAAAGTGTTTTTAAATTTAAAAAACCAATCTCAAAGATGATCCAGATTAGGGGTGTTTATCGGATCGGATATTCGGATCGGGTTGTTCGGATTTGAAAATTTTAAGACCTTATCCAAAGCCCGACCCGATCCGAATTCGAAAAATTTCTATCCGATCCAAATCTATCTGAATAACCCGAAAAATCCGAATAAACCTATTTTTTCATCCGAATAATCCGAACAACCCGAATAAACAGGGTTTATTCGGATTGAATTCGGATATCCGATCCGAATAAAGACGATTTTGGATATCCGAAATCCGATCCGAATTCGGAAAACGGATATCCAATCCGAATATATACGAATCTTTAATTCGGATCGATTTTTTCAGGTTTCGGACACGATTTGGATTTCGGATTTTTTCGGATTTCAGATTTTTTGAACACCCCTAATCCAGATTGCCCCCCTTTTAAACTGTGAAAACATCTAAAATTTTCCAAATTTTTTAATTTCATAAAACACATAAATTAAAAATTCATAAATTCATAAAAATTCGGATGATATATAAATTCACAAATTTCTTGATTTCTTCAGAAAATTATCGAATCTCGGATTCCATAGGAGCGCCAAGAAATGCAGAGAAAAATTCGAAAACGTATATAAATACCACCGGCGAACGAAAGAAGGCCGGACTTCAAAACCCGACAAAATATATCGTTTTTCCGATGAGCTACAAGCTTTAGAATCGAACCACCGTGCAGCATTACCATCTCCGCCTGCACTCGCCGTGAAACCACCGCCGGTCCTTGTAAGTAATGCAACCATTCATGTACACCCGCCTTATAACCGCACCGGGTCCGATCAAAACAACGTGAGTCCGATCTCGGTTGCAGCACCGGCGCCGGTGGTGAATCATAAAAGAAGTTTCCCATTTCTGCAATCCATCTCGGGGTTCAGTGATTCGGGTTCGTTGTCGGGTAATTCTGAGGATGAGCCACCTTTGAAGAAGAAAAAATGGGAGGGTTTTTTTGAGGGGTTAGTGAAGGAATTGATCGAGAAGCAAGAGGAATTGCAGATGAAGTTCGTCGAGATTGTTGATAGACGGGAGAGAGATCGATTGGCGAAGGAGGAGGCTTGGAGAGCTCAGGAGATTTTGAAATTGAATCAAGAATATGATCGATTGGTTGCAGAACGATCGATTGTTGCCGCGAAGGACGCTGCCATTGTTGTCATTTTGCAGAAGTTGGCCGGAAAAAGTTTTGATTCAGTTCCGGTAATCGACGATGAAGTAAGAGAAAAGCCAACAGGTACGTAATTTCTTTTTGAACGAGTAAATTACGGTTTAACCATTGTGGTTTAAGTTTTTTAACTATTTCGATCCAAAATAATCTTTTATTAAAGTAACTGTTTTGGCCTTTAAACTTAACTATTATAACGGTTTTAGCCAAAAACCTAACTATAGATGAGGGCTAAAACGTTAGTTATCTAAACTAAAGGGACTGATTGATATAAGATTTTGTTTTAGGCCGAAATATTTAAAGCATTTAAACCGCATAGGCAAAAACCGTAATTTAATCTTTAATATATATAAAAAGTCTAACTGATATTTTTAACTTTTTTTTTTTTTTAATTTGAGAGGTATTAGAGAGAGTTTAAATTTATTATGACGATTTGTATCGTATAGTGGTGTCGGGTCAAGTATGATCTTGAGTATGAAGCTAAGAAAGTTAAAATCTAGTAAGAGGAAGACTCGAACTTGAGTAATAATAATGGATCAAGTATCGTTAAAAATAGTTAATTTTGGCATTTAGAATAGAGTTTAAATGACAAAATCATTACTTATATATATAAAAAATGGTAAATTACAGATATGGTCCATGTAATTTATAGTATTTCACGTTTGGCTCCTATATTTCATAAATTACCTGTATGATCTCTAATTCTAGACACTTATAACACATATAGTCCTTATGTCACCAAATTATTCTCACATATGTTACAAATATTTAAAATTTGGAACCATATGGTAATTTGTGAAACCTAAATACCAAGAGTAGGGGTGTAAACGAATCAAGTCAGCTCGTGGAATACTCGGGATTGGATCAATAAAAAACACGGATGAGCCGCGTCTAAACGAGCCCGAGGTCGAGCCCAAAAACATGGCTCGTTTAGTGTTATTGAGCCCAAGCCTTACATATTGAGTTCGAGCCGGCTCATGAACCTAAACGAGTTTTTTATTTATATAATTTTATTTATTATATTAAGTGTATATCTATAAAATTTAATTATTTTTATCTATAAAATTATGAAAAATATATTTAAATAATATATTTTATGTTAACATAGAAAAATATAATTATAAATAAATATTAAATTAGTAATTAAAATATATAAATTGAACAATTAATAAATAAACGAGCCAAGCTCGAGCCTAAAAATTTTTAACGAGCCGAGCTCGAGTCTAAAAAATAAAACTTTTAACGATATAGAGCTCGAGCCTTATTTAGTCAAAATGAGCCGAACTCGAACCTTAACGAGCTCAGGATCGACTCATTTACACCGTAACCTAAAGTAAAATATTAGCAAATCATAGAGAATATCTCGATAATTTACTCTATAGAATTAACAAGTTCTGTTAACTTGAGAGATTAATAGACCCTCTTTTTAACACTCGAATGATTTTGCCTCCGGTTCGCACCCCGTTGAATGTTGATATAAACAAGGTGAAAGTTGGTTTTAATTACTAGCAAAAATTACTCTTAAATTATTATTTGATTACTTCAAGTCGTATAAAACAGTAGGTCTAACTAGACTTCATTTTTTTCATTAACATATATTTTAGTAATTAATTTAATGTTTTGGCTTCATATATATTCACATTATAAGTTATAATCCAAAATTTTATTAGATTTGTATTCTTATCTGATTCTTAAATCAAATCTGACTCGTTTGACAAATAAAATCATAAAGTAAAGCAACCGGTTCAATCTCTGGTAAATAAAAACATTGACTGATTGTTTAAATCTTTCAGCCATACAACAACAACTATCACACAAACCATCACCACTACATGATGAAGTCTATCCACCGGCTGAGCAACCATTAGAGTCCAAGAATCTTGATGGCTGTGTTCATGAAGAAGAGAGTAAGTTATCACCCAGTCCATCTCGGTGGCCAAAAGCCGAGATAAATGCGTTGATCACTCTTCGATCAAAGCTCGACGTTAAGTATCAAGAAAATGTGCCAAAGGGGCCGTTGTGGGAGGAGATATCAGTTGCGATGAGGAATCTTGGATACAACCGGAATGCGAAGCGTTGCAAGGAGAAATGGGAGAATATAAACAAGTACTACAAGAAAATAAAGGAAGGCAACAAGAAGAGATCGGAGGATTCGAAAACATGCCCTTACTTTGATCAACTCGAGGCTCTTTACAAGGAGAAATCAACTCTAATTGTCGCTGAGCCTGAGCAACAATGGCCACCTGCTGCAGTGGTGGTACAAAAAGCGCCACCACCAACGTTGCAATGGCAGAATACTAATGTTGTTCAAACACAAAACAACATTAGCTGTCTGGATTTTACAGTAAAATCGAAGCAGCAACAACAACCATTATCGTTATCGCTAGACATGGAGGATCATGGGAGTGATGATTCTGATAATTTTGACAACGATGAAGGTGATGATGACAAAGAAGATGAAGATGAAGATGGTGTATGTGAAATTATTGGTAGCAAAATATCTTCGATGGCTGGTTTCTAGAAAATGTTCAATATTTTTGTTGATCTAGATGTTGGTCATCGACAAACGGGTGGTTTTCTTGCTTGGTTGGTGAAAGTGGATCGAGGACACATGGGGCCGATCACCAGGAATTATTAATTATTTCAAAATTTTTAAAGAGTAAATTGTAGTTTTGGTCCTTTATGTTTACGCAAAATTTCAGAAATAGTCTTTTATGTTTCAAAATGATAAAATCATTACTTTAATTTTTCAAATGCCGCAAACTTGGTCCTTTCTTCGTTAAGTACTAACAGAATAGGGTATAAATGTCAAAAAAAATCATATAAGTAATTGAGTAAATTCATTTTTGATCCTTAATATTTACATAAAATTTCAGATATGTCATTTATTCTGTTAGTACTTAACGAAGTTAACGGAGAAAGACCAAGTTTGCAACACTTGAAAACTTAAAGGACTGATTTTGACATTTTAAAACATAAAGGACTATCTATGAAATGTTGTCTAAACATAAGGACTAAAAATGCAATTTACTCTATTTTAAATTACAATATATATTCTTTCAAAATACCAATAGTTTTTGTAATTTATCTTTTTTTTTAATTTCTCTCGTGAGTTTGTTTTGTTTTGTTTTATATGTTGCCATAATTTACCACTCATGTTAGTTTATGTATACTAAAACGAATTAGATTAATTAAACGCAAGTTGTCACTGATATTTCTTAATTTCGTTCCACGTTTAAGCAAATGAATTTCCTGAAGACTTAAAAGAAACAATATACATACATCAACATAACAAAAAAAATGGAATAGGTAGAAATAAAATCTTAAAAACATTAAACAAAATCGCTACGCAGTAGGAGATGTGTCATGAAACAAACAAAAAAAGGCATAAAACCCCAAAAACAGGTACAAAGCTTTCGTTCCGGGGAATGGGGTGCTTCTTCTCCTGCCGTTTTTTCGATCAGAATGGCAGATTCAATAATATTATGTTGGAAAATTGTATAGGTATTCAGCTCAGGCTCCTCTGTTTTTCTTCCGAAAAATATTTGAGACCTCTTAAAAAAATACTAAAGTTGAACTAGTCTCTTAACAATACATTTAACGGTTTACGATTTAAACTTATTCACAAATTCCAATAAGTATATATTAGTGGAATAATAAATCTTAATTTATAAAAATATTTAAGTTGTAGGACTAATATATGACATTTTAATTTGAACTCAAAAGAAAAGAAAACATGTGATGCGGGCATGCAACTTGCCTTCCACCGTTACTTAGTGTTTGGAAAAAAAATAGGAAGAAATTCAAGATTATAGACATTTTAAGCTTTGAAATTAACAAAGTAAACTCACATATTCTTACTATCTTAATTATCATTCTTATATATCTAAAAGATTGGTTCAAATGTCATTTATTGATTTTTTTTAACGGCAAACAAGGGCTCCGTGACATACATTTTCATAGCCCAATAGATTTCTCGGACCCAACAATCCACGCACTGCAATTACAGTACGCTACCAACTCTCTCGTATATAACCAAAATGCCTTTTTTAAATCTACTTTTTAGCGGCGCCTTTCAAAAATGATTAATTGTTTGAGTCATCTTAACAATATGAAAGTAAAATTTCACCAAAGATTGTTTATGAAACTTGAACTAAACATTTTGAATATAAAATAAAACTCTAATGTGTCGACATAATCAAGCATCCTTGAAAAGCCATGTGTGCTTTAACGCATCCATATATAATTGTTAAACGTTAATTCACGTCGATCTTCTTAAATATCTCTCAACTTAGAGATAAATCACACTTTTATATTAATAAACAGATTAAATAATATTTTTAACAAATAGTTAAATAGGTAAAGATACTAAATTAAAATTATTAAATAGGTAATACAATATTAAGAATATACATTTGACATAATTTGTAAAGACTGGAGTAAATTACCGAAATGATCCCTATGTTTTGCTAATATTTCACTTTTGGTCCCTAGGTTTCATAAATTACTCATATGGTCCCAAACTTTAAACATTTGTAACACATATAGTCCTTATGTGAGGGTAATTTGGTCAATTATGTGAGGGTAATTTTGTGATCTAAGGACTATATGTATTACAAATGTCTAAATTATTGGACCATATGGGTAATTTATGAAACTTAGGGACCAAAAGTGAAATTCTGGTAAACCACAAGGACCATATCGGTAATTTACTCTAAAGATTGTCGCATTAGAAAATTCAAACTCTCGTATCAAGTCTTCAACTATTCGTAAAAATAGTTGTTGCCTTGTATGTTATTGTACAAAAGTTAAATTGTGTGTTAGGCAACAAGGATTGACATTTGTACAGTGGTGGAGCTTGTCGATTTGAGAGGGGGGGAAACATTTATTTTTAACTAAAAATCGTATTTCGGTCAAAAAATTAACACTACGGACGGAAAAACAAGGGGGCCGGTCGCCCCCTAGTCTCAACAAAGATGCGCCCTTGCATTTGTGTGATAATGTAACACAGATTGAAAATTCCTCTCTTTAAATAATTATCCGGCAAGTAATAGTGCTTCTTACGTAATAATTTCATGCATACTTCGTATATTTGGGCACATAAACATTTAGTAGTTGAGCAACTATTTGTATGATTTATTATTATATAACTTTAAAATCACAAGTTAGATAATAACTATATAGTATAAATAAATGTAACATCAATGACTCAACTCATCATGTGGTCTAAATTTGAGTCTTTACAAACTCGAATTGATGTAATGATATTTAAGAGTAAACAAATTGGTTTTTAAAAAACATTAAAAAATGTATGTTTGATAGGAGCTCTTGTAATTATAATGATATTTTTTGAGTAATTAAATAATTTTAACCCTAAATATATATCATATGTTTAAAATAACAACGGAGTAAGTAAACTTTTATATATATAAAAGTCTATTTATACGTTTGTAAGTTTATTACATATGTCTATATAAAATATTTACATGTATAATGACGTAAAATTGAATGCAGACACTTTGTTGTAGCGTAATTGCTAGCATTCTTCATAGCACATCCAATTGAAAGCAATGCAAGAATATATGGATATAGCCAAAAACAACGATTCAAATATTACACAAAAATTCACAAACAGAGAAGTCTCATTTTTTTTAACTGCTAAATCAAGCATCAGTTGGCAAACATACAACTTGATATACTCCAACGTCCAGAGGAAACCCACACCGGAAAAATCGCTTGCTTACTATCTAGAAGTAATTGTTTTCAGATATATTTGAACCTAATATTTCTCATAAGAGAAGTCAATTGGGTATTATCAGACTATAAGTGTTTTAATTTGATTAGTCTATTTTTTTTTTATTTGAACGGCTTGGCACACAAACACCTAAGTCGGAATTTCAACAATGTCCCTCAGATTTGACGTTGTAGAGCGTACACAACCATACAGGAGAAACCTCACAATTGAGTAAACTACTTGACTTTGATTCAACAACTATGTTTTGGTCTGAATTTGAACCTAAAACCTCTTGCAAAGAAGCCTTAAATCATCTAGAAAAGAAATAGGTTTCAACCCAGATGTGGATGACCTTTTATATGCCACATCTTCGATTTTGACAAGTGAAAAAGGTAGCCATAAACTCGAATGGTAACCAAGAAAAAAACTGTATTTGACCGTTTCTTGTGTACAAAAAGTTGGTCAATTGAATTGAATTTAGAAAAGTAAAAAAATGGGTTGAGCAAGAAGAAATGTCAAAGGAAGGGATAATGTATTAATAATGTCCCAATTACAAAAGTTAAATAAAAAAAAAATCACACCTAAGAAAGTGTCAAAATAGATGAGGAACTAGGTCAAGTAATTGAAAATAAGCATTACTACCTACCAACACACTGTCGCAACCATGGAAACCAGAAAAAGAAAAAATCAAAAATTTAAAAAGTCAAAGGGTGTTGAGGTTATCATGTGTTAGATATCGTCATAAACCAATAATCCTTAGATCAAGTGGTTGAGGAAAGGTACCCTGTGACTTCAATATTGGGAAGGTAACGGGTTCAAGTCTTGGCATGGACAAAATAAGGGTTCCATGCTGGGCTAAGGGGTTTTCTCTCACCTATGGTGAGTTTCCTCCTATTGGGTGTGGATATGATCGGGTGGGTTTATGACCCGTCAGTGATCCAAATTGCCGTTCAAAAAAAAAAAAGATAACGTCATAAACGGATAATTAGATTAATTCAATCATATAATATAAAGAATTAATAAAGATACACTGGTAAAGACAAAAATCTTTAATGTTAATGGTAAACTCATAAACTTTATGTTTTTTTTCTTATTGACAAACATTAAGAATTGCAAGAGCCCTTTCACATGCAATTAAACAAATCATTTAAGTATCTAATTAATTGGGATTTTTTTGAAGTGAACAACCGGTTATCGGGCCACGCCACCAAGGTCTGGTTACCCTGACCGCCCCTGAGACCGTACCCTTAGATGCGCGAAAACCGGATGGAATCCATAAACCCTCACTCTCATTTGGTTATTTTGGTCCGAACTCGAGATAAAGCTCAAGATTCTTCTATTCACCTAGATGTCCTTTTAATTGTCTCAGATGGGACTCAAACCCTCTTCTCATATGAGATTTGGGTGGAGTTTTACCACTAAGGTAGATTTACAGGACGGTTTTTATGTCATTTAAACAAAGATAAATCAACGATCTTATCCATTCAAATATAAGATTAGGTGGTCTAGTTCCACTCATCTCATGTTAGCACCAATGGACTACAACTCCCCAATGGAGGCCCTAACATCTCATTTAAACAAAGATAAATCAATGATCTACCATGGACTACAACTCCCCAATGGAGGCCCTAACATATCCCATCTCATGTTAGCGGATGACGTGATTTTAATTGGAGAAGGATCTAGATTCAACGTGGCTAATATAGCAAGAATACTCAGATGTTTTTATATTGTTTCGGGTCTAAAGGTTAACTTACAAAAATGCAGTTTATATGGGTTTAATATTGATGGTGATTCAATCAGTAGCTTGGCTGACCACTTACATTGTAAGGTAGGGATGGTTCCGTTTTCATATTTGGGGGTGCCAGTTGGTGCTAATATGAACCGTATTAGTATGTGGGATCCGGTCCTTAGTACTTTTCAAAGTAAGTTATAAGCATGGAAGTCGGTTTCGCTTTCCATTGGGGGTAGACTTACGTTGGTAAAGTCGGTTCTAAATTGCTTGCCTCTTTACGTTTTCTCCCTTTTCCAGGCTCCATCGGTTGTAACTGAAGCGCTAGATAAAATAAGAAGAAATTTTATTTAGGGGGGATCGTCAGGAAGGAAAAAAATCACTGGGTTAGTTGGGATTTAGTTAAGGCAAACAAAAAGAATGGAGGATTGGGTGTGGGAGATCTTAGGGAGGCAAACTTGTGTCGTTTGGCAAAATGGTGGTGGAGATACAAAACAGAATCGGATAAGCTATGGAAAAGGGTTGTGGAAGCGATTCAAGCATCAATCCGGGTACTGGATTACCTTCCATGCAAAAACATTATTACCGGCACTTGGAACATTATTATCAAAATTGATTCGAATTTACGGGATCTTGACATTCATTTACGAAGACTAGTTAATAAAAGGTATGGTGGGTAATGGTAGTTCGGTGACTTTTTGGTTGGACACATGGATTGAAATGAAGCCATAGGCTGAAGTGTTTCCTTCTTTGTATGCCATTGAGAAAATCAAAGATTGTAAGGTGGCAGAAAGAATGACATGGATTGAGGGGTGTTTATTGATGAATTGGTGTTGGGCACATGATCCTGCTCGTTCAGAAGAATTGGAGGCTATTAGAAGCTGCACTGAATTGGTTAAAGAAGTGGGGCTGTCAAATAATCTGGATTATTGGAAATGGGAGGGTGATTCCTCAGGTATATTTAAAGTCAAATCTATTCGGTCGTTATGTAATACGAGTAAAAACGCTGGTGGAAGACACGTGATGCGTTGGAATCGATGGGTTTCAATCAAAGTCAACATACTAGGGTGGAAAGCTCACTTAGGACGCGTACCGACTAAAGATGCTTTGATCAAGAGGGGAATGAATACCGGATCGTCCTTATGTGCCCTTTGTGGGGACTGTAATGAATCCATTACCCACTTATTTACATCTTGCTCTATTGCTTCTATGCTTTGCCACAGAATCACTTCATGGTGCATACTTAAACAACCAATCTATGCATTCACATTAAAGGATTTTCTTGAAATTCACCAATTGGGTAATTGGAGTAAGTGGTGGAAAGAATCGTTTCATGCAGTCATACTAACAACACTCTGGTGCATCTGGAAAGGGAGGAACGAAGCCAATTTTAAAGGGAGAAGATGTTCAATCCATGGTTTGCTTGAGGAGATAAATCTCTTAGCTACCTTTGGGTGAAAAATAGAGGTGGAAGGAGATCTTTTACTTTGGAGGAATGGTACAAATTCGACATGTAATTTTAATGCTCTGTGTAAGTTTATGTTTAGATACCATAGCTGGAGACTATATGTTTTGGTGTACTCTGAGCTTCTAGCATATTGTTGGCTCGTTTTTTGGTGGTTAATGGAATTCGTTGTTCAAAAAAAAACGTTCCACTCATCTAGGATCATGAGTATTGGACCTCCTTTATTGGTTGGAATCATGGCCTTCTCATATCGATCGGTTAAAAAAAAAGTGTGCTATCCTACTTTCCTCTCTTGATTAAACCAGAAGTTGAAGTCTTGAAGATGTTACATTATCACATCTTTAGTTAGAAATGGAGGAAAAATGTATAATCTTGTTTGGAATTCTTGGTCTATATCTTGGTACCTTCTTTTCTAGCTTCTTGCCATTGCTTTGCCATTACAAAAAAAATGACATTAGTGTTAAAACGGAATTATATTGGGATTAGCGATATTGGTGTACAATTGCATCATTTCCTGTTAATTTAGAAGATCAAATATCCAACTTCCATTCTTCCCAAATTAATAATAGTTTTCCATATTTAGTTTACTGTAATCTCTATATATGATGGCTGCTTCCTCATTGTAATATATACTGAAAGGAAATTAATAACAAAAAGCTTCTTGATTTCATGGCATCAGAGCAGGCTTGCTCATCATTTACCGGTTGATTCTCACCAGCCCCTCAAATCAATAAACCCAATCTTAGCTACCATGACCGAAGACAGCAGCAAGGCGGGTTCCGATTTGTCATTACAAATCGCGAATCTGTTAAAAAACAGCCTTAATCAACAGCCTCAAAACCCAAAACTATCTGATAATCTCCAAATCAACCTCAAACTCAACAGCCAAAACTATGCATTATGGACCCGGATGATCCGAGTGGCTATAGGCGGAAAATCTAAATCCCTATTATCACATCTGACCTCGGATCCTCCAGATCGAACAAGTGAAAATTATGAGCAGTGGAAACAAGAAGATTTGATTGTTTTTCTTGGCTCATTCAAAACATCGAACCCGTACTCGCGGGCAACCTAACCGAGTATCCCACCGCGAAAATGTTGTGGGATGCCTTGGTGGTTACCTACAGCAGCGGAAAAGACAAATTACAAACTTTCAACCTTCATGTCAAGGCTAACGACATCAAACAAAATGACAGCTCTCTTGAAGATTTCTGGATCGCATTACAGGGGGTATGGGGAGAGATTGACATGATTGATCCAAACCCCATGAAGTGTCCAGAAGACATCAAGATATATTCAAGAATCAGGTCAGAACAAAAACTTTTTCAATTTTTAAATGCCCTTGATCGGAGATATGAACCCATTAAACGAGAAATACTCCGACTGGAACCTCTTCCTTCTGCGGAGGCGACCTACGCCACTGTTCGTAAAGAAACTGCTCACCAGAACATTCTGCGAGTAACTATCAGCGATTCAGAAGGCATAGCGGCCGGTTTAAGTGCCATCGAAACAGAAGGGTCGGGGCTCGCAACAAAGGGACATCGTCGGTTTGAAGGGAAGAAAATCGGACCATCCGGTAAGGAAGATAAAACACACCTGAAGTGTGACCACTGCGGTATGACAAAGCACACCAAAGAACAATGTTTCCGTCTTGTCGGCTACCCCGATTGGTGGGCCGATGGCCATAAAAAGGGCACCAAGAATTATGGATCAGAAAGATACAAAGCGACCGCTGCCATAAGCACCAAAGAAAACACAAAAACAAGTACTGACCGAAAAAATCCCACCGGATTTGGAGCTATAGCAGCGGCTGAAACATATCTTGGGGAAGAAGATGACTCCTTTTCAATGGATACAGGCAAAGGGGGTGAGAGAACCTATGTCTCGAAACCCCCATTTAATTTGTGCAATAGTTCCAAAGTGAGTCACCTAGATTTTGAAATATTAAAAAACACGTCATTTATTTATTTTTTACAAGAGAGTTTAAAAAATTGCAAAAGTGACTCTTGTTTTCGTGTGGCAAATATGGCTAAAAATTACAGTATGAAACCGGAGATGTCATGGATATTTGATTGCGGCGCAACAGATACCATGACTTATGATTTATCAGATTTTGCCACACCGACTAAGCCTACAAAGTCTTATATACAGACTGCAAATGGAGAAAAAATGATTGTAAAAAATGGGGGAACTATCAAAATCTCACCGACACTTAAACTTTCAAATTGTCTCTATGTACCTGCCCTATCACACAAACTCCTGTCAATAAGTCATGTAACAAAGGAATTAAATTGTTCAGTTCTTATGCAACCCACTTTTTGTATCTTACAGGATATCATGACGGGAGCGATCATTGGGCGTGGCATTGAAAAACAAGGGTTGTATTATGTGGATGAGGTGACTCAAAATGGTGCTGTAATGCTTTCTCATGGGACGACAGAACGAGAAGCATGGTTATGGCATAGAAGACTGGGGCATCCATCTACTGGTTTTTTGCATGTTTTATTTCCTAAGTTATTTCCTTTTAATTGTAAGTCACATTGCGAAACTTGTGTGTTAGCCAAAAGTCATCGTAAAACATTCAAACCTAATAATACGAGGGTTGATTCACCTTTTTCATTAATCCACTCAGATGTGTGGGGTCCTGCTCCAATTGTTGGGGGTCAAAACCTTCGTTTTTTGTTCTATTTGTGGATGATTGCACACGAATGACCTGGGTGTATTTATTAAAAAATAAATCTGAAGTTCTTGATAAATTTATCACTTTCTACACCATGGTCCAAACCCAATTTCAGAAAAACATTCAAATCTTTAGATCCGACAATGGAGGAGAATTTGTTAACTCTGAGATGAAAATTTTCTTTCAAAACAAAGGGATAATCCATCAAACCACATGTCCCCACACTCCAGAGCAAAATGGTGTCGCCGAACAGAAAAACCGTCTCCTATTAGAAATAACACGGGCCCTTCTAATAGAATCACGAGTTCCCAAGTTTTTTTGGCCGGAAGCTCTCGCTACAGCTGCGTATCTCATTAACCGACTTCCTACTCAGATTTTGAAATTAAAAACCCCATTACAAATTCTTACAGAATACACCAACCCTCTGTCTGTGCTTACTCTTGAACCACGAATTTTTGGGTGCACTGTCTTTGTTCACATACCAAAATCACACCGAACTAAAATCGATCCATGTGCTGAAAAATGTGTCTTTGTTGGATATGGAATAACTCAAAAGGGATACCGGTGTTACAACCCAAAAACGCGTCACATGTTCACGACTATGAACTGTGATTTTCTTGAAACCGAGTATTATTATGCCTCCCAACACAGTAGTCAGGTGGAGAAGGAATACCTTGACAAACTGAGTTGGTTAAGATATGTTTCATATGGAGAAGGGAAGAGCCACAGTACCCCAGATGAGTCTCATCTCTCCACACAGCCTGAAGATTCGAATGCCACCCAAACTGATATCTGAGGTAAGTAATACTCATTCGCTTTCTATACCCAACCTTATTGAAAATGACACAACAGGGAAAGGTAAGAATGTGCAGGAACAAGAGATGTTTGTCACTCAAGAAGACACTCCAGCAGAGCATAATGAACTTGTGCAAGAACAAGAGAATTCTCCCACACAAGAAGAAATAACAGAGAAATATGTATTGCCACCAAGAGCAAATCGAGGAGTCCCACCGAAAAGATATTCCCCGGAAAAGAAGTCTCAAGGAAGTAAATATCCAATGGCTAATATAGCCAAAGGAAAGCTATGATGAGATCCCTGCTAATACAAAACAAGCCTTAAAGTCAAGACAATGGAAAAAGGCAATGGAGGACGAAATGGAAGCTCTCGCAAAAAACAAAACATGGGAAAAACGTGTCTTGCCGCCTGGAAAAAAAACTATTGGGTGTCGGTGGGTTTTTACCATTAAATACAAGGCCGATGGTACAATTGACAGATACAAAGCAAGACTGGTAGCTAAGGGTTATACACAAACATACGGAATTGATTACTTTGAAACTTTTTCCCCAGTTGCAAAAATTAACACAGTCAGAGTTCTTTATTCCGTAGCAGCAAATAAAGGATGGCCCTTATACCAGTTTGACGTGAAAAATGCTTTCTTACATGGAGAACTAAAAGAGGAAGTCTATATGGAAGCCCCACATGGATTCACAGACAATTTTGGGGAAAGAGAAGTGTGCCTTCTAAAAAAATCACTCTATGGTTTGAAACAATCCCCTAGAGCATGGTTTGGGAAATTCACCCTAGCTATGAAAAACTATGGGTTCACGCAAAGTAACTCCGATCATACAATGTTTCTCAAAAAGAGAGGCAATCTTTCAACTTGTTTAATAATCTATGTCGATGATATGATTATTACAGGGGATGATAAAGATGAAATATCCAAGCTAAAGAAAAACTTGTTCACAGAATTTGAGATGAAAGATCTAGTAAGACTTAGATATTTCCTTGGGATTGAAGTTCTGAGATCAAAACATGGGATCTTCATGTGCCAGAGGAAGTATATTCTTGATTTATTAGCAGAAACTGGCATGATTGATTGCAGACCAGCAGACACTCCAATGATTGCAAATCAAAAGTTATACATGGAGGAAAAAACAAATCTAACTAACAAAGAAAGGTACCAACGGATTGTAGGAAAATTGATTTACTTATCTCACACCCGACCTGATATAGCATACGCTGTGGGAGTAGTTAGTCAATTTATGCATCAACCTCAAAAAGCTCACATGGAAGCGGTCTTAAGAATTATAAGGTATCTCAAGGGAACAGTAGGGCATGGAGTCTTGTTCAAACCAAATGGACACCTAGAAACTCAACTATACACGGATGCGAACTGGGCAGGGGATAAAGGTGACCGAAGATCCACTGCAAGCTACTTTACTTTGGTTGGGGGAAATCTTGTTACATGGAGAAGCAAGAAACAAAAGGTGGTTGCTCTTTTGAGTGCGGAAGCTGAATTTCGAGGAATTGCAAGGGGATTAACTGAAGTACTTTGGGTTCGAAGACTCCTAACTGAGATAGGATATCCACCGCAAGAAACTAGCAAAATTTGGAGTGATAATAAAGTAGCCATTCAGATTTCAGAAAATCCGGTACAACATGATCGAACAAAGCACATAGAAGTAGATCGACATTTGATCAAAGAAAAATTGGAAGCAGGGATCGTCACTCTTCCATTTGTTCGGTCAAAAGATCAACTTGCTGATATCTTAACAAAGGCTGTTAATGAAAAGATCTTACACAAATGCTTAAGCAAGTTGAATTTTGGAAATCCCACTATTCAACTTGAGGGGGAGTGTCAAAACGGAATTATATTGGGATCAGCGATATTGGTGGACAATTGCATCATTTCCCGTTAATTTAGAAGATCAAATATCCGGCTTCCATTCTTCCCAAATTAATAATAGTTTTCCATATTTAGTTTAATGTAATCTCTATATATGATGGCTGCTTCCTCATTGTAATATATACTGAAAGGAAATTAATAACAAAAAGCTTCTTGATTTCAATTAGCTGTTATTTAGTAATAAAATAATTGTTGTTAAAAATTTATATAAGTGTATTTTTGAAATCCGGACAAATTTAAGCTCAAACAAAGATATAATGATTACAAATTTAAGCTCACATGTATCTTTAATATTGATGAAGATTGTTATATTTTTTTAAGAGAAATTAAGTTTTATAGCTTTCAAGTGCAGGAGTGTTAAAAAAAATCCGTATCCGCATCCGAATGCGAACACGAAATATTCGGAAGTTCGGATATCCGGAAGTTCGGACTTGGATACCATTTTTGAAAGAAATAGATATTTTTTCGGATAATTTTTCGGATATCCGGAACACCAGATATCCGAGTTTGAACACCCCTATTCAAGTGTGTGTTGTGTGTATATGTATGTGTGTGGGTAAATATTCGCTTGTAGATGTGTGTATGGATAAACAACACAATAATAAGACTGAAAATCCTAAGAAATGTGAGAAAGATGATGAAGGCTAAAGAGGGGTGTACAATGAACAACTTAAGGCTAATTAGGGTTAAAGGGCAAGATATGTACAATTAAATGAATGAACACAAGGTTGGGACAAACAAAGGTAAAATAGATACCTTTTTTTTTTTTCGTTTTACAACTTTCATAATTTTTTATGTAAATAAATAATTTTTCTATACTTTATTATTTTATGTGATTGCCTTAATTTACCAACTCATGTTAGTTTAAATGACAGTTATTTTTGCTTTATGTAAATAAATTTTCAAGTATACTATATGTGTGCATATATAACAAAAGTTTAAATGACAGTTTTGGATTTTTGACTTTTTTAAGATTTTGTTAGATTTTTGCGTATATTCTTGAATAAATTGAGTTATTTAGAACAACGTTGTAAAATGCGGTTTACGAAGCCGTATACTCGGTTCTCAGCCGAGGCAATATTTTTTTACTCAATTAAATTTACTTGAAACAATCAAACGCAAAGTAACTAAGGCTTATATTCAGTCTAAACTAACCAACTCGGTTCACCTTAGTCAAGTCAATTTTTAATGTTTCTCACGGCTGTGATGTTTCTTTTACCTATATTCGTTGTTTTTAGCAGGGTTGTAAAAATCGGCCTAGGCGGCCGCCTAGGCGCTAGGCGCCCGGCTTCCTTGTAATTTTTGCCCTAGGCGGTGCCTAGGCGGCCTATTTTTTTATTTTTTGGTTTTCTTTTGGTTTTTTTAGTTTTTTTGGCTTTTTTCGAGTAAAAAGGACCAGATAAATGATTATTCGAGACATTTCTCAACCCCAAATACGTAATATGTCTCTAAAACATCAAATCCAACATCTGAAACGTTGAACCCTGCCACTAAACATCGTAATCCATCCATAAACTCTGAATTTTGTGTTTAAGTTTGTAATTTGAAGTACTTCACTTAGTATGTTTAAGTTTATTTTTTAATATATTTGAAGTATTCTATTATATTATTGATATTAATGTGTGTATATATTAAATATTTGTAAAATTACATATAAAAATTCCAATCACCATTAATCCCTAGGCGGTACCTCGCCGCCCGACTAGCGCCTAGCGACTTCTACAACCATGGTTTTTAGTGAAGAAAAGAACTTTCATGGTCAATGTCATGCTCTCATCGTAGTTGCCTATCATTTGTTCAACAATAATCACAAAACAAATAAAAGAAAACATCATATATAATAACTTTGTATTCATCCTTTCCTCCAGACCCTACTAAAAAATATGAATATTCTAGGTAAGTTTGTTTGTTTTATATAATAACTTTGGTGGAAGTCCTATGAGTAGTTGGCATGTTAATAACACGATTGGATGTGTTTCGTCAATTGGTTTTTTAGTTATGAGTTTTCTCTTGTAAACAGATCATGACTGTTAGTTAAAGTGATCCCAGTTAACCGGACGTTTGATAAAAAAACAGAGGATAAACTAGAAAGATTATAGCTATAAGCCTATAAGGTGGGGTCGGAGTTGATAAGACAAGCAATTGTTTATGGGAGTGCACGTGGTGCTACGAATTCCCGGTCATAAATGTTTGAACTGCTCAAACCTTGAAAATGTGCTTTCCACCCATTTGAATCAAATCTAACACCTTTTTTTTCTTCTTCTTGCTTTACATTATGTTTCTCGGTTTTTTAGAAGAGAAAAGAAAGGAAATCAAATGAAATGAAATAAAAAAAAAAAAAGTAAAAAGAAATCTTCCATTTTCTTCCAAATCAGAAGGAGAAGAAAACTAAAGAATTTTGTATAGTTTTATTTTCATTTCCTTTCCTTTACTTTCTTAAGTGAAACTCAGAAACATAATACGTTATATTTTCATTTCCTTTCTTTTGTCAATAAAACTCAAGAAAACAAACATGTTTTCTTTTTCTTTCTATTTTTTTCTTCTTAAATAAACTGGAAAACACAACCTTTCTTATGCCTTTTTTTATTTATTTCATGACCTTTGGCCACACCCATTTCTAGAGATCTAGAGTTTAATAGTTGTATACATTCATTAAAGAATAAATTAACGAGGTGGTTCTTATGGTTTGACAATATTTCTTTTTTGTTCCCTAGATTTATAATATACTCATAGGGTCTCTAACTTTAAACAATGATAGGACATATAATCTTTAAATGGGGGTAATTTGCTCAAACATGTGAAGGTAATTTGGTCACCTAAAGACTATATGTGTTATAAAAGTTTAAAGTTTGGCATCATATAAGTAATTTAAGAAACCTTGAAACTAAGAGTGAAATATTAGTAAACCATAAAGACCATATCGGTAATTTTACTCTTCAATAAACTATGTTAAAAACATGTGTATTACACAAGTTAAATAAATAAAATTTCAATTGATGTATTTAAAACAACATATCATATACTTTTAAAGATGTTTTACAAAATATAAAAATATGATTTATAATGTTCATGTTATTTACCGAATAGAACTAAAACAATATTATATAACAAAAAAGAGGAGAAAAATTAAAAATTAAATATTTTATACGAGAGAGTTAGGAAACCAATTTTGTGGTCCTCTAAAAATAATTGTTAGGTACCAAATTTTTAAGAATCACCCAGAATCATTGTGGATCAGGAATCATTGAGTATACGTCAGAATATTTATATATATTTATGTATAATCAATTGTATCTTTTTTGAAGTACAAATGAAGAATACTTGTGGGAAATAAATATTAAGAATTTATGTTTATTTTTCTATTCAATATTTGTAGTGTTGTGGTTTTAAATGAATATGCTGGTCCGTTACCTTTGATGACTCATCCTAAAGAACCGGTCTTGGTGTTTAGACATGTAGCCTTTCGTGGACGACATGACTTTGAAAACAGTCATATGGAGAAGTCATAACAAGAGCGGAATAGTAGTTGAAAGGTCAGAACAACTAGAATGTAGCCGTTAATAGGTTTCAATATATGAAAAGAAGAGTTGAAATCAACTATAGGACATCTGCACACTCTATCATTACGATCACTTTCTATAACCACAATAAAAAAACTGAAGTTATTTAGTGTCGATCTTCCAAGCTCCAACACTTGTATTTTTACTTTGATTTATAGAAAACAAGACAGAGTAACTATTGTCACCCCTCGAAGCTTTTATGCCAGCAATCTTAAATGATTAAGGCTTTTACTCGTACAAATCTCATGTGTTCTGTTGTTTACTTTCGTTTATATTTTCATTATTCCTATGGATCCCTGGGGATGATTCTATCGTAAAACATAAACAAAACTACTTTTAGATTGCAAAGCACATAAGCCCACTTAACTAATTCAGTTTTTGCTAAAAATTAAACTTGATACTTTTTAACCAAAACAATAACATGTTTCCGTAGAAACTTACATTTATTATAATAGACAGATAAGTTACAATGTTGAGACTTTGAATGACCATAGATTTAACATTAAGGTTGTGTTTGTTTTTTAAGAGGTAAAATGTTTGTAATATGTGGATCAAATCTGCAGACATATGTAAAGAAAAGGTGGACCAAATCTCTGTAGCATGCAAGAAGAAGACCGTTTGTTTTTTAACGTATATTGACTGTTAAAATAAGCTGGTAGTGAATGCTGGGGTGGCCGACGGGATGTCTGATTCGCTAATTGGTAGTGTGTTGCCCAAACATGACGAAAACCAAGTCGTTTAGTTTGATGATGAAATCAGTGACATTGTGCTCTTGTTTTGGCATTCATTGTTTCCTTGTTGAGTGGCTATTCACAATGCATTCTACTGTAGCTATGTGCTTAAAAAGGAGAAAAAAAATAAGAATATGAATTAGGCTGTGCACAGCCGTTGAACCGCTAGGCCAGCAGCCTCCATCCCCTCGGCGGGGTGTAGCGGGAACACCGCCCCCATGCCCCACGGTGCCCGCACAGGTGAGCTCCACGCCCCCCGCTCCCCGTTGGTTTTCCTTCCATCCCATTGGTTCTTTCAAATTGAAGTGGGCTCCCCCAAAACTTTTTGAACGGCTAGTTTTTTAAAAATAAAAAATAAAATCAAACTTTATATAAACCTCTCATTCCAACTATTTTATACACTCATTTTCATTCAAACTATCTTAATTTTTGTACAATTTATTATTTTATAAAAATGTCATCATCCTCTTCGGTGTTTTCATCATCCTCTTCATCTTCTGATAGCGAGGATATGGAGGTTTTTATCTCGTTGTACCCATCGTTGTTGTCTGCGACTCTGCGTTACTCAATGATATGGAAAACATTGTGTTTCCACAATCATCGTTTTTTTGTAACGATAACGAGTACGCTCACGGTTACTATCTTGCTGACAGGATTTACCCAGAATGGCCGGTTTTTATGCAAACAATAACATGTCCAACAATCTTTAAACGGAAAAGGTTTCAAGTAGCTCAAGAGGGTGCAAGGAAGGATGTCGAGCGGGCTTTTGGTGTTTTTAAAAAAAGATTTCAAATTATAAAAAATCCGACTAGAGCATGACATCCTAAAAAAATTAGATCAGTTATGTTTGCATGTATCATAATACACAATATGATACTTGAATGTGAGGGCAAGTCGATTAGCTCGTTTGTACCAGATGAAGACGAACCGCCATCTCCTTTTGACATTGATGACCCGTGCAGAGATAACCAAATTTTGGCGTTGCGAAACAAAAGCATTCACGAGTCGTTAAAAGCCGATTTGGTCGAACATATCAAAAGGGTTCGCACCTATATTGTTGTTCGTAGCATCTAAGGCGATTAGTAGGTTTTTAATATGTTTTTGTTTTTTTAATGTAATGTGTGTTTTTTTTGTAAAATATCGAATTATTTTAATTTAGTGTAATGTTTTTTATTTATTTTTAATGTTGATGATGTGGAATAGTGGGGAATAGTTTTCAGTGGGGTGATATGTGGGGTTTTGTGGTTTTCACTGGGGTGATGACGTGACAGGAAATTTAAGTGGGGAGGGATTTTCAGTGGAGTGACCGTTGTGGATGGTCTTAGGTGAAGAGACACGTACAAAGAACTAAGCTACCTTTTACCATATAATTTTTTAGAATAAAAAAAAATGTACAAAGAAATGGAGAAGTGAAGGAATTTTACTCTAGATTGGCAGATTTAAAGGGTAAAAGTGACTAATCTCTTGATTTCCGACAAATTTTTCATATACATTGGACTTTTGTTAAATTGTTTAAGAATGAAAAAAAAAAACTTTGGAACTGTACACGACCTGTGCTTTGGCTAGCACAACCGACCCATGTTCTTATGAAAAATTCTTTTGCTTGTTTATTTAATGAGAGAACCTCTAATTTTATGTTTAGTTCAGAATCACTTAAATTTACATGGACCGTCTGAGATCGTTTTGTAGCGAAGAAGATGATCATGTTGGTAATGTCAGATTTTATTAGGTTTTTTATGAGATTCGATACCGGGTGACTGCTTAGTTTTCTACCAATGATTATGGATTTTTATAGGAGTTGGTATCTGTTTGATTACTGATTTAGTGGACTACTCCAAACAATAGTAGGATCATTTATCACTTGCATTTCTTGGTTTATCTAATTTGATGTATTAATTTATATAAGTTTTCTTGGATTTCATGATTATGGTCTCCTTATTCACTAAAAACCCAATTTTTAAAGTATTTTAGTAATGAAATAATTTAATTTAAAATAAAAAAGATAAAAAGCGAAAAAAGGAAAATAGAAAAGGTCTCATTTGAAAAATAAATTTCAATCATGAAAATAGAAAAGCACAACTCTTTCAACACACGACAGAATACGCGGTCCATAACTCTCCCTCAATCCCCCGTATAAAAAACCCTCCACCCATTAGGGTTTCAACCACCCCCTTCATCTGTTCTTCACCTCAATTCAACTTTTCCCAATTTGGGTTTTCGTTTTCATCCAAATCTAGACCTTAATCTGGCTTCTTCCTCAGTTCTTCACAAACCAATTTCGTAATTTTGAAGGAAACCCTCAATTTGTGCAGTTCTGAGCTCAATTGGGTGGTTTACTTTGAGTTCGGTTTGTGATTGCCCAAAAAGATTCAGTTTTTATTTGTTTTATAGTCTTGATTTCATCATCAATTTTGTGGGATTTTCTTGTTGATGTGAGAAGAAAATGCGAACGGATTATCATGGTTCATCGTCTCCAAACATCACTAATTTTGGGCGTTCAATTCTGAGTATGAAGCGTGATCCAGTTGTTCACTCCATAGATCATGAAACCCATTATCAAGATTCCGAAATTGAAGCTCTTCAGAGGCAGGTAACTCGAAGGTTTCATGAATTATCTTCAGTTGAATCACATGAACTGCTGTCTGTTTCTTGGATTTCAAAGCTCCTAGATGTTTTCCTCTGTTGTCAAGAGGAATTCAAAGCAATAATCTTTAACAATAAATCTGTTTTAAGCAAACAACCCATGGAGAAATTGATTTCTGATTATTTTGAAAGGAGTGTAAAAGGTTTGGATGTTTGTAACGCCATTAGAGATGGGCTTGAGCAGATCAGACAATGGCAGAAGCAATTGGAAATCGTTTTGTGTGCTTTAGATTATCAAAAGCCTCTTGGAGAGGGTCAAATTCGAAGAGCGAAAAAGGCTTTGACTGATTTAGAAATTGGTATGCTTGATGAGAAAGAATCAAACACCAATCTTGCTCATAGAAACCGATCATTCGGGCGATATCAAAAGGATTCACAAAGACACAACTCTTTGAAACATTTCAGATCATTATCTTGGAGTGTTTCAAGATCTTGGTCTGCTTCAAAACAGCTCCAAGCAATTGGAAACTTTTTCCCTCCAAAAACCAATGAAATCCTTGCCACCAACGGGCTTGCGGTTGCTGTATACACAATGAGTTGTGTGTTCTTATTCGTGATGTGGGCTTTAGTGGCTGCAATCCCTTGCCAGGACCGCGGGTTACAATGCCATTTCAATATCCCCAAAAGTTTCATATGGGGTGCACCGATTCACTCATTGCACGAGAGGATCATGGATGAGGCAAAGAAAAGGGAAAGAAGGAACACTTGTGGGCTTTTGAAGGAGATTCATGGGATTGAGAAATCTGCAAGTTTTATGATCGAATTGACCGATTCGATTCAGTTTCCAATTCGGGAAGAAAAGGAAGAAGAAGTTAGAAAACAAGTTGAGGAAATGAAGATTGTTTATGAAGGTTTAAAAACTGGTTTGGATCCATTGGAAAAGCAAGTCAGAGAAGCATTTCATCGGATTGTAAAGAGTAGAACTGAAGGACTTGATTTGATTGCAAGAGGAAATGAATGATCAATGGCTTCAAGTTTTGTTTTTGTTTTCTTTTTAGTTGCAAATAGATCATCGTTTATCTGAAAATCTTAAAAATATATATATATATTTTTATTATTATTTTCTATGAACAATGATATTGAAGGAATTGTGGAAATGTAAATGTTATATATTAGGCATTTTTATTTTAAAAAAATTGTTTTGGGTAAAGAACCAATTTTGTTTTTGTTATTTGGAGTTATTAGCTCTAGAATAATTTATCTTTTGAACATAGTTCAACGGATGGTTGATCATACATCTTTCATTCTTTTATGATTAGATGTTAAAAAAATGTTAGTTTAGGTCCCAAAGTGTTTTATAACTTATATCTAAAGTGGTTAGTTCACTTAAAAACCACTAAATATTTATTAACCATATGAACAAATTAGTGAACTCGCTACACTCACAAACATGTTTTTTACCTAGTGTAGTTTCTAATTGTTATATAAATCTGTATTTATCAAATGACTTCTAGTCTAGCGGTAACATCTTATTTGACAGGCGAAACAGATCATCATGATTCATTGGGTTGACGGGTGATCAATTTGACAGGGTGGTTCCGGGCGACCGGTTATTTTTTAGATAATTATTCTGGTTTAAGGCATGCATTTATAATCTGAACATGTTAAAATAAAACCAATTTTATGTATAAAATTCTGATGTGTATATATAATTATATTTACAGGTGACTAGATATGGTTGAATAGAAAAAAGAGTGGGGATTATTTAATTGAAAGTCTTGGTTAGTTAGAAGTTGAAAAAAAATAATAAATTGTTTTATTTCTTTTTTGAATAAAGAATTGCAGAGAAGTTAATACATCCCTATCTTCACTTGTTGAACGTTGACAAAAAAGCCTTGTCTGCTCAGTGCACACTACTCACCCATTTTGACCAATTCGATTCAACTTTATAAAGTTGACTTTAGACTACATAAATCCATAAATTTAGGGTAATTTATAATCCATTACTTTTGTAAGGGTCAGACTAAACGTACCCCTTCTGACTTGTCATACCTCCTTTGAAATATTAAATATAAATTTGTTAAAATCAACCCTTCAATTTTATAATACAACCAAAATGCTTCAAACGTTATTTTCACCTTGAATTCTACCAAGCGTACCCCCTTCTTATTTGTCATACCCTTTTCTTGCTTGCCATATCCCTTTTCAAAATATAAAATATAAATTGTCAAAATCAACCCTTCAACTTTATAACACAACCAAAATGTACGAAATGTTAATCCACCAAATATAATAGACCTTTCAAATAGAATTGTTAAATGCATGATGATAAATCAGAGATCAATCATAAATAACAACAACAACAATAATAATAATAGTTATGATAAGTTCTTTAAACATGTATAACATCTTCTTAAGAACGAGAAAGAAGTTGAGTATACAATTTTACACGCTCCTTATAAAATGATTCTCATTCAGCTGCAGACGAATGTTTATAGTGTTTTAATAGTGTCATCATGGTCGGCAGTGGTGTTGATCCCAATTATAATGTGGATCGACTCTTTTTAAGTTGCATCATCTGTTTAAAAACAAGCTCAATACGTAACTTGATTTATTTTAGTTAGAAGATATGGTTGAATGTTTTTAAGAGCTTATGAATCTTTTTAGTTAACAACTAAAAACATAAGGTTTACTTGTATATATTTAAAAAGCTTAAGAGATGGGGTAGACAAGTAAAAAAAAATACAAAGGAATGTATATTTAGCACAACCCTTTTTTAATCACAAGTAATTTAAATTTAAATAAATTACATTAAATAATAAATATGTCTTCGACAGGTCACGAGCCTATGATAATAAGACGTTGAACCTTAACTTTTACATCTAAATATTATAGACGAATATAAGCATGTCAAATTGCTGTATTGTTAGTTATGTAAAATTTCATATTTTAAAATTTTATGGAACTTCATAGAAGTCAAAAGTTATAAGAGGAAAAAAACAAGAAAAATATAATGTCATAGCATAGTTGCTAAAAGAAGATAAAAAATCGAATGTGTATATGACAACCTTAATAAATTTAAAGAACTATAGTGTAAAATGATTAAATGACAAATTGATGACAACAAATTTATTTTTAATATATGTATATATATTTGAACGGCTTAGAATACAAACACTTAAGACGAGATTTTAACCGTCCTCCTGTATTTGACGCTTTAAGACGTGCGCCTAGAGGTGCGCAAATCGAGTTTTTTTTGGAACCGGTTTCAATCGGTTCCGTTCCAGTCAACAAAGTCAATACCCGGTTCCGGTTCCGGTTCCAGTTCCGGGTTCTAACCGGTTTTTGACCGGTTCCGGTTCGGGTTTTGGCAGGTTCTGGTTCGCGTTTTGGCCGGGTTCAGGTGGAAGCAGTTCCGGTTCTGGTTCGGGTTTTGGCCGGGTTCAGGTGGAACCAGTTCCGGTTTCGGTTCCGGTTCCGGTTCTAATTTGTCTGAAAAACCATACCCGTTCGTGCCCACCGGTTTCGGTTCGGGTTGTCGGTTCCGGGTCCGGTTTTTTTGCCCACCTCTACATGCGCCTGACCAACTCAGGACAGTAGCAGATCCAGGAATTTTTTTCAGTGGGTTCACTCACCATTTCCGACGTTTTAATTAAGTGAAACCGGACATAAAAATTTTCGGGTCGGGTTGACGGTTTGGGTCTTGTAATGTTCTTCATATAATAACAGTGCGATATATTAAGTCAGCGATTAAAATTAAAAAACGTTATCCATAAAGAGTTCGAAAGTACAGTTTTCATTTAAGATTTCTGAGCTCCAGACCAAGTGGGAGTCAAGAGGGTCACGCACCCTAGCGGGGTCGAAGGTGGCGGTTCTACTGGCCATTCAGCAGGCATGGGTCAAGGGGGCAACGTCCAATGTAGGGTTCGGGGCAACGCCCCGAAACCTAAACAAAATATACTGAGTTTGTATGACCAAAATTAACTTGATCCGAGGGTTTAACCACTAATAATTACCAGGGGCGGCCTGGGGGAGGGGCAAACCCGACCTCCGTCCCGGGCCCAATTTTTCAAGGGGCACATTTTTATATATGTATTTTATATATATATATATATATATATATATATATATATATATATATATATATATATATTAGGTTATAAACCCGAGTATTACACGGGTTTGAGTAACAAATAACTCAGTTAAATATATTTATGGGCCCATTTTATTTCTCAAAAGCCCTTTATCCTAACCGGCTTCATGGACGCTCACGTTCAAGAAGAAATTGAAATTCAAAATCCCAAGAAATTGGGCCCATGGATTTACAGTTTACTGATTATTGAATGACTGTTTCAGGTAAAATACGGAAGTTAATCCCGAACATATTAACTTATGACATTTCGTTTAGGTTTCGGGGCGTTGCCCCGAACCCCACAGCGGGACCGCCACCAGGGGCTCTGCCCCTTGGACCCCGCCAGGGACGTTGCCCCTAAGACCCCGCAAGGGGGCGCGGCCCCTTTGACCCCCGCTTGATCAGGAGCTTTGAATGCGTTAGGGGCCTTTTTTGCCCGACTCGTCCTGGGCACCCGATTCCTCAGGGCCGCCCCTGATAATTACCATTTTGCTTGCTAAGGTTATATGACAAAAAAGTGATTTTAACACGATCATATAGAAATCTAATAATTGATTATTGAGACATCTCTAACAAAGATCACTTGACTCAATTAAAGTTAACAAATTGTTGTGAAAATTACATTAAGAATTCACTTTTAAAAATCTTAATGAGTTCATCTCAGGATTCACTCTTAAAATACTAATGGGTTCACCCTATTGTTTAACTCTTTCGAAAAAAAAATTTCCTACTAATAAGTCGAAGCACGGTGGGTTCCCGTGAACCTACAGCAATCAACCTACATCCCCGCCCATGACTCTGGAGATACCTTCATACCTCTCACAGGCTACAACTATGTAAATGCATTGACATTACCTCAATAAATATGTTTTGGTACAGATTCAAAGTCAGGGTAACCATTAGGCTAGAAAACATTTTCTTTTTCTTAATATATCTCGTAAATTGTTTTATAACACGTGCTTAAGTACCTATTTTGATTAAAACACTTAAAATATAAACAATTTATAAATTTAAAAATTAAAAATTTTGTAAAATAACATGACAAAAAGAGTTTTCAAAATCAAGACTTTGATTTTGTCAAAGTTTGACCAGTCTTGTTGACCAAGATTCCAGGCAAGAATAGCTCCTGCCAATAAAACCCATGAACTCATTTATTCTTTCTTTCAAGTATTTAACACCACACGTTGAATCAAGAAGAGGACATTTAAAAACCTTGATAACTTCTTTAGGTCTTTAGTAACTATAGATAGATACACCATATTTCTTCAGTCAAACAACAAAGTTTGAAGATTGTCCTATCAATCAAATCGAAAAACTTATGATTGTATGTAAACAAACAATCAAAAATCAAATAGATTGTTGGATTGTATTCTATCTTATAGCCCTTAAAGCAACTTAAGGGATTTTTATAATTTTATTTCATTATTAATATTTCAAGTAATAATACGTTGTATACTCTCATAAATCTTGATGCTTCATTGAATAAAAATAGCATAACCAATTTTATGTATGGTTGATTTTATGTTTAAAGTTATCAAGTTAAAATTTTTAACAATAGTCGATTTTACTTATTAAAACTTTATATTAGGTGATTTAACAACGGTGGATTTTACTTATTAAAACCTTATATTATGTAGGTTAATAAAAGTTGAATTTGCTGATTAAAACCTTATATTACGCGATTTAACAAAAGTGTAATTTACTGATTAAAATTTTACATCACGTGACTTTGAATTGTACTGATTTAAAACCTTATATCAGATGATTTAACAATAGTTAATTTTATTGATTTTAGACTTATATTAAGTGATTAACAAAAGGGGCTTTTAATGATTAAAACCTTATATTATATGATTTAATAATACTAGATTTTTATTGATTGTAACCTCATGTTACGTGATTTAACAAAAGTGGGTTGTACTAAGACTGGTGGGTATGCCCCTTGAGTGGGCGTGGGTAGGGCGTGAGGGGGCGTGGCACACCGCCGCCCCCTTAGGGCGTGAGTGGGCTTGGATGGGGAGGCGTGACTGGGGCAATGGGTGAGACCACCTTACTCTTTCTCTCTCTCTCTCTCTCTCTCTCACACACACACACACACTCACATGTATATATATAATAGTTTAAAAAAAAGGAAGTATGACGTGGAGTGAGTGGGTAATGGGACATTTCCACCAAAATAGTGGGGTGAGTGGTTGTAGTGAGTGCCTACGTGACGCATAGATGGAGTGAGTGGGTAATGGGGCATACCCAATAGCCTAATAATATCTTATATTACGTGATTAAGAAAAGTAGAATTTACTAATTAAAACCTTATATTACCTGAATTAATAATAGTATATTTTACAAGTTAAAACCTTTTATCACGTAAATTAACAATAACGTATTTTACTTATTAAAACATTATATTACGTGATTTAACAATAGCGTATTTTATTGATTAAAGTCTTCTATGACGTGATTTAATAATATTGGATTTTCGCTAATTGTTGAACATGACAATATACAATAAACTATTAATCAAACATGAACCAATGAAACAAGGAACCAATCAAACATATCTCTATATACATAAAAAATGCCAAATATGCACATCAAAAGATAATCAAAATAAAACTACAGCGACAGAGTGTGGTCTGGCCCCATGATTACATCCTTGCAATGTTTTTGAGGGAGCAGACACACTGGCGGAGCTTGAGAGTTAGGAAAGGGAGCGGAAACTTATGAAACTCAGAATACATGCTAAATATTTTAAGACGATGGGTCGTTTATTTGAAGAACTAAACAGTTAATTAGTAACAAATAAACAAAATTTACTAACGAACCAAGCACATAAATTTCTTACCTTACCCTGGCGATTACCAGGTGTCACCCATATTTATTTCATATTTACCTTGCAATTCAAACTTTCGGTTTGTTTTCTTTGTGTTCTTATTTCTTAATGTGGTACCCCTTTGTATACAACCCCACCAGAACATTTCTTCCATATCTTTACGACTTCATTGATTGTGTTTCTCAAAGATTGTTTTGTTACAATAACACAACTATTTGCATGTCGTATGTTAATGTCGAATTCACTAACTCTTCATGAGAAGAAATCATCTAAAAAACATGGTATCATTGATATTTCATAAAGTTGACCAGAATACATGTTAATTTTTTGAAGCTATTTTTAACTAAAAGTCGTATTTTGGCCGAAAAATTAACACTACGGACGGAAAACCAGGGAGCGGTGCCCCCCCCCCCCCCCCCCGGGTCTCAATAAAGATGCGCCCATGAAGTTGACAACAAATAATAATAACATATGTTATATCTTAGGTTTCATATAACCCTCCCTTCATACAAGAATCATCGTCTTTATCACTGTCGTGATCAATATGAGAGTCATCGCCATTATTATATCCCTCGCCTATTATCAGTGACCTCATCGTTGTCACCGTCATTGTAGTTTTGACAATTGTAACACCCCGACCGATGGCGGAAACATTGGGGCACCACGAAGTGTAAATTGTTCATATTACATTAAAAGACATCTCATTAAATTCAAACATTCAATAAATAATCAAAAGGTTCAAATCTTAACTATTACATCAATTCAAGTTCAAAACATTAAACACAAACCAAAACTAAAACTAAATCCAAGCTCAATGATCATGCTAATTTGCATTACCACCTGAAACATGTTTAAAATCAAGTGTCAACTAAGAATAGTTTGTGAGTTTCATAGGATTGAACGCCCACGCCAAAATGTTTATAAAATGTTATAAATAGTGTCTTATGTAAACTCAAAGCACAATGAACATAGTCAAAATGAACTGGCACGTAAAGCTGATCAACTTAATGTTAATAAATGATGTTTGACCTATGTTTAACATTACTAAGATGTTTAAATTGGGTAACGCACTGACCTTACCTCAACAAATATATCTTGGTCTAGAGCTGAACATTAGACCTCCCATAGGGAAGTCGAGAGAGTAATTACCAAGATTGGATTAACTTAAGCAAATTTGATGTAAACGCCTAGGGCCCCAAACTTTTCAGGCTGTTATTTGTAATTAATTGTTGAGGTTAATTGTTTTGTTGTTTTGGATCTGAAAAAACTAGAAGTCATCTCATGTGAAAGTTTATTTAGAGTTCGTTCTTTCCAAGTAATTACATATTTTTTGTTTTTATTTCACCTTTGATTGGTATTAGAATAATTTTTTAATTAATGAAACAACTAGAAAAGATTTAGACAAGTTTTCTAGTGGTAAAATAATGTAATCAAACCGACTAACCAGTGATAAACTTATATAGACAGAGACAATTAACATGTTTTTATGTTTTTAGACTTTTTATACCATAATTTTTTAACATATTTTTATGTTTTTATGTATTTCAATGGATGTATATTTTTGTAAAAGCAAAGATAGAACCCATTTTGTCTAATCATTCTTCCAACGCCAGGCGTTTTTGGCAAATGAACTTAAATTGGTTTTGATTAGATACATATTTTTGGTACTTGTAAGTGGAGAATCTATTTAGAAACAACTTTTTTATTATATGAAAATAAATGTTAGGTTTGTTTTTATATGACCTTACTAATTAGTATGACTTTATTGTGTATGTGTTGTTATTATATGCATGTTTTTACAGTGATTTTTGAAGTCTTTTTGTAAGAATATGTGAATTGTGAAGTAGTACCTTGCTAGCTTGTCCAAAGTCATGTAAGTTTACGAATTATATAATTATATTTATGTCATGTTGAAATATATTTATATTAATTGTGACGTTAGTGTGTGTGACGATTAAATCATGTTCACAAGTTAGCATGACTATTTAAATGAGTTGACAATGTGATTGACTAGTACCTATAAAATTATAACAGTATTTTATTTAAAGTTGTTATTTTTTAAAAATTAGAGTAAATTACATAAAAGGTCCTTTATCTATATATTAACTTTCAAATTTCATCCTTAATCTTCAATAATTACGTCAAACATCCTTTATCTTATAGTTTTGTAACAATTAGGTCCTTTCTCACTAACTAAAGTTAACTTCTTTGTTAATTTTTTCAAAATGACACTTTTGCCCTTATGAATAAAGGATGAAAAATGAAACTATATATAAAGTTAAAGGACGTTATTTGTAATTTTACAAGTTTTAAATTCTTGTTATTTTCTTTTTTCCTTTTATTTTTTCTTTTAGATTTATTCTATTTAATATTCTATTTAATAAATTCTTTAAATTAGTAATTCATTTATTTATTTTATAATTAAAACTTTATTTTTATGTTTTTGTTTTTAATTTTATTTGCTTGTTTAGTTTATTATTATTTTTTTTCTATTTATCATTACATATCTCACAAAATAATTTTATTCAACTTATTATAATAATTATAATAATATTTGCCAATGATTTATTATCTATAAGTATTAAAAAATATAAAATTGTTTTGTCTCATTTCGGTTGTTAACTAGTTGATTAAAGATTAAGGGTGTTCATGGTCTGGTATTTACATTTTTTAGGTGAAAACAAAACCAAACCGTTGATAACGTTTTTTGAATAATTAAAATCGAAATCATACCGTTAAAAATAAAAACCAAACCAAATCGTTATCAACGATTTGGTTGCAGTTTTGTTTTATGGTTTGGCCTTGACCTTTTGAGCCTGCTAAAAATACTAACCAAATCAAACATTTTTATTTTTATTAAGGATTTGGTTTTATTTTAACGGTTCAGTTTAGATTTAAATATACGAAAAACATTATTAAGGGTTTGGTTTATGACTTTATGGTTTCACATAAAAACCGTAAAGACCGGAACGTGAACACCCCTAATCTTTAGTCAATTAGTTAACCAAAATTATACAAAATAATTTTACACTTTTTATTACTTATATATCTATACTAATAAATCAAGGTTTGTAAGGACACATGGCGCATTGTTAGAATTTCTCAACTTTGATTTCCCGCCTCTCTCTCCTATTAAATACACCTCTTATTAAATAATAATATTAAATCTTAAATATTCTTTCATGCATTTTTTAAGGTAAGAAAAATATTTTTTAATACATTAAAAATATATTAATGTTAAAAAAACACGTTTAAAAAATGAATTTATTATAAAATATAAAAGTTTTAAAAACAATATTTTAAAACACAAATATTCAAGGAAACAAATATTGAAAAAATCATTGTTTAAAAAAATAATACAATTATTTTAATTGATGATCAACCCGTGTAATACACGAGGTAATAAACTAGTAGATAATAAATCACAGGTAAAAGATTTTATAAGAAATTGATAAATTAATTTGTGAGAAGTATATTGATAAATAGAAAAAAAACAATAAATAAAACGAATAATCAAAAAAATATTTATAAACAAAAACATAAAAATAAAATTTTAATTATAATATAAATAAACTGATAAAATAATTACTAATTTATAAAATATAATATTAAATAGAAAAATCTAAGAGAAAAAAGAAAAGAAAAAAATAAAAGAAAATTACAAAAATTAAAAATTTGGTAAATTACAAAAAACGTCCTTTAACTATGTATATAATTTCATATGTCATCATTTAGTCATAAGGGCAAAATTGTCATTTTGAAAAAATTAATAGAAAACTTAACTTTGGTTAATGGTAAAGGACTTAATTGTTACAAAACACTAAGTTAAAGGATGTTTGACGTAATTATTAAAGTTTAAGGATGAAATTTGAAATTTTATATATACGTAAAGGACCTTTTGTGTAATTTACTCTAAAAATTATTATTGACAAGCTAGTCCTTCTTTATTTGTTTAATCATATGATTAAATTAGATATATATGTCACGATACATTAGTTTAAACCAAAAGCAACTCGAGTTTGCCATGACAAATTATTTTTGATTATCGTAATTTTATAATTTGATATTCAATTTTTTTTTTCAAGTTTACATAAATAAAAGAATACTTGAATCAAAGTTTTTGACATATTATCAAGGGATCAGTAAGTGTTCAAACAGCTACGATAATCTATTGGTAAATGCTAGGGGTGTAAACGAATCAATGTAGCTCGTAAAATACTCGGGATCGAATCAGTAAAAAACTCGAACGAGCCCGAGATCGAGCCCAAAAATAGGGCTCGTTTATTTATCGAGTCCGAGCTTTACATATCGAGCTCGAGCCGGCTCGCGAGCCTTAACGGGCTTTCTAAATATATAATTTTTATTTATTATATTAAGTGTTAATTTATAAAATTAATTATTTTTATATATAAAATTATGATAAATATATTTAAATCAAATATTTTATGTTAATTTAGAAAATATAATTATAAATATAATTAAATTAGTAATTAAAGCAAATAAATTAAATAAATAAAATCCAAACGTGCCGAGCCGAGCCGAGCTCGAGCCTAGTAAATAAAGCTATTAACTAGCCGAGCTCAAGCTCGAGTTTATCTAAACGAGCCAAGCTTGAGTCTTAACGGGCTCGAGATCGGCTTGGCTTGTTTACACCCCTAGTAAATGCATATTAATAATTTATCGATAGAAATCCATCAAAATCTTTCATTTAAATAGTATGAAACTATGTCAGAAATTTGTCACTAAATATCCTATCTGTAATCAATTGTCCCTCAGTTTATATTTGAAAATGGGATTCCTTGTGGTCATATTTATAACAGAGCCGGCTCAAATATTTTAACTATCTTATGCGAGCGCTAAAATAGACCCTATACAAAAAAATTCATAAATCAATTATGGTTGACATAAAAAATAAGTCAATATATATAATAAGATAAACTATTGTAGCAAAATCATATTTTTTACATGATTAGGTGTCACAAAAACATATTTTGTTCAAAAAAAAATTATATATAAAATAAATAAAATAAATTCGGAATTTCGGGCCACTAAACAATTGGGCCTGGTGCGGTCGCACCTCCGGCACCCCTCAAAGCCGGCCCGGATTTCTACTAGAGCATCACTAGCAGATTCTAGTTGGCAACAACCGATATCGACGGTTTTTTCATGGAATCACGAGTAAGTGATGCTCATTTGATTTGTGGTGTTTTAACTTTCGTTAAATTTATGCATGTTCTTTATGTTATAAAAGCCATTCTTTTTATTTTATATCTTTCATGCATATGCTTATGCATATTGATGATCAAATATTTTTATACACGTGTATCAGAAAATTTACTCGAGACTATTAAGGAGAGATGTAAAAAATGAAACAACAACAAATTGAAAAGGGGGCATACAAAATAGGATTGCTCAAATTCAGATACTCGCATATTTTAGATATCAAAATTTCAGATATCTAAACTTTTGGAATTTGGATAGTTGATTTACTATCCAAATTTCATTTCGAAATTCGTATATCAATTTGATATCTCAAATTATTGATACGAATTCGGATAGTTTAATCGGAAATCCGAAATGACAATAGAATTATATAATTAAAATATTTTTAATTTACATAAAGTGATTATATATATTAAAATTAAATTAAATAAACGTTTAAATACAAATTTTCGGGTTTAAGCTCGGAGTTAAAATATATATAAATGTAGATTTAGGATAATTTGGATATCTAGAATATAGTCGAAAATTTAGGATATCAGAATTTTTAGATCTTTTGGATTCGAAATTTCGGATAATTCATGTTCGGGTTCATATTCGGACATTTTTGCACACGCTTTCAAATTAAAAAGCAGAATGAAGGAAAAGATGAATGGAAAATAAAAATTTTAAAACACTTTCAAATTGAAGAGGACTCAATGATCATCAACATTTTCATGACCAAACCAACCAGTTAAACCGGTTGGACTGAGAACACGTAAAATATCACGCGCTTAAGAAAACTCATTTTTTTAGGATTCTAACATTGTATGTGTATATATCTTTTAACGACGACGCCTAGATTTTCTTCGCTAAATAATCAAAACCTACACCAATAAATAATACAAGATTCTCACCAGTGAGGCAAAAACGTGGGTCTTATTATAGGTCATGTCAAAGTGAATCAGATCATGAAAATTACATTACATAGGATGAATGATACAACTTTAAAAGATAATTCAAGTTGCTACCAAATTAAAAATTATGGAATAATGGAATAAAATCAAGATGATTTGTCTTCTTTGATGTCCAACTATATTTAGAAGAATTAAAATTAGTTGTTACATTGCCAATTGCCATGTTTAGAACTATAGGACAAATAGATTTTTTTTTTTTTTTTGAACGGCTAAACTTACTCCCATAGGACAAATAGATAGTTTGATGTTCATCTATATTTAGAACAATTAAAATTAGTTGTCACGTTGCTGCCAATGGCCAAATTAAAAGTATGTTTAGAATCATAAGACAAATAGATAACAACTAAGCAAATAAACAAAACAAAAATAAATCCGCATGTGTCTCATAATATTCTAGACAATATGAAATGATGGTGGTGTATGACATCTTTTTTAAAAAAATAACAAATATAAATAAATCAAAAAAAAAAAGAAGTAAGCAATCAACGTTTATTGGGGCTTTAAGGGGACCTTTTAGTATGAACCTTGGAGGTCTAACGTTTTAATTTAATTTCTAAGTTATTTTACACCATTTTTTTTTTAAAAAATGAACATGCCGAAACACAAGTCACATGCACAATACTTGCTGTTAACAAAGACAAAAAACTTTATTGACATTTCAATTTCAATTCATTAAAATTTTTAATAATTTAAACATTAAATCTCATTTTTATTTTTGCATCATTTCAGAATTACATGATATCAAACATTGGAGCCCTCAAGCATGGCTGGTTGTGGGAGTGGCGCACCACCACAATAACCTCGAAGGATATCGCCTTCCTCGGAAGTAAAACCAAGAGAAGTAAGCATAGAAGGCCAACACCCGTACGTTATAACACGAATGGCTCGACAACAGTCCATTGTCAAGTAACTGTCTCCATTAAGAAAGAAAAGTATGATTTCATTTGTGCATGATTTTAACTCAAATAATGCGTTCCAACAGTCCATTAGCTCGCCACCATCCTTTCCTCCTTGAAGCCTAACAACGAGCGGGTTGTTCGTGTGCATTTTACGAGCCATTGAACCAACTTGGAAAGTAACCAAACATGATAGTATAAGTAGAGTGATTAGAACCCTTGATGAAGCCATGAGTTAGACAATGTATAGTCTAGGGTGGTAAGTTTCGTATAGTAAGGGGCAGTATTTATAATGAACATCTAAGTAAATGATTAAATTTATTAAATGTAAAAAAAAAAGGTTAACGAATGATATAATGAAAGAAACCCAAAAGACTAAACGGACCATCCAGCTATCCAAGTAATTAACGAACCGTATGATCTTTAAAAGCTAATTAGGGCAATTAAAAGAATTATTAAAGTAAATCAAGTAAATAATCAAACAATAAATGGGTTGGTTTTATGGAAGAAACCCAAACGATAAAAATCTATTATAATATTGTACGTGTTAATCTGTCAATTAAGTTGATTAAATTCGGGACTGGTTATTCACAAACCCACATTTTTTAATTCAACACCCCCACCGACCCTATACACATCATATAGATCTATACGTGGCGTATAGCCCCGCGTATAGGTCTATACTCCTCGTATAGGTCTATACTTCTCATATAGGTCCCCAATGATTGGCACTGACGCCCAATGATTGGTCATGAATAGAGCCGTGTATAGGACCTATACGACGCGTATAGATCTATACGCCTCGTATATGTATACGCGTCGTATAGGTCCTCAATCATTGATAGTAACAAATTCTGACACTCAATGATTGCCCCATATACGCCTTGTATATACCTATACGAAACGTATAGCAGGCGTGGGGTGGGTGGGATGGGTGTGTGAATAACACAACCCTTAAATTCAGATGAAAACGGTACTACCAAACTAATATTGACATGTTTTATTTAAATTTAAAGAGTATAATAATAATAATAATGATAATGATAATGATAATGATAATAATAATGATAATAATAATAATAATAATAATAATAATAATAATAATAATAATAATAATAATAATAATAATGTTTAGTTTAAAGTGGCTTTTGTTTTGCTCTTTGTTTGATTACTAAAGAAAAAAAACTGGCCATTTATGATTGATGTTCTTCGCTAGTATTTCAAGTACAAAGAGCACAAATCTTGGTTTGGTTTATGAACATAGAAAGCACCATTTATGTGGTGAGCTTAAAACAAAGAAATAATTTGAAAACTTATTCTAAGTGTTGATAACTTATACGTGACAACCACAAGGATGGCTAATTAAATGGTTAATTATAATATTTTAAAGATATGACTAATCTACTTGGTCGAGGTTTTACATTTTAACGTAAAATACTAGGTTCAAATCCTAGCACCAGATAACATAGGCAGTACTAATGGGCTTTTGTCCTGGCGTTAGCCTCTTAACTTTTTTTTATAAGAGTTATTAGATTTAAGTCACGCACAGAGTAAATATTGCTCTAAATTGAGTCAGAATACTTTTCCTAATTATGGGCTTTCTTGTGAGAAGGTGGATCAATTCACCACGCTTTGTTTTTCGGGTGGAAGATAAAAGATTAATCTGTGTTGCCAAGGTGATCTCGGATGATAGGGTTTTTTCTTTAAAAAGAAAAGATAATATAGGTATTGTAGTAACTGGTGTAATTAGTAGTGTGTGTGTGTATGCGTGTTTGTATGGTAGAGTTCCTTTGTTAACTCTCATTTGTTGCAGTAACCCATATAACTTCGCTAAAAGCAATCCAAATATTTGTTTAAATTTTTTAATTATCATTATTATACATGTGAAACATTTTCTTATTTTATGTATTTACGCAAATTCACAATCATTTAAGATGTTACACAAGTGTAAATTTTCATTACATTAACTGTGTCGCTAAACTGTAACGTTAACTTACACTTGTTTTAAATTTCAAATCATGTAAATTTATACAAACATATAAATTAAGAAAATGTTCTATATTTTTAATAATGATAATCGAAAAATAAAACACAAATTTGGATTTATTTTGTCAGAGTTATACGCGTTACTATAATAAATAAGAGTTATTATATGATCATGAATCTATAAATGTATTGTTGAAAGTATAATGTGACTGAAGATGTAGGATTATGGATTAATCTACAGGAAATATGTGTGAGGAATGAGATCCATCTTTGATGCGGTTGTAATTGGTTACTTATTAGTATAGTGAGAAAGCACTTCGTTAGTTCGTTTTACAAAAATAAAAGTAAACAAATAAGTTATACTTTTATTAATAAAAAATGTGAAAAAGACGCCATAGGCGAATAAAGAAATTAAAGCGTTTTGTAACGAATATACATTACTAATGTTGAGAACAATTAAAGTGATTATTGTGATCAATGAATGACGTCTAAATTTGTGTTACACACATATAATGTGTATATGTGTGTGATTTTAAGGGATAAAAGTAAAATTGCACTAATTTTGACGTTATTTTACTTATTTTGTGAAAATAATCGTTAAAAGCGTTGGGATGATTAACCTCAAATGATGACTTTGAGCCCGATACTCCTTCGGAGCAGCCTCTTTATCCCAACTAGGATAGGGGTAAGGTTTATCTCTATCCTTCCCTTCCAGACCCTACTCTAAGTGATATTTTTACTGTTTATGCTTATTGTTGTATGGTGATCAATGAATGCAGACAACAAGACGAAATTTTAATCGTTCTCTCGGTTTGGCGCTCTAGGGCTTACGTCTGAGCCCACCCAAGAGAAACTCAACAACTAGGTAAAACAAATGATCTTGCCTCAACAATTATTCTTGGTGCAGATTCAAACCCAAGATATCTTACAGGAAATTCAAAAGAATAACCGCCAGGCTTGAAGCCCTTTGATTAATTGAGCGATTTCTATTTGTTCTATAGTAAGATTCAATTAGTGTTACCAAGTGTGGGAGAAAGATGATTTTTATCGATACATAAAAGGTTTGCTAACTTTGATTTCTTACTCAATCATTTAGCTATTATATATAGGTTAATTTAAAGTATATGTGTATCGTTACTTTTTAAGTTCCTGTTATGACGTATCTAGCGTCATCTAAATTATTCTTTGTTATACAAGATCCACATTTACTGCTATATACATTTATTTAATTTTAGCACTAAGTTGTTTGGACTCATACCAGATTCGATCCTTTCAGCCTTGGTCGTGAAGTAAATAAATAAATTGACAACTTAAAGATGTAAAAGGGTCTTATCAATTTGGATTCACATTAATCAACACGAATATATCACATGGTTGAATATGATAACTTAAGGTTTACTATTAAAAATCAAAGCACAGGTCGCTCCTACCAGTTATTTTTATCAGAAAGATGTTGCCATTTAAGCGGTCAAACGCCACTTGGGTTGTAGCCCAGTGGTAAGAGGCAACGCCTCTTTGGAGGAGACCCAGGTTCAATCCTGGTAAAGGGGGTAATTTAGAAGTAGTGTAGGGTGTGTGAGTTAGCCGTTAAAAAAAAAAAAAAAATTTAAGCGGTCAAACTTCTCTATTAAGATCACAATTAATTTATTCACAGGAACAGGATAAATCCAAACATTAAAAAAAAAGTGAGAATTTAAATTTTCTTCTAGTCGCGCCAGTTATTCCCGCCACGTTGGTAGCCTCCAAAATCTGTTCACGTAAAGCGAATAGCACAACTGAACAAGTACCTTTCAAAAGCCGTACGATTTATGTATTTATTTACTCATAAGGACCAGTTATTCACGCATCCATCTTTTTTAATTCAACACCCCCACCGACCCTATACGACTCGCATAAATCTATACGTGGTATATAGCCTCGCGTATATGTCTATACTACTCGTATAGGTCCCCAATCATTGGCACTGACACCCAATGATTGGTCACGTATATAGCTGCATATAGGACCTATACAACGCGCATAGGTGTATACGCCTCGTATATGCTCTCAATCATTGGCAATAACAAATTCTGACATTCAATGATTGCCCCTTATACAACTCGTATAGACCTATACGAGGCGTAAAGGGGTGTGTGGTGGGTGTGTGAATAACACAACCCTATTTATATTATTGTTTTTAATGATTCAATTATAAGTACAACATTTGTATCAATAACATAATTTTTTTATATTTTGTAATGTTAAAATAATATTTAATAAACATGTGCGAGTAAAAATAACTATGTGTGTTATGATTTATTTAACTTGAATATAGTACATACATAATCTTACTTTTTACTATACTAATAAACAAAAATGTTTTTTGCCACATGTTATGTTCTTACACCATTAATTGGTACATGTCAACTTTTTATCAAATTTATTTAATTATCTCATAATAAATAATTATATTCTATTTCCTATTAAATAATCATAATACAAATAACTAATAATATTAGTTATCTTTTAATTAGAAAACACATATAAGAAAATTTTTAAAAATGTAAAAACAAGTTAATATTAATTTTTTTAAAATAAAAAATATTTTAATTTCAGAAAATCAAAGTTATATAGAAAAAAGTGTTTAAAACAATAAGATTTTTATAAACTGATGACATTTTTTAAATTTATTTAAAAACCAAAGTAAAAAAATGATTAAGAAAACTAATATTTTTGGTCCTTATATTTAAGGTTATATATAAATTGAGTCGTTAAAATTAAATAATTAAATAAATTATATATTTTACCGTTTTGATTTATAAAAGTTAATATTTGATAGAATACAAATTAGAACTTTATCATCAATTTGTTCAAAGATAATAATCGTTACAAATCAAAAATATCATATATCATTTGTATTATTATTAAAGTTTTTTATTGTTTTTTTATTACTTGAAGTATTCATTATTATGTAAAGTAATCATTTTCTCTTAAAATATCGTTTAATATTTTTTTAAAATTTTATTTCTAATTATTTAATATTTTTATATTAAATCCGTGTAATACATGTGGTAATACTCTATTTAGATGATGTATGAACATTTTTTACGATGAAAGGGGAGAGATGGTGACACTTTAGTATGGTAGAATGTTAATTTTATATAAGAAAATACGATTAATTCAAAATAGTGTAAGGTATAATCAATGATTAAATGGAGATCATAAAAGTTTGTAGCAAAAGTAGTACAAATTTACATAAAAATCACTTCTATATGTAAATAAAATTATATGTTTCACTATTTATATTCAAAAAATAGGATTATCATTCTTTATTGTTTATGTTAATGTTAATATTTCGTTACAAATTAGTTTTTTTTACAAAATATCTTTCTATAATTTATAAAATTCAAGTACTAATTATGTAATAGTTTATATCCAATTCGTGTAATATACGGTCAAATAACCTATTTAGTATAAACTAGGTTGAATCACGTGGTCGTGTGTTATGCGAGATTGAATAAATGAAATGTTGTATATTTTATAATAAAAAGTGATATCTGTAAAACGTATGTGTTGCATTAGTTAAATAAACACGTGTATTACACAAGTTAAATAAACTACAATATAATTTGTTAACACTTAGACTCGTTAAAATATATCATTAAAGAAATAAACTTTAATATGATAATTATAAAATTTTGTTAAGCTAATTTTTAAAATTATAATTTTAACTGTGTGTTAATGTTTTTATGTAATTGATAAATATTAACTCTATTAAAATATAAATTACCCTTTAATTATTTTTTATCATATATGAAATTGAATGCAATTAATATTAATACATTTAAAAAATTATTAATTAATACTTGGATTTTGCTAAAAAATAAATTAATATAATAATTGCTCAAATTTGTTAATTAATATACATTAATATAGAAATGTTAATAAATGAATTAATGCTTTAAATTTAAGGGTAGAAAAGTAAATTAAAGGATGTTTCATTGCATTATACATGACATACAACAAATCTTAATTTATTATATAAAATATATATGTTGATACCTCTAGGATTGAAGATTTTTAATGTTTCGAAAGATCCAGCCTAAGGGCCTGTTTGTTTTTTTTAAAACGTCTGCGAGATCTCTTATGTCTGCGCCGCGCAGACCACGCGCAGACGTTGGCGTCTGCAGACCGTTTGTTTTTTCGAAGACGTTTCATTAAAAAAGTCTGCGTGAGGTCTTCTTGCTGAAGATGTGTATCAACCACTTCTAGGGTTTTCTAAGGTCTGCAGAGACTACCCACCACCGCCGGCCACCAACACCTCCCACCCCCGCCGGCCACCGTCGCCGCTCACCCTCATCACCCCCACCATCACCAATTTATTTTAAGAGTCAACAGAAGTTAAAAACAAACACTCTCCTTCTAGCAGACTGCAGACATTTGGTCCACCTTTTCTCCTACAGATGTCTGCAGATGTGGTCCGCAGACTGCAGACATTTTACTTCTTAAAAAACAAACGCCACCTAAAACTATTCATGAAAGATTTTAAAACGTCTCTTGAAATTACAAGATGTTGACCAAATCAATACCATAAATTTGTTTTAAATAGTACTAAATGAAGATAAATAACGTAAACCAAAATATATTATACTAAGTCTTTAACTCTTAATTTAAGTCAAATCAATATGAATATTATTATATTTAATAAAAACAATTGAATTAGTAAACTATTTTCATGTTGAATATCAACTATTTTTAGGGGAAATAATTGAATTTTTTCTTTATAAATTTAATTGTCACGAGATAAGAAAGACTAAATAAGGTCAATCGAAATTTCATATTATATGATTTAAGGAATATCAATATTCGAGAAAACTATTATTAGTAAACGTGATTTATAATAATATTATAAATTTTGGACAGAATTTGTTGAATATTTTCCTACTTCAATTTTTATAAAAATCACATTAATGTTCGTACATGTTAGTTTGATTACAATGATATAATTATTCACTTTCTTTCTTTCTTTCTTTATTTCTTTCTTTCTTTTATTTTATTTTTTTTAACATATCATAGTATTTATGTGGTTAGGTTATACAAATTATCAAATATATGACATTATATGAAATTAGTTGTAGATAGAATTAAAGTTGAATTGAAGTTTGTTTTAGTGCTTGTTTATTAGTTTTACACTATAAAACTTAATAGTAAAATAAACATTTTACGTAAATTTATTTTTTGAGAATCAAAAGTTAAGTTCTCATAAACAATAATTTTTCTCCTAAAGTTCAATTAATCCTATATTTTAAAGGATTTAAATATATTATTTATATAAAAGATAATTAAAAATGTTTAAAAACATCACTATAGTCACTAGACTATTAGAAAAAAAAAAGCATAATTCACATAAAATATAACTTTAGGTTCAAAATTAAACTTTTTATTTGATCATATTAAATATAACGCAACACCCAAAAATTAGTACAAGTAAACAATGCAAGGGATAACCCACGTAGAAATCAAATTTTAGCTTTAAAATAATTAATAACTTATTAGGTATTGAGTTAAAACCTAAATAAAATTGAATGAAAATTTTGCACAAATAAGTATGTAATTTTATAATTTTTGCTATTAAAATTACGCTTGCTACAAAAGTGGGCATGTTAACATTTTTTTTAGTCATAAAAATTATTTCTAACCAATTAATCATAATTGAAATTATTAAAATCTAATTAAAAAAAAAGAAAAAGAATCAATAATGTCTTGTTCTAGTGGTAAGATGGAGGTATGAGGGAAGTGATAGGAGACCCAGGTTATGAGTTCGATTTTTGATCCCACCCAGTTCCGATAGGTGGGTGCTTGAGTCGGGTTTCTCTGGGAATTGGTGGCTGACTGGCTGGTGGGCTAGGGGTTCCACCCGTCTGGACTAGTGGCCAGTTTGGGCATCCTTTAACCATTGAGGCCATGTACAGAGTACCCGGCAGTTGATTAGTTGGCCGTTAAACTGACATTGACCGCACGTGACTCTCTACCAAACCTTAAACTGAAAAATTGAGCTTTAATTGCTGAAACCCCACCACCATTATCTGTTTTCCACAACCGTCGTCATCTGCAAGATTCAAACAAAAGATCACGATCTTCATTTCATCTTTCTACCCATCGTAGAATCACCGTACATCATATCTTCCCCATTACGCATTCAATCTTCAAATTTTGCATTTTTGCCCAAACCCCATTTTGTTTTTTATCAATATCTTCTGGTACACCAATCTTTCTTTCATTATAATAATCTTTATAAATAAAAATTATAAATTTTGGGGTTTTATTCTATATTTGTCAGATGAATACCCCTCTTAAATTTACGTTTTGAGTGATTTTATAATGTGGGTTAGGGATTACTGTTAAGGATGTTTAGAAGTAGTGAATGAATATTGTTTGGTTCTGCAAGGTTTTTGTCACATTTCTTTCAAGATTTTGAGTGAGTTTATGTTTTGTAAGAGTGTGTGAATTAGTGTGTGTGTTGTTCTGATTCAATGGACACCAATGGAAGACTAATTGCTGGTTCACACAACAGAAATGAGTTCATCTTAATCAATGCAGATGAAGTTGGAAGGGTAAGTTGAGGTCTAAATGTTGCTCACATTTCTTTCTGTCCATGCTTAAAGATTCAAAATTATAGTTTTCTTGATTTCTTTGTTTTAACATTTGTTTATTTTAGTGATGAATTCCATTTAATTTCTTGTTATGAACCTTGCATTTGATTTACCATAGGTGACTTCTGTAAAAGAATTAAGTGGCCAAATTTGTCAAATTTGTGGGGATGAAATCGAAATAGCAACGGATGGGGAGCCATTTGTGGCTTGCAATGAGTGTGCATTCCCTATATGTAGAACTTGCTATGAATATGAAAGAAGGGAGGGTAATAAAGCTTGCCCACAATGCAAAACCAAATATAAAAGAATCAAAGGTATCTGTAGCAATGAAATTGTTATTGTTTTTAGTGTAATTTAACAATAATAGAAGGACTGAATTGAAACTTACAATATCAGGGAGTCCAAGAGTTGATGGTGATGAAGAAGAAGATGAGTTTGATGATTTGGTTAACGAATTTGATCTTCACAAAAATGATAAGAGAGATCCTCATCATAGTTTTTCTGAACATTGTTCGCGCTTGAAATACGCCTCTGGTGCATCCTATACATCTGGTTTTGCCACTGTGTCTGAGGTGGATGCAGCCGGTCTTAGCCATGAGTTTCCCCTTCTTACATATGGTCAAGAGGTAATGATATAAGTTAACACAGTCACTATTAGGGATGATGTTTGGAAGTGTGCTTTGAATTTAGTATTCCTAAATCGAAACACTCCTTAGTTTTGTTTGTTTTGAAGGTTATAAATGGGTATTTTTGAAGTTTCTAACAATTTTAACTTTTAAATTGAAGGATGATGATAGCCATGCTTTAATCATCCCACCATTCATGGGTCAGTTAAAACGAATCCATCCTATGCAGTGTTTTGATGCAGTTTCATCTATATCTTGTAAGTGTTTAGTGTCTCCTTGCAAGTTGATTCTGGTGATAATTATGCATTTTTTAGCATATACCAATGTGGTTGTTGGTGGTTTGTAGTGGTGCACCCTAGGCCGATGGACCCGAAGAAAGATTTGGCGATTTATGGTTATGGAACGGTTGCATGGAAGGATAGAATGGAGGAATGGAGGAAAAGACAGGCTGATAAACTTGAGATAATTAAGCTTCAGGAAAGTGGCGGTGGCGGGGATGGTGATGGAGATCTTGATGATGTTGATTTACCCAAGTAGGTGGATTCATTCATATCTAATAGTTGTTTAGTTGTCTTTATATTTGGTTTAGTTCATTAGTTAAAGTATGCTTCTTTGCATCATGATTACCTTAATGACTTGTAAGATCCATGCTACCATTTTGGCTTCGAAAGTTAAAAAAATCATTATCAAAATTTGAATTTGATACGATTTTGTTCATTATTTTGAGAAAAAGATCAATATTGAACAAGGATCACACACAAAGAAAATTATGTTAACAAGTGGAAGAAAACACCATATGTGTTATGTTTTAACATACAAAAGTCAAGGAAGATAACCAATGAAGAAATGTATATAAACAAACAAACTTACAACCTTACCCCTATCTCAGACCTCAGTTAGGATAGAGAGACTGTTCCAAAAGAGTTACCGGCTCAAAGTTATCGTTTGAAGTTAATCATCAAAACGCTTTCAACGTTATTTTCACAAACTAAGTAAAATAACATTAAAATTAGTGCAATGAAGAAATGTATATATGTAGACAAATCATCAATTTGTGTTACTTTGATATTATAGGATGGATGAGGGGAGGCAACCACTATCAAGGAAGATACAGATTTCCTCAAGCAAGATAAGTCCATATAGAATGGTGATATTATTGCGTATGGTGATTCTTGGTCTCTTCTTTCACTATAGAATCCTTCATCCTGTAAATGATGCATTTGGTTTGTGGCTCACATCCATTATTTGCGAAATATGGTTTGCGATCTCATGGGTCCTAGATCAATTCCCAAAATGGTTTCCTATAGAGCGTGAAACATACTTGGATCGTCTATCATTAAGGTATATACTTGTCACAATACACTTACAATATCATACATTCATGACTTGTTAGTTTACTTAGACTACTAAACAAGTCAACCTAAACATGACCAGTTTTATTACATATGACAACACAAAACCTGTTTCTTGTTATGATTTGGGTCTTATATTGTCCCATATGTCTTGAATGTTTGAAGTTTCTATGACTTTGTATGTAGGTATGAGAAAGATGGGAAGGCTTGTGAGCTAGCTCCTATAGATGTGTTTGTGAGCACTGTGGATCCATTGAAAGAACCACCGCTCATTACTGCAAACACGGTGTTATCCATCTTGGCAGTTGATTATCCAGTGGATAAAGTTGCTTGTTATGTATCCGATGATGGTGCCGCCATGCTTACATTTGAAGCACTTTCAGAAACATCTGAGTTTGCAAGGAAGTGGGTTCCGTTTTGCAAGAAGTTTAGTATAGAACCACGTGCTCCCGAGTGGTATTTTGGTCAAAAGGTTGATTATCTTAAAGATGAAGTACATCCCACATTTGTCCGTGAACGCCGGGCTATGAAGGTTTGGTAAAAGATATTGTTCTTCACTTTATTTTTGTTCTAAAACCATCAAATTTTGGTCATAACTTGATGAATTTCAGAGGGAATACGAGGAGTTTAAGATACGAATTAACGGACTTGTGTCCATGGCTCAAAAGGCTCCCGAGGACGGATGGACAATGCAAGATGGTACTCCATGGCCAGGAAACAATGTTAAGGATCACCCGGGAATGATCCAGGTTTGTGCAATATTTCTCATTCTTAAATTTTTTTTATTATGATTATATACATGCTTCAAGGAGTATATTCAATATTAATTATATATTTATATTTATACAAATTATGAAATTTGTACATATTCAACAGGTTTTTCTAGGGAACAATGGATTTCAAGATGTTGAAGGAAACAAACTACCATGTCTTATTTATGTTTCTAGAGAGAAAAGGCCTGGATTTGACCACCACAAGAAAGCTGGTGCCATGAATGCTTTGGTATAAACTTATCTTTATTTTCATCTTGAAAATTATACTTTTAAAATTTATTTTAGTGATAGCCTTCAACTTAATTTTATGAGCCGAGGCTCTCTGTTGAAGCAACCTCTGTTTCTTTAGAGATAAAGGTAAGGTTTGCTACATTCTACCCTTCTCATATGCTACAAATAGCTTTTTCTTTGAGTTTTTGGTGGTGGTGGTTGTTGCTTTTAACTTATTTGGATCTTCGCTTTTGAATTTTGAAGATCCGAGTGTCGGCGGTTATTACAAACGCACCTTTCATGCTCAATGTAGATTGTGATCACTATATAAACAACAGCAAAGCTCTCAGGGAGTCAATGTGCTTCATGATGGACCCTATATGTGGAAAGAAAATTTGTTATGTCCAGTTTCCCCAAAGATTTGATGGGATTGATCGCCATGATAGATACTCAAATCGCAACGTTGTCTTCTTTGATGTATGTCACCACTTTATTTCTTTTTGTCTTATAGCATCCTACTCCTGTGTAAGTGTGGTAAAATGGGCGGGTTAGGTAATAAGTCAAAAATGGGTAATATGTGCATGCGGGAACTTGAAACGGGTCAGCTTGACCTGAAAGTTGAAACAATCTTTGTTGGGTTGCCAAGTTCTTTTAAGGATTTGTAAATATTTAGCTTGTCAAATTTATCTCTCTATTAAGTAGTAAGCACCTAATGCCGCCACTTGTCACAATTCTAGCTCTGTAAGATTTTATTTTCCCGCTGTACAATTTAAATATTATTGCTTTTTTACCCATTTAAAAATTAAATTTTGCTTTATATTTCTTAATTCTTCATTGCCAGCAATTCAATTTTCTTTTACTAGGCCAATTTTATACAAGGGTTTCTAACTTACCATGCTTATAAAAATCATTCTGGTTAATAAGCTAGTTTTTTTTAGAAAAAATACAACTTTATAACAGATAAATATTCAGTTAGATCTTTTTATTTAGCTGTTTGACTCATTAGAGCTTGAACGTATTCAAAATAGACCCGTTCATACGTAACTGAATCGAAACTAATACGTCTGATTTTGCATTGTCAGCCTAAGCTGATTTCAAATATATATGTGTGTACATATATTTTGCCATTTTTTGTTTTTAATTTTTTTTATTGTCTTGACAGATTAATATGAAGGGACTGGATGGAATCCAAGGACCGATATATGTTGGAACCGGATGTGTTTTCAGGAGACAAGCATTGTATGGATTTGATGCTCCAACTAAAAAGAAACCACCAGGAAAAACCTGCAATTGCTTGCCAAACTGGTGTTTATGTTGTTTCTCATCAAGAAATAAAAAGAAAAAGAAAAATAAAAATAATGGGATTTCAAGGAAAATAATGAAGAAAATGAGGAAAATGATGGAAGCTTCTACTCGAATACATGCGGTAGAGAATATTGAGGAAGGAATTCAAGGTAGTTATTATGTAATAGGTGGTTTGAAGACTGAATGTTTTTATAATGTTTATTTTTATAAAATGTGTTCCTTTTTTTTTTTTTTTTTTTGCAGGAACAGATGGTGAAATATCATCACTCATGCCTCAAATAATTTCAGAAAAGAAATTCGGGCAATCTCCCGCGTTCATTGCTTCAACATTTTTAGAAGAAGGCGGTGTTTTTCCCGGATCATCATCTGCATCATCCTTGAAAGAAGCCATTCATGTCATAAGCTGTGGTTATGAAGATAAAACTGAATGGGGAAAAGAGGTTTGTGAACAAAAAAATTATATATTTTTTCGTTTAAAGATCGAAGAAAAATAAACATTGGGCCAAAAACGGGTTGGGTAAGGCTGGATTGATTCCCCAATACCTTCTGTCTAATTTTCTTGACATTTATAAGAATAACAACTGATGATTTCTTGGCCAAATGGCATCTGGTGTTTAATCCCACCAACATGATGCAGCTTTAAGTCCCACAATGTGGGCAACAGGTAGATTTTAGAATTTTTTTTGTGACCCGTTTGAGAGATTATCCTAAACCGACCCGTATTTAGGTACATGGGTAAACGACTAAAAGTTATCACCTTCAAAGTAACTATATGGTTTCTTGAAAAGCAGGTTGGATGGATTTATGGTTCAGTTACAGAGGATATCTTGACGGGGTTCAAGATGCATTGCCATGGTTGGCGGTCAGTTTATTGCATTCCAAAGAGGCCCGCCTTTAAGGGTTCGGCTCCTATCAATCTTTCTGATCGTCTTCACCAAGTTCTTAGGTGGGCTCTCGGGTCGGTTGAAATCTTGTTAAGCAAGCATTGTCCAATTTGGTACGGTTATGGAGGCGGTTTAAAGCCTTTGGAGAGACTTTCATATATAAACTCTGTAGTTTACCCATTAACCTCCCTTCCCTTGGTTGCTTATTGCACACTTCCCGCCGTTTGTCTCCTTACTGGGAAATTTATTGTTATGGAGGTAAATTTACTTGTATGCCCATCTTACGATTATTTTATGTATTTTTTTTGCAGGAATCACAAATTACCACAAAATATAAGTTTTCAATGCATAATATATAATATTCTTCAATTATGCGAGCTTGATTATGTGATGCTGATTATTCAGTATCACATAATCATAATCACTCAAACCATGCATCTAGACAACTAACAACGCTTTATTTTTTGGTGCAGCTAAGCAATTATGCTATCATTATCTTCATGCTCATGTTTGTATCAATCTCGGTCACAAGTATTTTAGAAATTCAATGGGGCGGTGTCAGGATCGATGATTTTTGGAGAAACGAGCAGTTTTGGGTCATTGGCGGTGTTTCGTCTCATCTTTTTGCGCTGTTTCAAGGTCTGCTAAAAGTTTTGGTAGGAGTGAACACAAACTTCACGGTAACCTCAAAAGGGGGTGATGATGGTGAATTTTCGGACCTCTATGTTTTCAAATGGACCACACTTTTGATCCCGCCATTGACCTTATTATTCTTCAACCTTGTGGGTGTTGTGGTTGGGATCTCGGATGCCATTAGCAACGGATATGAGTCGTGGGGTCCACTTTTCGGGAAATTGTTGTTTGCTATGTGGGTGATTCTTCATTTGTATCCTTTTTTAAAGGGTATGGTAGGAAAACAAAAGAATGTACCATCTATAATAATTGTCTGGTCAATCCTTTTAGCTTCAATTCTCACCCTTTTGTGGGTTCGGGTCAACCCGTTTCTAAGTAAAGACGGGATTGTGTTGGAAGTATGTGGGTTGGACTGTGATTGAGTATGCAGGTAAGAAGTAGTAGTATAGATGAAAAGACATTTGTTAGTGTTTGTAGATAGAAAGAGTGAGGAGTTGGTTTGTGGTAGATTTGACAGGCTTTGACTTTGACAATTTAATTTTGACATTTTGGATTATGATTTTGATCAATACTTCTTTAAATCTTCATTTTATTATCTTTTTTATAAGGTACAAAATAAAACTAGTTGATAAATTATTTCAATGTCACTTATTAGACAGATCATAGGAGAGTGTTAAAGATGAGTTGAACAACTTTATTCAGTATCTAAGAAATTACCATACAAATAGCTCACTGATTAAAAAGTTCTGCTTGTCACTAAAAAATCACCACCACCATACAATAGCCCACTAATTAAAACGTTATGCTTCTGCCACTAATAATCAATCACCATTCAATATATCTTACTATTAACAAAGTTAAGATAGAGACTAAGGAGGGTCGAATTAGGGATGTCGTGATATGGTTTGGGTGGTTTTGCAAAATTTCCGAACCAAACCACTAACTATGGTTTTAAAAAATCACAAACTAAACCGATCAAGTAAGTTGGGTAAACCGAACCAACCAGTATTGACGGTTTCCTAGTTTCATGGTTTGGTTTTTACAGTTTCATGGTTTATAAAAAACAATAGAGAACGGTTAATATAATGATGCAAAAGACCATAATCCATTTGAAATTCAGATTTCAAAAGTCGAAAACCATAATCCCAAAGCCAACCATCATCAAAATAACAAATCGAATCCAAAAAGAATGCTAATGTGTTGGAGAAAGTCATGATTCAAAAAATGTTTGGATTAATTTTTGATATATAAATAGTCGAAAAGTCAATAAGTTGTTTGGATTAGTTTTAAAAAAAACGTTGGGATTAGTTTTTAGATTATTCCATCAAAAAGTTAAAAAGCCTTTTTTTAAAGCTACAAATTATAGCTTTTTAAAAACAACTTTTTAACCTTAATCAAAAAGTTAAAACACAAAGTCCTTTTGACATTACCAAAAATCTTTTTAACTTACTGGTTTTTTCATAAACCCAATAAGTTAATAAATTAGTTTCAAATGAAATCCCAAACATGCACACAATAGTCTATAATAAACTTCAAAGTTATATGTCCATTAGAGAGTAAGATGCCATTAAAAACAGAGCAATATATATTCAGAAGTTCTCTGAATAAATCATGCTTTTTTATAAACAAATAATCATACACACACAAACAAATATATATACACATACACGGTTGGTGCGACTTATACGGTTTTGTAAAAATGCAAACCGTAAACCGCACCAAAAAAAACTTGACTTGACAGGTCAGTCATTGGTTCATTGTTGGGGCAAAAATTATAACTACTACATGAACCTCAACCAGTTTTACAGGTTACCTGTCGTATATTATAACATATTAATTTCAACTTGGCATGCGGCAGAAGGTTTGGCCCAAAACCCTTTTCAGGTGTTACACAACTCATTTAGCCACTTTTAAGTATCTCTAAATGGACTGATGGGCATACTAGGCTTTTTAGGATGTACATGTAGCTAACTTATGTATTGAATTGTATATAACGTTTATTTATGGTTAAGGTTTAGACGGAGATATATAAAAGACGAGCTTTAAGATATAATACCGATGATTTAACCATCCTTGCCGTTTTGTTTGTCTAACATTACAGTAGTACAACTACCTTTGTACACTCTGCTAGAAACATGGGATGCAATATTTGTTCAATCGCGCCAAATACTATTTGAATATGGCATACAAAACCGACATCAAACAGACAAAGCCATACACATACATTCGCCTTTGCAGATATTGAACACTAACCTCTAGCTTTCCCATCCGAGCTTCAATCCTACTTATCCTTGCTTCCAAGCGTGCAATTTGGGTTCGAATCTGTGGATCCACACGATCAACATCATTTACCATGCTTTGATGATGATCCACTTCACCAAAAGAATCATCCTCACCAGCAACCAATCTACACATTATAAAGACTGAAAACAAAACAACAAAAGAAGATTAAAATAAGAAAATTTTCTACATATAAAATTAGGATCTTTTTGGCAAAATTCAATGGATTAAACTGAAATTGGATTTCAAACAACTTAAAGTAAAAAAAGAAAGCAAAATCAAATTGGCGATCCATGTATGGCACGAACGCATACCAATATGTGGTGGGTGATTATGAATTCATACAACAAACAAGTCTCATGGTATAATAACTCAATTAACTAACAAATGCAGCAAAAAAGATGTAGATCTTCTTCCTGTTACATGGGCATTGAGACCAAAAGCAAATATATGTAATTCTAAAGAACGACGTTGAGATTAAACTTGAGCAAGAATTCAAAATTACAAAATTAGGGTTCAATAAAGCCACAAACCGATCAAACAATGGAACGATTTCTAAGTGAATGAATAATAAATGTGAGAATAAAACTTACCTGTAAGGAAAATTTGTTCGATGATTGAAACCCTAATTCTTGTGGAATTTGGGGAAATTGAGGAGTGTTCCGGCCTTTGTTTCAATTCTTCTTACCACCTAAAGATTCATAGTAACCCCTTAATGTTACGTCTGGTTGATATTATGACCCCTCAATTTATTGCTCTTTAGCCATCCACATAGAATTAGAATAAATTAAGTATATATTTGTTGGTCTCGGATTCTTGAAGGACAAAAGTAAATTTTTTTCATAATCTAGCAACTTTTTTATTTTTTTCTCTCATAATCTAGACTATATACTGAGTATACTAATAGTGAAAAAAAAGATTATAAGATAAGGATGTCTACATTTAACGTATATATTTTTTCATAATCTAGCAGTTTTTATGTTGGTGGAAAAAATTACAGCTAAAAATAGTCTAGATAATAATAGTTATTCGGTCAGATATGCAAAATATGATACAAATTAAAATAGTAAGAATTATAAAACTAACACATTCAAAATATGTATATTTATCAACCTAACTAAAACAATAAAAAGTAAAGAAAGAATTTGATATGCTAATATTTTACGCTCATCTGTCGACCAATTTAACACCTCGCTTGGAGATTTGGTTTCAAGTTACTCACAATTGTTAATCTATTAATAAAGAACTGTAAGATCTATAAAAGTAGTTTAATTTAGACAACCTAAGCATTTAGACACTTGCACGAGAAGGCTTATGGTGCCGTCTTTTATTATTTAATGAGAAGTCTTATGTTTGATTCTCTCATTGAGCAATTATTTTTGTATGAGCGATGGTTTTCTTAGTATGAGTTTCATCCTGAATGATGAAGTCAAGTTGTTAGTTTGTTGATGGATGCTTGATTTAACTATTTATAAAAATGAGGACACTTGCTTTTGATTTGTTTTGTCCTTTTCCAAAATTGTTACTTCAGAGAGTGACCTGAATGGCATCCACAATGACTAATTGAACCATAATTTAAAATGAATTTTATATTAGTGGACTATTGTTGAATGGAACTTAACTATGTTTCACCTATAGAAATTATTTCACGTCTATATCTTATCTTTTTCATACAACTTGTTTATTTGATATGCACACTTTTGTGTATTAAATATGTACCTCAAGTAACGTTGCATTCTTTACGGTAATAAGCTTCCACTTTGAGTATGCCTGTAAATGAACCGAACAATTCATGAACTGTTCGGCAGGAAGTTCGTTTATGTTCGTTTATTTTAATAAATGAACTAACATGAACATAAAATTTGTGCTCGTTTAATTAAATAAACGAACATGAACACACCTAGTGTTCGTTTATTTATGTTCTTGAACTTTTATTTATTTATGTTCATTTATTTGTGTTCGTTAATGTTCGATACCTATGTAATGTTAGTTTATGTTCGGCTAACTATCTAGTTTACGAATGATATATATTTACACTTAAGAGACTTGTCGCTTGTGTTCGTTTATGCTTGTTTAATTGTGTTCGCTTATATTTGTTCAATAGTGTTCATATTCATTTATGACTGTTTAATAGTGTCAAATAATGTTATTTTATATTTGTTCGTTTATTTTGGTTCGTTTGTGTTCATTTATGTTAATGAACAACTCGTTTAATTTATTAATGAACAAACACAAACGGACACGAACATATTCATTTTTCTTAACGAACGAACACGAACACGAACCCAAAATTCGTGTTCGTTAATGCGTTCGTGTTCAGTTAAACATAAACGAACGAACACAAACATGCATGTGTTCGTGTTTGTTCGGTTTGTTTACATGCCTAACTTTTAGTCATGAATTTCCCATTTTGTTATGAACCTAGGGCCAAGTAACCAGACATGTTCAATGGCCCAACAAATTAAGAACAAGACATTTCCATAATACCATTACTCCATTAGAGCCTTTGTTCGTATTAGTTTATTTAATATTGAAATCTTTCACTAATGGTCTATAAACGTTAACCAAACAAAAATTTATGCTCGTTTTGTTCATTAAAAATTTAAACTTGTTTATGAACGATTTTCAAACGCAAACATATGTTATTTAAAAATATGAAAACAACATTTGAAATTTATCTCAATTATTATACAATTCACGGTGCAGATCATGTTTCTTATATGTTTGTTTATTTATGTGATGAGATGCTCAAATAGATATTTTTGAATATATTTTTTTATATACATGTGGTGACAGGCCTAGCATGCCACGTGGATAAAATTCGCATATCGCTCCTAGTAAATACATTTCGTATTAAAAAATAATATTAAATATACTTTTATATATTTTTAAATTAAAAAAGATTTTTTTAATACAATAAAAATATAATAATATTAAAAAATATACTTTTTTAAAAAATCAAATTGTTATAAAATATCAATTTTAAAAATACTTAAATGAAATGTTTAAAGAAACAAACATTGAAAAATTTAGTGTTTAAAGAAATTAGATAACTATTATATTTCATACTGTAAAATCTTTTTTTATTATTTTAATTTTTATTGATAACTATTTGTTATATTTTTTATTAAACCCGTGTAATACACGGGCTAACCTATTAAAATAATGTTTCAATGATTTCTGATCGCATTTAAGGTTGGAAAACTTGCAAAAGATATAGGCCGAGGTAAACGAGTCCATCCATGGCTTATCCACATATGTCATATATATGTGGACAAGTTTATATTTCTTTTTTTTTTTAATGTTTTGCATCTCAATCACTTTAATATATAGGACACATATTAGCTTGTTATGAAACTTTCAATATCGAATATGCAAAATTATAAATTATATAATTATTTGTGTTTAAAGTTACCATAACATCTCTCTGACTAAACAAAAGAAAATGACAATTAGTATGACGAAAACATTTTTGGTATACACTAATTTTTGTAGGTTCAATGTTGATCGATTCATTTGTATCAGATTTAAACATGAATACGAAAATCAGTAATAGAAATATAGATTAGATGAAACATGTGAATCCAGTGAATGTGTTGTTGATTCCAGACATGTTTCCTGTGACATGACGATCCGATTGGTTCCCATTTTAGGATGTACGATTAGGAAGGGTTAGTAGAGAGGCTCGGTTGAGGTTCACGAATTCTCTATTGGTGAGGAGAAAACGTGAACAATGATGTTAAGAGTGTAACCTTAATTATGAACCTTAATCTCATATTTATATACATCTAAGGAGAAACCCTAATTAGGATATTAAGGGTAATTACGTCCATTAAGTAATCATCTATCTAAATGGGTATTTAAATAATTGATCAATTAGATAAATAATCATGAGGGGTCATATTGTAAATATTTAGTCTAACATTCAAATTGAATTATCATAATTAATAACTCCATGAAACCAAACTATGAGCTTGCTTTAAAATCAATATTTCCTTTGTACTAAATATAAAAAATAAAAATAAAAATAAAAACCAAGAAAACAAAGTAAAGATCAACTAAACATGCCACAAGTGATACATAGTTACCATATTGTTTGAAACAAGAAGATATACACACACAAAGATACATTTCCTAGCCCTTATTATATTGAAAAGTGAAAACTTGTTACCATTACAAGCTTGGTCAAACAAAGTCAACGCAATTCTGCCCTTGTCTCAAGATCAGATTGATCCTCTTCTTCAACCAAATAAGAGAAATAGTTCTTGTTATCAGGATTCCTAATGGAACAATGTGCACGAATTTCACCCTTTTCACCAGTCAACACTTGCAATTGTCCCATTTTGATCATGGCTTTAACAAATTCCTCAAAGAACAACTTCTCATCATGTGCAAAACTTTCCACAATTGGTTTGGTCACTTTGTAAGTATACAAATCTTGATCCGAGGTAAAAAGCCCTTCTCGGTTCATCAAATCGACGTAATACTTGTTATCAAACTTGATTGGAGAATAAATGTCCATGACAGTGGTGGCATCAGTGGTGTTGGTGGGACAAACTTCTTTGAGTCCTTGCGCAAAGGTTTTGTCCATTGTAGGGTCTTGGGTGGGGTAGAGGCGTGAGGCAAAAGAGGAGCAGTGGCTGATCCCGATGGTGTGGCCTCCAGAGAGTGCCACTACATCAGTCGGGGTCAGGTTTTTAGTTGCGAGAGAAGAGAGGATGGTTGATGCATTGCTTGAGGGTGGAGGAAGGTTGGCTAAAGTTGCGTTTTGTGTCGCGAATGAGAGACCATCTTTTCTACCCAACGGAACATCATAGTCTGGTCCACCCGACTATAACAATGCATAAAAAACAAGATAAAACACGGTTATAATGTTTATTTAATAAAGATTGACTTTATTCCCATACCGTCTAAAATCAAATCCCACTTTAAGAAAAACAGACCGTTTAAAAATGCACTCAAGGACTATTTAACATTGTTAAATTGTCAAACATATGTTTTTCAATGTTTGAAAAGTTGAATAGTCGTTTGACAAGTTAAATGTTAAATAAATGCAGAAAAGTAGTTAATTTAACATTTTTTAGGTGATGTAAGAATATTAGAACCACTAATAAATAATTAAATAGTTTTGAACGATATGTAGCTTAAAATAAATATTGTGACCGATGTATTTAGAAGTTATATACATGTGTGTATGTGTGTCTAGAGGATGGTTCGAATGTTAACTCATTCTTATTGCGATAACCGAATAATTACATCTTATTACTTTGAGGTCCACATTAAAATAAATCTAAAGGTGTAAGTTTTTTTTTATTTTTTTATTAATTTAAGTGGGTCCTACTTTAATTAAAAAATAGAAAAACCTACATCTTTATATTTACTTTAGTACGGGCCTCAAAGTGATAAGATGTAGTTATTCGGTTAACGCAATAAGCATGGGTTAACATTTGATCATGTCCCTGTGTGTCTATATATATATATGTATGTATGTATGTATGTATGTATGTATGTATGTATGTATGTATGTATGTATGTATGTATGTATGTATGTATGTATGTATGTATGTATGTATCTGTATGTATGTACCAAATGAACAGCATCACGAGCAGCAAGGGCAACAATATCAGCACACGACACAACTCTCCCACATTCTCGGTGGACCAGATTTCGTAGATCTTCGATGATGACAAACGCCTGTTTTCTTAAACTTTGGTTCGGAGGTGCGGTTTGTTCGCTCGGACCACCATGAGACCCCTCAAGCAATACCGAACCATCACATCCCTTTACAAAACATAATTACAATTTACAAATATCAAAGCTTGCTTTCATCGTAATTTTAACATGTAATATCACAAAATGGTACCTGAACAAAGCAATCATGAAAATGAAGTCGAAGCAATCCCGCAGCTTGACCGATATCATCCTTGAACACTTTCTTGAGATGTTTTCGAACGATTTTTTCGAGTTTATGGCACGTTTTATGGTGATAATCCCATGATAATCCTTTTACAATGGGAGCGGAGTAATCGTCGGCCTCCGATACGTAAAGAAGGGAGGAGAAGATCAAGAGGGAGATGAAGATGAAGGATGAAGAAGCCGCCATTGATGAATGAAATTGAGTTCGTTGTAGATGAGAATTGAAGGTGGTGTGGTTGAAAAGCAAAGCTTGGAAGAATACTTATAGAGAGAAACTTCATCAGAATTGACCCACGAATTTTTTTTGTTATTTAGAATATATTTAAGGCTTGTCATTTGCTTAACTCTGAAATTGTTGTAAGAATTATTATTATTAGGACAAAAAATCTAAAAAAAAAATAAATAGGTGAAATATTTAACATAACCGGTTATAAGATATTGTTATTTTTATTATTGTTAAATTATTGTTGTTGTTATTATTATTATTATTATTATTATTATTATTATTATTATTATTTAAAAAAGGTATATTTAAAATATTTTCATTGGTTCATTCTCTATTGTAAACATCACCAATTTGGCCTTGGAATTGGTACTTTGAATTTGAGGCGCGCCATAGTGATTTTGTACAATTTGGTCTCTTAAACTTGAATTTGGCCAGCATTTGATGGAATCGATTCACCTCGGGTTGGATCGGCAACTTTGATAGAATTATTCAACTTAGGCAATACTTAGTTTAACTTTAGACTAAAACTTAATTAAAAACCTAATCACTTGTAATTATGCCACTCGAATTCCTTTTTTTTCTTCTTAATTCGGTGTTGCTCTTTCAATCATTATGATACTACTAAACAACCTAAATTTTACCAATGTTTTCATCTTCTGTCAGACCCTTGTTGTTGGCGGAATCATGAGAATATGACAGACTATATAACATAATATATTGATTTATAAGAAGTAATAATAATGCATTAATTAAATAAGTTATGACATACTTTTATATATGTGTATTAATGATATTTAAACAATAAAAACAAATATTTTGGTTCATTTTGATGAATTTTCACATGTTTACGCTTTGAAGGAAGGTTTGTATATGATCCACACCCAATCTAAGGAAGAAAAAAAAGTATTATTTTATCTTATCGCCTAGCGGTTGTTTTTAAATTTTTATGTTCTCTTCTATTAATATTTTCTATAAACTTTTTAGTTTTTATTGATTTTATAGTTTTTATTTTTTTAAAATCTATCATATTACCCTTTATGATACACTTCTCTCTGTAAATAAGTAAATTCGTTAATTTCTCGTGTATTACAAGGGTTAAATACATAAATAATAAGTAGTCATTAATGAAAATCTATATAATATTAATATTAAATATGATTAAAATTTTTGAATAACTTAACACTTTAAATAATAAAATAACAATATTAATTCTTAAAATACTAATTTTATCAAAGCTTGTTTTTTTAAACATTTCATTTTAGAATTTTTTTTTTCAATATTTCTTGTTTTATAATAATTTTTTTTTGTAAAAAATGAGATTTTTAATATTAATATATTTTTAATGACTTAAAAACATATTTAATTTAAAAAAGTATAAATGCGTAATCAATATTTAATATATGATACATTAAATAAGATAGAGAAGTGAGAAAATTATTATGAGAGGAGTCTAAAATAATAACATGTGTCATCTTTTATTTTTATTTATTATATAGTATATGTTATACTAATAATGTCTTGTCCTAGTGGTAAGATGTATATATAGGAGAAGTGATAGTAGATCCAGGTCTTGTGTTCGATTCATGATCCCACCCAGTTTTACCAGCCTTCCACTGTCGTGCCTTTGGGTGGGTGCTTGGCCGGGTCTGGTTTTCCCCGGGAATTGCTGGCTGAGGGGCTAGGGACTCTGTCCGTCTGAACTTGTAGCCAGCTTGGGCATCCTTTAGTTATTGGGGGCCGCGTACAGAGTACACTGCAGTTGATTAGTTGGTCGTTCAAAAAAGAATATATATAGATATATATATATAGGGGAAAGATCAAATAAAAAGTCTATTTTGCCTAAGAAGGCTAAGAAGGGTTTTTAAAATCTCCAAAACCGACCCAAACGAACTTCGATTGAACTCATTTCGATGGGATTGGAACCGTTTTATCGAACCCTACAATATTAGCTTTTAAGTTTTCGTTTTAACAACTAGATTTAGATTTTAGGTTTTAGAGCTTGATTTTTAGCTTTAAAGTTTTATCTTTATGTTAAAGATTTGTTTTTTAAGTTTTGGTTTTAGTATTAAGGTTTATTGTTTATGATTTAAGGTTTGGGTTTTAGAATTCGACAAGACGGTTCCAATGATGTAAAAATGAATTCAATCGGGGTTTGTTTGAGTCGGTTTTCGAGTTTTTTAAAATCCTTCTTAGCCTTCTTAGGCAAAATAGACTTTTTAGGGGAACCTTACCCTATATATTGTATTAATTTGCTGTAAAAATATTTAAGTTAAGTTGACGAGGGAAAAAAATGTGAGAAAGATTCAATGAAAGTGGATATGTATGCACGCCTTGGTTTGAATAGTTTTTCTCCATGTGAAAATTATTTTATATGAATTTGGTGGGTGAGAATACGATCAGTGAAAAGGTCGGCAAAAACAATAAAATCAACTTAATTTGACACTTTAAAATAAAGCAAATTACTCCATTCAAGTTGCTCCAGGTCTTCTTATTGAATTCAAACAATTTATTAATTAGATCAAATATTTATATATACTTTCTATAATTAGTTTGAAATGATAAGAACCTGCAGTGGAAATATAATATCTTATTTATTCTTTTAATTACTACATTATTAATATAATTATATATTATATGAAAAAGATAAAATTACATAAATGCAACATCTACTATAAAAACTTCTCTTTTTGCCAATAGTTTTATAATTCAATGGTATGAAAAATAAGGGATAAAGCCTGGCTAGGCTGTTTGAAGTCTTAGGTTCTAATTTTAACTATGAAAGGTTTCTACTACAACGATGGGTTTCCTCCTGGATTTTGTGAAATGTATATAGTGGTGGTTGATGTACGAGCTTCTTTTCGAAAACGTGTCAGCCAGTCGTCTGTTGCCGTTAAAAAAATAAAAACTTCCCTTTTTGATCTTAATAATCAACTTTCATCAAATTTGTGAAAGTGATTTGATTAAACCAGTGCATACTGGGAGGAAAAAAACAAAAGAAAAGAACGTATACAAAAATATGAGAGGGATGTATGCCCTATTGTTCTTTGTCTGTGTGAGGCGGCCTCATAATATAAAGTCAAACACCGTATTTGAAAAATCTAAGGTAACCCACTATTTTATCCAATTTTGAAGGCATATTCAATAAATGAGTTTGAGTCATTTTAGGGCTAACCTTTTTTAAAGGTTACTAAAAAGAAGTTTTCTTTGAGGCCACACCTACAAGTCTACAACGACAGTCGTCGTCCTCCTCATTATCAGTGGCGGAGCTTAGAAAAAAGTTCGGAGGGGGCCGAAGGATTTTTAGGAAGAAAACGGAGGGGGCCAAATGATTTTTAGGATGAAAACGGAGGGGACCGAAGGATTTTTAGGAAGAAAACGAAGGGAACCGAAGGATTTTCGGATGAAATACTATTATATCGACACTTATGAGCGAAAAAACAGGGGAGGCCGGGCACCCCCGGGCCCTTCTAATCCTCCGCCTCTGCTCGTGATATGTTAGCGTGTGGCAACGATAAGTCATCTTATAAGCGCCCATGATTTTTTTACTTGTTTAGATTTTGCTACAACATTTTATACATTAAAATAATTTTTCATAGGATGGTGGAAGAATCCAGCTTAATGAATTGGAGCGAAGCTTTGAAGAGATCACTGGGATGTAGTGTTAATTTTGTGATCGATGGATTAAATTTTTAGTAGAAATTATATTTCCTATGCTTAAAAAATTAACATAAATTAGAAAATCTTAAAGGTCATCGGAGTTGTAATTCTACTTCTAGGTACTCATCATTTCTAATGTATCAATATAAATATTTAGGTTTTCTTTAATAAATGTCAAAAATATTAGAAACCTGTAGTTATTATTATTTGACCCAAACTAACCAGAATCGTCATACCAAGCCTTTAACCTAAACATAGCGATTGTATACAAATCGTGGGTTTCACAAATTTTTGTCCCAAAATATGACACGTGTCATTTAAATATTTATTTATTAGAATAGATAAATTTAAGCAAAAGAATGTTATTTTAGCAACAAATCACCAACAAAATCTCTAAAGAAAATGTAATTAATTAATTCCAAACTCATTTAGTAAAATATTACGGATGAGATGTCTTGGTTTTGACTATTTCTAAAAGCAATTACTCAAATATGAGCAAGGGATGCTTTCTAGTGGTCGGTTTTCTTCTAAATCTGTGAGATATAAGTGAAGTGACTCATGTATGAGCTTCACTTTAAAGACATATCAGTTGTCGCCGATTAAAAAAATTTTCTACTGGTTTATCTTAGTTTTTACATCATACCCGCCACATATCTATCTATAAACTTGTCACTGAAAAATCACATTCATTTGTAACGTTAGGATCATTAGATTTATCCGGATTTATAAGCTTTTACTTTCCATTAAATAATAATAATTAATCACCCGATCAACAAGTTTTTTGCGACTGATCCTTGCTACGATGACCAACAAAGGGACCCATTTGCAACATCATCAAGAGGATCGCATGTCACCATGCAATTAAAATATCTAAGATTTTAGTTTAATCTAAGAATGGATATATATTTTGATTGAATTTTAAATGGATTAGGTGGAAGGTTTATATATTATTTTCAAAAGGTAGAGGCTGCTTTAAAATTTATTGAAACATTAATTCCATTAAATTTTATGACTACAAAATAAATTAAAAAAAAAACGTTTTAAATTTTTTTTGAACGGCAATTTGGATCATTTACGGGTCATAGACCCATCCGATCATATTCACGCCTAATAGGAAGAAACCAACCATAGACAAGAGAAAACCCTCTGGCTCAGCATGAAACCCTATTTTGTCTATGGGAGGACTTCCCTAACATGTCAAAATGTTTTAGATGATATGAATAATTTTTGAACTGTCAAAAAGTTATCCAAAATCAAGATAACAATTGTATGATATGTTTAATATCAGATTTGGCATCAATCTCGTTACTCGTAACTTCTCCATTTGATATCTTACAAATGATATTTTTTGAATTTTTTTCTGTTTTATTTTTTTATTTTTTTAACATAATATTATAATATATATTTAAAATAGTTTTTTTTTTCAATATTTAAAAATAAAAATTGCTTAAAATTTGAATATAGCATAATTTATGTTTTGGTTTAAATTTTATATAATATCATATCGGGTCAAATATAATACCATTTTTAGTTTTTGTAATTTTAGATACAAATATGGTTTTTTATTAGCTTTTAATATATAGTGTCTGATAAAATTCTTAATATCATTAGTAACATGATTATTTAGAAATATGCTTTGATATGATTTTTTTTTAAATCTAGTCACATCAATATTAATAAGGTTCATTGGATACATATTCAAAACCTACCTAAAAACCTTTTACCAAGCACGCAACCACTTTTTGCTAACAACACGTGTTCTTCTTTTTATCAAGCCAGTCTAAGGGTGTGCGGAAAAACAAATTAACCAACACATAACCAAATTAACTGACGAAACCGAACTGCACCAAAAATCAGTGCGTCGGTTAAATGATTTTCTGAAAACCAGCATTAGTGAGTTGAGATGTTGGTTCTATGAGGCCTGGCTCAAGCTTGGCTCAATTACAACCGTAATCATGCTCTAGTAGTAGCTCATGACTCATGAGGGTGCTCATAATGAGAAGGGGACTGGAACTGTTAGTTTTAACACTCACAAACACGACCAACCAACCTTAATTATAACTCAACTTTAAATCACATATAAACTCATTAGTATGTTAAGAGACAACTTGTATTAAGGCTAGATTAAATATTACAAAAGTTATAGCCCATGGAAAATTTTTTTATATAATTGGGTTATATTTTGATTTGTCACATGGCTTGAATGATGTCTTGATCCATAAAAAGTTGTTTGAACAAAGTAACACGATGTCACATGTAAACACTGATTAATCCAACTCCTATTTCTTACTATTGCCTCCTTGTCTTCCAAAACATAGTTATTACAAGAGGTATTCTCTAAATCATGTAACTTTTGCATATAAACTTATTGTTGGTATTGGTATTAGTATTGTTATTGTTCCTGTTATTATTGTTGATGTTATTGCTGTTGGGTTACGTATTATATTATTATTGTTGTTTTTATTATTATTATTGTTGTTTTTATTATTGTTATTGCTACTTCTACAGCCACTATTACTTCTAGGAGGGTCTTAGAACAAGTGCAGAAGGTGCAACCACACATGCCCATTTTTTAACGGATTCAAAAATTTTTAAAAAAATATGTGTGTGTATTAATTTATTTTACAACAAACACATATAATTTACAATCCAATTGTTTAAATATATTTAACTCAGTTACGAATTTTATAAAAACTAAAAGAAAATCTTATTCCTTAAACATTTTAAACATTTGACCCAATGATTCATTACAATTTAAAATTTAGATAAAAAAAACAAATTAGCTCACTTAAAATTTAGTTACTAACATATTACCACTTCAAATTTAGTTACAAACAAATTACCACATACACATTGGCCATTTTTAGCATTTGCATAGTGCACTTAATCTTTCAGAGACGACCATGAAATTACTTCTATAACTACTATTAGCATGTCACAAGTCACAGTTGACTTGATTGAACTTGGGGAATTTTTAGCCTCTAAATCTTTTAAAGATTTTCTTGTGTTGCAATAACAAGAGACAAAAGTCTACGCACAATTTCATCCTATATTCCACATGAAAAAAAATACAAAATACATTTTCATGTATGATCAAATAGTGCCATTTATTCTTAGATTTCACTTGGGTCCATTTCGGTTTTTCTCAACTATTAACCATTCTCATGTTAATATGTGACTAGCCTACTTGGTAGATACATAGACTCTTAAAATTTTAAAAAATAATAATAATAAATTAACCATTCTTATAGACGAAACCATGTTTCAAGCTTAATTTCCTTGTGGTTTGTTTTTAAAATTGCAGTCTCATATATATAATAGCTTTATATTTATAGGACTATAGACTTAATGAATATGGTTAACTAACTCATTAATGTATTTTTAACATTCGGCCTTAAGCCTATATGTTTGTATGATTGTATCCATCTTTAGCTTGAAAGAAAACAATGCGAAACGAAAACTTGTGAATGGGTTGATGAGGATGAGGCACATACTTGTTTTGGGCTGCGGTAGCCCAACATAAACCAAATAAGGCCCGCCCATAATAACTATCTGCATGAAGGTTGGGCCAACAGAAAAATATTAGTCGATTTTGTTATTAATTTTTATTGTATTTGATAAGTTTTAATACAAATTTATATATACCTTATTCAGCGTCCAATTTCGTTAATAAAATCCACTACCGTCCTATTTCTTAATTAACATCCGTTACTGTTTCCGTTAATTAAATCAATAGCAGTTGCCATCTATTATTCAAAACCCTTAATTTCATTTCACTGTTCCCTTAGTTTCATTTCACTCTTCTCAAGAGGCATCGACACTTTCCCCAACATCTTCATCCTCCCTTTTGAAACCCTAAATTCATTTACGTTCATCCGTAAATTCCATTTACGTTCATTTCGTAAATTCTGGATTCCTTCGTATGCGTATTACATCGTTGCTTTCTACCATCGTTGCTTCCTACAATTGCATGATCGGTTAAATATTTACACGTTACTACTACGAGGAGGTCGCCTTTTTCAACAATATCTGGTTGACGCTTATGTGTGTATAGAGCAAAATCGCCTAGACTATATAAGATCGAATCAAAATGTATTCAGAACAGAATTTCTTCAAGGTGTTCATGACGCAGTTTTATGTGGTGATACTGAGGGTCGGGAGATTGGCAAACGAACCATCTTGCCGTCATCTTTTACTGGAAGCCCTCGATATATGTACAAGCACTACCAAGATGCTCTAGCTATATGTAGAGTACATGGAAATCCACATTATTTCATTACCTTCACTTGTAATGTTAAATGGCCAGAAATTGAAAGATATGTAGCAAAAATTCCTTCACTTAAAGCTCAAGATCGTCCAGATATCATTGCTAGAGTATTTCAAATTAAAATTAATTCATTAATTAGCTTTCTCAAAATCCAACAACCATTTGGTCAAGTCGCAGCGAGTTTTATGTTCTTATCAGTTATGTTCTTCTTTCCTATTCTATTTGTTTATGTTATTATCTAAACTATCTAAATAACCTTCAATGTAGATTTATACACAATAGAGTTTCAAAAAAGAGGCCTTCCCCATTGTCATTTGCTTTTATGGGTAACTCCTAAATATAAGATAAAAAGTGCCGAACAAATTGACAACTACATTTCAGCTGAAATTCCTAACCCTATTTTAGAACCTGTACTTTATAAGGTTGTTACTGAACTTATGATGCATGGACCCTGTGGTTTTGTAAGACCTTCAGCACCATGCATGAAGTCAGGATCTTGCTCAAAGAATTTTCCAAAAGAATATGAACCAATGATCATATTTGACAACAATGGTTATGCACATTACAAGAGACGATCAACAGGATATTTTGTTAAAAAAATGGAATTGAACTAGATAATTCCTATGTAGTACCATACAAATGACTTTTATGTTTACATTATCAAGCACATATAAATGTCGAATATTGTGGATGGAGCATGCTGATTAAGTATTTATTCAAATACATATCAAAAGGGGCAGACCGCATTCGTTTTGCAATTAGTAAAATGCCTCCATTTGGCGATCAACAAAACATCCTTTCATGCCAAGTTGATGAAATTAAGAATTTTGTGGACGAACGTTTCATTTGCCCACATGAGGCAGCTTGGAGAATTTTTGATTTTGTTATTCATAAAAGAACTCCTACAGTACAAGTTTTATCTGTTCATTTGGAGAACATCCAAAGCATACGTTTTAAGGATGGTGAACAATTAGGGAACATAATATCAAATCCTTTAACAAGGCGAACTACATTGACAAAATGGCTTCAAAATAACCAAATTGACGAAAATGGCCATAATCTTACATATCTCGAGTACATTTCACAATATAGATGGAATAATATATCAAAATGTTGGAGCAGAAGATCAACAAATAAAACAGAAACAATAGGAAGCCTAATTTACATACATCCAAGGTGTGGCGAAACTTTCTATCTACGAATGTTATTAGCTCACCAAAAAGGTTGTCAATCATTTGAAGACATTCGAAAAGTATTAGGCGAAATATCTCCTACGTATCGAGGTGCATGTGAGAAACTTGGTCTACTTGGTGACAATAGAGAATGGTCTAATACGCTTGAGGAAGCTGCCATTTGAGCTTCTGCCTCTGAGTTAAGATCTCTATTCACTCACATGCTTATGTATTGTGATATATCAAATCCACAACAATTATGGGATAATCAGTGGAAAAAAAATGGGTGATGATGCTTCTAAAAAATATGGCGTTGTAAATGAAGAAGACTTGAAACAATATGTTCTATATGAAATTGAACTCCTGTTACGGTCTGTACTTGGAAGTGCATCATTAGCAGATTATGGATTACATATGCCAAAAGACGATCTTCTTACAACTTTGAAAAATAAACTCCTTATGGAGGAAAAAAGTTACGACATAAATCAATTGGCTTTCGATCATGATTCACTTCATAAGCTTCTGCATCCACAACAACGGACAATATATGAATTCGTCATTACAACATTGGCATGCAATACACAGGTTTTACTTTTTGTTTATGGTCATGCTGGAACTGGAAAAACATTCCTTTGAAAAACAATCATTTCTGCACTACGTTCAAAAGGAAAGATTGTGTTGGCAGTCGCTGCTTCTGGTATTGCTTCTTTGTTACTACCTTCGGGCAGAACAACACATTCACATTTTAAAATTCCTTTCGATTTAAATGATGAAACAATTTGCCACATAAAAAAAGGCACCCATCTTGCGCAACTACTAACTGAAACTTCCCTTATCATTTGGGATGAAGCTCCCATGAATGATCTCATATGTTTTGAGTCATTAGACAAAACTTTGAAAGTCCTATTTAACAACCCTAATCAACCTTTTGGTGGAAAGTCTGTTTTACTAGGCGGGGATTTTAGACAAACCTTACCAATTAAACTTAAAGCCTCAAGGGAATCTATCATAGCATCTTTTCTACCAAGATCATATTTATGGAGATTTTTTAAAGTTTTTAAGTTAACAGAAAACATGCGCCTTCAAAGACCGAATCTAAGTCTAGAACAAAAAATAGAGATTGAAAACTTCTCATCATGGCTTCTTAATATTGGTGATGGTACAATTGGAGACATTGATAAAGACAAACAAGAAAACACAAAGACCATCCAAATACCATCACATTATTTAATACCTTTTCATGAGAATGCGTTAGTAGATCTTATCCATTTCATCTATGACACAAACACTTTAGAAAATACATCAGCAACAAAATTCTCTAAAATGGCAATAGTTTGCCCTAAGAATGATACAGTAGATGAGATCAATGATATGGTACTCAAAATGACAAATGAGTCAATTATAAACTATTATAGCACCGACTCTATAATACCTCATGCTGGAAACAATGAAGATGTAGAACTACTTTATCCAACAGAGTATTTGAATATGCTCAACTTTAAGGGCCTACCACTTCATCAACTACAACTTAAAGTTAACTCTCCTGTTATACTGTTACGCAACCTAAATCAAATAGCTGGTCTATGTAAAGGCACAAGATTAATAGTTACCCAATTGCTGCCAAGAACTGTTGAAGCGAGAATAATAACAGGAACATCAATTGGGCATCGTGTATACATTCCGCGAATTACCCTTACACACACTGATAAAGAATTACCTTTTATTTTTAAGAGAAACCAATTCCCATTAAAATTATGTTACGCAATGACAAGCAACAAAAGTCAGGGACAATCACTTAACAAAATAGGTGTTTACTTACCACAACCGGTGTTTAGTCATGGACAATTATATGTTGCCTTTTCAAGAGCAACATCACCACAAGGACTAAAAGTTCTTATTACACCACAAGATAAAGATGAACCAAACTCAACAAAAAATATTGTGTATTCTGACTTTCTAAATGAGATTAAAGTAATTTAAAGGTTTGTGTTTTTACTATTATTATCTTTTATCTAATATATCAATTGTTACCTTTTATTAACGTTCTATAAATTTGCAAGCATAAATTTATTATTATATTCTACACTTTGGCAGTGAACCACCAAAGGAAAATGCATCGTAAACGGATATCTGATATTAAGCCTGGTGACACCTGTATACCACTTGAAGTAAGAGTTATAAAAAAATGGCATCCACACAACAAAAACCAAGATATATGTTACCTATTTGTGGATATCCATGTAAGTTATTAACATTTATTTAATTTTTGTTACTTATAATCATATACTAACTACATTATTAAATTTGTAGGGTGATGCAATTGAGGCTATTGTCGACTCAAAAGAGGAAAAGTACTTTGACACCATCATTATAGTTCAATCATGTTATACAATTACTAAATACTTATGCATTCCTTCAAGGACATATATGGCAGTTGTTCCGCATCAGACATCTCTCAAGATTGGAAAAAGAGCATCTTTTGAAGATCTACTTCACAATGATATCCCTACATATTGTTACAACTTCACGTCTTACAATGATTTGGGAAGTCGTTTGAAGAATCACAAACTTTTAACTGGTAACAAATACGTGATATACTCCTTACTAATATGATTTTCCCAATGACTTACAAAATTTACCCATTAACAGATTATATGGGTCGTGTGGAAAATATTAGGACTGTGACAACCAAATCTGGAAAACAGTTGACAAAAATATTGCTTCAAGATGACAGGTAAATACAAAACTACAATATCAACCATTTAATTACAATCTTAATATATTTTTAACATGGTTGTAGAAGTCGCTAGGCGCTTGTCGGGCGGCGAGGTACTGCCTAGGGATTAATCGGGATTAATCGGCGCTAGGCGGATTGGAATTTTTATATGTAATTTTACAAATATTTATTATATACACACATTAATATAATATAATACTTCAAATATATTAAAAAATAAACTTAAACATAGTAAGTAAAGTACTTCAAATTACAAACTTAAACACAAAATTCTGAGTTTATTGATGGATTTCGATATTTAGTGGCAGGGTTCAATGTTTCAGATGTTGGATTTGATGTTTTAGAGACATATTAAGTATTTATGGTGAAGAAATATCTCGAATAATCACTTATCTGGGTCATTTTTACCAAAAAAACCAAAAAAAAAAAAAAAAGGCCGCCTAGGCACCGCCTAGGGCAAAATCGAGAAGGAATCCGGGCGCCTAGCGCCTAGGCGGCCGTCTATGCCGATTTTTACAACCATGATTTTTAAATTCATATTATTTCAGAGAGCATTTAATAGAGATAACATTGTGGGATAAAACAATATTCCAACTTGACTCGAAGACAACAAATGGTCAAATAATGGCAATAACATCCACAATGGTAACCGAATTCAAAGGTTAGTAATAACCTCTTGAACCTAATTTATCAACATGTAATGACAAACATATATATATTCTATGGCAGGGACCCTTCAACTCGAGTCTACTACAGCCACTTCTGTCTCCATAAAATCCACTGATTCCTGATCTAAATGTATTTGCAAACAAGTATGAAACTAAACAAAAATGTATTTGATTAACACAAACTCATTGTACATTTGATTATATATATTTTTTCTTGATTTTAGGTTCAAACATTTGAAAACACCAACATTTCAACCACCAGAAAAAAGAATTACAATAGAGGAACATTTGAACATCAACCCTGTTGAGCATAAGGTGACAAAATTTGGCTTTTATCACCATTTTTCTCAAAAATTTGTAAACTTATATGTTATTTATACAGCAAACACACTTCACATGTTTGGCAAGTATAACAGAAATATTTGCTTATCGAACATGGTATTATGCATTATGTTCTGATTGCACTAAAAAGTTTATCATGAGGGTAGAAACATGGTGTGTGAAGACCATGGTACAATCCTTGAACCAAATTACATGTAAGTTCGTTTCTTTCATCATTTTCCTACCAATGATAGACATCATGTGTTTTTACATATAACCTTACATCAAACTTTTGAATTTTTTTTACTACCAGGTACTGTGTAAATGCAGCAGTGGCAGATGAAACTTCAACTACTAACATGGTTTTCTTTAATGAAGCAATGACATCGATTCTAAACGTCAAATGTGCTGAAATTGTTATTAATCATGGGTATACTGATCCAAAAACAATACCAACTCCAATTATCTCCATAAGAGGTATTCCCAAAATATTGCATATCACATGGAAGAGAGATGGTACCATCAGTGTGCATAAAGTTGTTGACACATTAGCAACTTCTACAAAAACAACAAACCCACACAGTGTTGCACAATATTATGCAAAACCATTACCGAAATCATCAAAACGCCAAGTCCTACATGCAAAAGGTACATATTGCTTTTTAATTCAACACATTAGTTATTTAATTACTAATAAAATTTAATGTCTTAGATGCATTAAGCCAGAAACCATATAAAAAGAAGATCAAGCATTGACAATTGGAGTGCACTATATCATTCACAGAATTAACAACAATGTATTTACTTTTAAAATTACTAAAACATCGTGTGTGTAGTAAATATTGACTTAAATGCTAAAAATCTTACTATACTAATAAACAAAAATATGTTTTGACACTTGTCATATTTTAAGATCATGTTGACACTTGTCAATTTTTTATGTTCTTATTTAATTCTCTTTCTTATTAAATAAATTATATTATCTCACTTATTAAATAATAATACTAATACTAATAATTAATGATATTATTTATGTTTTATAAATTTAAATACAATTTTTAATAAACTGAAAATCAAATCATTTTATTAGAAAATATATTTTAAAAAAGATTATAAAATATATATTTTTTCTAAAAATAATTTTTTTAAAAAATAAGAAATATTTCAAATTGTTATTTTTAGAAAATAAAACTTTTATAAAAAATAAATTTTCTTAAAAACGAATTTTTGAATACAAACTTAAATATAATCCAATAGTTATAAGCATGTTAATAAAAGTTACATTTGTGGTCTTGTATGTTTAATGGTGCTTTTAAATTAGGTTTATTAACTTTCATAATTACTAAATTAGGATTAGGTTCAAGTAAAAGGGGTAAGATTGGTGAGAAGGATTGTGGATTTGACAAGTGGCATTACACTAATTTTATAAAAAGGGTATTTTGGTCATTGTGTTTAATGCTTCAAGTTATTGTGTTTAATGCTTCATGTCATTGTGTTTAATATTTTTATTATTTTGTTTTATTTTTTATATCATATTGTGTTATTTTGTTATTGTTTTTATGCATTAAATAAATCGTTCTTATTTATTTTTTATGTTTTATGTATTAAAAGTACATAATTGTGTTATTTTACCATTATGTTTATAAATTTATAATTTTAAAAAACATAAATTGTTTTTATTTTTTTAAAAATCCATTTTCGCCATTGTATATATGTTTATGTCATTGTGTAATATATTCATCATTATGTTTTATCATCAGAACATTGTGTAATATAATCATCATTGTGTGTTATATTTAGGTCATTGTGTAATATATTCATAATTGTTTTTTATCTTCAGATGATTGTGTAATATAGCATCATTGTGTCTTATATTCAGGTCATTGTGTAATAGTCATTATTTTGTTTTACGTGAAGGTAATTGTGTAATACACGCGTCATTGTGTTTTACGTTCAGGTTATTGTGTAATATACACATTGTGTGTTATGTTCAGGTAATCAGGTCATTGTGTAATATATTCATCATTGTTTTTTATCTTCATATGATTGTGTAATATAACATCATTGTGTCTTACGTTCAGGTGATTGTGTAATAGTCATTATTTTGTTTTATGTTAAGGTCATTGTGCAATCTACGCGTCATTGTGTTTTACGTTTAGGTCATTGTGTAATATACACATTGTTGTATTAAATGAATTTGTTTTGTTTTATCATTATGATTTACATATAAAAAGTATATTATTTTGTTGTTTCACCAATATTATTTTTAAAGCTAACGAATTTATAAAAAAATAGTTAGATACTACGACGACAAAAAGAAGCACTCACAAACAAAAATATACAATAATAGACAATTAGACATAATGACACATTACAAATATAAAAGGTAGAGGAAAACATTTTTTTTAATTTTTTTATATAACAATACTATACTCGTTTTAAAGATAAAAAAATGCTCGTTTTTTTGGTGTAATTTAAAAAAAAATAATATTGTATGTAAAAGTTATGACCGTTTAAAAAAATGGGGGGAACATGATAAAAAGTCGACAAAAGTGTCTATGACTAAAATATCATTCCACTAACTTTTTTAATACAACTTTGTTCTCAACCATTAAATTATATATCTAACGGCCCACAATCCTTCTTACACTTTTCACCAATCTAAGCCTTTTTACTATAACCCTACCCTACTAAATTATTATCTTATCATCTTAATTAGAAATAGTTAGTTATCTAATATAATTCATAAATTTTCATTACTGATTATTTAATATTTTATATTCAATCCATGTAACACTCGGGTTAATATCCTAGTTATTAACAAATGCAAACTGCTTATAGTGCTAACTACTTAAGGTTTAAAAATGAATGTTGTTATGAATATATAATCTTTCTTAGTACAAAAGCTAATTCTTCTATTAACTTGACCATAACAAGAAACAAACACGCAGCATCGCGACGGCACATATTCTAGTTTTACTTAAATCTTTGAAATTCTAAAAAACATGTGACATACAACCGTACCTGTGCAACCATACCTAATAAATCTCATTTATAACATGAATATTTGATCAGTTATAACTTCTTATAGAGGTTTCCATCTTAAATTCTTTTGAAGAAAATAACAAAAAATAAGATGAAAAATTTAAAGGCGTGGATAGAAAACAGATTAAAGTGTTAAACTAGTAAGTTTAGTTTTTTATTGAAGAATAAATTTTATTTTCTGCAAATGTTAATTAATTTAATTACTCAAAATTCATTTTTTTTTGTCCTGTATGATTACAAAGTCTCAATTGATCTTAGGTTCTCAAAAAAAAAAAACTAAAAAAAAAAAACTAATTTTGACAATTTATAAAAGCAACAATCAAATAATCATCCAAATACTCACAAACCAACTACGATATTTACATTGTCTTTTAGTCAAAAATAGTAACAATAAATAAAGCGTGGCATAGTGGGACACATTCTTGAACTTATTCCTGTCAATTTTGATGCATATGATTTAAAAATATTATATTTTGACATTTATAAAAATGAAAATAAGAAAACATATTACAAAGAAACCACACATCCCCGACCAAAAGTCGGTTCTGCCCATTGTTTAATTATGTAGAAAGAACCTGACTTTGTATTAATTTGTCGGGCATATGATTCATATTCATTGAACATAAAAAGATGACCTGCAATTAATTTTACGATGCTGGTAAAGTGATATTATTATGAGTAATGTTATTGTACAAATGGATAGTTTTGTAAAAACAATGAGAAATGATCTGGACCATTAATGTGTTATCATCAATGGTTATAAAAGATTCAATAGCATAATAGTAATTAATATGTTGTTTAAAATGGAAATAAGGGCATAAAAGGAATTTCTTAATCTAATTTGCTGACATCATTCTCCATTTAAATAGGAGAGAATCAGTTACGAAAATGGTGGCTGTTTATTTTGTTATGTGCTGATATGTGCTACTAGTACATTTTAGCATATATTAGCACATACACATAATCGTATACATGTTAATAAACTTTTTTGTATGTTTTCCTATGTGCTAATACATGTTATTAGTACATGTTAGCATATATTAGCACATATACATAATTATATGTCTGAAACAATCTTTTTTGTTTGTTTTTCTATGTGTTAATATGTGTTATTAGCACATATATGATAGCATATATCACCGCATATACATAACAATATCCTGTTAACAATTTTTTTTTAATCGAAATACTCACAAATGATTTATTTATGAACGTTTGTTTGATTGTTTGAGGTAAAACTTAATAATTGACTGCCAATTGATGAATTTTAGAAATAATATAATCTTATTGATTGAACAACAATTTTTCCTTAATTAAAGAATTATCAAATCTACATTATTACTTAACTTGACTAAATTACCCTTTAATTATAATTAATTATTAATACACGTGTTAGCATTTGGTTGGTTCCTACCATTTTTACAAAAAATCTTATTTTGTATCTGAACATACTCTACATTATTATTTGTCATATATATATATGAGGTTAGTGCTGACAATTTCAGTCACGAACACGTTAACACAACACAACATGACTTTTAACATGTATCATGTTTACCGTTAATATATTTCGTGTCCAAAACAGGTCAACACGTTAAAACCGATTTTTTTCATGCCTACACACATAAAAACTTGTTAAGACCTGTTTATTTAAAATTTAAGTAAATAATATAAAAACAGACACGGATCGTGTTCGTAATTGTGTCTACCATTTCGTGTTTCATGTCTTAGCGTGTCGTGTTTTAATATGCCAGCATGATATGATATAACATAATTAGGGTATTTATGATATTTGGGAATAAAAATATTTGGCCATTATCGGAAAGATAAATTTATTCAATTGATACTTTTGTTTTATATGCCATATTCATTGCTTCGAATTAAACGGCCAAAGTTCATTTGTTAGCCTTAATTTCGATATTATTTATTTATTTAGCTAATAACAATTGCAACAATATTAAGAAAGAAATAAACGTCAATATCAGCTATAATTGTATGAATTTTGATGTATGACATTAGCCGGAATGCAAAAGTGATGTAGATTGATTTATGTTTGTGAAACACTTTTAAAATAGGATCCTAATATTCATACACCACTCTTTTTTATACACCATATTTAAATTAAATTAATCACATCATAATCACGTAATTTTTATTTATACATAATTTTTTAATATTTTTTAATATTAAAAAATACAAAAAGTGTTGTTATACATACACCGGTATATCAATATACACACCCTTAAAATATTATTACAATAATAAACTTAATATCCACTTTCATGATCATTCATTTATTCAAGAAACAAAATTTCTTGTTAATTAATTTATTTATTAAACAAACAAAAATTCTTGTTCATTTATTTATTTATTAAATAAACAAAAATAAACAAACTTTAACACCAAATAATTTACAAAACGTTTGTTAAGTGTTCATTTTATTATTTTATTTACAGTCTTATTTTTGTTGTTTTGGGCCCATTTGTGAAGTATTTGTCTGATTGTCTCTAACTAGATGGTGCTTGGCGCGCGTTGCCGCGCAAATTTAACACATTCGTTTTGACTTGGGAACGAACTCAAAAGAAAAAAAAAACCATCAACGGGTAAAGAGTCGTGACTATGAACAAACCTATTATGAGCCAAGAAGTAAAACAAAAGAAAAACAAAACTAAATAGAACCTTTAGAAAAACATCTCAAACTCTCGTGTTATGAGAAATTGTAATGGGTTATCTAAAAGAATTTAAAAAAATAATGAATTTCTCATGAAAAAATAAAGAAAAAATGAATTTCTCAAGAAAAATGAATTTATCTTACGAAAAAATGAATATCTAGCGAAAAAATGAATATCTCGTGCAAAAATTAATTTCTCGTGAAATTGTAATGGGTTATCTAAAAGAATTTCTCACGAAAAATGAATTTCTCACGAAAAAATAAAGAAAAAAATGAATTTCTCACGGAAAATGAATTTATCTTGGGAAAAAAGAATATCTCGTGAGAAAATGAACGCGAAAAATTAATTTAGCTCGGGAAAAAATGAATATCTCGCAAAAAAATGAATATATCATGCGAAAATGAATTTCTCGCGCGAAAAAATGAATATATCGTGTGAAAATGAATTTCTCGCAAACGGAAAATGGATTTATCTTGCGAAAAAACTAATATCTCGTGAGAAAATGAACACGAAAAATGAATTTATCTCTCGAAAAAATGAATATCTCATGCGAAAATGAATTTATCGCGCAAAAAATTGAATATATCGTGCGAAACATGAATTTCTCGCGAGAAATCAATATCTCGCGAGAAACACTATTTATAATTTGAAATTGTATAGATAGTTAATCCATTGGTAAAACTTTCTTAAAATACCAACTTCACATTTCAATAAATGGGGTTGCGTAATTGGAGCTTAAAAAAAATGGTAGATCCAAGAATTTTTCGGTGGCTTCATTATTTTCAGATACTTTAATTAGATAAAACCAGACAGAAAAGTATCTGGTCGGATAATATGAATACGATGGTATTTACAAATTCATTAAAACATACCTATATTTGTTCCCTTTGAGGTTTCATATTTTGAAAACATTGCATCACATCTTCGACTAAAACCTTTTTGTAAGAACCACTTTCAATGTAAGAAAAACAATTATTATTTAGTTATTCATCACTCATCCTATTACATAAATCTGTCTTTAGATGTTCCACATGACAATACCTTTAGAGTTCAAAAAAGCATCCTATTTATCACTCATTTTTCAGTGGCTTCATTATTTTCAGATACTTTAATTAGATAAAACCAGACAAAAAGTATCCGGTCGGATAATATGAATATGATCGTATTTACAAATTCATAATAACATACCTATATTTGTTCCCTTTGAGGTTCATATTTTGAAAACATTGCATCACATTTTCCACTGAAACCTTTTTGTAAGAGCCACTTTCAATGTAAGAAAAGAAACTATCGTTTAGGTATTCATCACTCATCTTATTACATAAATGTGTCTTTAGATGTTCCACATGACAATACCTTTAGAGTTCAACCAACCTTTTTGTAACATCAAAATCCTTCTCCATCCACATTATTTGTCACTTTTGCACCCCTCATATGAACTAGAAGCACCAATGTATCCTACATAGCAACTTCAAAAAAAATTAGTACTTAGCATCTATTGGAAGCTTCGTATTATACACATTGAAAGTAAAATGAAGCAGTTTCCAACATACTATAACTTTATTAACGACATGCAAACAGCTCGCAGGGCAGGTCACAATATCGTAGGTCGCCTGAGTAGCTGGCTCACTAAGGAGCAGCAGGCTAAGGCCAGCAGTTGTGGAGATATCGAGCAAGGGAGGTATCATGTGAACAAGAACGGACTTTTTTAGGGGCTTGGGGGTGCCCTGGCCCCTGTATTTTTTCGCTTATATGGGTCAATTTAACAGTATTTTGCTAGAAAATTTTACAGGCCATGATATATTGGTGGTAGTGTATTCAATAATTAAATGTTAAATTTCTATTTGCTCATTGCCTTCAAAAAAAATTATTCAAAAATTAATCAAAAATGGGAGAGCTCTTAGACTTTTACTAGATAAAATTGAATGTAACAGGAGCCAATTGTCAAGTATACCATGTAAATGAATGTTATATGATACAAATCAACATGAGACCACAGTCAAACCTGATGACTTGCAGACCCAGCAAATGCATCTAACATTTGTCAGTTGAAAAAAATATAACAAAAACATTATGTAGAATCTACTCTTCTGATTGCTAAAATAGGCGTTGGCTGGAACGACCAAATCATAGATGATAGTTTTTAACACCAAATAGTACTATCCTATACATGTACATTGGTTTGCCTTGCGAGTTAATAGTTGTGATATGTGTAACAAGGACTTATGGGTAATGATCAAGCTAAATAGGGAGCCTCCTCATGATATTATCATATGAAACAAATTCAAAACATGCACACAAGGTATAATAGTCTGCAAATTATACACATATAAGAGCTTGTTTTCACCTTGAATAGAAATGCAAAACAATAAATAGGGTTACAAAACTTACTTGGTGAGTATCTAGATCAACGTGTTATTGCGGCAAGAGAAGCTCCTATCGAAATTCACTATGAATCTTTGGGGACCTATTATGAGATTTATGGACACTATCTAATAGTAAGAAGTATAAAAAAAGAAATTCTTTATATATATATTCGAACCACTCTTGGTCATATTTCTCTTTATCGAGAAATAAAAGCCATACAGGTAGGGGTGTTCAGTTTTCGAATATAACTCGAAAAAATCGAAATTCGATTCGATTTCAATTCGAAAAACACTAAGTCGAAATTCGATTCGATATCAATTCGAAAAACACTAAGTCGAAATTCGATTCGAATTTTCATATTCGAATTCGATTCGATTCGTAGTATAATTTCGAATTTATAATCGAATTTCGAATTTCATATTTTTAATTCGATTTGATTCGAAATTCGAATTTAAATTATTTATATATTTTTATTTTATATGCACAAGTAATTACTATCTTTAAAAATTAGGCTTTTTAATTAGGTGGTTTAGTTTATAAAATCAAAAATACTATCTGACAAATGTCAATTTAATTATAAAATATCCATAATTTTTAAATACGCTAAATTTAAACATTCACAATAAAAGCGTAAATCATGAAGCTCAAAATTTGATCATTTTAGTTGTTAATTTCTAATATTTTGATTACTTGTCACTTTATGTTTTTTCGTATGTTATCACTGGCATTATATATTGAATTTTTATTATTGTAATAGTTTAAATGATATCTCTAATATTAAAACTTAGATGTTGGTTATTTTGATATTTGAATGTTTAAGGTTTTGATTATTTGATATTTTGAATACACAAATATAGGAAGTATAAACAATTTTTTAATTAATTTTAAATCAAATCAATTCGAATTCGAATTCCGAATTCGAATATAATCGAATTTCGAATTTGAAAATGAATTCGAATCGATTTCGAATTCGAATTGGATTTTTCGAATCGATTTCGAATTCAAATCGAATTCGAATGCTATTAAAAAATTCAAAATTCGAAATCACTCGATTCGAAATATTCGACTTATTCGAAATTCGATTCGATGAACACCCCTACATACAGGGGTTTTGGCAGGGCTGTGTAATTCTATGCTGCCCGCGGGAATTCGAGTTTCATCGGGTTAACTAGGACTAGAATTGCGGAATTTCTATGTGAATCAAGATCTAGAAAAGGAAGTTTTCCAATCACTGACTCAAACCCATTGTCAAATTCTACTCAGCGCAACGCAATATGGAGATACTGATGGCAGAACGGCCCACTCAGGTCTTTCACAATAAAGTGATAGACGGAACTGCCATGAAACTACTAATTATTCAATTTATTGATCACTATGGAATAGGATATACATCACATATCATCGATCAAGTAAAGACTCTGGGTTTCCGACAAGCTACCGCCGCATCCATTTCATTAGCAATTGATGATCTTTTATTGCATGATCACAATTATAGTACTAAAAATTTCAATTAAAAGAATCTAATATAATAACAAGTATATGTCACAAGTTTGTAAGGTAGATGGCTCAGGTTCAAGACTTATTGTAATATCCCATTACGATTGAGGGGTAGAATTATCCTTATAAAGAGCATATACCTTCCCTACCAACACACATTGTGCTTGCACGAGTAACTCGTCAAGTGAACGAAAACCATGAGTTCTGACAATCCATCAAAGGTAAATCATACAATATCTTGGTGTGAGCATTCTATGCTATTCAGATGATATTAGATCCGAGGGTTGGAGTAATGTTTTGACAAGGACACTGGGTTCCATTAATGGGTGGATTGTAATATACCACATTAGTTAAGAGGGAGGTCGATGCCTTCCATATAAGGGGTGGATACCTTCTTTATCAAGATGTGTTTTGATGGGCGAGCAACTTGACAAGGGAAAAAAAAATGAGTTTTTGGATGATCAACCCATCGGTAGCAAAGTGGACAATATCTTCACATAGTTTACTTGGATTGTTACACTTCTAGTCTCTTCATCATGCTCTATGTTTGATATCAATATTCAACCATATGAATTATGTTTTAGGCATACAACTTTAATAATATTTTTAAGATATGTTTATATGCCTCAAAACATGGTCTTTAATATTTCTTTAAATTGTTTCAATTTTATGTGTCATTGTGTGTTAATTTTTGGACTTATCGATTAATTGAACTTATTTGACCAAAGGATTTTCACACCTTTTATTTACATAATTTATTGAGTATCTTAACCTTCTTGAAATGTTTGCACAAGTTCATGTGATATGGCATTTGTATTTGTTGGTGCACCTAAATTGTCTGGACTGTTTGAAGGTTGAATCTTTTAAGAAATTAAGCGAGTTTAATAGAGTTTAAAAGAGGACATGTAAAATAAATTGGGCATATAAATCATGCATATTTTATAAAAAAATAATAATAAAAGAGTTATGATTTAAAGTCAACAATCTCTACCATAACAGAGGTATATTATGGTGTGTTTATCTTGTGTCACATTCAAGAAATCAAATGAGACCAATTGTAAATGAAATCTAACATATTTTAAATTCCAAAAGAAGAATCATTCAATTTGGATTCAAATGGAGTGACTTATGTCCAATAGTTGGAAATTTTAAGTAAATTTAAATTTTTTCAAAAAAAAAAAAATGCTTTACAAAATATTTTTTATGATGATATTTTTAATATATTTCATTTTGATTAAGAATTTATATGATAACATATTCAACTCTAAATGCACTATACAGTGAGTTAGGATATGAGACACACCACCTACCCACCAAGGCACCACAATATAATTTCAATATCGCGTGGTCTAGTCACATACGAGGTTATGTTATCACGGGCTCAACTATAGGTGCACAAATCGGGTTTTTTTTATAACCGGAACCGGTTCCGGTTCCAATCGGTTCCAGTCAAAGTCAACAAAGTCAATACCTGGTTCCGGTTCCAGTTCCGAATTTTAACCAGTTCAGACCGGTTTTTGGCCTGTACCGGTTCGGGTTTTGGCCGATAACGGTTCGGGATTTGGCCGGGTACAGGTGGAACCAATTCCGGTTTTCTCGGTTCCGGTTTCGGTTTTAATTTGTTTAAAAAACGGACCCGTTTGTACACATCGGTTCGGGTATGACCGGGTCCGGTTTCGGTTCCGGTTGCCGGTTCCGGTCCCTTTTTTTGCCCATCTCTAGGCTCAATGGTGCACATGTGAATAACCCACGTGATGTTTCTAATAGTTTCATGATATAAATAAAATACAAGTTTAATTGATGAGAATTTGATAGAATACAATACATTTTAGAGGGCTTTCACTATTGGTTCCATGAGCATGGGTACAGCCATAAAGAGTCATATGTAGTTGTATATCATTATCAGTTTTATCAAAAAGTGATAATCATTATTACCATTTTATACAAAATCCTACTTTAGATTGAAAATTGCCTAAAATGCACCAACTAAAACAATGCATTTTAATTTGTGGTTAAACTATAATGTCATAATCAAACTATTATGAAAACAATCTTTCACCATATATGCTTTTTTATACCAAAACATTATTAGTAGTTAGAAATATTAGTCTTCTCTACGTGGAAAGGATGAGAGTGGAGGCATATCAAATGATTTTCTTCATTTTCTGTCATTTATCGGCAGTTTAGTCTAATTTTCTTTAATTATTTAAAATAAGGGAATCTTCATAAGAAAACAAAAAAAATTCGGATATAAACATGTTGATATAAAACTCAAGAAATATGACTATATAACCATGTATATCGTTTAAAATAAAATAATTATCAGTAAATGTGTTAAGTCTACCGAAGTAACCACCATAAATCGGGCATGGTAGCCTTCAAAGATTTTTGGTGACCAAAATGTTTCAAAGAGAACTTTGGTGCCGTAAATGTCTACCATGAGTCCATGACCCTAATTAAAGGGCACTGGTCACACAATTTTGTAAGTTTTCCAATATAGAAACTTCATGTACTCATACCAACACTTAGTATGTATGTACTTAAGTCTTAAAATGATACATTTCTACATAAAATTTAATTACGAAAACTAAAGCATTTATTGAGGCGTCCTCTTGTCATCATAATTATACATGCTTTCTTAATTTATTACTAGCAACTTTGTTTATTTATTTGTATGATATGTTAAAATTATGCCCGGAAAAATTGGGCAGGTTGGGTTGGTTAATGAGTCAGGATGGGTGCGGGTTGGTATGATTTTAATTAAAATCAATTTGGGTCTAAATGAGTTGTTTATAAAAAAATATCTATTTCATTCAAGTTAAAATGAGTTTTAACAAAACAAATTGTTTATTTGAATAATTTTTAATGATTTTCTAATCAAATATGTTATTGAACATTCTTACCCATTTAATCCGTTATATCTATATACTTTTAAAGTTACACATATTGACCCGTATTGTTTTAAGGTGTTACCTACTCAACCCATTTTAAGTCATAATGCTACTTATTTCAACCCAAAATATAATAATTTTTACCCAATTCTACCCATTTAACTTGTCATGGGTCAAAATTGTCAGGTATAGTTAAAATCTTAATGATTTTTAAAAATATTTGTTTTAAATAAAACATTATATATTTTTCGAGAATGTTTTATAAAATAAATAAATAAATAAAACGTATTGTGTGATCATATTATTTACTAATTTAAAATATTAATATTATCTAGTAAAATAAAGAGACGTATTACTTTAATTAAAAATCAACATATCTCATCCAATATTTAATAAAAAAGATATAGGAGAAAATCAAGTTTTACATGATTAATAAAACTGGTATGTGTGCCTTATACAAACTCGTAAGGAGGTACTCACTCTTTTTTGATAAGATGTACCCCATCTGTTTTATACAGGGGCGATCCGAGAACACAACACAAACATAACACGAATTTTTTTGGATTAGGGTTTTGGCCAAACAGGTTCGAGTCCATTTCATGTCAAACCCGTCAACCCGATTATATAAATGGGTCAGGTTCGGTTCAATCCATCAGACTGGTGGGTCGACCCGTTTATTTAGAAAAAAACATATATTATGTTATCATTGTATTCAATGTTGAATTTTAATATATTTATATATTATGGTTATAGTATTACCAACAAAAAAATAAATGATATCATTGAAGATGTTAATTCTTAATACGATAAAAATGTTGAATATGAAATGGATTATAAACAAGATTGAAAAATAACATATTTTGATTGAAGAATGTTTTTATTTTAGTTTGAAAGCTATTGTATTTTACAATCTGATGTATTTTGGTTACTGTTTTTTGATTATATAATATATTTTGATTATGATTTATGATTTTAGAATAAAATATGAGAAGTAAATATATATTTCAGGTCAAACGGGTCAGGTTCGGGTCAACTCATAAAAATTCGACTCGGGTTCGGGTTGGTTGGTCTGACTAGAGGTGGGCAAAAAAAAGGACCCGGAACCGGCAACCCGAACCGGGCATACCCGAACCGATGGGTACGAACGGGTACGGTTTTTCAGACAAATTAAAATCTGAAATGAAACTGGAAAACCGGAACTGGTTCCACCTGTACCCGGCCAAAACCCGACCCGGAACCGGTCAAAAACCGGTTGGAACCGGTCGAAACCCGTAACTGAAACCGGAACTGGGTATTGACTTTATTGACTGGAACTGGAACCGGTTGAAACCGCAACCGGTTCCAAAAAAACCCGATTTGTGCACCTCTAGGTCTGACCTGATTGTCAGGTCCGGGTTGGTGTAAAAGTTTTTAGGTTCAGGTTGGGTTGAACCCACAACATGACAACCCAACTCATTCAACACCCCTAGTTTTATACAAACCAGGTGATGGAAGTATTCACCGTATGATGGAAGGAAAGATAATCTCGACTTTGTTTCATGTATATACCCATGAATGAGAACCCAAATAAAGTGCAATGAGAGATTAGTTGTAGAGACAAGGAAATAATATTTGGATGGGATACTAAAGAGATAATTATGAAGAATGAAAATATAAAAGAAAAGATACACCCTATGGAATTAAAATAATAAAAACACTAACAGTCGTTTTGTAACGTTTGAATCAGTAAGTGTTGAATGTTAAGATGTCTGAATGATTAAGAGGATCTGAACCTGTAAATGTTGAACCAATTAAAGACTGTTTGGTTCAACATCTGAATGAAAATATAAAATAGCCTTCATTGTTTGCAAAAACCTCAAAATGTTAGCCCCCTGGTCGTGGTTCCCAGTCGGCTTCGGCCTCACCATCGCCGCCTCTTTTACAACCCCCGTCTCTTTTACAACCCCCGTCTGTCTTTGACCTAGCCATCGCCGCCCCCTTTACAACCCCTGCCCGTCTTCGATCTTGCGGAAGGACGAGTCTGAATGGTCGACGATGTGTGCTTCAGTCAAAATGGTCGACGACAAAGACGAGGTGAGCCCCATTCGAAGATGAGTCTAAATGGTTCAGACCTAAATTCAGATATTTTCATTCCATTGAGTGAAGTGGTTTCAAGTTCCCTTGGACAATTAGGTTCGCCTAATGTCTAAGTTCACCTGACATTAAAGTTTCCTCTAATGTCTAAGTTCACTAAAATCCATACTAAATCCTAATGTTCATAATTATCAATGAGGGTTCATATCATCACTGAGTGCTCTTATTGTCATTAAGTGTTCATATCCTCCCTATAATTCATTCTCATCAAGTGTTCATATCATCACTAAGTGTTAGTATTCCCACTATGTGTTCATGTTATCACCAAGTGTCCATCTCAATACTCAAGTATTCAGTTTGTTACTAAGTGTCCATATAGTTTATCGTGTCCATCTCAGCGCTAAATGTCTATTTCATCATTAAGTGTTCGTATAATTCATTGATCCTATTCATCCCACGTGTCCAATAAGTGTATTTCCATATGAATATGTGTGCCCATCAAATATGATTATCCATAACATCAATCCAAACCAAATTTAACCAACATTCCATCAACCATAACTTTCCCAGCACTTCCTAATAATATCCTAAGTTCCTGACACTGACAGACCCCCAATATACTACAAATGGTATATGTATAGGGCATATGTAGGGGTCAGTCGCAACTGCCCCAGCCACCGTCCCACCACCTTTGTAGTATACCACGAGTGTGTCATTGTCTGATGATCAAAGATCAAACAAATAATTCCCTGGGCAGATAAGTTCCTAAACAGTTAGATTTATAAGCATATAGTTTCCCAAACGGGTAGTTCCCTTCTTCCACAATACTGACATCCACCTGATGTACTGTAAATGGTATATATAGGGCATATGTAGAGGTCAGTCGCAACTGCCTCAGCCAACGTCCCACCACCTTTACAATACACCACGAGCATGTCCTTATCGAGTCATCAGGGCACAATCAATCATATAATCATCAAATAATACATGTTAATCAGATATATAATCAGGAGTTCAATTAACATGTAATAAACACATAAGCATGGAAGTCCTGAATATAATAACTAGTGTATGAAGTAGTTTCATACTAGGGTATCCTACGGTTATAGACTAGGTCAACCATTTCTAGTAACCTAATTCCCTATAACCCAGGCTCTGATACCAATCTGTAACACCTCGACCGATGGCGGAAACGTCGGGATGCCACGAGGGATGTGTAGATTGTTCATAAGCTCGTGGGCATCTAATTAAATCATCACATATCAATTAATCAACCAAATTAATTACATCCAAAAATCATGTTCATCATGAATTAGTTACATCAAAAACACAAAAGATTTAGCTAAACTAACTAAACTCTAGTCTCCAAAATTTCAGTTATTTTAGCTAAGTCCAAGATCCTACGTGATGATGTCCAAAAGATGTAGAGCTATCCTGCCCTACTTACTTCTCCTCGTTCCCTAAAACATGTAGAAAATCAAGTGTCAACTACGAAGTAGTTGGTGAGTAATCATAAGTTTTTATATTTCAAAATGTTTACAATATATTTATGAAAGTTTATAGTTTTCTGAGAAAATCCACATGAGCACCTGCGAGATAATCCAACACATAAACCAACAATCAATCAAAAACACACAGTCACATATTTCAAATAATCATAGATAATCAATCACATATACATTCAACCAATCTCAATCATCAATATCTTCAATTAGTATAAGTGACAATACATGCATCATTGTGAATGACCAAGGTCAATGACAACGACACACGGAGTTGTGGCAATCCACGTGACAATACATGCAATCATTGCGGATGACCGAAGTCAACAGCAACGACTCATGGAGCTGTGATAATCCAAGTGACAATACATGCAATCATTGCTGATGACCGAAATCAACAACGACGACCCATGGAGTTGTGGTAACCCACGTGACAATACATGCAATCATTGCGAATGACCGAAGTCAACAGCAACGACTCATGGAATAGAGATAATCCAATAATATGAATATCATATGATAAACTAGGCATCAACCCTGTGTTATCAAACTAATATATAAAACTGGTATACATATTTCACCTTCGAATTTAAAAACAAAATAGTTTAAAAGGATGTTAAGAGAACTCACCTGAGTCCTTAGATTCAGTGTTCTTGCAGTATGCGCGCTCGTGTATGTAACTCAAAAGCAACTCAACAATCTGTAATTAATATGCGTTTGTGTTCATAAGTATTTACTTTAAATTCTTAAGTGTTTAGTTAACTTAGTTCATTTATTCTAAGTTACATTGTAACACCTAAGATTTTATCACAATTCATCATACAATTGTAATTTAAACTTGTCAGTCTTAATTATCCATTATATGGTAATTTTAAATAATATAGCAAAGGTTTACAAGTTGTAATGATAATAACCTTATACACTTGTGTACACCTTTGCATATACTTACATGCATGATTAACTTATTTGACCACCTTGATTTCGTTATTAAAATCCAATTCAAGTTCTAAAAGATTTCATCTAAGTCCTTATCATCAGAGGTCCTCATTATGTAAAATCTCATAATTTAAGATCCATATTATTAAGAAAGAAAATGATGACTATGATTGCTCATGCATGCATGAATATACCCATTGATTATGTTTCTTTTATCCATCCTTAGACCTTAACTCGAATTTTAAGTTTTAGAGGGATTGATTTCAGCGAACCTTAGGGTATAATCACCCTTAGGTTCTGCTTCACTTATCAAGGTTCGGCCCTTAATGGTGGTTCGGCTAGGTGTAGGTTTGGTGGAGCTACAAGGTTCCTAGGTTCGTCCAAGCTAACAAGGTAGCAACTAGGGTTCGTGGTAGCAGGTTCGTGGAAGCATATAGGTTCGGCCAAGGAGGGAAGGTACGCATGGCACAAGGGTTCGCTGGTCATGGAGGTTCGGTCCAGATAGGTTCACAGCCCATATGAGGTGCCAAGACCACAGGTTCATCCAAGTTCGCTCCCTAGGGTTTGTTGATGGTCACAGATTCGTGACAATGCACACGTTCGGCTAGATGCTGGGTTCGGCCTCGAGGGGTTCGGCCAAAGTGCTAACAGGTTCGGCCATGGATGTTACAGGGTTCGGCCCCTGCTGTGTCGCGAACCAGCCTCTCAGCCTCATCATCCCCATCGATTCAGGTTAGTTACAGATTCATCCATCGCTTCCATACACTCACATACATACTTTTTAGGGTTTTCAAAGTAGAAAAATTGTTTAAAAATGGTGATGATAATAACCGGTTATGTCTAAGTGCAAATGAAAAATAAAGCTCGAGATTTACCTTCTAAACTTGCTCAAATGCGTGGTTTCTTTGTGGGTTCACGATCTACTCGATCTCACGAACGTTTTGACACCAAGATCCTTCCAAATGATTGAGAGATGAAGAAGAAAATCTAGAGAGAAGGTAAAGAGAGGTTGGGGACGAATTTCTTGTTCTAGAGAGAGAGATGTGGAATGTGAGGAAGAAGAGGCAATTATTCTTCCTTATATCGCGTTTCATCCCCACGTGCTCGGTCTCGTTTTTTTTTATCTCGATAAAATCTATTAAATGATCGGTTATGCTCGTAAAATATATTTAAAACATAATACGTTTAAATAAATAAGTTTCGTTTTAATAAAATGATTTTAAATAAACTCATTTAAATACGATGCCTCCGTTTACTTTCGTTAAATTAATTATTTAGATAAAACGATTTGTTCGGATTTGTTCTAGGTTGTGATTTCTAATAAACGTTTTTAATCCTCTTTTCTTAAATTAATATCCTTCGATATTATTCTGTTATCTCGTCGAAACGCATTACTTACGTACGTATTCGTAAAGATCGTCACCTTTTCGAATCCGACGCTCGTATCGTATTTCGATTCGATTTAAGATTTATGGAATATCGTTTCAGAATATTATTCTAAATAATTATATTCGTGTGAATCGTCACCCACACGAATACATTATTAAGTTAATATCTCTGAAATAACATTCGCGTTTAAATTATATTCGAAACCTCACCATCGCGTAAACACTTCCAATAATACTTTCGTTATTTAATTATCTTGAATATTATAATTACCCAATCCAAATCCCACTAAACCATATCACTGACACATCCATAATAGACCGAAATATGCATATGTATAGGGCATATGTAAGGGTAGGTTGCAACCTCCCCAGCCACCGTCCTACCGCTATTTTGATAAACCATGACCATGTGTCCTTGACTGTGTTTAGTAACCAATCAATAACCAAACTCCTAATTCCTTTTCATTCCAAATCAACAACCCATAACATATGTTCAACTGCAATAAACTCTCTGGTTCTATTTAGCTGTTTTTCAACTAAACTTCCCATGGTTTATGCTCATAATTATATGTTCTCAATAATGTATACGAGTGATAATATCAACAAATAATTCATAGTAATTATCCATTATCCATTATCATATCTGGCTTTAACAATACAAACCGCAGTGTAATAGCCTGAAATACAGTGGTGTTACAAAAATTCTCAATGCCAGGTATACAATTACATGAGAAATAAACGAAAATCAACCATAGGCTGTTTAGAATTGACCTCAATGAAGAACTCCCAAAAACACACATTGGATTCAATAGTAGTCTCGCTAGATGACTTAAATCACGAACCATGATCTCTATCGTGTATCACTGCAACAACCGCGTGCTTTAAAACCACCTATGGCCGGTGGTTCGACAATGGTGATAGTGGCTAGCGGTGGTTGGCCGAAAATCCCAAGAGGAGGGAGAGGGGAGGCTACGGCCAAGTGAGGGGGAGAGAGGTAGAGTGAAAGAGTTATGTGAAATATGGTGTTAGATCTAGGTTTTCAGAGTCAAATTAGATTCACATTTTTATGATCTTGGAATTGCCGATTCAAAATTGGAATTCTCACCTTTTATTTAACATTTAATTTAATTAAACTATTTTAATTTGATTAAACTTTCTTAGTAATTAACCATTTAATTACTAGTCTACAATTTTACTGACTAGTAATTAATTAGTAACCTTTAATTAAATATCCATAGTTTAACTAATTAAACTTTATCAATTTAATTCTAATTAATTATCACAATAATTAATTCTTCCAATATTATTATTATTATTTATTATTATTATTTCATAAATAATAATAGCACACAACTTTATATAATTCGTGAAATTGAATATGTTTAAAACAAATTTAGACATAATCTCATTACCAACTTTCAAGGTGTAACTTTTTAGATCCGATGGTAACGTTGATATTATCGATGATCGAACATCACATATCCAACAATGGTCCAGGGTTCAAATCCCACAAAGAGAATTTCTCAAAGTTTGAGTTTACTCCAGAACTGGTGATTTGATAATGGATCTAATCGGGTGATACTGTTGGTGGCACGATGATACTTTAGTGATCCGTTAGTGATCCAAAAGTTATCCGTTCAAAAAATCTAAGCTAGTGGTTTTTAAATGAAGAAAGTTCTAAATTTCATTAACAATTCGTTAATCAACCTGGTCATTTGAACAAAAAAATCAAACTTCATTTTATTGAGGAGATAAAGAATTACATCAAAATTACGATCAATTCCACATATTTGCGTATATTTTAAAATGTATATAGGCTGATTCCTCTCTTTGTTCCAATTCCATACTTTTATTATTAAAAAATCTTTTATAATCAAATAAGAAGAGGACTTGGTACTTTAAATCAGGAGTACGTATTCATTGGGTTGGATAACGGTGTATTTAAACTTAAAATTTTTAAGACCCTATTTGACATACGACTCGAACCAATTAAGAAATATACTTATCTCATCCGGTCATATTTGAATAAATCAAATAAGAATCGTTCTTATATACGAATAACTAGAATAAACAGATTATATTCGGCTTATTTTGGGTTAATTTGGATATCCAATATTTGATAACTGATTCGAATATAAAAACAGTTATCTGACCTAAATTTATCTGAATATCCGAATAAGAATTTGGACCGGGTCTTTGTTTCGTATGGATTCAGATTCTGAATTTTTTTAGGTTTTGCTTTTTTTTAAAACAACCCTAATTTGAATGTTTTTTTTTAAAGTATAGGCGTTTACAAAGCTTTTCTATTATAATAAAAAAATTGTCACTTGTCACATTTTCATGTTTTAATTGTCACTTGTCACTTTTTATCATCCTATTTAATTTAATTATTTTTTCTATTAAATAACTATATTATCTATCCTATTAAATAATTAAAATATTAGTGATTAATAATATTATTTGCTTTTTTTATACTAGAAAATAGTTTTTGATATATTAAAAAAACAAATGTTTTTATTAAAAGAAACTTTAAAAAATGTTTATAGAATATGAAATTTTCTAGAAATCAATTTTGTAAGAATAAGAAATATTTTAAATTAGTATTTTTATAAAATAAAATAAACTATAAATCAAAGTTTTGAAATAATGGGATTTTTATAAAAAATTAACAATATCTTAAAACAAAAATGTTCAACAATAATTTCTTAAAAAAACAAAAGTTAAGAAAATAATAGGAAAATTTAAAATTTTTAGTTCTTTACGTTAATGATATTTTCAAATTAGCTATTTAACTATAATAATTATATAAATGGTATATTATTTTCTTAATTTACAACATTTATTTTTATAAAAACTAACTGAAGTTTTTAACAATACTTAACATAAAAATCATTATTGTTACAACTCATTAACTCAAGAAGGTCAAGTACATTTCTTGACTTATTAAAAATTTTAACTATTGTTCTATTACTTAAAATAACTATTAATACATAATTTAATCAAAGTTTATCAAAATATTATATCATAATTTTTAAATTTATATTACTAAGTATTTAATATTTTATATTCAATTTATGTACTACATGGTTAATAGCCTAGGGAATAATAAAAGGTTGTGTTATTCACCCACCCACCCCACCCACCCCACACCTCCTATACGCCTCGTATAGGTCTATACTAGGCGTATAGGGAGACAATCATTGGGTGTCAGAAATTATCAGTGCTAATGATTGGGGACCTATACGAGGCGTATAGACCTATACGCGTCGTATATGTCCTATACGCGGCTCTATACGTGACCAATCATTGGGTGTCAGTGCCAATGATTGGGGACCTATACGTGTAGTATAGACCTATACGCGGGGCTATACGCCACGTATAGATCTATACGAGGCGTATAGAGTCGGTGGGGGTGTTGAATTAAAAAAGGTGGGTGTGTGAATAACCAATCCCATAATAAAACACTTGTATCCATTCTTCAAACTAGGGTTGTGCATTATGCAATTCAGTGCGTTATAACCATTTTTATACCCAATTAAATGATTGGTTAACCACCGGTTATGGTTCGGTTTCGGTTAATAACGAAATTGATAAAAACTAAGAAAAACTTGTAAATAAGCTTATAAATTAAAGATATATATTGATGAAAAAAAATAAGTGAAGCTCGTATGACTTTTTTACGATTGATAATGAGTGAATAAAAAGTAAAATCTTGTGAACACTAACCCCTCACATAATATATTTAGTCTCCCTTGTAACCTATAATATTTTTATCAAACGACAAGTTATAGATCATCTTATATACTTGACTTGCATCATAATTTTTTGAAAAAAAACACACATATACCTAGAAATATTAAAAAAAAACAAATATACAGTAATTGACTCGATTAGACTAAAGTCGGTTAATGGTTTGGCTTAACCATTACCATAACCGAATAGATCGATTAATTGCTTAGCATAACCATAACCGACTGCTAAAGACATTTTTCTTTAAAATCGGTTTTGATTCAAGGCTTTTATCATTTAATTTTCGGTTATGCTCACCATTCACCCCCTGCTACAAAAGAATAATGGAAAGTTGGAAAACAATAAAGGATGCTAGAACATACCAGAAGTGTTTCTAGAACAAACTAAAAGCGCATTTGAAGGCCACCTGTCAGTGCGTACGTGGAGTTTTTGTTTCCATACAAAGCTTCACTGCTAGATAACCCACTTTTCTTCTTTATCAACTATTGATTTACCAAAAACACAGTGTCTTAGCGATACCCTATGATTCTTTTAATTGAGATGTCTCGGGTTCGAAACCCACTAGCAGCAAAAAAATGGGTGTGAGGGGGTTAGGGGTTTTCCCAGTGGGATTCCCTTCTGAGGTGACTGTGGAGGCTAATAAGAGATCAGATAACTAGACTTTGGTGACATGGCCTGGAAACAGTGGACTCACACAATTGAGACATTCACCGTTCAAAAAAAACTATTGATATATTTTTTTAATAATGTTTTCCTAAACTACTCGAACATGACTCATATAGCTATTTGTGTCAAAATTTTCAAACATAAATCGAAATTATGTTAATAACTGGTTTAAAAGGTTTGTATTAGCGACAATAGTTAATATGATATTTTAACAAATAAAATAATATTATTAACTAAAAATCTAATTATTATAATCAAAAATTTTATAGATACGAAAATCTAAAATAATATTTATTTGTTTAGTTAAACGAAAAGAAATTAAAGTCATCTTTATAAATTAAAAAAAATTGTTAAACAATCAATAAATTATGGCAAATAGTTAAAGGAAAAACAATTAAATATATAAAAGAATAAATAAGAATGATAATTATTTTCGTGTTGTGTTAGAATTACCGCTCCTAATTAAATATATAATTAACTTGTGTCTTATTATATTTTAATTACCTCTCTTATTAATTAATAATAACATTAAAAATTATTTTTAACTATTTAAGTAATTTAATTGTAAAATTTTACAATATTTTCTAAATAAATATTTATCAACTATTATTTATTATTTTATTTTAAATCTGTATAATAAAAAGTTTTCTAAGTTAGTGAAAATAAAATATTTTTTCAACGGCCAACTAATCAAATGTCGGATACTTCGTACGAGGCCCCATTGGCTAAAGGATGCCTGAACTGGCAACTAGTTCAGACGGACGGAGCCCTAGCCCACCAACCACCAATTCCTGAGAAAAACCAGACGTAAGCACCCACCCAAAGACACGATGTTGAAAGACCGGTAAAAGCAGGTGCGATCAAGGACCGAACCCAAGACATGGATCTCTTATCACTTTTCTCGTATCTCTATCTTACCACAACTTAAACGTTTGGTTAGTTTATAGGGATAAAAGCTCAAGTGTTAAGAACCAAAATTTATAGACATTCATTAGAAAATGATGTCGGACATAAGGCCAACGTAAGGGCTCCTTATGTGGAGGCACATAAATAAGAGCATTATCCAGCAAATGTAGCTCAAGTGGTAAGGATCCTGCCTTCCAAATGGAAGGTCAGGGGTTCGATCATGTTTGGGCACATTTAATGGATATCCAGGTGATGGAACGAATCTGGGCTTTATCCCGGGTTCTAACCTAAAGGGGGGCGAGAGTTTACGGATTCAATCCGGTTCCCGCGCATCTGGGGGGCACACTAACCCACATCGGAGATTGGAGTAATCTGATATTGGCTATCACTCGTCAAGAAACTAAGATAACACGTTGGGTTAGTTTAACTGCCGTTCAAAAAAACATAAATAAGAGCACTGACTTCCATGGGGATCGATCTGACAAACGACTCAGGGGAACGGGGTTGGTATGCTTTTCTGTTTCATTTATTCTTTAAAATTAATTAATGATTAGAAAATTATTTACATGATTTTATAAATATATATTTTTATATTTAGCTTGTATAAAATCAAATTATTAGTATATTTGCCCCAAAATTATCCACTATAATAAAAGCTAATTAAACAAATGATATATTTTCTATGTCAATATTATAGTAATGGTTTCAACTTTAAAAATGTATAATGATAGTCTTGACTATTTTAAAATATATAACATTCACTATCAAAAAACAAGCTTTATATATTTTGTCACAAAATGTTACATTAGCTACAGTTGCGTTTAACCAAATGCAATCTTTTTATTGCATAATTCAACTTTTTTTTTTGCATATGCAACATTTTTTGAATGTTGCATCTGGGAAAAGAAATTGAATTATGTAACAAAACATTTGAATTAAATCTAATGCAACTTCACATAATGTAACATTTATTTAAATATAAAGGTTGCATTAGGTTGATTTTGTAGTAGTGATTAGTGATTCATATATTGGATGACTGTTATTTTTTTGCTGTTAATTTTTCAAAATAATTGATATCTTCTATTAAAAATAAAAAAGTTTAAAATTGACTTTTTATTAATTACACACACATATATAGATTGAAATCAATGTTAATTGATAACCAAAATAATCATTTATAACCATATGATTTAAAAGACATTAAAAAAACTTTCTTAAAGTAAAAAATAAATTATTTCAATGTATGTATGTATGTATGTATTTATACGGATGTATTCAAATGAGATAACAAAAAGTTTTGAACCAAAACAATGCATTTATAGCGGAGAAAACTTCATAAAAATGAAAATAACTTTCACAGCTTTTTCAGTTAAGTCACTTAACTTTTTATTTGTATTAGTCATTCAACTTATAAAAAAGTGTTAATCTTATACATTTTAGAAGGTAATTAAAATGCATAGGATCAACACATTAACTATAAGTAAAGTGACTAACTTGATATATATATATATATATATATATATATATATATAGGGTAAAGATCCTATAATAACCCTCTCTTATTGCATAACCCGAAATAACCCTGCAAGATGAACCCGAATCTTTGTTTTTTTTTTTCAAAATCTTAGTTTTACACGTACAAAAATATGTTCTTTTATGTGTTTGAGCAAATTCTTTTTCGTTTGTGATCCTACATGATGTTCTTTTATGTGTTTGAGCAAATTCTTTTTCGTTTGTGATCCTACATGATGTAGGATCACAAACGAAAAAGAATTTGCTCAAACACATAAAAGAACATATTTTTGTACGTGTAAAACTAAGATTTTGAAAAAAAAAAAAAAACAAAGATTCGGGTTCATCTTGCAGGGTTATTTCAGGTTATGCAATAAGAGAGGGTTATTATAGGATGCGGATCCTATATATATATGTGTGTGTGTGTGTGTGTGTGTTATCACGCCTCAACTGACGGCATAATACATTAGGGCGTGACCTCGACTGTTTATTAGCTCATTTTGCTATTAATATGTTTGAATAATGAGAGCATTCATTATTAATAATAAACCAAACATTCATTTGTTACAATACATCATAACAAATATCCAAAGAATACAATGAATAGTCTAACATTATAATTGTGAATCTAACATTAGGGGTTAGCATAATATAACCATAACCGAAAAATAATCGCTAACCACCCCAAACCATAACCGATTTAACCGAAACCGACTTTAACTGATGGTTATGGTTAAGGCTAGACATCAACCGACTTTAACCGAACCGAACCGAATAATGTATATTTGTTTTTTTAATATTTATACTTTGTATGTTTTTTTAAAAACTTATGGTGCAAGTCAAATATAGAAGGTGAATCTTCACTTTTAATATATGAAAATATTACGGATCATATGTTAGACTAAATATATTAGAAAATAAATTCCAGTTCACGTGGTTTTACTTTTTGTTCACACATTCTCAGTCATTACAAAGTTTTTCAATCTTTACTAAGATTTTCTTCATTAATATATCTATAATTCACAAGCATATTTACAAGTTTTTCTTAGTTTTTCAACAATTCCATTATTAACCAAATTTAACCAAAACCGAACTGTAACCGGTGGTTAACTGAGTAGTGGTTAACCGATCAATTGGTTATGGTTAAGGATTTAGAATTAACCGAAGTAGCGGTTTTGGTTATAAAAATGGCCATAACCTCACCTCACCGAACCATGCACACCCCTATCTAACATTGTTTAAAATTAAACTACGTCAACTAAGTTTATCATGTGTCTTCACCATAGCCTTCACTTTATCCTATTAATTATGTAAGATAAATTTAGGTCAACTATATGAATAGTTGGTGGGTTAATCATGCATTTATATATATATATATATATATATATATATATATATATGGAGAGGTTCAAATGTTAATCCACTCTTATTGCGCTAACACGTATAACTCCGCCAAGATCAATCCAAATCTTTGTTTTCTTTTTTTATATATCATTATTACACATAAACAATACTTTCTTTCATCGTTCGTTGATAAGCTTCAACGAGGTGTTTTGGGGAACGACATGTTCGGGACCAGTGGTTGGACATCCCACATCTATGGCAGCTGTTGTCTTTGTCCCCACTAACTCTCCCTTTGTGTGGTCGCCTTGTATTCTGCCGATTTGTTCCACCGTTGCTAAACTTAGTGTTATGGGACTCTCGATGCCATGTGTTACTTTGTCCACGCCCACAACCCCTATGGTGAACACGACTTCTCCCTCTGCCGCGTTTGCTCTAAGTATTTACCGTATTTGCTTCTAGTAATGGGTTTGTACCAACTGGTCGCACTTGATGATTTTTAAGTAGGAGTTTATTGTTTTCCTCAGCGACTAGAAGACATGAAATCAATTCAGAGTATTTTGTAAATTTGTGTTCCCTATATTGTTGTGCTAATATCAAGTTAGAGGGATGGAACGTAGAGAAAGTGTCACACCCCCAAATTCCCACTCGTGGTGTCAGTCCACGTGGGTGTGACGTGGCTAGGATCACAGCTCATGGTCATATAGGACGACTCTATATGAGTTACACAATCACACATGTATGTAAAATAACAAAGTTTCATTCATTATGCAGCGGAAGGTATTTTAACATCATAAGATAAATAAGTTGCAGCGGAAAGTAAATTGTTTGAAACAGACACTACATAGTTAAACTCATTATCAAAAACATCAAATGCACGCAATCCTAGGACATGAGTCTATATGAGTGCCAGACTCCTTAGCGTGTCCTTGTGCGTGTCCTTGCGTGTGCTCCATTCAATTACCTGAGAATACATGCGAAAAGTGTCAACTAAAAAGTTGGTGAGCTCACAGGTTTAGACAGACAGAAATAGTAAACAGACATATACTGGGCATGTTTAAATTTAGTTGTTGGATCTACGATCCATGAGTGTGGCATGTCATCTTACCGAAACTCGACTGTTTCCATTTGCCTCCGCGGGTCATCGCTGAACCCGACATCAACATCGATATTACACTCGTTATGACCTCCAGTCAACGTTGTTGCCGAGTGGGGCTAGTCAAACCAGTAGTACTACGTAATAACGACTCGTTCGTAACAACTGACGGTAAGGATAAGTGAGGGCTTTATGCGATAAAAGTTACACTCAAAAAGAAACGGTTTCACAACATACCAGTCATATATCTAAAACAGTTGCATTGTATTCTCACCCCAAAGTTGAGTAAAAACAGTTAGAGAGAAAGTGGGGCCGTAAACTCACCTGAGTTAGATAATGCGTTTGTTCAACAGAGTTAGCGTAGCTCGCCGGCTAGTAGTCACCTATATCACATAGGTACTATGAGTTCGTGTTCACATGTGTGGGTCTCACCGGACCGTGTTAGTGTTCAACAACACTAAGTGGTTATGTGGGTCGAGTTGACCGTGTTTGACCGTGTTGATCGTGTTTGACCTAACGACCCGTTGGTGACGGTTTGGATCAAGTGCTCGTGTATTGTGCGGTTTAGTGTCGTGTGAAGTGTACGGATACCAAAATCATTCCTATGAGGAAACTTACTATTTATAGTAAGTTTCTATTTTAGGAAAGTTTCCTTATTTAGCAAGTAATGCATAAATCCATATTCCGATTATTCTAACATGCATATTTATCCTAAATGAGCATGTTATCACATAGCACATAATTACACATAGCCGGTTTAATATAGTTTGCGCGTAAAAGTTTCCATATTTAGAAAGTTGCATAAACAAGCATATTTCACCAAGTTTGATAGCTAATATCATCTAAACGTCACTATCCTAATCATTATTAGCCATTTAGTCATACACGTCTTGACTAGCATGCTCCTATTCGCAATTTTGTAAAATAAAGTTTCTATTTATAGAAACTTTTGACAAATGCACCCATCTCAAACATTTAAGTTATAAAGTCGTCTATAATCATCATGACAAGTTTAACTAAGCATATAAAACACGCAACATTTAGCAATTTCATCCTTTCTAGCAATCTTATAGCAAAAAGTTACTATTTTTAGTAACATTCCTAAATACAATACTTTGACAATTCTACCCATTACAATGTATCAAATAACTATTATATTGACTCTTAATCATCATTTTAAACATATCTTATAGATCTAAACATATCCATGTGGTTATTTCATCAAAAACACACACTTAGTAACATTAAAGTTACTATTTATAGCAACTATCATGCTCTTGACATATCTTGATCAAAATCAACATTCTAACCATGTAGAACATCTCATAATCAATTCTAAGAACATTTCAATACCGAAATTTACATAAAACATTATAGATCATGCATGCATGTTGTTTAAAGTAACCATTTTGTGACAAAATCAACAAATAGTCATCATAGACTTTCAAAATCATCATGAATCATCATCAATGCTTCAAATCAGTGATAAACATATTCAATAACAGATTATAATCATCAAAAATTCGTGATTAAAGTGATGGTGGTGATGCATGTAGCCTACAAGGCTTGCATGTGCGATTTCGAGTGTCAAAAACACGAAATGGGACTAGAACTACCTCAAGCTAGTTCGAGAGGACTGAGATGAGGCTGGGACAGTGATGGAGGGCTTCAAGAAGGTCTGGAATATCCCTCTCAGCAGCTCTAGGTCGTTCAAGATGGTGAATGGTGTTCCTTAGCTCACCAAAAGCTTCAATGGGGCTTCTCAAATGTTGCAATGGCTTCCAAAGGGGTTGTGTGATGGTAGCAGATCGTTAATGGTCGAGAAGAGAGTTTCCAGTCGAGAGAAATTTGTGGAGGGGGCTAACAGAATGATTGCTCTTGGGTTTATAAAGATTTTTGCGTGTTGTGGTCATCGCGTACCGCGGAGGCTGCCTAAAAAGCAACCCCGCGTACCGCGGTGATTAAAATAATCATTCTGTTCCCGAAACACGCCGCGTACCGCGATGGTGAAAGATGATCGGTCGTCGCGTACCGCGATGGTTTTCGGAGAATTCAAATTCTCCCGCTCGAGCTTCGCGTATCGCGAAGGCCCAATTAGGTGCCCATCGCGTACCGCGATGGGTCTCGGTTGAGCCCAATAAGCCCAATTTCATTGTTTTGAACCGAATTTCTCGTATTTCTCGAATACGATCATCGTTTCTCGACATATGGAAATTGTTCTACTAACTTAGGTTCTCTGGAACCTAATTGTGCAGTGAAAGTGTACTGTGGTTCGATCCGTTCACCAACATTCGTTATTAAAGACACGTGTGAGTTCTGTGCGATAATTTCTCGAATTATCGGTCTGTTTGGTCCGTTGTGCCACGTGTCACACTAAATACAATTATTCTAGTGCCACGTATGAAATAATAATAAACATTATTAATAAAATAATAGAGTTACTGACCTGGAAATTACGAGGTGTCACAGAAAGTCTTTTCAAGCATGTCTTCATCAGTTATGTTATCCCCACATAATTTTAGTTCAGAGCTTATGTGAAGCAGAGCAGAGTTGTATTCACTAACAGAATTATAATCTTGTAGCCTGAGGTAGATCCATTCCAAACGAGCCTTTGGGCAAGACCAATTTTTGGTGATCAAATAGGTCTTGTATATTATTCCATAATTCAAGTGGGTCCTTAATGGTGAGATATTCTCTCTTCAAATCTTCATGGAGGTGATGACGAAGGAATATCATGGCTTTTGCTTTGTGTTGTAGAGAAGTATCATTGTTGTCAATGATTGTTTGCCCAAGTTTCTTCGACGTAAGGTGAATTTGGGCATCAAGAGTCCATAGCAGGAAGTTTTTCCCAAATATGTCAAGTGCAATGAACTCAAGTTTTGAGAGATTCGACATTTGTATCTACAAGGAAAGATACATATATTTAAAAGAACAAGCCTTTATATATGTTTTGGAGAATTTCAAGTTCTCATTCGTTAGAACTACGTGTTCAATTACGAAAGGCTATTCTTTTATATTTATTCACATATTTTCTCTTATGTTGATTGACTAGAAAAATAACAATATATATCTAAATTCATTTGTTTTGAATTGTATAGTATGGCTTACTTGCATAACCTCTGGCTTAAAATTATATAAAAAAAAAATTCTACTTCATAAAAAAATTCTACCATAAGAATATCTTATGACCTCAACAAACATGGTTAAAGTAATTACAATATGACAAATAACAAATTTATTTATTTCTTTATTCTTAAAACTATAGAATACAACTTAAATGATAGATATAATACTGTAATTCATCATTTGAATCTGGGTTGGCGTAAACATATGAGCTTTATTATAATAAAAACCTTCCTCCGATTCAACTCTAATTCCCATCAACAATTTCGGTTCCGTGCCAAGCCGAAAAATAAAAAAAATGTGGGACGAACCATGCCATTTTCGATTTCGGTAAGCTAAGGTCGTCTTTTACGATTATGGTAAGTAAGGCATCGAAACTGTGTGACACTCATGTCACTTTATGTCCCATCCAGACATTTTAAAACATTGTTTAATAAACTACATTTTGGTCCTAGCAAAAACTTTCTGTGTTTTGATTGTAAACACACACACTATACATCGTACAAACATTATAAACATTTTTAAGTATTTTCACATACTTGAATGAGTTAACTTATGCAAACTTTCACAAGAGGTTTGATTGTTAACTTCAAATATCCTCCCGAGTCTTCATGTTCGATCCCGATCACCACCACCGCTTACATAACTATTCAGACCTGTAGACACCACATTTAAATCACCATTAGTTCGTTAGAACTAAGTAAGATCACCTCGTTATTCCCCCAAGTATATTCCATAATACCATATGGATACAGTATTGATGTCCCAAATATCATTTGGTAACATTATTCAATCGTATACAAAACGATTCAATAACGGGTAATTTTCATCAACATCACATGGATATTCCCTAACAACCTAGAATTTCCATTTGTCATAATAGAACAACAATCTCAATACATATGTGCACACGATTCCAATTGTGCATCATACTGTTTGACCATTTTCAGTCAAACTTCTATTAAGAAGTTCACACACCTTGTGAATCATTCTTATTTCACCACACCATTTATAATTTAATATAACGCATTTGTGCACACAACTCCAGTTGTGCATCATAATGTTTGACCATTTTCAGTCAAACTTCAATTAAGAATTTCACACACCTTGTGAATCTATTACATTGGAATTGCAAGTCTTATGTTCACACACCTTGTGAATCAAAGCATGCACATTACCAATTTAACATCTACACATTTGTAGATCACCACTTGTTCACACAACTTGTGAATCATTCAACCACAATAACCACAATCATTTATATCAATTTAAATCAACTCAACGAATCATGTATATGTGCTAAATGCAAAAATGCTTGTAGTGTGGACCGACCCCTATCCTACAACTACAATTTCAATCAAATAGGTAACTTACACATAATTTGAACACATTCACTTGTGTTTACGTCAAATATATTCCCAATTCATATGTTCACACATCTTGTGAATCATTTAACTACACTTCAACACACTAATTGTTCACTCTCAAGTGAATCAACCAAAACTGTCTACACGATTGTAGATTATCAAATACAATTCTTTCTATTTATCAAATATATATCACACCATTAAAATTCAAAACAACACACTCATGTCTCATTGAGTTTTCACACCTTTGTGAATCACTCAAACTTTTACTAATATAATTATGTTCTCACCCTTGAGAATCCATCAAAACAAAGTTTACAATATGTGTTATTTACACATACGGTCAACATTAGGCACAAACAACATAAAGTCACACAATTGTGATTTAAACTAACATATATTAGTGTCTAACTTCAAATTCAACATAAAATCTATTGCCATTACATATGTTCACACACCTTGTGAATCATATAAAGGCAATCAATTACAAATTGTTTACATACAAGTGAACCAATTTCAACATACTTACTACAACATTATCCACACTCATGTGGATTAATATCAATTAAAGCAAACATGAATGCCTACACACTTGTAGGTCATCACTATATCACATTCAACACATGGTTTATATCCATGTGGATCACCAATTGAGTTTTGTTTACATGATCACAATATTTGTGATTCATTATCACAACATTAAACAAACTCAACAGTAACGGGTGACTTACCTTGATTTGGAGAGCTATCAACAATCTACATTTCTTTCCCATGTCTTCTAGAACCAAATTCACATCATTTTCCTATTATATATCCACATATTACAAGATTTAATAACATGAACACACAACTTGTGTTATTTATGTAATCCAGTTCATTTGACCTGTTTTACTTTTCGTATTCAATCAAAACATCATTGAGGCTTTTTATCAAACAACCCATGTGTAGAAATTTATCTACACATTGTGACAGTTGCATACGAGAATTTACGTCATCAATGACGTGAGCACATTTGATCGTTCTAGAAATCCACGTTGATTTAATAATCTCAATTGTTACAGATTGATAGTACACGAGAAATGATGAAAGCAGGCGAAAACCGTGCACAAAACGGAGTCCTGGATTGCCCGGAATCGAAAAACTAAGAAAAATTTCTAAGTATTGGTCAAAAGGGCTCATCGCGGTACGCGGAGGTGGGCTTGAGAGTCCTCCACGGTATGCGACGAATGTAAAATATTTAAAAATTCCCGAAAAGCTTCGCGGTACGCGAAGCCCAAATTGGCCTCCCGCCGCGGTACGCGACGGGTGAGGCGGTGGAGAAATCTGATCCTTTTATCAGATCTTCATGCATAAACCATTTTTATTAACTTTCTCGAACTCCTTCGAACCAAAAGCATAGCAGACGACATTTTGAGCATCAAAACACCAATTTCAGCCAACAGAAGCTGTGGATCGTACCAGGGATTATCTATACGAGTTCTGATCGTTGTTTTGAAGTCCGAAATCCGTCAGATTAGGTAATGATCCGTTTAAACTTTCTGGTTTGATTTTGATTGATTAGATCTTGATTTTGAACGTAATGACATAGTTAGGATTGTTGATTATTGCCTAGATGATGGCTAGGATTGATTATAAACAAAGAACACGAAGTTTTAACGGTTAAATCCTTGTTTTGATCCGTTATAATGCCCGGTTTGCATGAAACCATACCCATGATTATAATGGTTTAATCCATTTGATTATAACAATGTAGGTGATTAGTTGGGTTAATCCTTGAAATGCAAGGTTAAATCCAAGTGTTTCAAACTAATCACAACCATTAACATACTCATTGGAACGATTATCTGATGTTTATGATAACAGTCAGATTAGTATGTTAAACACGGTTATTACACCTATTCTGATGCTACATTGTGATATTTCATGATAATTGGGCAATCAATAACAAGGATTGATCATTCCTAAGCCATTAAATTATCTAGAAACTATTACAGTATCATAATCAACAACATTAACTATTTGGTTAATCTGGGATTATTCTGATTAATCAAAATGTCATCAACCTTGTATTAGGAATCTAACGCAATGTAGGTTCCTACATTATCATACATTGTATGATATAATACTAAATTAAGCAATTAAATACTTAATATCGGTTTGATGATTTACAAAGCAATGTCTTTGACATTGAACGTTCAGAAAAATCTAATCAGTAAACTAGAACATAAATAATTCATAAAATATAACTAAATGCAGAATCATCATATTATTACCAGCTTGTGTGATATTCTGCTACCACTGAATCATCAGGTGAGTTTCGTACAAAACCTTTTCTTTTTAATGTTTTATAAACATCGGGGTAACTCTGCTAACTATTTCTGAACATATGATATGCATCACTGATATCTGTGTGATTTCATGTGACTTTTGTGCGATTTCATGGGATTTTGCCGTTAGCATCTTTATCACAGTATCAAAAGTCCTCATCTCTTGAACTGTATCTAGTGAACCTATGTGGGGCCGAACAGGAATCATTGATAGTACTATTGGCTGACAACCCATTCGCTGGGAGGATTGCATCTCCCCTTGTGTGAATGTTTGGCAACTGTTTCCTAAACACTTTCTTAATGTTAGTGATACACATTAAGATCATGAGACACTAAGATATTTACCGACGGGTAGTATCTTCATGAATGTACAACTGTCCGAAAGGAACTAGATACGGGTCCCATGGTTATCCGTAACTGAACTTTTGAGAACGTGCTTATCATATCATATTGTTTTAAATAAACTGTCGAACTCACCAGCTTTGTGCTGACGTTTTAAATTCAACATTTTTGCAGGGCAACAGTGACGACACGGTGAGGATGCACATCACACTTTTGTAATTAAGGGATATTAGATTGTGTACTAAACTAAACTGTAATGTTGATGTATTTACGAAACCCTTGTGATATATTTATTTTAAGTGAATCTGTGTGCTGTGATATCGGTTCAAGTAAGTCACACCTCATCTCTGAGACATCACCACTATGCTTCCGCAACCATATCAGAGTATATAGTGACATCATCACAGGTGACGAGAGGTGGGGGTGTGACACACATGTTCTTAATCATATTTAAATTATCAAAACTTCATATTTTGAAAACTGTTGCTTGACTTTCATCATCCACACCTAGTTGTACACCACACGTATACAACTAGTTCCAATACGCCCAACACCCATACATATTGATTCAAACTCATTTGAATCTTATTCATTAATAGGTGGTATTTAGAAGCCAAGTCATTACTTATGATTAGCATATCATGCTTGTCACACCCCGACCGACGGCGGAATACGTCGGGGCGCGAGTTTGACTGTTCATTAGCTCATGGTGCTATTATAACGTTTCAATATTTAAAGCATCATTATTACAGATTAATTACAACATTCATTGAAGCACAACAACATTACACGAATTTAAAAATCAAAGTATTACAATTGAAAAATCTATACAATTGTTTCAAGTTTAACTAGGTCACTAATCCTATCTTATGTCTTCAATATGCTTCCTTAACCTGTTACACATGTAAAATAGAGTTTGTCAACTATTTGCATAGTTGGTGAGTTCACACACTAAGTTTAAATAATAAGTATAAAAAGGATGCAAACTATAGCCTAACTAGATATGTATCATAAGCACATCATGAATACAAGTTTGAATAAATTGAGTGAATGAATGAATGAATGAATAACAATTGCTTGTGTCCAAACAAGTATCCTTACAACATGTTAATTCAAGTATGACCATACTATAAATTAACTGTTATAATTCAACAAGTTTGCTAGGTGTACTTTTCACCTTTTTCGCACAAAGGCAAAAGCCTTTGCGAAGATAGTATCTAACCATCCTAGGCTACTAAATACTAGATTGCTTGACTGGCAACACACATAGAATCACACATAGAATCAACACATTGTATAAGCCTAGCCTCTAACACATAAAGCTAACTAGGTCTAAGGCTTGCATCATAGATTGAATGAATAATAGAATGAATAAAGTTTTGAATAAGACATGTGTAACATCCCAAAAACAAAATGTAAAAGGGAGTGTGAAGAAAACTCACTTGTTTGAATTGCTTAGCTAGCTCTCAAGTTCTTGAATAATGAATGTGGAAACAAGACTCTCTACTAATCCTAAGATTTAAGTAACAAGTCTTAGCATCCTAAAGTTCAAGGTTTAATATAATAGAACTATATTATTCTAATGGAAGTCCTAATTGAATATGTCTAAGTTTAAATGAATCAACTCGAATATTTATTAAATAAATATTCTTATAATATTGATTAATAGAATATAAAGCATTCTTCTTCTTCTTCTTCTCTTTTTTTTTTCTCCATATAGTTGTATGAATAACTTGAATAATATATTTGAGAATATCTAATAATACTCTTATAATAAATAGAATATTGAATATTCTTTTATTTATTATTTAGTATTTGAATTTCTAGGAATAATATTTTAATTATAATTCATCCATTTCTTTTATAACTAAATGTTTATTAAAAACATTTATTTGTATAAAAAAAATTACGTGTGTTTCATTAACACCTTAAAATAGTCATGAAACTTATTTTTAAAGTCATTTTATAATTTTAATACTAAAAGAATTATCACATTTGAAATAACCATTTGTTTTAAAATAACCTTTTGTTTATTTGAAGATTTATTTTAAATAAATATTATTGTTAATTTTCAAATAATATTTCTAACATTTAAAATGTAGAAACACGCTTTATAAACTTCGTACTTATTCTTTGAAAATAATTTTTATTTAAAAAAAATCTTAACAGTCAATATTTTTCAAATATATATTGGAATGTGTTTTGATTAATTCTTAAAAAAAACAAAAACAAAAATAGTTTCCCTTTTTTTAAAATAAAAAAAAAACATGTCACGATTTTTGATTCATTTAGTATAAATTCAATTAGGTTTATATTATAAAATAATTTCATCATTTTTCATAAATTAGTTAAACTTCAGCATAATAAATAAGATTGAATTTTAGTACTTTTAAAAATTATTTTATATATAAAAAAAAGGAATAGATTTTGGAGAAATGGCAAAAAAATAAATAAAAAAAACAAAAAAAAAAACATAGGTTGAGTTATGAGGCTAAGGGCCCAAGTCGATCAGATTATGGAACCAAAATTTCATAACATCTGAAAACAAAAACTTCCCCCTTTTCTGTTTATAATCATTTGAGCCCTAATTTTGATATCGTTCAAATCAAATCGATTTCGAATCCGATTGCAAACAAAATTATAGGGCTTTGATTCTAGATTGAAAACCGAGTTCAATGGTGTATTTTATTACCTGATTTGAGTTTGAATGAAGAGAGATTAAGTTTACAGATGAGCCAGACGATCTAGAGCTTGAATCGTATGCATAAGATGTTGTGGATGATAGTTTCTTGCCCAGACATGTGCGTAGGTGACAAAGGAAGAGAATTTTATGCTTTAATTCGATTTTTATGCCGATTCGAGTAGAATTTGAATTCCGTCAATTGCTCGGTATATTTGGTAAACAAATTGTGCGTTTAGGTTTGCTAAATCAAGCAATTAGTTACGGTGATTGACTCTTGATTAGGCGCAAATCACGCGATTGCTTTTAAATTTGACTGTAAGACGCGTATGGATTGATTTTTGGAACGGATCGGACATGGGGGGTTTGAACGAGGCACCTGTTTGGGCTGAAGGGAAGAGATACCCAAAATTGCAATTTGGCCCTTAAGGTTTCATACTCTTCTGTTTCAAGTTTTAACAAACTAAAATGGATTTCAATTTTTTTACACAATTGACCCCTCTATTTTTATTTTTATTTTTGAATCATTATCATTTCACGTTTTGACCTATTGCAAAAACTAAAGAGTTTGCTTCTCAAATATTTTAAACTTTGTTATTTCGTAATATTCAGTAACATGCTACTTAGTATGTAAAACCATTTTCTCATAAAGCTTTATACACTATATAATTTTTAAATATTATTATTATTATTAGTATTGTTATTGTGTTAAATATATATATATATATAACTTTAATAATTGGTTATTTACTAATAAAATGTTTTTATGTAATCTAAAATAATTTTTATTTTACAAGAATCCTATCTTTTATAAAATTGAAATTTATAAAAGACAAGATTATGCCTTGTGTAGTATTAAGTTATTAATGGACTAGACACACACGTTTATATAAACATATAAGTTTATAAATACAAGTGTTTCAAAGAACATCCAAAGCTTTGATTTATTACGAATCAAGTGTGATTAAAATGTTAGATTTTAACTGAAAAGCCTAGGGATTACAATGCTAAAACCATTAAATTTCAAATTTCAACAATTAATCAACAATTGAATTGGATTCATCATTCCAAAGAATGATCTAACGCCATCACAATCATGATTTAACCATCCTACTAGTTATCAATTCAATGATATGGATTTTATGATAACTGGACATTATAACGGATAAAAATCAATATTTCACCGTTAAAATATCGAGTTCTTCGTTTCTAGTTATTCCTAGCCATTCTCTAGGCAATAATCAACCACCATAATCATTATATCATGTTCAAAACCATTTTTAATCCATATATTATCAAACCAGTAGGATAAAACGAATCGTTACCCTTTTGAACGAAATTCTGGCTACGATACGACGATCCAGACTTGTAAAATTGATCCTTAGCTTGAGACCAATGATTCTATAGCTTTTACACTGAATTTTGGCTGCTGAAACTTGATTATTTCGTGTTTGTGTGTGTTGGAGTCGAGAGAGTTAAAAAAATAAATTTCTTGCACAATTTATGAAAGGATAAGGATCTGCCAAACCGTCACACCCGTCGCGTACCGCCAAGAGGGGCTCATGGGGCCTTGGCGTACCGCGAAGCAATTTGGGGTCCTCAGATATTTTTCCTTCTCGCGCGTACCGCCTAACATGGCCGAGTGGCTCTAGGCGTACCGCGAGGCTTCCCAAAATTTGATATTTTTGTGTTTTTCTTCGTTTTGCGATATCAAAGCATTCAGGACTCCGTTTCACACACGGTTTTCTTCCACGTTCATGATTTCTCGCATATTTTAAATTTTGTAACAATCACAATCATTTTATTAATGATTATATCAAACATTTGTTGAAAAACTGATCGTTACAAACTGCCTCCTACGTATCTATTTCTTGTACGTATAGTCTAAAGTTCAGATCTAAAAGTTTCTTACAAAGATCTAAAAAAACGTTATATTTCTATTAATATCATCTTAGAAAAAAGATCTATATTTTGCTTCTAATCATCGGTTGTTTTAATATATGTATGAAGCAATAAAAAAAATAAGGTTTCTTGAATAGTGTACCTTAGTAGGTGAAAGGATTATCAAACACAAGAGAATGACAGTCAAGGATTTACCGATTCTGGCTTCCAACTTCCAGCGCTAGGAGAGTATTCGTGCTGATAACGTATTATAAACAAGATAGATTATAAACAAAAACGACTATGAAAGGAAATTGATCTTCTCTATCTCATAACTATTACATACATCACATATATATATACAAGTGTTATTCGTAACAGACAACGAATCATTAATAAGATAATGATGGTAATTTATGTCTGTTACTTATAACTATTTATAGCACTCATCATTAATAAGAGACTGATGATAATTTATGTCTGTTAATTATGATTTTTGATATTCTTGATAATAAAGACAACAGTTTGCAATTTATTCATTTTCTTTTCGACAGATCGACCCAATGGAATGGGACAAAATAACTTCTTCTCTGCCAATTATCTCGTTAATTTCTCCTTAAGACAATCTATTATACTTAATAAATCAAAATAGTTGGAGGACACCTGTCGCAATTTTATAGTATCCTCACACTATTTTCCCGCTTCTCTCTCCTAATAAATACACAACTTTAAAAAAATATTAATTATATAATTATTTATTCTTTATACTTTTTTAATTAAAAAGTTCTTAATATTAAAAAAATATATCGCTTAATAGTATTAAATATTAATTTTATATATATATATATATATATATATATATATATATCTTTTATATATACTTAAAAAGGATTTCTTAATATAATAAAAATATTTTAATATCAAAAAACACAATTTTAAAAAATTCAAGTTGTTATAAAATATGAAACTTTTCCAAAAATTTATAACTCATAAAATCTTTTTATAATTTATAAGTCATTATTATTAACTATTTATTTTTTTTCTTTATCAACTTATGTAATAATAAATAACATTCTATAATGTTGTAAAAAATGACATTTTTTTAAAAAAATTCTATAAAATGAAATTTTCAAAACCAAACTTTGAAAAAGAAATTTTTTAAAATACATTATTATTATTTTATTTTTTATGTAATGTTGATCATCTTTTAAATCAAAAAATCATTTACAATTGTTTAATATATATTATTAAATACTTAATAATTTTTATTCAACCCGTGTAATATACGGGATAATAACCTAGTAAATATATATATGTCTAGAACGCATATGTTACATAACATATTAAACGCACAAGTTTATTCAATCTTTTCAAGATCCATCTTTCACTTCAGGCATTATATTAACATACATTTTTGTGAATACACACTCACACAAGAAATTTTTGTGAAGAACAAAGTTTGAGAATATAAAAAATTTGGGCTACTTGTGAATTAAAAACACTGCCAATTAATCAAACATAAATTGGATGTCATGGTCAAACTCCAATTTTATTAAGGCTTCCTATAAAAAATCAAAATAACCCGAAATCCGGTTAAAAAACCCAAACAACACACACCTAATTAAAGTGTCTCGTCTCACATGTGCTATTCAAGTGAACGTATGTCATTCAAATACCAGATTTAACCTAATTCTGAATTATACCTAATTATGAAAGCTATGGTCAAATTTTGCCCATCCCGTTTGCTTGATGGGCATTAAATTCTAAATAACAGATGGTCTTTTGAAGATCTTTAGCGGTGGAGGTTGACTTTAATATATATGTGTGTGTGACAATGATCAAATAAAAAGTCTATTCTGCGAAGGCTAAAAATGATTTTTAAAAACTTTAAAACCGACCCAAACGAACTCCGATTGACCTCATTTTGATGGCATTGGAATCGTCTTATCGAACCCTACAATATTTGTTTTTAATTTTAGCTTTAACAACTAGTTTTAGATTTTTGATTTTAGGGCATTTTTTTTAGCTTTTAGGTTTTTTATTTAGGTTTAGGATTTGTTTTTATAATTTTGGTTTTATTATTAGTGTTTATTGTTTATTACTTAAGGTTTAGGTTTTATAAAATTACAAGCTGATTCCAATAATGTAAAAATGAATTCAATCGGAGTTTGTTTGAGTCAGTTTTCGAGTTTTTAAAAATCCTTCGTATCATTCATATAGGCAAAAAAGACTTTTTATGGTAGTCTTTCCCTATATATGTGTGTATGAGAATGTTCAATTATTAACTCACTCTTATTGCGTTAACCGATATAACTCCGTCAAGAGAGTTCATTAATTTAATTAATTAAATTATTGTTGACCATTCCTTGCATGTTGTTGTTTAAAACACAATCTCTTATTTAATATAATAATGACGGTTTCATCATATCGTCATCTCATTGAATGTTTGAAAACACATTCTTTATTGTCAAACCAAATAAATCTACTTTTTATCTAAGTAATCAGGTAGCTTAACGTCGTAACAAAAAAATCGTAGTTTTATGTGTTTTAAATTAAAAAAAAAAATCAACACTAGTTTAATAAAATACACATGTAAAATATAGATTTTTTGTAGAAAGAAAACACAATAAACATACATGTTGTAATAAAGATTTGTGTGTATTAAAACGACAATTATGCTTAGTAATCAAATAAACAAAATTGAAATTTGAGCATAGTTTTAAAGATAAACTACTTATTTGTTAAGTAAATTAAAAAATTAAAAAATTCAATTATTGACCTTGATTTCCTTATCTTATTTTGGTTTATTTCCTAGGTTAACAATGTATATTCAAAGTTTGTTTTGTAAAAAAAAAACAATTAAGAAATCCTTTCGGGAATCAAACCCTCGCCGAAACACGCAAGATCATAGGAACAGTATTGGTCTAATATTTTTTATACAAATTTAAATAAAGAGTAAAGACTTTGCTTCTTGAAGAAATAGGCTTTTAACTTTGCGCTAAAACATGATTACATTAATATTTATAATAAATTTATGATGATGATGATGATAATAATAATAATAATAATAATAATAATAATAATAATAATAATAATAATAATAATAATAATAATAAAAAAGAATTTGGAAATAAACCAATTAAGTGGTTTATTATATACCAAACCGAAACCAAGGACAAAGGATAGTGAGGGCCTGGGGGCCTGGCCCCTACTGTTTTTCGGTTAAGAAGCACGTATGTAATAGAATTTGGTCGGAAAATTTTATATTAATAGAGTCCAGCCTCCTTGCTTTTTTCTTCCAAAAAAATTATATTAAGAGTCGGCCTTTCTACACAAAAAATTCAAGCTTCGTCCCTTACCGAAACTATGGAAACCATCGAAACACAAGAAGGCAAACACGCTTATCCATTAGATAACATTATTTCCTATATTTTAGATAAGTACCAAATGCATCGTCCCAAACTCATCCTATAATCCAAATAAAAAAAATTAACTTTCTTGTGTTAATTATAGTGTTATACGTTTTGATTAATTAACATGTAACTTAAAACAAAACTCAAATTAAAAAATAAAGAAAAAACAACGACCGAAACAAGTAAACTAAAAACAAAATTTTTATAATAATATAAATAAAACACTGCTTTTTCTAGAAATTATAATTAACTTTTGAGACAGAAACCATGTTTTTTACATTTATCTATTTTAATAATAAATGTTTATATGGACACTTGTCATGTTTCAAAACACCTTAATTTTGTTTTCCCTCATCTCTTTCCTATTAAATACGTGTTTTGAATTAAGAAAAATAAGATTTTTTAATATTGTAATCTCCAGTGTTTTTCTTTTGTGTGGAATTTGAATTGTAAAAATTCCTCAGTTATAATTAAATAAAATGCATGGAGATTTCATTAACACATACATATTACAAGAAATATATACAACCATAAGTGTATTACGAACAAAAATATATACATATATGAGTGTATATATATGTACACTTAATAATTATATTTTGATCATGAAATAGACTATGTAAAAGTTAATATGCATATGTATTTTCTTTATATAATATGTATTTATACGTAAGGATATAAACAATTACTAAAGTATAAACTTTAATAAGATTTATATATATATATATATATATATATATACATAAAATTCAACAAACCAAACTATAATAAAATAAAATATAATATCGTATAATAAAATCTATATTCTAAATAATAATCATTATTATAAATCAAAACACTTTAAAAAATAAGTTAACTAGTAAATTAGCTAATAAAAAAAACAAAGAAAGAAAGAAAAGAAAGTCTATAAAACCAATAACCTAAAACATATTATGGAAGAGTTGTAAACTTATATACATGGTATACATAAAATTATAAGATTTATAGACTAGAAGGACCAAAAGTATAAATTTTGAGACATTAGTTGTGCCAGGAAAAAGTTGTAATGGAACTTGTAAGAAAAACAGAATTTGAAGGACTAAAAGGGGCAACACCCCATTCCTGGTTCTTCTTCCCATATGTGAGTTCGAGCACTACACCAACTGGTGTATTCCAAATATGGTTAATCGCTTGATTTTAAATTCAAAAAAAAATTGGCTACGCGTTTTCATTTCAATCACGAATCAATTTGAGAGATTTATTCCAAAAATAAACAACCAATTATGCAATAATCAGAAATCGTAATTGAGCGGTTATAACGAGTCATAATCCATTAAAATAGTTAACATACAATCAAATTAAACACACAAACATGTTTGCGCTCGTGTTCTGAAACCTCCGATAGCAAAAGCCCCATCGATGATGCTCTTAATTCATAGATCGTACTAGCGTCGCTATCTCGAACCGTGCTTCAACCGAACTCATTCGCAATCGTCAACAACAAAGGTAATAAATCATGTCATTCAACTCGTTTTAATCTTAGGAATGAAAGCCCTATGGATTCGGAGGCTCACGATCTATCAATATTGCGAATTTGATCGAAGCTTATTTCTAGGGTTCTTGAGTGTTAGGAGGAATTTTGTAATCTGTATAACAAAAAAAAATGGAAACCAACCGTCAAATCAAATCCTCAACCATCATACTGGTAGGACACGCCTGTGTGGGCTCGTAGACCCGGGTTCGAATCTTTCGGGTGCGGGTTTAACCCGGTTTTGGATTTTTTTTTTGTTTACTTCCCATCCATTTTCATTTATTAAAAATCATAAAAAAAATATATAATAATACTACTACTACATAAATAAAATAATTGCTTTACAATCTGTTTAGATTTATTTCATATAAAAATCAATAGTTTTTTTTTATGAAATATATATTTTTAACACTTTATTCCATATTAAATAAATAAATTAATAAACAAGTAAAATAAAACAACAATAATTCGTATAGATATGATATTTCACCAACAAATTTTTAAATAAGTTTTGTATGTAACGATTTACTTGTTTAAAAGTATTAAAACTATAACCTTTTAGATTTTTAGATTCACATAATGATTATTTTGAAAATAAAATTATTTGAAATAATCTAAAATGGTCTTTAAATAAAATGTTGTGAAACGGTTATTTTAAAAGCAAATAATTTTTTTTAAAGTTCAAATAAATCAAGTGAATTCTTTTTATTAGAAATATTAATCAAATGTTCATAATTTTACATACAAATAATAATTATTAAACAAACATTTGTTTACAAAAGAAATGGATGGGAAATGTATTCAATTAGCATTCTTGGATAATTCAAATACAAAATAATAAATAAAATGAATATTCAATATTTTATTTTATTTATTATAAAAAAAGGTTATTAAATATTATTAAACATTAGTCTAGTTTATTTATACAATAAAATTGATAAATAAAAAGAATATTTGATATTCAATCTTATTTATCAAATCAAAATTATAAGCTATCCATTCAAACATAAAATCATTCAAATCGTGACTTCTATTAGGATGTCATAGTTCTAGGACTTTGAACTTTGAATTCTAAGATGCTAAGACTTGATTACTCAAACTTTAGGTGAGTAGATAGCTTTGCTTCCTGAATCTCTATTCAAGGACTTTGGAATTAACTAAGCATTCAAACATGTGAGTTTCTTCACACTCCCTTTTACATTTTTGTTTTTGGGATGTTACACATGTCTTATTCAAACTTTATTCAATCTATTATTCATTCAATCTATGATGCAAGCCTTAGACTAGTTAGCTTTATGTGTTAGAGGCTAGGCTTATACAATGTGTTGATTCTATGTGTGATTCTATGTGTGTTGCCAGTCAAGCAATCTAGTACTTAGTAGCCTAAGATGGTTAGATACTATCTTCGCAAAGGCTTTTGCCTTTGTGTGAAAAAGGTGAAAAGTACACCTAGCAAACTGGTTGAATTATAACTGTTAATTTATAGTATGGTCAGACTTGAATTAACATGTTGTAAGGATACTAATTTGGACACAAGCAATTGTTATTCATTCATTCATTCAATTTATTCAAACTTGTATTCATGCTGTGCTTATGATACATATCTAGTTAGGCTATAGTTTGCATCCTTTTTATACCCTATTATTTAAACTTTATGTGTGATCTTACCAACTATGCAAATAGTTGACAAACTCTATTTTACATGTGTAACAGGATAATGAAGCATGATGAAGACATAGGATAAGACTTAGTAGACCTAGTTAAATTTTAAACAATGTTTTAGCATTCAATTGTAACTATTTTGTATTCAATTCATATTCATGTAATGTAATTTGAATTTAATGAATGACATGTTGTATTGTTTTAATGATGATGCATTAAATATTGAAACGCGTAATAGCACCATGAGCTAATGAATAGTCAAGCTCGCGCCCCGACGTATTCCGCCGTCGGTCGGGGTGTGACAAATATATTAAAAATATATTAATATTAAAAACACACTTTAAAAAAACAAATTAATATAAAATATTGAATTTTCAAAAAGAAAATTAAAACGAAAAATTTAAAGAAACAAAATTTGAAAAATCTATATATAGTGTTTAAAAAATAATATAATTATTTTATATTAAAAAAATTGTCTTATTTTGTTTAAATTTTTATTTATAATTATTTATTATATTTTTTAAACATTTCATGTAATACACATATATCAACCTATTATTTTATAAAGTGATGCACATTGTTTGCGTATAAAGGTACATTCTTCTATTAATTCTTAAAAAACACCTGAAAATATTCCTTTTAAGATGCTAATTGTCAATCGTCAATTGTCTTTTCGGCAAGAGGACTCTATTATTTAGGGCTCTAATCGAGTCGAGTCGAGCCGAGCCAGGCCTGACTCCAGCTCGGCTCGTGAATTTTCGAGTTGAGCTCGAGCCGAGCCGAAATTTCTTTCGAGCCAAAAATCCTGGCTCTAGCTCGGCTCGTAAAAAACCTCGAGCCACGAGCCAGCTCGTTTTTTTTCGTGTTTTTTCCTCCACTTTATATTATATATACATATATATATATATATAATCTAATATATTAAATCTAATATATATAAAATCCAATATATATGTGTATATATAATTATATATAAAATCTAATATATACATATATATTATACATAATATGTATATTTATATAAATATGTGTATAAATATTGTATATATATTATGTATAATATATATGTATATATGTAATATAATATATATCTGTGCGTATATATATATATATATATATTAAAAATCGAGCCGAGCTACGAGCCGAGCCAACGAGTCGAGCCATGAGCCGAGCCAACCCTGGCTCCGGCTCGGCTCGGCTCGTTTTTAATGAGCTCTTTTTGAACCGAGCTCTTTTCGAGCCGGGCTTTTTCGAGCTTTTTTCGAGCCGAGCCGAGCCTCGAGCCGCGAGCTTTTTAAACAGCCCTACTATTATTACACCACTTAAAAAAATTCAAAGTTTAACAAGTTTATTTTTTTAAACGGTCATTTAACCTTCTAAATTTTTAACATTTTCAAAAATTAGTAACGTCAAGCCATATTTTTACTTTTTAAAAAATTACAAAGGTCAAGTTGTGTGTTTATCAAATAATATTTGATTTAACGATAAAAAAAACAAAAATACAAAGAAAAACAGCAATTTGTTTAATTTTTTAAACAGCCGTTAACCCCTATAAAACAACAATTTCTAAAGAATTTGTAAACAGAAACCAGGGTACAACTTCAAAAGCGGTATGTACAACTGGTCCAATATAAGTATACAACTTCTATAACCTATAAACACATGCAAAAAAAAAAAAGATATATAATAAATAATCAATTTGAAGGAGGCGGGGGTGGTGGGAACTGATCGGATTCCGGCCATGACGACGGTGGGAACTGAAAACCACTCTGATCATCTTGATTTTGACCGCCCGGCTGCCGGAAATCCAAAAAAGCAGACGACTGGTTAGGAAAAAACAGAGGATAATTAACCGGAGAAGAAGACGAAGAAACATTAGAAGCATGTAAATTTGATGAACCCATCGTCGATGAACTAAACATTTGATTCAACAAACTGTTCGGCGGTTGTAGCCCACCAAAATCCGGGGTGCTTTGCAGTAACTGCGAGTATTGCCAGTAATCCCGAGCCACGGTGGCGTCAGGCAGCTGAAACCGGTGCGGTGGTTGTTGGTGGACGGTGAATTGCGTCGCCGGAGGGTTCGAAACTGGCTGCAGGAGTTGTGGCGGTGGTGCCAATCGGACGTTTTCCGGGAAGTTGAGTTTTGCTCTGTTTCCTCTGAATCGTAAGGCGGCTTCATCGTACGCACGTGCGGCGGCTTCGGCGGTGTCAAATGTTCCTAACCAAACACGTGCGGCTTTATGTGGGTCGCGAATTTCTGCCGCCCATTTGCCCCATGGTCTTTGTCGTACTCCCCTGTATTTTCTGGCTCGTTCGCCTTTTTGTTCCGGTTGGTTTGGTTCGGTGGCCGGATTCTGCCGTGGTGTGGCGGAGATTGGAGGTGCAACCGCCGTTGAGATGGTGGTTGGTATTGGTGTCAGTGTCACCTCTTCTTTTACTGTTCAACATGAATAATTATCATTTTTATTAACGAAATACAAATTAAAAATCAAGAAATGCATGCACATTGTGTGAATTTAAAACTTAAATTATTAAATTTTTATTTAATAGTTATAACACATTTAAAATGTGGCTTGCAATATACTTGAGCAAATAGATACTTGAGCAAAGTGGACGACGTCTCCGGTCTATTTTTTGGGCACAAAATTTTAATATTTTTCTTTATTTTGTATTATATTTAAAAAATATGTAAAAAATATATAACATTAATGTTCATTAAACTTAAATAAGCTCAGTTTTTTTGGTTCAGGCGTCAAGAGTTTTTTTTTTTTTTTTTATTTTCAGGTTTGGTTCAGGCCTCAAGAGTTTTTTTTTTTTTTTTTAATTTTTATTTTCAGGTTGGTTTAGTTGGATGACACATGCTCTTATAAAAAAAAATGTAATCAATTTTTACGAATATCTAGCAATGTTTATAATGATTTTGTAAAAAAAAAAAAGATTTTCTTTACTGATATTTTATGTGAAACAAAACTAACGAACCTATACACGAGCCTCTTGCATGCAAACTTAGGTTTGTAAAAATCTTTCGATCCTACATCCTATGATCATCTTACCATATTAAAAATATGATACATTGGTTAAATCAATAACATCATACTTACATTACGTTATAATATTAAGGGAAGTTTAAATATAAAAAATAAATAAATAAAACTAATTAACCTTTTGAAGATGACTCTCCACCTCTCAAATCTGTAAAACCACCATAAAATCCTTGATGAAACGTTTGTGAAAACTGATTAACACTTTCTTCAAGATCACGAACCCTTTTTTGTCCCGCTATCGAACCGGAGCTCGAAGACGAATAAGCCGAAGACGGTGAATCCAGACCATGAATCCCACCACCAGCACCGCCGCCACCGCCACCTCTAAACGACGGCGAAACATTAGCACCTCCGCCACCAGAAACAACATGAGTCAAAGCATTAACCATCGCCGATAACTCTCCGGACATACTATACTCCGTTGAAAACATATCCGGTGGCAATTGCGGTGGTGGCTCCGGAGCCGATCCTCGTTCTCCGTCGTCTGTGTCACGATCAAAGTCAGCATAGTCGCCGGAATCCCTTGAATTCGCCACCTTTATAAAGCACATGTAATTATATCGATCGATCAGGTGTGTTTTTGATCAGCGGGATCGAATAACTGATGATTTTGCTAACAAAGAAAGATTTGAGCAGAAATTGATGAATTTATACGATCAACATGAACAGATATTGAGTCGCCATTGCTACAGTGACAGCGTACGACCACCACCTTTAGTAATTAAGCAAGCAAAAACCCTTTTGGGTTTGAGTTTCTTTACCTAACTTATAACAAAAGAAATGGAATTAATAAAAATATTCAAGAATTTGTTCTGATCACACCATCAGTTCTTTGAATGTATTTGAAAGTTGCTTCTGGATCGTCAACGTAAACCTCAAACGACAAATGTCGGTCCTCACCTAGAGAGAGAAAAGGGTTTTTTTTTTTTAAAGAGAATGAGGGAAGATCGTTTTAGAATTGTGTTCCTTTTTAACTTTACCTGCCTTGGGTATATATACAAGTGTGGACAAGTAAAAAGAAATTTTTGTTTAAAAATAGTAAGAATTAATAAAAATTTGACATGTATTATTATAAAAATTAAAATATAATATAGAAAACAAAATTCAGTAAAAAATAAACAAAATTTAGTAAAAAAATCAAAAATCTAGTAGAAAAAATAAAAATTTAGTATAACAAAAATCTAGTACAAAAAAATAAAAAACCAGTACAAAAAAAATTAAATAAAATGTAGTATAAAAACAAAAATCCAGTACAAAAGAATATAAAACAAATATAGTAAAAGAAATAAAATGTAGTACAAAAATTAGATTTTATATATAAATTATGATAACACATGTCAAATTATTATAAGTTCTCACTTTTCGTAGTCAAAAAACTCTTCTTATTTAATATTTACCCTATATATATGTATATATGTGTGTGTGTGATTGTATATTTTAAAAACTCTCTTATTTGAGAAAACTTTTAAACTCTTAAAAAACATGTAAACTAAGTTTTTATTTATTTTTTTACAGTTTTTTAACATTATTATAGTCACTTTTATTAAAAAAAAAATAAGAAAAGCACCAACAAAATGTTTTAAAAAATAATTTGTGAACGTTGAAACACATATGTTATTGTTTCATTTAGACCTGACAAATGTGTTATCCTGTATTTACATATGTGTTACATCGTTTACAAAATATTTTAAAAAAAAAAACTTTGTTGGTGTTTTTTTCATTTTATAGAAATGAACCTAATAATGTTAAAAAATTGTAAAAAGGTTAAAAAAATTACATGGTTGTTTTTAAGGTTTCAAAGTTTTCTCAACTAAAGATGTTTTGATAGATTTAACCCCTTTACATACCCAAATTTTTTATTTTATCATCTCGTCTAGTAAAAGTATATACAATATGTATAGACCATCTTATATCCATTGATTCGCAAATGATTAGTTTCGTATAATACTTATACGGGTAAATGTTTATACGAGCCATATAAAAGGTGTAAGAATAACATAAACTATATATATATATATAATATTTATTTATTTAAAAGAAGTAAATTATATATATATATATATATATATATATATATATATATACACCGACATGAAAATAAAATTGATGACTTCAAAGGTAGGAGTTAGGAAGGAAGGTAGATCAACTTTAAGAATACGTACCGAAACAAATAATAATTATAATAATAAACATATGCATATGGATGTATCATCACAAAATATACGTGTCACCACGTAAAACCATACACTTCACACACACGTACTACCGTAAATTGCATTTCTTGTTCTATTTAGTTTTATATCAACCGCTAACTTTCTTCTTTAAACTAAAGTTACCTTTTTCTCTTAATGAAGGTACATTGATCATTTTATGCCTTTTAGTAAAATAATTAAAAAATTAATAAAAAAAAGTAAAAAATACAAACCCAGTGTAATAGGGTAAAGCACCGTCTCTTTATTACTCTTATTTTTCCTTTTTTTCCCTTAACAATAATAAACTAAGAGTGCATTTGTGTTTCTCTTTGATAGTCTTTTTTAGGAAACATACAATCTAGTGTTTCATGGACACCCCTAGTCTCCTATTATTCATTCGGGAGCAAATTACCCTTAAAAAGACTCAAATACAAGATTTTTCGTATAAGAAAATTTAGAAGATACCTCTAAACTTAAATACGTTTTAGTACTCTTATTTTATTTACACTCCCTTTTCTCTCTCTATCGATGCCCAAAACAAACTTTAAATATACAATTCACAAATTTTTATTATTATTGCTTTTGTTGTTGTGTTTTTATTATATTATATGTTTCCAGGGATATAATTTTCTAAAAACACAAAATCCAAAGCAAACACGAGGAACTCGTTTTCAGTAAAATAATTTACACGCATCTTTAGTAACAATACCATTTTGTTTGTGACTTTATTTTCGCATAAATTAAACAACCATAAAATGTATATACCAGTCTTAAGGTCATTAACACACATTTTATGATATATAGGTTAAATTTCACTTTTAATCTTTTATATTTATATAAATTTTCAAAAACAATTATTTATCTTTAAAAATTTCAAAAATAGTCATTAAGTTTTCAAACGTTGCAAAATCGGTTATTTCTTCATCAACTTTGTTAAGTATTAACATAATAGTAGGATATAAATGTTAAAAAAAAAGATCAAATCAAAGATCAAGCCATGGTTGAGCAAAATCCAGCAAGAGACCTCCGCCACTCACCTCCTGCGCCACCAGAAAATCGTCAAGCTTCGTAAGGTTATAGTACTAACTCCGCCATAACGTGAAAAATCTGCCAAAATTATAGCTTGACTGTGTTCAACCATGGCTTTATCAATGATTCAGACTTCTTTTGACATTTAAGCCTCCTATTTTATTAATATTTGACAAAGTTAACCGAGAAAAATCCAAGTTTGTGGTGTTTGAAAACTTAAGAGACTGATTTTAAAGTTTATAGTGATAAAGGACAATGTCTGAAAATTTATATAAACACAAAAACCAAAAATGAAATTTATCCTAAATTCCACTTACCAGCCACACATTTGAGTTGGTCAAAATTAGGTCCTTGAGTTGGTCAAAATTAGGTCCTTGAGATGGTCAAGATACGTTTGCCGGCTCGTCACAAAAAGTGTCCTCAAATGAAAACTATTTTGAAAGTTATAACCCTGAACGCCCCACCATATTTCAATGACAAAATCACTAGCTAGCTATTTCTCGCAATGTCTATCTCCAATAGACTGTACAAATCCCTTTGTATTAACCATATTTGGAATCAACTTATATCTTAGCTAGGACCCTACGAACTAGTGGTGCAAACCACGCCAACTATGGGTTAGTACCTCCCCACAAGCCAATCTCTTCAATAGTATGTAAATAGCAATAAGGCCCTGTTTGAGATTGGTTATTTAACTTTAAAATAACTTTTTGTTAAAAATGCTTATTAACTTATGAATTTTTGAAATATAGTTTTTAAAAATGTGTTTGGATTAGCTTTCTCAAAATTAATTTTCAAAATGACCAAAAAGGACATTTTTTATTGATACTCTTTAATGTTATTAGGTAAAGCGTAAAGACTGGGGTAGATTTGTAATTTTATTTTAATAAGTCATAAGCCATTTTTAGAAGCTAGAATTTTTAGCTTTTGAAAAACAATTTATTACTCTTTTACAAAAAGTCATTTTCAAAAGTCCTTTTAGGTTTGACAAACAACTTGTTGACTTAGTGACTTTTACAAAAAGCCAATAAGTTAATAAGTTGTTTTTAGATGAAATCCCAAACAGAGCCTAATCACATGAAGTAAATTTTCTTTCCACGCAACATTAAACAAGAAATACTAAAATACGTCGCAATGGCTGTCATTCTAATATAAAATCGTATTTTGTTAAGAAACTTGATTTATAGTTTAGGTCATAATAACATTTACACTATTTATAAAAAAAACTAAAACAACAATAGAAAAATCTAAAAACCATTAAAATTTATGGATAGATGCATTCTCAACCAAGGTATCTAAGACGGTATGATCTTGCATATCAAACACAGATAAAACAACATGTCGCAATGATCGTCCTTGTCGTAAAAATGAATGTTAATCAACCGTAAAACCTGAAAGTTTAGTTAACCATTGTAAATTTGAAAGCATACATTGGTGTGTAATAATGAACATCAAAAAACCCGAATACAAATGTTGATTTAACGATAAATATGATTTTAATAAAGAAATGTTTAAAACTAATATATTACAAAAAAAAATAATTACATGAAATTTGTACAACTAAAATTAGGTACTCAAACCTTTTTAAAAAAAAATCAATAGTTCGGATACAAAATTAGAATTTTCATACTTTAGTAACTAAACTTAAAAAATAAAAATAAAAACTGTAAAAATTTCGAGTTTAAACTAGAATAAAACTTTTATTTCCAATAATTAAAAACAAAAGCTTACTGTTCGAACATTTATGAACAAAATAAAATAACAAACTTTTTAACGTTTTCCTATTAAAATATTCAAACTTTTATATGTACCAAATAGACAAAGTTCCGCATTTAAACTTTTATGATTGAAATACACGAAAATTTTTTAATTTTTTAAATAATAGTTGGGGGCAAAAATTTAAAGCAATCTGTTTTTATTATTTCCCAAGTTATATTTTAATATATAGTAGGTTAAATTTCATGTGTAACTTTGTAACATGAGTTGAAAACTAAAATATTATATACTTTTAAAAAAAATATTTCTTTGTAAAACTTTTATTTTTTTCAAAAAATACATATTTGAAATATTTCTTATTTTTTAATTTTTTAATGTTAAGAAAATTTTCATATTGTGTAAACTTTTCTTTATGTGTGTTTTTTAATTAAAAAATATTTTTAATATATTAAAACTAATTTTAATATGAAAAAAGTATATACCATCATCATTAGTTAAAAATAGTAAACAAGGTTTCACAAACTCACCTTAGCCTCCCAAGCTATGTTATCACTAATTGATTTTCCTGCTTCACATTGATGTCCTAGACAACCTAGTGAGGTTAAATCCATAGGCTAGACTTTGGGTCTCAATCCAACAACATAACCAATAGCCATAGCCATAAAAATCGTTAGACGCTAGTCGAGTGGTGAGTTAAATAGTAAGGATAAATTGAAATTAATCAGAAATTATTATATGTGCTTTTTAATATTATATATGCACACACATAGTAATCCTCTTTGATGAATTTTAAATCTTTTAAACAAAAGTATCGCTTACTCAATTAATCTAATTTCACACACGCTCATTACATTGAATAATATTAAATTTTGGTATTTGATCATTGTGCTTATCCCATGTGAATTATTTTATGTACAAATTTACAAAACCAAAGACTCGGAAAGCTACATATAATGCATGTATTTATGCACAGGTCAACCAAATAATAGCAGTGCCTATGGGGACCATATCCAAGGGCCAAAACTTTTTTTAAAAGGGTTTTTTGTTTTGATTTACATGAAGATAAACATGGGGAATAAGGAGTTGACATGGACCTAACAAGTAAAATTCTTTATCACATTTCCTGAATCTAGTTTCAATTTGAACTCAATATATCATGTTGCAATTTCCATTATTTGCATAAATTACAGGGGTGTTCATGCCACTTCATGGTTCAGTTTCAAACCGCAAAACGTCCAAACCGACCATTGGTTCGGTTTCACAGTCGCTTTTTTCCCAAACATTTGATTGGTTGGTTTCAAAACTCTGAAACCATAGTAAACGGTTTGGTTAACGTTTTTCACAAAAAAAAATAGTCGTAAAAACTAGACCGGACAGTAATTGTAAAACAGTTTGGTTTGTTTTGGTTTTATTTTTAACGAGCTCAAAATACCCACACCCAAAAGACCTAAACTGGAACTAAATCGTTGATAACGGTTCGGTTTAGTTTCATTTTAATTTTTAACGGTTCGATTTTAGTTTTTAAATTTTTTATTATTAAAAACTATTGTAAGCGGATTAATTTACGGTTTTATTTAAAACCCGTAAAAACTGGACCGTTACGCCATGTGTAGTCATCAAGCCCCCATCACTCCACGTAGGCGTCACATAATCAACCAACATCATTACCCCCTTATCACTTCATATCATCATTACATTTGTTATCATCATTCTCCCATTACTTTCCTATCATTCAACGTCATCACCACATTTATTGAATATTTTATTATTTGATTTTTATTTATTTTTTAATTATAAAATAAATTAAAAAAGTCATAATATCATTAAAAATAAAATAAAATTACAAAATAAAAGTAAAAAATAATTACATAATAAAAAAATAAACTACGTAATAAAATTTAAAAAAAAATTAAAATAAAATTAAATACTTTTAAAAAAACTACATATTTTATCTTTGATTTTTCGAGACATGTTCAACCAAATCGCCTTTAAGCATGTTATGTATTTCCCTGTTTCGGATCTCGGCTCGTATTTCAATTATTTCTTCCGGTGTATCCTCTTCAACCGGCACGTCGACCTCTTCGTAATTTTGAAAAATAACCATTCATTTGTTCTCCAAAATTATGTTATGCAAATTAATGCAAGAATACACAGTGTCTTAAATTTTACTTTTCTCCCAAATCCTACATGGATTAGCTATCATATGCCATTTTTTAAGGACACCGAACACCCATTTTTTTGACATCTTTTCCCGTCGCCTCTTGAGCCTTTTTAAAATATTTTCGTTTGTCATCATATTCACAAGGACATGTAAATGATTTGACAAACGTAGCATACTAATGGTAGATACCATCGGCAACATAGTACCCATACTTGTAGTATGTATCGTTAGCATAAAATGAAGCCCCGGTGTGACTTCGTTTAATATGTCGTCAAATATCGAGGATTGATCTAAAACATTTATAGCATCATTCGATCCAGAAACACCAAAATACGCATGTCATATCCATACATCATTATAAGCAACTGCTTCAAGCATTATTGTAGGATGGTGGTGATCACTTCGTTGATGAGATCCTCGCCAAACGATTGGGCAATTTTGCCACTTCAAGTGTGTGCAATCGATGCCTCCGAGCATGCCGGGAAAGCTGTGGACATGTTCATGCCCTGCATAAATTTGTTGAATGTCACTCCATGTTGGCTTTCTCAAATATCGTGTGCCACATATAATGTTATAACACCTTTACAAAAGTTGTAAAGACTATCTCGTGTAAATTTATCCGACATCCATAAATATTCGTCTTAAGAATCGCTACATGTGCCGTAGGCCAACTGTCGAATAAAATTTGTGCACTTTTGGTGTAAAACCTGCTACACCGGTTGCGTCGAATTTTTGTTGAAAATAAGGAAAACTTTCTTCCATATCGCTAACGATTTGAAGAAATAAATTGCGGCTCATTCGAGAATGACGTGTGAAATGCTTGTCGTCGTAAGTCGAATTTTCACTAAAATAATCTTGAATGAGGCGTTTGATACCACCTTTACGATCACGGTTTATTTTTTTCCGACGTAACACTTGCGTAGAGTTTTCTTCAATATTAGCTACGACGGATGTTAATGTTGCTTGAACGCTGTGTAAAAACATGAATGCTCCTTCGTCTAAATCGGATGATGACGATTTCGTAATTTCCTCATCCAAACTCTTTTTTTATTGTAAATTGGGTTATTTTAGAGAAAATGACTATTTTAGAGAGATGAGTGATTATTTTATGGAGTTGAATAGGGTTAAAAAAGTTGGATGGTTAATTTATAGTGATTAAAAAAAAATTGGTGCACTAATGGTCAAAAGAAAAAAAAATTAGGTTTTTTTTCTTGCTTCCAACGGTCATCACCCCATGAGTGGGCTTACGCCTTCATTCCCTCACGCCCCGGTCACGCCATGGTGTAGTGGGGGGAGGGCACAAAGAAGGCGTGATCGGCCCCTCTCACTCCCACTCACCTACCAATACACATGATCTTAACACCATAATAAATTGTATAGTTGATTGTCTTAATTTCACTAAATTTTATATTCTTTCCTGCAAGAAGACAAATCAATTTCTGCCTCGTTCATGTTAGTCTCTTACATTTACTTCATAACACTATGGCTTGGAGATGTTTGGCCGTCCTTTATTAAATGTTATAGTTTAAATCCAATTCTTGCTTTAGTTGAGCAGCTGAATATATAAGAAAACACAATGATTCGCTTAACTCTCGCTTTGTGTAAGGTCCAAAAAAGGATGGATCGCTTTGCGAGTTCGCGATATGATATCGTTTGTAGCCTTAACTATACATTTGTGTAAGAGATTGTTTATCACGACTTAAACTAGTGACTTAATGTCAGAAAACAATAAACTTACTAGTTATAAGCAGTCACGTATAAGTTGTGAGTACAAGAAATTAACTTTTTAGTTTTTTTATTGTTCACGTACGTTTTAAGATCCTTGCTGAACTAAAAGGTAATGTTACTTACATTTTTGTATTTTACTTCCAATTTAATGTTGATTAAATTATACCAAATTATTTTTGGGTAAATTTCACTTTTATTGAAAGTGAAATTTTCTCAATTACTTATATAATATTTTGACATTTATGCCTCATATTATATTAATACTTAACAAAATTAACGAAGAAAAAACCGAGTTTGCAACATTTGAAAACTTAAAGTATTGTTTTTGAAATTGTTAAACATAAATGACCATCCCTAAAATCAAAATTGAAATTTACCATTTTTTTCTAAGCCTTAGGTCATTAGATCGTATATGTATCGGCACAGTGAAAAAAAATTGGCTTGTATATACTATAAAATATCTATATGCTCTTGGAGTTTTGCATTTTTTTTCTCACACATGATTTGTATCATATGTAAGTTTGTCAATGTCAACTAAAATGTTTATCCGTCGTTGAAATTATATCCACTTGAAGTTTAGCATTTTGTGATTTATGGACAAATAAGTCTATTACTTATATGCTACAGAATGTGTTAAATCAGGTGTGAAACTGGTACAAGTTGTGACACAAGTCAAAGTAAAATATGTGAAAGTCAAACTATCAACAATAACTACCAACTTAACTGCACACCGCAGCTAGGAGCTACGATTAAAACACGTCTTTTGTAGTTGAAACGTAGATAGAAAACACGATTATGTCACGTACGTTATGGTATAAGCATTTTCCAAAAGTTATTTAATAGAAAAATTCAAGAAAATTTACAAGCAACATTGTGCGATGTAACATGTTTTATGAAATTCAGGACTTATGTTGCTTCGATAAAAATAGATTGGTTAGATGTATAAAAGAAACATATATAATTACAGTGACTTGGTTATTCCCATTGTACCAGCGCGTTGTCGTTAGTCGACATAATCCGTGATTATATAAAATAAAGTGAATAAATTCAAAATTTTAGAATTTAAAAGAGTTCAAAGTAAGGGCGAGTTAAGAAATAAAATTCAAAGAAAAAAGAAGAAAATTAACGAAGGTATTGAAGATTATCATATTATACACATATATTATAGAGATCAGGTTGTTATATAAAGCGGGAAAAAAGAAAGAAAAACTGAAAAAAATAATAATCAGAAAAAAATAATAAAGTAAAAAAATGTAGCACCACCAGGATTCAAACATGTGGTTCAATCACCAATTAACCAAACTACATGTGGTGTAGCAGTTGATTTGGAAGACCATTTAATAATCACTTGTCAAGTTGCCAAAGAGGTTTGGAGAAAGAAAAAAATTATGTTGCAACATAATTAAACATAAGCAGGATATAGTTTGGATCAGATTGGAATTCAGAGACCAAACTCAAGGTTCAATGGCTTACAAAAAGATGGACAAAGCATCATTTTGTTAACATTATGGTTCATTTGGAGTATGTGTCTTTAGAGTATGCGTCTGTAAATGAACCGAATGAACACAAATTAGTTTGTATTCGTTGAACATATAATTTGTTCATAAATGGTTTATGATTACTTGTTGAATAAAATTTCTTTTTTTGTGAATAAAAAATTACACATAATTATCTTTTATTAATACAAAACATTTTAAATAAAAATCATAAATATAATTGTCTTAAAACAAAGCTCAATTTAGAAATAGTAATCATAAGTTAATGTTTCAAAGATGTAAGACCCAAATTATTATATTTTTAATAAGATACAAGCTCTAGATAAATAGATTTCAAATTTAAATATTAATAATAAACATAGCAATTAAAAAACATAAAGCACATTTAATGAATAAATTAACCACAATAAACAAACGTAAACGGAATTAAAACGAATGTGAACAAACACAAATGAATGAATATGACTTTATTCTTGTTAATTTATATTAAACAAACATAAATAAACCTACCATCAAATGATTCATAAACTGTAAATCTAGAGCATTCATTTTGTTCATAGCTATGATAAAATAGTCAACAAATTCAAGAGAAAACTAAAGATAATATTGAAGGAAAATAAAAATACAATTAATAATGTTAATAATAAAAAATAATAAAATTATGTATTCTTCATCACTTTTTATTCAAATTACTCAAAATGTTTAATTTATATGCAAAAACAACCTTTTTTGTTAATGGATTGATCTACACTACATAAAATTAGGCTAAAATTGTCATTGGATTGGACTAAAGCATAAATAATAGTGACTTGTTTTTGGTTCTATTATGTTTGGACCAAATTTTAGATTTCTAAATTCAAAAACCGAAAATCCTGTTTGTTTTCGGTTTAAAACCGAAATGAAAATAAAAATAAAAAATATGTACTTCACTTTGGTTTTAAATAGCTTATGTATTGATTAGAGTTGATTAATACAACTTTTTATTAATATTTATTTGAGTCTTTTTAGTCAATTACTACAAAATGAAGCGTGTAGGAATGGAGGAGGATCAGAGTTACTGAAGGGCTTTACCTTGGTGATACCATGACTTTCCAAATATAAAGTCATGGATTCGAATTCCTCTTAATACATATTAGGGTTAGGGGGTCAAGAAATTTCTCAAAGGGTTCCTCCTAAGCAATGGTGTACCCACTCTTGCTCGTGGGGGCAGCTGCCTCTCTTAAAAAAGTTTCAGTAGTATATATATGTTAAAATCCTTATCGACCTCTTTAATATTTTACAATCTCCCTCCTTAAATTTGCATAATTGTACTTGTGATGAGTATTTAATTGATAGTTATACTTGTTTTTTTGGAGAAAAAGTTATTTAGAAAAAAGTCTCCATATATGTGTTATTTAGAAAAAAGTCTCCATATATGTTGTTTTGAATCAATTTTAAAAAATAAAACTCAGTAAAGAACAACTATACATGACAATTTTAACTCATATGAAAAGATTAGATAAACAATTATTTTATTTTGAGTTGAAATACATAACATTATAACATAAAATGGGTTAAGAAAAGTAACACCTTAACACAATGCGTATGTGAATATAATGAATTTAAACGGATAAAAATGATGAATAATATATTTTATGAGAAAATTCCTAAAAATTATTCAGTTAAACTATTTGTTTAGTTATAAGTCATTTTAACTTGAACAAAATTGATGTTTTTTAAAATGACTCATTTAAACCCAAACTGGTTTACTTAATACTCATCATACCCTACACTCATCCTGACATGCACCCGTTCTGACCTGTTAGCTAACACAACCCAACCCACTTTTTTTGTCAGACATAAGAACAACTTTAGATGTACTGTATTTTTATTGTGCTTTTATATATAAAATTTAGTTTGAATGTCTTTTTTTAACATAACTCGACCCGATTCAACCTACCTTGATCTGAACAAAAGAAAAAAAAATTATACAGTGATCATCAAATAACCATACAAAATTTTCGCCCCCATGAAAAAAAAATTATGTGTCCCTCAATGCTCCTAAGATGGAGCACCCTGGGTTCAGCTGTTACCATATGATCTGAGTTTTCAGGCTTGGTAATGTATTGAGTTCAGGTGTTTGCTGCTAAAAAAATGTTGAAGGGGATAGTGAGACAAAGGTTTAGTTTTTATAAGCAGAGAAACCAAAATCGCATGATTAAAAATATCACTAGATAGTTTATGTAATTCTTTCCAACCTATTTTATAGTTACATGTTTTTACATGTTTTTTACCTCTTTTGTGCTTCTTTGTGGATAAATATCAAATCTCAAATTTTCATGTCATTTGTGTTTTCAATCTACATCAAAGGCATTATAGGCTAACAGTATTTTGGTGGTGTGATAAAACTTAAGAACCAAATGGTCCTGAGTTCGAATCCCACAAGTGGGTTTTCTCAAAATATTGAGTTTCCTCCTGAACTGGTGACTTGGTGGTGGATATGATCGGGTGGTACCGCTGGTGATACAATCATACTCCAGTGATCCTTTAGTGATCCAAAAATTAGTCATTTAAAAAAAAAATTGTGTTTGCAATCTAACTTAGGGGTTAAATTGGTGGTCATAATATGTTAATGTGTCGAATTAACAACGAAAACAACACAAGTAGCTTAACAAGTTAACATGGTTACCTATAAGGCTATAATATGTTCCACTATCACAAATACTTTTAGCTAAACTCAAACTTCTGCATTTTAAATTAGGTTTTCGTCATATTAGAAAATTAAAGAAATCAAAATAAACCTATTCACAGGGCTTATTTATTTCATTGTCCTACATTCCTAGAGTACTTCTTTATCCTAATTTATTTATTTATAATAAACAATTATTTTATTGTGACATTTGCTTATTTTTCTTTCATAATATTATTCATTACATATATACTTATGTAAGAAAATCAATTACATATTTCTTGTTTATAAAAGATATTTCTCCTTTCAAATAAACTAATCAATTCCATATTTTTTTTATTTAAAAAGAAATATGTAATTAATTTTAAGAGTAGAGTAATAAGTAATAAGTGATAAGTGTTCCTATTAGGGGATATCTGTAAAAATTCATATTTTATTCATTGATTTCTTTTTTAAAAAAAAAACTTTATTTTAGTAATAAACATGTTTGGACTTATTATGTGGAAAATTTTCACTTAAAACTCATGCTTGAAATGGAAAATTTTCACTTAACTCATGCTGGAAATTGCAAATTGCCAAGTATGTATCATCAATGATTTAAAGGAAGCATGGACCCTAGTAGATCTTCAGGAATATTTCTTTACATTTAATTCTCTGATCTTGGATTCTGATAATCTGATTTAGAGATATCTGGGCTGTGACAGTGACACCCAAATTTATCAAGCTATTTCCTATCAATCTTTATCTTTATCCAATAATAACATAAATTAAATAAATTGATTAAATCGTCATATTTGCGTTCTTATGTTATTTATTTTCTCATTTTGTAAAATGATTTTTAAGGTCTCTAGTTTACTCATACGTAACATCATCATCTTACAAATTTAATTTATTTTTAAAATTAGAATTATATTTCATATTTAACATGTAATTTCAAATAAAAAACAATCAATATAATAATAAAAGTAAAAAATAAACAAGAAATTAATAATAAAATAAAAATAAATTTGACATACATCTCTAATCTAAACCATCCATATACTAATTTTCTCTCTTTTTATTATTAAATGCATCTTTCTTTCATTAAGCAATAATATTAAATATTAATTATGTTAATTATGCTTTTAAAAATAGAAAAACAAATTTTTAACATGTTAAGAAAAGATATTTTTATCAAAAAAACATGTTTTCTAAAAAACGAATATCGGGTATCATTATTTAAAAAGTATGACATTTTTTACAAAATAAATTTATTGAAACAAGATGTTAAAAAACAAACTTTTTCGAAAATAAAAATTTAACAAATAATATAATTATTTAATTATTTTCAAATATAACATTTTATTATAACATAGTTAAAGTTAATATAATAGAATTGAAGAAGAAAAATACCACAATTTATAAGTAAAATGAGAGTCAACAGATGAAGTGTGTAAATAGGGTTAAAAAAATTGGATGAAAAATAAATACATTTGAAATGTCTATATATAATTATATTTTTCTTGTCTAAATATAATGGCTATTTGAGAATAAAAAATAATCGGTAAACATATTAACCTTTTAGCAAATATAAGTACATAAATAAATTAATAAAAAATAAAAAGGGCCAACTACATATATCCTATATAAACTTTATAAATTACATATATATGCTTGATTTAAAAAATAAATTACATATATCATTTATCTAACCCTTTAAATTACATATATCTCACTACACGCAGCCTAAGTATGTAAGATAAAAAGGTTAAAAGGAAAATTATGATTAAAATATATTAAAGTTTCAATTAGGTATATATATATAGGAGGATGTTCAATTGAGAACCAATGCAAGTTAGGAACTAAAAGAACCATTTATAGCCACTAATTTGAATGGTATAAAGGTAATTTCTCCTATTTTCAAGGGAAATTATTTTTATACCCTTCAAAACTTGTGGATATAAATGTGGTTCTTTTAGTTCTTTACAATTTGTTGGTTCTTATTAGAATAAGTCCCTATATATATATATATATATATATATATATATATATATATATATATATAGGATTTGGTTCAAATAAGAACCCTGTGTAATTACGGTAACCCAGTGAACTTTGACAAGAAATGCCCGAATCTTTGGTTTTTTTTTTCCATGGTCTTTATTATACATATTTAGGGGGGTTTCTTTTTTGTGTTTTGGCTAATTCGCAATGCAAATTGAATTTACATCGGTGTAAAGTTTTTGCACTTTTCTAAATGTTGCGAAATGTAACTCAAATTTACACCGATGTAAATTCAATTTGCATTGCGAATTAGCCAAAACACAAAAAAGAAACCCCCCCTAAATATGTATAATAAAGACCATGGAAAAAAAAAACCAAAGATTCGGGCATTTCTTGTCAAAGTTCACTGGGTTACCGTAATTACACAGGGTTCTTATTTGAACCAAATCCTATATATATATATATATATATATATATATATATATATAGATCTTTTTTAACCGTTAAATGAATCATCAGTTAATAAACGGGTAATTTAATCTTATACAGGAGAAAACGTATAGTAAAAAAACTTCTATCTATATAAAAGCAATTAATTTTAGCGAGACTCAAACCAAAAAAAAAATCAAAAAGGTATATTAGGCTAAAAGCCGTTTGTACCTATTTTTGGAAAGCCGATGTTCATCACAGGTCTAAAAATGTGTCCTTAAAAGGCCCAATTTGGCATCATTAGTTTGATTTGAAGGTCTTATTTTGGTAGCGAACAATATGATATTTTCCCTGAGGATGTGCATTATAAGAAACTATATGTGACAATTGGGTTTATACCTACTCATCCTCAAGATACTATGTAGAAAACAATCGTGTTGGGTAAATGTATATTATGGGAAAAAATTAACTTAAAAGTTTGTTTCATAGCCGTCAAAACCATTGGATATATATCTGGTATTTATCTGTTGGGCATTGGGTATGCCCGTGAGTTTCGAGTATACTCAATTGTTAGGTAAATATAACCGTTGAGAATAACTGACTTCAAATCCGTCAGGTATGTATCAGGTAACTAAAAATGCACTTGCTTTTCACACCGATTCATTCAAATGCCTTTCCTACAATTAAAAATCAAAAGAAAACACCTGTAAATAAATCATATCTAAAAAACACAATACAATAAATTTAGAACATGAAAATTAGAAATCAATTATATTCTCAAAACAAAAATAAATATATGAAAAAGAAAATCGGGTATACTTATCGAGTTGATGAGTTTTTATAATTGGGTACACGAGTCAGATAAGTAGGACGGGTAAGTGGGTATATGTAATTGGGTCAGGTAAACATGTGTATGAACAAATCTCATGTCCACCTCATACCAGCAAAAATTTTTAAAATTAATATCTCATATCTGACCCAATACCCCATCAGGTTCGGAAATACCCGTTCTATATGTTGTGTGTTTCAAGTAAACCTGTCAGGTGCGTGTTTTTTTGCCATTCCTACATTTGACCACCCGCTTGTTATGATAGCTCGGTTTTGAATAATACGTAAAGAAGAACAAGCATGTCACAATTACATATTGAAGTATGTTTGTGTAAAAATAAGCATTGCGAAGAACAAAAATGAAATGAAAAAAATAAAAGAGATTGGACTATATTTTTGCCCAATAATTCTAACAAAACCGGAATGTGGATGCCGAATGGGGGGCTTTTTGTCACACCTTGCCGTGAGCAGAAGTGCATAAATGTAACCGATCGTATATAATACCACATTCTTTGTGACACCCCGTATTTTCCAGGTCAGCTTTATAACTATTTAAATGTTTATTTAAATGCTTATTGTACACGTGGCACTAGAATTAGATCAATTTAGAGCGACACGTGGCACGACATTACAAACACTGATACGCAGCGGGATAATTCGTGGAATTATCGGCAAACAACACACACGTGTCAAAACACACGAACGTTGGTGAACGTCTAGCACACTGTGTAGCACAACACTCGAAACCTCACGAAACACTCACACATTGAACTTGGAAGTTCAAGTGAGGCCAAACGGTAGTTCGTAAACGTGAAAACGGCAACGAACGGATCAAACCAATGAGAATGGGCCTATTGGGCTCACCAGAGGATCTGTCGCGCTACGCGACGGTCCACAAGGACACTGTCGCGATACGCGACAAGTGGCGGGGGAATTTTAAACGCGGGACTCTCTCGCGTTACGCGAGAGGAACCCTTGAACGTGTCGCGCTACGCGACGAGACCCAGTTCGCAAAAAATCTTTTAAAACCCAAGAAAATCACATCCTACTCTACCTTAATCATTTTTCTTCAACCCTCACGCCACCCTCTCGGTTATTCTCGACCAGAACCACCTGCAAATCATATCTTCACCCAAAAACCACCATTGTTGAGCATTCTTGAAGCTTGGAGTTGGGGATTGAAGCTTGCTAACTACCTTGAAGCTCAAAGAATCGTCATCACCTTGTCATTGCTGCGAATTCCTACTGTCCAGGAGACCCACAAGCTGTTCATCATCATCTTAGTACTTCTTGGAACCTTAGAAGGTAGTCTCTACACCTCTTGTGGCTTAAAACCACCATTACACCCACATGCAAGACCTTATACCCACATGCAAGCATATATAAAGCACATGCACGGATTTCTTTTCTGGGTTTGTTAGTTTAGATGTGTTTCTTGATGATCCATGATGTTGTAATGGTGATTTATAATGATCTAAGTTGTTATACATATGTGGCTATGCTTGAAATGAAGATTTGTGACATTTTGAATGCATGCATGTACGATCCATGAGTATTGGAATAATTTTGAGTATGTAGAAATGTTTCTTAATGATATTAGAAGGATTACTCATGGTTGGATTTGGTTAAAATGGTTAGGATGAGGATTTTTGATGAAACTTGCTATATATAGTAACTTTTGTTACAAGATGATTGTTTGAGATGAGTTTATGAACATGCATGTAACTAGATATGTTGTTAGAATGTTAACATAATGATTAGAATGCTTAGGATGGGATTTTGATGATGAATATGGTCATTTTGACATAGTTGCTATATTTAGTAACTTTTATTAGTGAAATGTTGATAAACAATGATGTGGGCTATGTTAGCATGGTTACATGATGCTAAGTGGTATATTATGATGATTGGTGATATGAAAGATGGATTAGAAATGTTAGGATGGCTATTTCCATGAAAAATTACAAAGTTACTATTTATAGTAACTTTATTTTTACAAAACCCGACTTAGGAACATTTTGTTTGATTCAAGCATGCTAAGTAACTTAATATGTTATAACATGATGTTTAGATGCTAAGTTAGATGGTTTCCGATAACACGTATGCTAAAAATGGAAACTTTCCATTTTAGGAAACTTTTATGTGCTAACATGTTATAAACGACTTATGTGAACCCGTATGATGATGTGCTATGTGTTAACATGATCACGTAGGACTAATGAGCATGCTAGAACTCTAAAACCAATATGCTTTGTGAACTTTCCAAAAATGGAAACGTACTATAAATAGTAAGTTGTCCATAGACGCGACATGCGCGTCTTGCACACGACGAGCACTTACACACTTGCTACACAATTCACAACCATCACACGGTTCACCAACGGGTCGTTGACTTGACACGGTCAAACTTGGCCAACTCTAGTCAAACATGGTCAAACACGGTCAATGTAGACCAACACAGTCAAACACGGTCAATGTGGACCAACACAGTCAAACACGGTCAATGTGGACCGACACGGACAAACATGAACAACCAAGGGTTGTTGGACACATACACGAGCACTAACACAAACACTAGCACTGTCACTTACACAAACTCACAAACGGTGTACGATATAGGTTGACGGTGACCGACACGCCTTACGACGCGGGAGCTTACGCTTACATTCGATTCGTTTCACTAAGGTGATTTTACGGCCCCTCTTTACTCTTTTTTTTCAAACGCTTTTAAATAGGGGGAGGATACTAGTTGCATCGAGTCAAACATCTATTACTGTACAAACATTTTTGTGTATGCTGGTTTATTGGACAAACAATAAGTGTTGAACTCGTGACAAGCCCTCACAAAGTCTTACCGTTAATGTACGAACAACGTGGTAGATTTGGATGGATCCATTAGGGAATGACTAACCCCACGGGGCACTATGTTGACTGGATGTCATAACCCGTGCAAACTCTGACCTAACTTGCTATGCATACGAGGCATAGCGGAGGCAAAGACAAACAAGTCTAGTTCGGTAGTGACGCACTGACACTTTGGGCCTAGGGCTCGGTACTAACATTGATAAACAGCATGACACACTTTTATTACTATATGTATATCAAAACCTGTGAACTCACCAACCATCGTGTTGACACTTTTTCTAACTGGTATTCTCAGGTAACTAGCTGCGCATGGAACAGGATGCACGTTAAGGGATGAGCTTTAGGAACCGCATGCATTCTGTTGTTTCTTTTGAAAACAATTTAGTTCTTAATGTTCTAAACAATGTTGTATTAAACTATTTACATTTCCGCTGCATGCTTTCAAACATATTTCTTTCCGCTGCTATGATAACTTTTATTCCGCTGCAAACTATTTTGTTATGTGTATGTGTCAAACATGGGATTTGTAAACGCATATAGAGGTGTTCTATATGACCTTGAGCTGTGATTCTGGCCACGTCACACCCACGTGGATTGACACCACGAGTGGGAAATTGGGGGTGTGACATTCTTAAAGAGAAATACTAAATAATTATCAATATTTCATTAAATGCGTCATGACATACGTTTAACGTATTATCTAGATATGCATGTAACATTGATAAATGTTTAATGATCTACTTTCAAACAAATAAACATGAAACAAACAAACAACATAAAAATAACTAAAAAAAATCGTTTGAAACACTTGAATAATAGCTTGTCAACTTCAACTAATAGTCATTGCAAATAATCATCCTTATAATCTCATTGAGTATATCCTACAAAACATGCTCAAGGATGTATGTCGATATGGTTGTAATGCCAAGTATCACATGCTACAATTAATATATGTCTTATACATATAGCAAAAATTCCACTTGCTACAATGAATATCTTCTTGACGAAGCTTGATACACGATCGTTATTTCTAAAAGACGAGGAAACTAACGTTGAAGGACAAATCAATCTTGTGAAACAACAAATAATGACACAATCCACTAAAGTGAAAAAAACATGGAAAAAGATCTTGTCGGTAGTTTTTCCGTGGAAAACTGAATAGAAATCTCCTGTTGTTCAAACGAATTTTCATGGGCATCCAAGTTTAAAGGTGCAACAAAAAAAACTAGAACTCCCATCAAATTAGTTATGACTCTCCAAGGTATATTTCTTTTACAACAGGCTTAAACTCTCAAAAGGTTGTCATTTTCATCAATCTTGGGGATAAAGACCTATGGAAGATTAACTGATTTAAGGATCGTATTCCAGAGTTGTTTCACTGGCACATCTCACATATACGAGATGTCAATTATGGTTTTCTGTCTGTAGTCATGGGTTTAGGATTTTAGAAAACACAGTGGTTATATGTTTTTCAAAACTATTGCATGAGATGAATTCAAACGAAGCTCATTATATATCAATTTTTTGACAGGATAGCCCCAAGAATGTTTAATAAGTTACGTCACATCATAAATTGGCACAAAATGTGACATGCACCCGTGGTATTGAAGAAGCAATTATTATACACGAGAATCATGATTGAACAAAAAAAATAGTGTGAGTGTTCATCTTTTAACACAATCAAAGTAGTCAGACATATTGCCTCTTATGAGTTGGTATAGGAAGGATTATGACCCATTTGTCATATCGTTTTTTCATGTTAACATTAATCATTTCATCCATGTTAAGCTAGAAAGAGGTTATCAGATTCTTACATTGAGTGGTATGTGGATTAGATACCGAAATGAAGTCGCAATTGATTGAGAGGTAACGTACGGGTCTCATATAGCATGATACAAGAAATACACTAAGTTACATGAGAAAATATATAAAAATTAATTTGTTCTTGTTGAAAATTGTACCATATTAACATGATACCATATAGCCAAGGAAAAAAATAACACACTAACTTCTTGTAACCAGACAGTATAAAGTATAACACCATGCCATATAATTACTGAAACAAACAACACATTAATTTCTTGTACCTAGATAACACAAAACTAATAGTAAAAGGAAAAACCAATATATTAATCTCATGTAACTAGAAATTTTATTGTATAACATGATTTTTAATTTTTGTAATATGTATAAAGCTTGAACATGATAGATGTTAGTAGATGCTGGTGAATGATGATGGATGATGATGTATGTTGGTAGATGTTGATGATGATATATGGTGGTTGATAATGATAATGGATGATAATGGATGATCATGTATGATGATGGATTGATGATATATGATATATGATGATGGATACGGTTGATAATGATGATTAATGATGATCATGATGAACGATGATGATGAATCTTAACCAAGACAAACTAAATCGAACTACACGTCGCCTATAGATCTATACATGTCATACTGATTTAAAGCAAAAGATGGGAATTCATTAGTCGATCAGACAATACAACGTATGCGTTGTTCATTGCTCTCTTTCTACCAGATATCTCTTTCAGTTTTCTTGGACCGAAGTCGTGAAGTGAAAAGAGGAAGGGTTGGTAGTTTAAACAGGGGAGAGGGGAAGAAATCCTAATCCAATGTTTAACATTTGATCCTTGCCTAATCCTCTTTATTTGCAACCGATCCCACTAGCTTCATTTTTAAAATCTTTTTAAAAATTTAAGGGTGTTAGAAGTCTGCCCTTCTTACAATAGGTTTCTTCCTCAAAACCTTTCATATTTTAAATAACTATGTGTAATGTCTTTTCATTTCCTTCTCTGACTTCCACATTACTCCTCATCATTTGCGATGTGTCTATTTTACTTTGACTTGCTTAATATTTTTATCGCACAATTGTCTTTTGATGCGATCAATAATCGCTACCTGTTCGTCTATGTAGTTGAATTTGTTAGATATATCAGTGTCTACTGACGACAAATGGGTCATGTTGTCAACTAGACATTTGTGTGGGTGTGATGTGATACATGAAATGTTGGATAGATTCCACTTAGTTTGTATGAAAGCTCTAACCGGCAAGCAACCTCTCCCATTTATATCTCTATTTAGAAAGGTGTGATATATCTCAAACTTAACTTTCCTCGTTTTCAGAATCGAAGGAGGCCTTCACGCAGTGATACATTTTATAGCATGAAATCACCCATGTTAACCTCAATTGGTATTCTTCGTTTATCAACATAAGACTTTTGATAACCATGTGGAGCTTTCATTTGAGTCCTAATCTAAAGAATAGTAGAATACAGATTGATGCAAAAACTCCTTCTTTAGAAGAAGAAGAATAATACTAGTAGCAGCAGCAGCAGCAGTAACAGTAAGAATAAGAATAACAATAACAATAACAATAATATACATGGAGGGGCAAATTTAGAGATTTATAAACCTCTAAACTTCCACTCTACTCAAAGACGACCAGCAAGCAAGATCGATTCACTCATCTCCTCACACTTCCAAGTTCCAACTGTTTTTTCGGAAATAAAACCCTCCGATTATCCCTCCGGTCAACTGTATCTCCTTCATCGAAATCTGAATCTGAATCTGGATCACTCAAATGGCAGAAGGGTCCAAAGAATCAACGTCAAGTACTGCTATTCAGCACGATATTATTGTCGAAGATGCCGAAGATAGCGTCAAATCTCCCCCAAATTCCCCCAATTCTTCCACTCGAAAGGTTTAATCTCTTTCTTAATCTATCGTATTCTGTATATAAGTGGTTCTGTGGTTGTGTTTTATTAAATTTTGATTTTTCTGAATTGATTGCTGTTTTGAAATTTATGAGATCTTAATTAGTCGTAGGGATTCGAGTGCAGCAGTGCAAAGGGAAAGTTTATGGTTTTCAATAATTACGACAATTGGTTTCATATAATGCACATTTGGAGAAGAATCAATTAATTTTCATTATGTTTATGATTCTAGGTTATTGTTGAATTTGCAACATCAAGCTAGTAGATGGCAACTAATTAACCTTTAAGTATCATGTTAGAATTTTATTTATTTTTTTTTATAATCAGTTTTAAATGGAAGCAGCCAACATGAAATGTGTGATATTGCTAAATTTGAATGTCTATGGCTTCCCAAAAAGTGAATAAAAAAATAATAAAATAAACTAATGTTCTGTTGAAATTTTCAGTTTAAACCTAGTAGATATATTATTAATGACTTAACCACTGGGAGGTCAATTTTAACATTTTTTTAAAATTCTCTCTCTATACTTCTATAAGACATCTAAGAATTATATGATGTGCTATTGTGTGTTTTTATGACATGCTATTGACTATATATGATCAGGCTTGTTATGCTGTTCTTCAGAGTTGGGTTTCAAAGAAATTCATGACCGGATGGTACACCTTGATCTGTTTATGTATTATTGTTATTATTTCTGTTGTACTATGATGTGTTATCTGATTTGTATTTTATTTGGAATGTTTTAGTGTTGTTCTTTTTCCCGTGGCTGTTACATTCTTCGTGACATGGTGGATTGTACAGTTTTTTGATGGTTTCTTTAGTCCTATCTATGAAAGACTTGGCGTAGAGATCTTTGGTGAGTCGTCCTCATTTTTTGAATGTGTTGTTTTCCAACTATGCATCTTGTGAAGTTTGGTTAATATTGGTCAATCATGATTCATGAACTATCATTACCTATTTACCTATGTACCCTTTTTTAATTGATTTTAAGATACTTTGACTTTCCTTTCACAAAACATCTCTGTTTGTCTTTTCTGACTGTTTAATCTATTAAGCTTAAATAATCAGTGATTCCCACAGCTTCACACTGCAGAGGTTAATCCAAACACTATTTTCAGTTATGCATTACAGCATGAGTATTTGTTTTTGATTATTCAGTATCATATAATCACTTCTGAAAAGCAAATCCAAACATTCCCTAACATGTGCTTTCCTCTTGTCCTAATGTTTGTTTAGTAGGATAAAGTACTAGTTTAGTAACTTATTGAGTTAATTATACCTAGTTTCATTTTTGTAATAATAACTTTTCGTTTTAATTCAATTATTATACAATGACGCAGGTCTTGGATTCCTTACATCATTAATCTTTATATTTTTTGTGGGAATCTTTGCTTCATCATGGATGGGTGCTACTGTTTTCTGGGTAGGAGAGTGGTTCATTAAAAGGATGCCTTTTGTAAAACACATTTACTCGGCATCCAAACAAATTAGTGCTGCTATATCTCCAGGTAATTAATGTTGCATTTGTTTCTAGGTTTTTTTATAATCAGGAGTGATAAACATGATATAAATATTTAAGAATTTAAGATCAGAAATACCCTTCTTCTTTTTTTTTTTTACCAACAGGATTATCAATTTAGAGTGAAATGATAAATTTTTTGACTTCTTTTTTTGCTTTTAAATTGAGAATTAGCAATCTACGGCAAGGATATAAGAAACTAAAGGTTACATATTAATCAACTTTATTGGCTTGTTTTCTTTAGTTCTGATATTTTCAGTGGCTTTAAAAGAAGTGGATCAAAGAGGATGAATTTTGCCAAATGTTGTTAATACAGAAAATCTCCCAATCAATTTAGTGAAAAGTTGAAAATATTATAAGATAATATACTTTAAATGATATCAGACTAACTATTTATTAAAAAAAAGGAGGTCGAAAACTAGGCAATTTGGGTTACTCAACCGCTCATCTTGTCCCCTGTCGTATTTACAATTTTGATTTCTTTCTGCTCTCCCCAAACCATACTGATTAGTAGGAATTTACTAGGTATTTTTTTTATTGTTACTACAGATAATATAAGTCTGACTATGCTTGGTTAACATGTAGTTACTTTCATGGTTTATGAAGGTTATCTGTTTTATTTTTTGTTATCTATCAATACTTTGACCGCAGGCGGTATCTATTTTATTGGTAAACTGACCAAGTTCTTAATCAAACTATTAATCATTTGCTATTCAGAACTAAAAATAAAACTGTGTTTTTGTGGCAGACCAGAACACCACTGCATTTAAGGAGGTTGCCATCATACGCCATCCTCGTCTGGGAGAATATGCTATTGGTTTCATCACATCATCAGTTGTTCTTATGGTACTTTTATTACCAATAGTAGTTGTTATCTCCATATAGAAGTAACTCTTGGCACTCCACCCCTAAAAGAGAGAAAAAAACAAAAACATTTTAGGAGCGAGGGTCTCACTATGAGCAGCCTCTTTATCCTTTGTGATAGAAGTAACTGGGTATATTTGTTTGTTACTAAACGATATAGAGAGTACTACATTATAAACATCTTGCAATAAAATAACAAAAAATGATTTCTAAATGGGCATTTAAACTTTTTTAAACTGAGAAGTTGACTCTTTTAATGTATATCATTCTTGCAGAGGGAAAATGGAGATGAAGAGTTATGCAGTGTTTATGTCCCTACAAACCATCTCTACATTGGTGATGTATTCCTGGTCAACTCTGAAGAGATCATAAGACCAAATTTATCTATTCGAGAAGGCATTGGTGAGCTTACTTTTCAAACCTATGAGTTTTTCTCGTTTACTGTTTTTAATTTGTTAATTTTTAGTATGTGTTTTGGTGGTTTACGTGCAACAATAATCTAAGAATGGGTGGTTAATATATTGTTGGGAGTACAATAATTAGGCATGAAACTTGGCTATTAGACATTTAAACATAACCCTTTATCCTTGGAAAAATCCTTATTTCTTATAATAATAATAAAAAAAAAGTTTGTGTGTCATCCCAATTTGACTTGTCCCATACCATTTAGAGCTGTACTAAAATGACATGTTATAGCGTGAAGATGTTGGACCCGTTTACCCACAACCTGCATGTCCCGTCCATCTTGTCACCTCTAAACCATAGTTTATTGAGTGGCTGTTAAAGATAACTAGTGGGTTCATGTGTGTTGTGACAAGAATTCCTCCATGATTCCGAATAGAGAACACAGACGTTATCTCATATACTAAAATGCAAATATAAAAGCACGTCACGACGGTTGTACCTAATAGTGTAGTCATCGTAAATGTGTGTAGATTAAAGATGAACCATAAATCTTAAGTAGAAGGATTGAGTTTAAAAGGAAAAAAAAGGACTAAAGTGTAAAGTTTAATTAATTACAAATTTACAATGACCTAGATGCAAATACATAAATTAAAAAAAAAAAGAAAGGAAACTGAAGTATCATGGGATAATTTGTGCAGTGATAATACTAATTAGTCTGCTTTCATTTACACTCTTTTGTGTTAATTATTTCAGAGATTATTGTTTCGGTGGGTATGTCGATGCCACAGACAATTTCCCCGATAGAGAGGGTCCCACGTGCGAATGAGAGGGTTCCTCTGAATAGAATGATGTAAGAAGCTTCTGTTTTTACTGCAAAATTTTTTTTCTTTGAATCAAATTAAAGGTTTATATTCGTTGTATTCATAATCTTTGGTTTGTAAAAAGTCAGAAATTCAAAATTTATGTTATTTAGTTGTCTTACATCTCTACAAATTTGAAGCCGTAAGATGTGCTCTTATTTCCAATAACATAATTTTTTTATTTAATTAATTAATTTATTATTATTATTATTATTATTATTATTATTATTATTTTTTTTTATTTTTTATTTTTTTTTTTTTGTCATGACCCAATTGGAGAGAGAGGAAACACAGAGGAGAAAGGAGAGGTTTTTCTATTAATCTGATACATCAACTGATTGTTACATTGCAGTTTTTGTTTTCTAACAGTAAAGGATGAACACCCAGGGTTACCCTGACAAATGAATCACCTTACGTCTTTAAGAACCATAACATGGTGACCCGGCCCACTCCACCCACTTGCCAAGGAGGAAACTCATAATTGAGAAAGCCACCTGACTCAACTTGAAGCAAAATTTGTTCCGGTCAAAACTTCAAACCATAACTTCTCGTATTAAAAAAAAAAGAAAAAGAAAAGTCATAATGCTCCCATTTGACCAATTTAGTCGTTACATTGTAGTTTAGTAGGCTAACGGTTAACCCTGATCAGCTAAGTTTAACGACCTTAACTAATTGGTTGACACGTTCCACAACAAAAGCTCACAACTATTCATTAATGACATACAGGTCCCTATACTGTATTGTCACCCGTGTCATTTTGCATGTTGTTTACTGAATTAGAAGTAAGTGAGAGTTTATAACAACGGATTCCCTCACAAATAGTTTAAACTAAGTTATTAATTTGCAAAAACATTGCAAGGTTTCTTATGATGATCCACTGATTATTAATACTAACATTAAGCCATAAAAGTGTGAAACTATGTAGATGGGTTGGTTGTGCCGTGTGTGTGGGATCATAGATTCGAAGCCTGTAGTTATCAAATTTTATTATTTGGTTTTAACTACTTTCTTTGTTATCTAGATAAGTTGTCCTAGTGGTAAAAGATCAACCTTCCAATATGGAGGTCATAGGTTTGACTCCCACTTGAGGCACTTTGATGTATACCAGGTGAGGGGAGGAATCTTGAGTTTAATCTCGGGTTCTGAACCGATGGGAGGCACAGTTTTTACGGCAAATATGCTGGTTTCTGCGCATTAGGTGCAACTCGTCCGATGGTGGCACGCGGTAAAACGGGCTAAGGGGTTTTTCGAGGCCTGCTGGCATGATGCATATGCCACGACATTACGCTCGTTTGTTGCTGTTAAAAAAACTACTTTTTTTGTTAAATAGGATTTTGTTTTACATCAAAGGCAAAAAAACTACTTGAGTTGTTAGGGTGTTAATTATTCTCGTGATCACATGTTCAAAACCTTTTGCTCACATTTTTTTTATTACATGTTTTATTTCTATTGTTTTAATACGACCCATGTACTATATATAACACATGCTTTGAACCTATTATTTCTTTTACTAATGTATTTATCTTTTTAATATTTTTTTTTAACTTTAACCTCTTTAATGTTTTAACTGTAACATTCTAGTTTATAATATTTCAACATTACCTATGAATTATATATAATTTACTTTTTAAAATATTAGTTTTTTACTCACATAATTTTTTTATCTATATCAATGTGAGACACTAGTGGTAAAGCCATTGATCATTTCTAACTTTCACCTTCGACTTTAGAAAACTTTTTAAACTCACTCTTTAAATTTATAAAATATCACTTTAATTATGTTAGATTTTTAAAGTTCAGACTATAATTTATCTCATGTAGTGCATATAACGTAAAGTTTACTCAATTATATTATGTCATTAAGAATGAGGCTGCTACCGATTGTAAATTAAATAGTTAATGGTTAGTTTGCTAATTTTTTCCATGTCAAAAAGCTAAGCTGATTTTTCCTTTCTCCTATGATAATCATTAAGGAGTTTTGGTTTTTTATGTTATAATTATAAGCACAATCCAAAACATGATAAATTAATAATCACGTTTCGATTTATGCGATACTATATTAATAAGACCTAACTATTTTACACAAAAAAGAAACCAGATGGTCTATATACGCTATATAGAGTTACTTGATTTTTTTTGTTTGCATAAACTAGTTATATTTTATTAAATTAACCAGTTAGTACCCGTGAATTAATGAGTTACATAAAGGAAAATAATAAGTAGCATGTAATACAATTTTACTAATTATACTATTTTTTTTTTGTAATAAAATATAATTACAATTAGGTATAAGCTAATATAAGTAATATTAAAAATTAAGTACTCACTCTCTCGTTAACATTTATTTATTATAGGCTCACTAAACATATAAAGTTTAAACATTCACTACTTATCCAATTCTTCATTAGCTCGTTTAATTTATTAAATTTAAATCTAATAAAAAAACAATATCAAGGAGTGACAATAAAAATTAAAAAACAGAAAGACAAGAAATGTTGTGAATTTGTGATAAATGTACAAATGATAGGGGAGCCTCTTTATTCTAATACCTATATTTTTCTCTAATTTTTTCTGCCCATATTTAATTATCACAAATATTGTTTTATTAATCAAGTTATTGAAATCATATTTTAAGGGCTTGTTGTTTTATTCATCTTGATCTAGAAATTCTTAAGGATTGTCAGAGGAGACGAAGAGTGTTATGCACTGAGGAAAGAAATATTGGCAAATTTTCTTGACATAGCATATTACTTTAAAAAGGAGATTGACAAAGCGTTGCAACATGTTTATGATGCTTATTGAGAAATCGATCTTAGTTTACCAACTATCAGAATAACTGAAGGTAACGTGACCCTTTGTCGTTCAAAAAAATGTAGATAACTGAAACAGTGGTTGCATTTTCATTGGTTTCCACCCATGCAACAAGAAGGCTTCTCCGTATGATGCGATGATCACTACACTTTGTAATCTTAAGGTGAGTCCTATGATGACATCATTCAACCAAAGCTTAATAAAATCAATATGGTTTTTTTTAAAATATATGAAATGTCTATTTACTTGTGTCTATTGCTTTCTAACGGTCTTATGGTTTAATGAAATAAAGAATGAAACATACCGTTTGGAGGCCTCAGTTTCATATAAACTCTAGGGTTTTACCGCACTGTAAGTTTTCTTTAGTATTTTTGTATTTGTGAGATACAAGTTATATAACTGATGCACTCAAGAAATACTCTGGATCGGATTGGTAAAAGCTCGAACAAGCAGAGCCTAAACGAGCCCGAACCCAAAAATATGACTCGTTGAGTTATCGAGCCCGAGCTCGAGCTTTACATATCGAGCTCAAGCTGGCTCTTGAGTCTAAACGTGCTTTTTATTTTTATAACTTTTATTTATTATATTAAGTGTATATTTATAAATTTAATTATATTTATATATAAAATTGATAAAAATATTTAAATATTATATCTTTAGTTTTATGTTAAATTTGGAAAATAAAATTATAAATATATATTATATTAGTAATTAAAATAAATAAATTAAATAATTAAAATATAAACGATCCGAGCTCAAGCCTAAAAATTTTCTAACGAGCCAAACTCGAGCCTTGAAAATAAAACTCTTGACGAGCCGACATTGGCGGACACACATATGGATTATGGGGGTCGGCCGACACCCATGAAAAAAAAATTATTCGTTATATATACAATTTAATCTCGACCGACCCCCAAGAAATTGTATCACTGACCCCCATGAAATTTTAGTGACCACAATAAAGCCCAGTTTAAAACCAAAACTAATACCCAAATAACCCAATATGCATTACCTGTGGTGAAACCTAATTATCAATCAACAATTTAATTCAATATATAGTCACTTATAAAACAATATGCTTATTTGTAAGATTTCTTGTTTTAAGCAACATCTTTCTATATCAATCCATCTTTGTTGGGCTTGAATCTTTGAAATTAAAGGGAGCAACACCTTAATTCTAACGGTTTTGTCATTTTTATCCAACACTCCATCTCGCCTGTCACTTGTTTGTTAAATAGTTAAATTTTCATGTGGTTTTTTTAGTTAGGTATAATTTTAAAAGTTGAAACTTGTTATTATGATGAGAAAACTTAGTTGATTGAGTATAATTTGTATATTTAAGTAATATGGAACACTTTTTTAAAAAAACTTGTACTAGCACCTTCTTTGAATATTGAATTTGTTAATTTAAATATTATTCTATGAATCTTGTTGTAAGATAACAAATTTGATCATGCCATCTTAATGAATGAGATGACGAATTGACGTACTTTATTATGTATTTGTGATTTAATTTAATTTATCGATTTTTTAGGTGACCCTACCCGACCCGATTGAACCGGTACAAATAAGTAACGAACTAACGATAGACAATCGCCATCAAAAAAATTTTCGACCCGCATGAGAACATTTTCTAGGTCTGTCACTGCGAGCCGAGCTCGAGCTTGAACCATAATTTGTCTAAACAGGCCAAGCACAAGTTTTAACGAGCAGATCGACTAGCTCGGTTCGTTTACGCAGTGCATCAAATGGCAGCTAAAATGATAATACTTATGCGCAACCTAACCAAAAAAATAATAATAAAAAGTAAGACAAAAATAAAATATAAAAAAAGAAGGAAAAAAAGACGAAAAGTCCTGTTTTTCAATCTCCGGTTCCGCTATTTTAGCGAACAAATCTCAGGAACGACGGTTCACCTGCGATTTAGTTTTCCAGAATCTGAAGCTCCATTCCGTGAATGAGATCGCTTTGATGGCGCTCCTAAATTCGTTGCTTTTACTTTTTCTCTCGCTAAACTTGCTCCAGTTATTTCACACGGCCATCGGCAAAGGAGGTGATCGTGATTCAGGTCAACTCCTTTCTCCAATCGTATGCTTGTTTATCTACTTAATGATTTTAGGTTGTGTGATTCATTTGTTGTTCGTTCATGAGGTAAGTATGTGAGACCTTCAATCTGCTTGACAGTTATTACAAGGAATAGGATTGAAATTAAATGAAAATCATAAGTGTTAGCTGTCTAATTTGATTACGAGAATCGCAATATATTACATTCACATTTAAATATTTTATTGATTCGTTTGAACGGAAAAAAATTAGGTCAAAAAGATGGTATCATATATGTAAATGGGTATTGGGTTCTATGATTGGAAATACACCGGTTTTTCATAGAAAAATGTATTGATAATTAGGGTTATTATGTAGTTAAGTTGGTTACGAGACTTGAATACTTATTGTTATATGTTGTGAAGGGTTAAACATTGCCCAGAAGGACACTTTTTCAGGGAGTATAGATTCTTAATACCATTATTGTGTATGCTCACTCTTTGGGTTATAGAGGTTGTGGGGTCAATTTGAATGGGAAGTTGAAATATATGCAAGATTGCTTTAGTAAATGGGAAAGAAGAAAGTTCTCAAATACAATATGGTATTCTTCAGGCATTCGTGTTCTTATATTCCAGAGTGTATGTGTTAACAAGTTTAATAACAGCAAGCTGTTTTTGTTATTAGTCGTTGCGATCTCCCAAACAAATTAAATCCCTAACTTTTTTCATTTTTTTTTCAAGTTCACCCTTGGTTAACTTCAACATTACACATAAGGCACTACGTGTATTGTCTTTTAGACAAACTGTTTCTAATTTACAGTTTAAAGTGCCAGATCAAGACACTGGTTATTCTAGGAAGATTTCAGACCTTTTTTATTTTAACCATGTGCTTTTTTGTCTTTCTGCCATAGATCATTGTTACTATTGTTGTCAGGGTCTCTTGTATTAATAAAATCCTTGTCTTATAATCTAAAGGAGTCTTAGGAGTTCTACGGATGGTCAGAAATAGATTCAGTTATAACATCCATTATTTGAAATTAAAGTAGTTTGATACATATGCATATGCACCTAAAGCACCATCACATTAAAAGTGATTGACACTTGGCCTTTTACATAAATGGGCAATTGCATATCTCCCCCTCTAAACTTGCAAAATTGCTTATCTTCCCGAGTTATGCTTGAAGAGCATTGTACATTAAGCATTAAAAACTAGTGTCTTGGGTAATCTTCAATTTTGTAAGTTTATAGGAGATATATGTAATTCCCCCATACATTAAAGACTACTTGAACATAAATTCACTGGTTTCTGTCAATTATTATGGCGGATGAAACTTATGAAAATCAATTATTTATTATCCTAAAAAACAATGCTTGTTTATTATCTTTTCTAGTTGTTTTAATTGATTAATGATCAACAGGTTTTGTGGATAAGTCATATGCTGCTTCAGGAAGACGTTTGACAGAGGAAAATCACCTCCAGAAACTGTATATATATTATGATAAATTTGAAGTATCATTTTCAAATTTTAACCATATTATTAGTTATCAAATAGTTTGATTCACTTTTGGTGATTTCTCAATATCTGCACTGCAGTAATACTTTAGCTCGCGGATATATGACTAATTCTGATCTTGAGAAGGCGATCAAGGCATTTCATGGTAGATGTGGTCGCATATCCAGGGTATACAGGTGACTTATTCTACTGATACATTTACTTTTTGTTTCCTGATTATGGAAAAATAAAAACAGTGTTATAGTGTTCTCATTTATGTTATTTTGTAGACAAAAATTGGTTCGTGTCATTTAAATGGTTTTGTATAATTAGCTGACTTGTTTTTTGATTCTCTCTTTGAGGGCATTTAATCATCCACTAGTATTGGGAAAAGTGTCTTTGGAGTTCCACTGGTAACATATTGACTCATATCAAGATGTACTTGTCTAGAATAATCATGAAAGTTGCACATTCTCATACTCTCTTCCATTTTATCTAATGTAGTGGGTGGTGGAAATTTCTAACAAACCTGGGAAGGAAGAAGCTAAACCTGCTTTCAAGGTAATTAAACTAGCATTTTCACATTTTTTATCACACTTTACCATTAACCAATATAAATCATTTTGTAAATCATTTCTGTTCCCACATATATGATATATCAATAGTTTCCACAATTTCATGATTGTCTTAAATGCTAATTGATTGATATCTTTGATGTTGTAGTTTATTGGGAATGTGCATGGTGATGAACCTGTTGGCCGTGAACTTCTCTTAAATCTAGCAAATTGGCTTTGCGACAATTATATGAAGGATCCCTTGGTAACCCTTTTTTTGTTGCATCTCTTGCCTTTTCACTTCACACCCAAACCTAGATGAACTTGTTGATATATAAATGTGTAGTTTATAAAGTTTGTTTAAGCACACATGTAAGTTGGGCATTTAGAGATGTAGAATATAATTATTCTTAGATTGCGTCATAGTAGTCAAAAGTCATATTTTGCAAAGGGTTGTTTTCTAGGCGAAAGAGTTCAGGGAAAGAAGAGAGAGCTAAGAGCAAGGGGCGAGAGAGAGATTTTGGCGGTAGAGGTGGTGGTGGTGAGTCCTTGTGGTAGATCGCGGTGGTGGGAGGCAGAAGATAGCTGCTTTGTTGGCAGTGGCAACGTCTTGTTGGCGGCTGGATGGTGAAGAGCTGCGACAAGTTCTAAGGGTGAAGGGTTGACAAGGCTAGAGGTGGTGGCTTTTTCGGGCAATGTTGCGTTGAGGCTGAAGGATGGAGAGCTAGTGATGCTAGGGTGGTGGGTGTTTTGGATTTTCCTTGGCCGACGAGTTGCAGGGTGGCTGTGTAGGGTCGCAAATGGGTGAACCCACTTGCGCGCTCAGTGACGGTGTAGGCTGAAAACGGGGAGAGAACGTCAATCAAACAAGTTCACTTGTCTGCATTGATGAATAAAAAACTTCAACTATCTCTCTGTCTTCACGTGTCTACCTAATGATTGTAGTGATATTGTTTTGTAAGCTTAAATTGGCTTCTCAAAACAAACTGGGCCAGGCTTAGGGCCGACTGCCCTAAATCCCTCCCAAAAGGTCTCTGAAACCTAACGTAAAAGCAACTAGAGCCGATATAGCTTGATTTTACATGGCTGGTCAACCGTCCTGTATTTTTTTCCAACTGGCCATGCTTAACTTTGGATTTCTTCTTTAAACCACGTCTAAAGCACTAAAAAAAAGTAAAAAAACGCATTGGGATTTGCATGCTTTTTTTGCAAATTTGTAAATTCTAAATGTAGTACGAGCAGTGTTATCAATAGCGAACATAGCGAGCGCTATAGCGCGCTACGTCGCGTCGCGAGAAACACCCGCTATTGGTGTTTAGCGGCGTAAAAGCGTGATATAGCGGGAAACGACGGACAACGTTTTTGGTCAATGTCTCGTCATCACTTGATCTTCAACCCTAATAGTCGACAGAGGCTGATAGTCTTGGACATCACGACCATTGACGCCGCAGCCCCAATTCAGTGCACGATTCCGAAATTCGATGGTTGGAGTTGGACGAAGATGTCGTCGATTGGACCGTGGATGAAGACGCCACCCCAATTCGAAGGTTGGATGAAGACAACGCCCCAATTCAGTGAGTTTATCACTTTATTGGCTAACCTACTATTTTATTAACTAAAATTAGTTCTGGGCCTCTGGCCCGTTTTTTTTGTCTTTAATTAAGTGAATGGGTAATTTGGTATTTGTTTAAAGTTTAGTAGTGAGAAATTATAACATATTTTAGCTATTTTGGTGGTGTAAAACTATAAATGTTTATTTTGTCACTATTTTGGATGACTAAAAATATTTATTGAGTTTTATACTATTTTATCGCTAAACACGAAATAACGGTCGCTATTTACCGCTATTCGCTACGTAGCATATAGGTGGCTTATCGCTATTTGCCGCTATTCGCTATTGATAACTATGAGTACGAGTTTGTGGTAGTCATTTTATAACTATAGAGTAGATCTTGTTGTTTGGGCTGTAAACGAACAGAACAGATACAAACGAGCCCTTGTTCGTGTTTGTTTGTTTAACTTTTTAGCTTGTTCACGAACACTAACATAATTAAAATTCGTATTTTTGTTTGCTACTTAAGGAATTGAATTTGTTCATGAATACTTTGAGATTTTCGCAGATCACTTGGGTTATTTGGAGGACAATTAATCATCAATACTCTATCACGCGGATCACAATCGCAAAGGAACATATTTTTATATTTTAAAAAAATATAAATCAAAATTCTCAATTTCAAACATTAGACATAATCATCTTACATAAATATAAAGTTAAAACACATGATATAAATGTTAGGAATCAAAGAGGCGCAGCGGAAACCGATTAATACACGCACACGAAAGCAAAGAAAATAAACAGACACCCGATATAACGTGGTTCGGTCGATGTGACCTACGTCCACGGGTTGCAACTAGGGATTCTTTTATTGATTAGGTGTTAAAGATTACAATTACATGACAATGCTTAAATAGAAAAAACAATTAGGTTAAACCCTAATGGGCCAGGATTAGGGCCGACTGCCCTAAACCTCCCAAAGGCCTACGAAACCTAACAATCTCCCACTCGGAGTCGGAGGCCTTGCGATAGAATCAAGCCCGTCATCCAACATAAGCAATCCAGTCATCCTGTAAATCCAGTAATCTTCAATAACAAGTCTTCCAAGCCTCAATTCCCAAGAATAAGCTAAGACTTCATCATATCCAGACAAATCCCCCTAGTTGCAAACCGCCCCTCAATAATCAAGTACAAGAAGGGCGAGTTGAAGCTCCCCCAAGCTCCAACTCAGTCGTGTCAAATCCCGTCAACGACTCATCCTCTATTTCAACTGGTATGGACACTCCACCAGATCCAGAGATACACCGAGGACCACCAACACTCTCCAAGCACAGCAAACTACCCACAGGAGAGAATTCTTCAGTTCTAGTCTTCAAAACCCAACGGTTCTTCGTAACTGTACCCGGAACACAACCCTTGCTCCCACTGTCACCGAATCCCCTGAATGGTTTAGACTTCTGAACACGTTCAGCTAACATCTCCTTGGCTCCAGACTTCACGTTTGCAAAATGAACTCTCTTAGCATGAGATTTAGCAAACCAGATTTTGTTTCGCTTAACCGGGACGGTCATACATCCCTCAGCAGGTTCATCAACCAAATACAACGACCCATGCTTCATACCACGAGCAATCACGAGATTTCCCTTGACGACCTTCCATTTATTGCTACCAAACCTTACTTCCATTCCCTGTTTATCCAGCTGACCCACAAAAATCAATTTCCTATTCAGCCCCGGAATAACCCTGACATTCTTTAGGTTCCATGTAGTTCCCAATGAAGTAACCAGATCAACATCCCCCATGCCCGTGACTTCAAGCAACTCGTCATTAGCAAGTCGAACCTTCCCAAAATCTCCTTTCTTCAGATTCAGCATCGTTTCCCCGCTGTCCATGGCATGAAACGAAGCCCCTGAATCCATGACCCAAGAGTCTACATAGCTTTCAGTCCTGCATACCAAAGCATCATCATCATAAACGCCCTTAATAGCGTTTACTTGCTTCGAAGTACCCGGGCATTGACTCTTAATATGCCCTACTTCATTATAGCTCCAACATTTCACAGTCTTCCGAGTCCTAGACGGACTTCTTCCCCGACTCCCACTGCTTCTTTTATTCCCTCCCCTACCAACATGTAACATCTCAGAAGATGATCCTGCACTAGTACTCTTCTAATGAACGTCTTCACTTAGCACAATATCACGAATACCCTCAAATGTCATATCAGTTGTCCCAATAGAACTTGTAACAGTCACTGTCCCAGACCAACTATCAGGTAGTGAAGACAACAGCAACACAACTTTCGTCTCATCATCAAACTTGATTCCCACAAATGACAATCTGGACAGAATCGAATTCAGATTATTGATGTGAACTGTAACTGAGCTTCCTTCGTTCATTCTTGTCATGAACAATTCCCTCATCAAGAACACCTTGTTAGTAGCAGAAGGCTTCTCATACATATTTGACAGAGCCAACATCATTCCCCGAGCAGTAGTCTCGTGCATGATGTTAAATGCAACGCTCCTTGTCAAAGCCAATGTAATTGCTCCTCTCGCTTTCTTGTCCTTTGAGTTCCATGCAGACTCAGCAGCTGCATCCATCTTCTCTGGTTTATCCTCCAGCACCGTATCCAAATCCTTCTGACTGAGCAGTGCTTCCATTTGCATTTTCCACTAAACGAAATCAGTTCCATTGAACTTCTCGATCTGAATCTTCCCTTCATCAGTCATTTGAACCCGGTAACAAGACAAAACCAACAAAAGATACCAACACCTTTTCTAATCAATCCAATCCCAATCAAATCCCAACCGATCAGAAATCCACGATCGATAACAGCTGCACCAGACCCGAAACCTGCTAAAAATCAACAAAGACGACTCAAGGGTTCAATTTTGCAACCCTAATCGTCCAATTACAGTCAATAATAACAGCAAACGCGATCCCAAACTCTGCAGCAACGATCCAAGGCTCAATTGAACCCTAATCAGCCTCTATTCATGAAATTCGAACCAATCTTGTGTCAAAAAACAGGTTCAATCTACGAATCCAAGGCTGAAAACAACCTAATCGCGAATCAGAACCACGAAATCAGCCTAAAACAGTCTCAATCAACGATTCCAAGGGTTTAAAACCCTAATCGTGACCAAAAAACCCCAAAACGGCCAAAAACAGCTCGGCGGCGGCGGTGGCGGCTTCTGCGGCGACTCTGACCGGCAGTGAGCCTAGCGGCGGTACCTGAGGCAGCGACGACGACTGAGCAGGGGAGAAACCCTAACACGGCTGCAATCGGCGGCAGAGCAGACGACCCAAGGGTAAAAAAAACCCTAATTTGCGGCTACATGCTTGACGGCTCTAGTCGACGAACTCCAAGGGGTTACAAACCCTAATTCGTGAATCCCAGACCTGTAGACGACGGCTACGAACTCTCAAGGGTAGAAACCCTAATTTGTATCACAGATGACAACAACCCCCCTTCTTTCTGATTTCCTTTTTTTTCTTTTTCAGCAATTGTATTCATTGCATTCGTATATTAATCATCAACGAACCGGCTCTGATGCCACTTGTTAGGAATCAAAGAGGCGCAACGGAAACCGATTAACTCATACACGCACACGAAAGCAAAGAAAATAAACAGAAACACGATATAACGTGGTTCGGTCGATGTGACCTACGTCCACGGGTTGCAACTAGGGATTCTTTTATTGATTAGGTGTTAAAGATTACAATTACATGACAATGCTTAAATATAAAAAACAATTAGGTTAAACCCTAATGGGCCAGGAGTAGGGCCGGCTGCCATAAACCTCCCAAAGGCCTACGAAACCTAACAATAAAAATCAAAAAATAATTATCTTTAAACAAAGAAAAAGTTAGGAATAGTGTAGTTAAGAATATTAAACATTAACGAATAAATATAATAAACGAACACATTACCAAATGTTCAGGACGATTAATGAACAAACAAACCCTCTATTCATGTTTGTTTATTTAAGGAAAGAAATGAAATTTCTTGTTTATGAACGTTCATTTATTAAATGAACGAAAACATAAATGAATTCTCTCCCTTGGCTTTAAATTGTGCGCATCTTGCATGCATAATGCGTGATGGGAATGACAAGGTGCTGAAAACACATCAACAGATCCGATGCGTTGCGAATCCATGATGTGAGACAGTTGCGCTGAAATTACAAAATGCACTGGCTCGTTTGATGTGACGCAATAAGCATAGAGTCGAAGATACCTTGGAGAAATTAATGGAGAAAGCTTGTTCGTACCTAGAGATGATGGAAATCGGAGAAACCTTAGAGAAATCGGTGGAGAAGAGGTAGAGAAAGCTTGGAGAAATTGATTATTGATTGGAGTCATGGAGAAGAGTTGTTGAAACCTTGCAGACAATGTCGTATAGATAACTCTAGATTCTTTAGTATCTAAAGTTAATTTTTTATTTTCTCTTTTTGTTATAAAAAGTTGCTTTTTTCTTTTCATATTATTTTTGCTTTTTTTTTTTTTGACGAAAGCTTCTATAATTTATTTATTTTGTTATTAATTTTAACAATTTTTTATTTTATTTTATTTCCTTATGCATACCTTCTTGTACATTTTGAGTTATACTTATATTGGTTGTCTGAAAAGCTTTTTTGATGGTACCTAAAGCTTTCTTTTGTATTTATATCATGGTTGGAAAAATCGCTAGTCGGTCAGCAAGGTAGGGACTAGGGATTAATCATATTGGAATTTTTATATATAATTTTTCAAAATTTTATATATAGATACAAATACACACATCAATATAAATATAATACTTCAAAATTCAAATACTTTTGTAATAAACTTAAAGATAATAAACAAAGTACTTAAAAATTGCATTTTTCTTTTCATATTTTTTTGCTTTCTTTTTGACAAAAGCTTTTATAATTTATTTATTTTGTTATTAATTTTAACAATTTTTTATTTTATTTTATTTCCTTGTGCATTTAGAGTTATACTTATATTGGTTGTCTGAAAAGCTTTTTTGATGGTACCTAAAGCTTTCTTTTGTATTTATATCATGGTTGGAGAAATCGCTAGTCGGTCAGCGAGGTAAGATATATTTTTTCAAAATTTTATATATACATACAAATACACACATCAATATAAATATAATACTTCAAAATTCAAATATTTTTGTAATAAACTTAAGGATAATAAACAAAGTATTTTAAAAATTCAAACATTAACATAAGCATCCTTGAGTCGACTGAGCCCGATTTTGCGCAGCTGCTTTTTGACCGATCGCACGTGATTTTGGGAGTCGACTGAGATTTCTTTGGGATTGGGCCGAAATTTTTGGCTTAAACATAAAATTATTGGCATGTTGACCCATTTTTTGCTATGTTGACTGAGTTTTTGCCCTTGGACCGATTAATCCGACTAGCCCCGACTTGGTCCGACTAGCGATTTTTAACCCACTAGGCAAAATTTAATCGGCTTATGTCCGAGTGTCCGACTAGCAATTAATCCGGATTAATTGGCCGATTAATCCCGATTTTTACAACACTGATTTATATAATTTACTTTCTTATTTTTTTTAGTGTTTATAAGTTTATAGTTTTTTTAATTATGTATGCATCAAACACGTGATGCAAGCACGCATTGGATTTTAGGACTTGACGCATCAGAGCACATTTAACAATTTATGCCGAGCTTCTAGCCGAACTGTTCACGAACTGTTAGATGGTTATTCAGTTAGTTAACAACCTTACTAATTGACACTGTTGTTAAAATTGGCCTAATCGGCCGATTAATCGGTAGTCGGAATGTCGGATAAGTACCGATTTATTTTTGACTAGTTGGTCAAAAAATTGGTAATCGGTCAAGCTCGTTCAAAATCGAGTCTAGTCGGAAAAAATGGGTCTAGTCGGCCGTAAATCAGTCGGAATTTAACGAAGTTCCAGCAACTTTTTAAATTCCGGCCCCCCTTTTCTAGCGACTTTGAAGTTCCGACACATTTTCCCGTGATTTTTGAAATTTTGGCGCAATTTTTTCTAACTACTTTTGAAATTTCGGCAAAAATTCCAGCCTGTTGACATAGGTCCCACCAACCGAACCACGTAAAATCTCTCATATTGTTTCTTCACTTTCCTCTAGTGTGTGTTAATGTGTGTGATACCCCAACAAATCTGTCTTCACAACTTAACAGTTTGTCAAATAAAGTTAAAGCATTATAAGGTATGATGAATTATTAGTTTTGCTTTTCATGGTAGTTGTTACTACTTGTTTAGTTGTTTTCAGATGCAACCATTGAGGAGTGCATTTTGAAAACCTATGATAGCTATCTTGCGTTTATACCTAATTAAATTGAGTTCTACCTTAACTAACTCTTTATCAACTTGGTTTTGAAAAGCACGCCTAGGTGCTAGAGGTACGTAGGTGCAAGCCCTGGCACTTTTGAAAGATTGAGGCGGCGAATGTGCTTGAGGCATACATGAGATGTGAGTAAGTAACTAATTATGGGGCAAGGCACATGCATGGGGCTTTCCTCTTGCACAAGTGTGCATTAGGATTTTGTACACCTTATTTTTAAATTGCTCGCATCTTGCGCACAAGATGCGTAATACGGTGATTGGAGCGCATCGCCACGCTTGGTGTGTTGTGTTTCCATGTTGCGAGCATGTTGCATTTATTTTTACAAGACACGTCCTTTGGTTGATGTGAACTAATGCTCACATTTTGAAGTCAACCACTGTTCAAGTAGAATTGGCAATAAATGAAGAAAGAGAAGGCTGGGACTTGGGAGAGATGAGGGAGAAGGTCAAAAATCACTTGTGACAAAAGAAGGTTGTGGAGAAGATGCGATATAGGGGAAGGTTGTTGAAGGAGAACGCTACAAATCTGTGGTGAGGGAGTTTATTGGAGAAAACCCTAATTTATTGAAGTATGATTTTGGGAATCTACGATGTTTAATTTTTGGTACTTATGGTTGGAGTTATTTTCATAAAATTGCCAGCTGGATGGGTTAATTTTTGGATGATTTTATCTTGTTTTATTGAGTTTTTTGTTTCCTTTCAAGTCATTTCTTTTATTCCCTGAAATTAAGAAGTACTGTGATGCGGTGCCCTTTGTGTCACACTCATTTGCGTCATTTTTTAAATACTTGTCTGATCTGTTGTTGCAGCAATAGATAATTTTTGTCACACTTTTGATGGCTACGGTGGCATTCTTTTTGGACTTTTTAGATACTTGTCTGATCTTCAGATATTAATTCTGCCAGTTCTTTGTTTAGCTAAGAGCTCTTCATACCATCTACTGTTGCTATAAATGTTTTCATCAATTTAAAATATTATGAACCATGTGAGTTGCATATCTCATTTCCAGATTTAACTCAGTCTGACTTGGGAGTTAATGGTCATGCAGGCAACACTTATTGTAGATAATGTGCACCTTCACATTCTACCGTCAATGAATCCTGATGGATTTTCACTGAGGAGGCGTGGTAATGCAAACAACATTGATCTCAATCGTGATTTTCCAGACCAGGTATTTTCATCCTTTCATTACATGTTTGCAGATGCAATGTCCGAGTTGCAATTATTATTGAAATCTCCAATGATTTTTATCTTCTTTGAAATGGTTTTCATTGAATTCTCAGACATGCTTGAAACAATTATAATCTGTAGAAAGATTAAGATTCAAGTTTTACTGGTAATTTAATCATGATAACATATCATGAAACTGTTGGCAACAGAAGCAAAATTTCTTCATGTTCAATTTTCTATAATTGATTTGTAGTGAGAACGTGTCAGTACTACCGTATCATATGATAACATCAATCATCTAATCAAAAACTTAAATTAGTTGCTACTAGCTAGAAGGCTACAAATAATCATGCTTTAACAATTTATTTACAATCAAACCCTGTTGATCGGGTTTGACAGTTAAGAGTAAGCGATAATAGAATCTAGAGAATTAGGCTATAGATTATATGCACAAACGATTACATAAGATGATGATGATCTATGGTAAACCCTTCTCCAAGCATACACAGGAGCCAATATTCAATTCTAAACAATTATCTTCACACCTCAACTCATAAGCCTAACCTCTATTTATAACCCACTAACAAACAACTAGAGATCAATATTACCAAACTACCCTTACTAGACTCTACTATCACTACTAACTACTACCAACATATTAATATAGCTATAATTTCTATCATTACTCCCCCTTATTTAAAAGTCTTGTCCTCAAGACTTGGGAGTTAACCATTAACCCTGCCTCGCTTTAATTAATTTGCCTTCCGAACATTTGTGAGCCGGCCCATATCGATTACCCCAACGCAAACAAATTCCTTTCTTCCTACATCGTTTCCGTTCCGAGCGCGAAAAATATCAAACTCCTCAATCACGACGAAAAACATGTCCCTACTCAAGAGAATAGTAAGTTCCTGATTGGATGGCAGGGCACGAGCGCGGACTCTCGATCCTAGGATTGAGTTGACCAACCCGATTTGGGCCCCTACTGGCCCAATATGTTAGTAGCTTCAAAAGGCCCAAGGGGATTAAGATCCATTAAACGGGAAACAGAGATGTTGCTGGGATTAAGGAGAACCATCTCTTCAACGTCTTTTTCCAGAGCATCAGGAGTGGAATGTGAGCCGAAATTGAGATTCACCTTTTGAATGTCTCTAGAAGGTTCAAATCCACCGACTTCAGGCCATTGGAGCTTCTGCAAATCCACTGAAATATCCTTGGAGCCGGAGGAGGTACTAGAACTAGACAAAATAATGCCAGATGATTTCAATGGAGTCTCAACAAGTGGTTTGTCTTGTTTCTTCATCCAATCGAGAACAATTTTGCGAAATTCAATTGAAGCCGATCGATCCTCGTGCAAAAATTTGAGCGATGTTTTGATTTCTGCCACGTCTTGTTGAAGTTGAACGATCAGTTGTTCGTGAGCATCTAATTGAAAGATTTGATTTACCATGATTGATAAGGAAAACAAGGAGGCTAGGGAAAATACAGCGACTACAGGTGTAGAATCCAGCAAAATCGACATAAATGGAACGTGAATTGAAGGGTTTGAATGAATCAATTCGGACACACAATGATGAAAATGAAATCGGAGGTTAATTGGGGGGCGAATCCGGAAAATCAACCGACAAAATCTGAAATCAGCGGAAATTGTGGGGCGACGCCGGCGATTAGATCACATAGATGAAATTGGAGGTGTAGTAGGGCGGGTCAGACCAATGATGGGGTTTGACAATTGAGAGTAAGCAATAATAGAATATAGAGAATTAGGTAATAGATTATATGAGCAAACGGTTACATAAGAAGATGATGATCCAATGGTAAACCCTTCTCCAAGCATACGCAAGAGCCAATATTCAATTCTAAACATTTTTCTTCACACCTCAACTCAAACCTAACCACTATTTATAACCTACTAACAAACAACTAGAGATCAATATTACCAAACTACCCTTACTAGACTCTACCATTACTACTAACTACTACCAACATATTAATATAACTATAATTTCTTTCACCTGTACTTGAAAAGACAATTTTAGGTGAATCATCAGGCTCAAAAGTATTTCTAATTAAAAATATTCTGGGAATAGCTAGAGTTTGAACTGTTGAATCCATGATTGTGCAAAGGTGGAGCTCAAAATGCTCAGTATATTACATATAGTTTCACTGAAAATGACTTTTATATTCTTTAACAAGTACACACAGAGCAACTTTCTTCTAATTAATATTGATGAATCCATAACTTGCTACATGCATTTATTATTCTGAGTATAAAATGCTTTTTCTTCTTGATTTACAAATAATCAAATGTTTGATTGTTTCCTAATAAATTTACTCCATTATATTTGAAGAGTTACGTTCTGTTTTCGTATGTTTTTCACATATGAACTTCAGAATCATTATCACTTTCATATATGAATTCCTTCCTTTGGTTGATATAAATGACTGTTGAAAGCACTAAACTGACTTTACTTGTAGTTTTTTCAAATGAATGATGATCTTGCTGAAAGACAACCTGAGACAAAAGCGATCATGAGTTGGATAAAAAGGATGCATTTCACAGCCTCTGCTAGTCTTCATGGGGTAATTAATCTAAATTTTGTATAACTTCATTAAGCATGTATGTGATGTTCCTTTGTTTTAAGAAAGAAACTTACACAGTGGCCTTTTTTACATGTATTTAAAGGAAATAGCTTGTTTTGCCAGACATACTTGATCTTTTTTCTTAAATATTTGTTGATGTTTATATCCATGAGATAAATTAGCCGTATATTAGGCATAATTTAAGCCTTTATTTAGAAGGTAAAGTAGGGATGATTTTGTTTTGGTTTTTTATTTTCATTCTTTGATTCTCCCTTGATATGTAGCAACTAGCAAGTTGAGGAGTGTTAGTGATAGCAATCCTGTTATGATAATGATTATGACCAATACTTTTGATTGCAACAGATAGATTTGAGATATAGAATCACCGCTCAGATAACCTTAGGGCAAAAACTAATCAGAACCCAATATACAAAAAACACCACTTGAATCCGTGATTAATATATAAAGAACACCACTCAAATTTGCCAAGTTTTAACTAGTAATGAAGAAAAAGATTTTAACGAAACTTGGAAATAATTCACTCTCAAGTCTCAATCATCTGCCTCCCTTCCCTTACATTACGAAATACATAAAAGAAATAATATACATGGTCCACTAACAACTACAAACTAGGAAACATGGATTAACTTCTGTAAAAATTAATTAAACTTAGTTTAAACATGAAAATAAAGTGAACATGGATTAAACTTAGTCCACTAACAACGACAAACTAGGAAACATGGATTAACTTCTGTAAAAATTAATTAAACTTAGTTTAAACATGAAAATAAAGTGAACATGGGTAGATAGTGGCCTTCTTTAATCTTTTTGCTCTGAGCATGCTGTTAGAATTACGTGGGTTTTAAGGGGCTTTAATAGGGATCAGGTTGAGTGTTGACCCACTGAGTTGACTTGCCAGGATCCCAAACATTCCCAAACTTTGGATTTCATGTTATCTTTGGAGGAATTTATACCATCTGTTTGATTTGATTATGTTCCCTTTTAACTGGGTTTCCCTCATTATAATACATTACAAACCAATAGATAACAAACAGTCATGCCCATTAAAATCCTACTCTAACAGTAAGGTCCCCCGGTGAGATGAGGGCAAATCTTACCTCTATCCTATGAGATAGATGTTGAGTCAATCTTAAATTAAGAGGGTTTATTATGAAACTTTGGTTATTAGATTTAAAGTCTATCGGTTTTAATGGGCTAAGTCGATAGAATTAAGGATAAGCTCAGATGGAATTAAGTTTATCCATTCCTATTTTCTTGTGGTTTTCTTTTATAAATAGGAGATAGTTTTTCTTTATTCAATTGTAAGTTTTCTATCAACAGTTTAGTGGAGAAGGGATTTCCGATACATTGTGCATTTGTTATTTGATTTGATTTCTTTGATCTGGTACCAATTGCTTCAATTGGTATCAGAGCTACGTTCGAGGGACCGAACCTTGATCCAGAGGGCCGGATCAAGCACCAGCATCAAGGAAGTCAGCAATCGGAGATTTTGCAGCCGCACAAGCAACAAGAAGATCAAGAACGATGGCCGATAAGGAAGCTCCACATAATCAGTTGGCTACGACCGATCGAGGTATCAATATCCCGTTCCAATGCCCAATCCTAACCGATACAAATTACACAATTTGGTCGCTTAGGATCAAGGCAATCTTCAAAGCACAGGGAATCTGGGAGGCTATCGAACTAGGGACAGGAGTCGATCCAAGGAAGGATAATGCAGCCATTGCTCTGCTATACCAAGCACTACCGGAGGACCTGGTAATACAAGTTGCTTACTGTGAACGAGCAGCAGAGATATGGCAAGCAATCAAGACCCGGCATGTTGGAGTCGAGCGAGTCATGGAAGCCCGATTACAAACGTTGAATGTGGAGTTTGCAGCCGCAAAGATGAAGGATGGTGTCACACCCCTGCGCCGCGTGCGGAATCCACGGCGCGGTGACGTATGATCAGTTGAATCATGCACAAGTATTGAATAAGAACAACCACAATGGATTACTACATTTCATAATGTTTAGACAGTTGATTAGTTACAGACAATCTATCTACCAAAAGTAAGACAACTACAGACCCAAAATATAGTTTACAGAATAAGACTCCAAACAAGACAATTAAACATTTAGGATTTAGTGAGTTTCTATTCAATCATAGCATGTTTCTTCATCTTGTTCTATCTTAGAATGGTCTCCTTAGTTGTCCCTGAGAATGTCTTAAACCTGATTACCTGAAACACGTGAAAAGTAACTGTCAACTACAGACGTAGTTGGTGAGAACAATAGGTTTAAGCATTTGTAAACATGAGTATATGATATAAGACATAGGTAAGTTAAAGCATCATAAGATTCACACGGATGAGCTGCAACCCAAACTAACATCAAGTAAGAAAATGAGTGTAAACAGTCCAATCACTGTTCGCACGACAGCCGATAATATCAAGTCCCAAACCACGTTTGGAGTTAGATAATACGTCAGCAGTTTTGATAACCATATGACACCAGACCTGCAGTTGGCTTTTAAAAGCAAATTTAAAAGCCAACTCCATCCTGGATAAGAAAACAATGACACCAGACCTGCAGTTAGCTTTTAAAACAAATTTAAAAGCTAACTCCATCCTAGATAAGAAACAATGTGTCCGCTTTCCCTTGTTGTGATCACCCAGTACTAACGCTAATGAATATGATACTTGATGGGTTTATAAGTTTGTTTACAACAATGGACACCATGTTTTTCTGAATCTTACTTTAACCGGATGTGTTAATGTCTTATTGAAAACCTGGATTTAACTCCACGAGTTGAATCCTTTGTTTATGTAACATGAAATGAATCTCTTGATTTGAATACCATGATGTGAACAACTTGACTTGAATACCATGTTTTGAACCAATGAATTTGAATACCATGTTTTGAACCACTTGATTTGGATACCATGTTGTGAACCACTTGTTTTGAATACCATGATGTGATTACCTTGTGTAATAACAAGGTTTATAACTAAAGGTTTTGTAAAATCCTTTAAAAGAACATTTGAGTAAAACTGTTATAAAACATTTCAAGAAAACATTATAAAATCCTTTTTAGTAATAAGGGTTTAATAGTAAATAATTCCTTTAAAACAGTTGACAATATTCCTTAAACAGTTGAAGAATCACTTGGATTCATAAGATAAACCTGTAATGTTTATGAATGCACATAAACTGTGCAATGAAACAAGATTAAAATAGCGGTTTTGATCACGTGTTCCACCCCAAAACAGTTATAAAACAGTAAAAGAGGGGCTAAAGTTCTCACCTGTCTGCAGTAGACTCTGAACTTAAACAATTAGCAAGTAGCAAACAGGACTTCTAACTGTTTCCTATAACATTGTAATCATACATAAGATATAGGATTTATAATTGTATAACTTTGATTCATTGATTGACTTGTGTTCTCATGATTTTGATTGTTGTGAAAACTTGAATGTTATGCTTTGAGTCATTTGATTGATCATGGGTCCAAGAAACTTATGAAATGCTCTTTGATGCATAATTCTTATGCATAAATGATATTTGTTTGACAATTTGATAACCATTGATTAATCATGACTTATGAAAAGGTGTTCCAATTGTTTAAGCTCATGAGATTGTAACTTGATCCCGTTATTATTTTAAGTTGCCACTTAACCCAAATTAAGATCAAATTACAATCGCTTTGGGTGGTGGCCTACAATGGGCCTTAAGCCCATAATTTTGATAATAGGCTTAAATGGAAATCCATGGGCCAATTGTATATGATATTGAACCGAGTAAACGTGATGTTGGTCCAATAACGTGTACATAGGCTTTATAACATGCCAAAGGCAATATCGAGCCAACTAGGATCATAGTGGCCGAATGGGCTTGGATTGGGCCTAACGGATTTAAATGGGCCAAACAATGTAGATGTAGACCATGTAAGTTTCCTTAGTGATATTGGGCCAATTACTAATGGATTGGGCTGATTACAACTGGTTTGGGCCGAAAGTCTAGTGGGCTGCCAACTTAGGCAGCGAACCCTTCCTGTTGGTGGCCTAAGGTTCGGCTACAAGTGATGGTTCGTCCCTACAACCAAATGGTTCGGTGAGGATAAGATGTTCAAGGGTTCGGCCAAGTCATAAGGCTCATGATAGTTCGCTGCTAGTGCTGATTGGACAAGAGTTCGCCTAAACCGATGGTTCGTCTGCATGGGCATGATCTAGAGGGTTCGTGGTATGCACAGGGGTTCACCACACTGACCAACGAACCATACAAGGTTCGTTTGCATGACCAGGGTTCGTGGATGTGATTAGGGTTCGCTGTGCATGCCACGAACCATGCAAGGTTCGTGAAGGATCTTCATGTAGGGTTCGTGGAAGAGAGCTGGTTCGACAAGGGTTCGTGATGGCTTGATGATTCGACACAGGTTCGTGAGATCCTTCCCTAAGGGTTCGGCAGAAGGTTGACGAACCATGCTGGTTCGTGGGGATCCATTAGGGTTCGGCCGGCTGTGAATGCAGGTTTGGCCGCCGAACCTGCTATCATCATCATCACCATCATCGATCACTTGTATCCAGACCTCGATCTAATCTAAACCAGCATCAGGAAATGTTTCTAGGGTCTCGAAAATGAGTGTGGATGACTAGATCCGGCTAAGGGTCGAGTTTAAACAAACCCATGACCGAAAACCCTCTTTTTCCAGATTTTCAACCGAGCATACCTCGTTTTTGGCTGGATAATTCTGCTATTTTCTTGTACAATCTTGTAGAGAATGTCGAGAGCTTCGCGTGGGTTCGAGAATCACCAAAATCCGTTGAGAAACGAGCGAGATACAAGCGTTTAAAGTGGGTTTTCTAGAGAGAGAAAGGGGTAGCCGGAAATCAAGAGAGAGAAGTGGTTGTTGGTGATGAAAGTGAAAGAAATGGCCTTATTCAAGGCATTTATAGTCCGGGTAGTATCCGGGTTCGTTTCGGTTGCTCGGTTCGCGTTTCCGGAACGTAACGCGTATTTTACGCGGTTTTAAAGTAAAAGAGTTGTTAAACTCATTAAAATGATGAGTTTCAAAATTGTAAAAATATAAAATAATTAATATAATTATTTTACTCTTCGTGTGTTGTCGGATCGTTAAACATTCACAATTTACGTGTATACCCGCAATCGCGTACGTTTTCCGATCGTATTAAAATATTTAAAGTCGTTTAATCATAATTATAAGTTCAACATTCGTATCATTATGGATCGTCACCCATAACTATACTCAGTCTCGCTTACAGATTACGATTTTTGTTGAATTTATTAATTGTTATAATATTCGTCTCGACACTACGCACTAACACTAACCTGTTACACCGAACGCAGTATATATATAGGGCTCACTCTCGCTGCCCACCACTGTTTCGATATAACCAGTTACTGCTCTTGCCTAGTGTAATCGACTGTAATAAATAATAAATACTTGTTTTCTGACTACTAAGATCCTGTAACACACAAGCACACATTATGAACATACTGAAACACATTGATTGAACTGAAACTGAACAGACACTGTTCTAACACTGTTTACAACTACATGACTATATGCACAAATGTTACAGTCTCCCCTAGTTAAGGGAATATCGTCCCGAAATTAACTAGCCGAAGATACTGTAAAAAGATGAGGGTACTTAAGCTTCATCTGGTCTTCACGTTCCCAGGTGAACTCAGCACCGCGTTTGCCCTCCCATCGCACTTTCACGATCGGGATACGGCTGCGTTTAAGTTTCTTGACCCCATGATCCATGATCTCAACTGGACGTTCAATGAATTGCATGTTGTTCTGAATCTGTATGTCTTCCAGTGGAATCTGAACATCATGATCCGCCAAGCATTTCTTAAGATTTGATACATGAAAAGTATCATGAACATTGCTTAGCTCCACTGGAAGTTTGAGTTTGTAGGCTACGGGACCGATCCGTTCCAGGATCTCAAAAGGTCCAACGTACCTTGGTGCAAGTTTCCCTTTCTTCCCGAATCGGACAACGCCTTTCCAGGGAGAAACTTTGAGTAAGACTCGGTCACCGACTTGGAACTCAAGCGGTTTCCGACGTCGATCAGCATAACTCTTCTGCCGATCTCGTGCAGCCTTAAGCCGTGACTGAATGATTGTGATCTTGTCTGATGTTTCCTGAATGAGTTCTGGTCCTACGACCTGTGAGTCACCAATCTCGGTCCAACAGACCGGTGATCGGCACTTTCGACCATATAGAGCTTCGAATGGTGCACATTGAATGCTCGTATGGTAGCTATTGTTATATGAAAACTCAATGAGTGGGAGATGAGTGTCCCAACTTCCACCGAAGTCAATGACACAAGAACGGAGCATGTCCTCAAGTGTTTGGATAGTCCTCTCACTTTGGCCGTCGGTTTGGGGATGATACGCCGTGCTAAGATTAACACGCGTTCCCAAAGCCTTTTGCAATGATTGCCAAAAGCGAGAAGTAAAGCGACTATCACGATCAGATATGATTGATGTTGGTGTACCATGACGTGCAATGATTTCGTTGATGTACAATGTGGATAACTTCTCCATCTTGTAATCCTCTCGGATAGGGAGAAAATGAGCAGATTTGGTGAGTCGATCAACGATCACCCAAATCGAATCGAAACCTCGCGGAGTTCTCGGCAACTTGGTTATGAAATCCATGGAAATTTGTTCCCATTTCCATTGAGGAATTTCAGGTTGCTGCAGAAGTCCCGAAGGCTTTTGATGTTCTGCTTTGACCTTTGAACAAGTAAGACATTTTCCCACGTACAGTGCTATGTCTTTCTTCATTCCCGGCCACCAGTAAGATGTCCTCAAGTCCTGATACATCTTGTCGGCTCCAGGATGAACTGAGTATCGCGACTTATGAGCCTCATCACAGATGAGTGTGCGCAATTCTTCAGACTTTGGAATCCAAATGCGGCCGTTGAGATATAACAACCCATCAGCTCGAGGTTCTAGTTTCTTCTCAATACCACAATCCAAGTCTGTCTTGAGTTGATTATCTGTTACTACTTGTTGTTGTGCAATACGAATCAAGTCTTTCAAGTTTGGCTGTGTGTTGATCTCCATGGCTCTTACACGAATCGGTTTGACTGGTTCCTTGCGACTAAGAGCATCCGCCACCACATTGGCTTTACCCGGATGGTAACGAATCTCGCAGTCGTAATCAGTTAGAAGCTCAACCCAACGTCGTTGTCTCATGTTGAGTTCTTTCTGATTGAGAATGTGCTGCAGGCTCTTGTGATCCGTATAGATGACACATTTAGTACCGTACAGGTAGTGTCTCCAAATCTTCAATGCAAAGACCACAGCCCCTAACTCAAGGTCATGAGTAGTGTAATTCTTCTCGTGAACCTTAAGTTGTCTTGAAGCATAAGCAATGACCTTGTCCCGTTGCATAAGTACACAACCGAGACCAAGGTTTGAAGCATCACAGTAGACAATGAAATCATCACTGCCTTCTGGAAGACTAAGGATAGGGGAATTGCATAACTTCTGTTTAAGAAGTTGAAATGCATCTTCTTGTTTCTGTCCCCATATGAATGCTTGACTTTTCTGAGTCAATGTAGTGAGTGGCAAGGCAATCTTAGAGAAATTTGCAATAAATCTCCTATAATAACCTGCCAGACCCAGAAATGAACGAATCTCTGTGGAGTAGATGGAGTAGTCCAGTTCTTAATCGCCTCAATCTTGGCTGGATCTACATGAATTCCATCTTTGTTTATGACATGTCCTAAGAAGTGAACTTCCTTTAGCCAAAATTCACACTTTGAGAATTTAGCATAAAGTTGTTCCTCTCTTAGTAGTTCCAAGACTTTCTTCAAATGATCCTCATGTTCTCGTTCTGACTTGGAATAAATCAGTATATCATCAATAAAGACGATAACAAACTGATCCAAGTAAGGCCTGCAGACTCGATTCATCAAGTCCATGAACACTGCGGGTGCATTGGTCAGCCCAAATGGCATAACCACAAACTCATAGTGTCCATATCGAGTCCTAAATGCCGTCTTTGGTATATCCTCATCATTTACTCTCAACTGATGATACCCGGATCGTAAATCAATCTTAGAAAAGCAAGTTGCTCCCTGTAATTGATCAAATAGATCATCGATCCTAGGTAGAGGATATCTGTTCTTGATTGTTAACTTGTTCAGCTCACGATAATCTATGCACATGCGAAATGAACCGTCTTTCTTCTTGACAAATAGAACCGGAGCTCCCCATGGAGAGAAACTCGGTCTAATGAACCCTTTGTCTAGAAGTTCTTGAAGCTGACTAGACAGTTCTTGCATCTCAGACGGTGCTAACCGATACGGTGACTTCGCCACTGGGTTTGCTCCAGGGACGAGATCAATTCTAAACTCCACTTGTCGGACTGGTGGTAGTCCAGGCAAGTCTTCTGGAAATACGTCTGGATAGTCTTTGATAACCGGTACGTCTCCAACTGCTTTCTTGTCAGGTTTCTTTTCCACCACGTGAGCTAAGAATGCATAATATTTCTTTTTCAAATACTTCCTCGCCTTGATGCACGATACAATCTTCAATCCGCGGCAGGGTTTCTCACCGTAGACTATCATCGTTTCGCCGGACGGTAGGGGAATCGAATGAGTTTCTCCGAGCATACGATTTCAGCATTATTCTTAGATAACCAATCCATTCCTACCACTACTTCGAAGCTTCCGAGAGTCATAGGAATGAGATCGATGGAAAAGAGATGGTCATTTAATCTTAGCTCACAAGCATGAATTATGGAATCTACAACTATGGTCTTACCATTCGCTACTTCTACAGTATAGGGAGCAGTAAGTGTGGATAGTTGCATATTAAGCAAAGAAGCAGTATGAGCAGAGATAAAACTTTTATCAGCACCAGTATCAAATATGATAGGAACATAGTGATCATTGATAAGAAATGTACCCGTGATGACTGCCGGCTCCTCACGTGCTTCTGCAGTTCCAATCACAAAAGCACGAGCAGCAGCAGTATTGTTATTGAGTTTTGGACACTGGTTTCTGAAGTGCCCTTCTGCCCCACAATTATAGCAGGCTCTTCCACCTGCAGCAGTAGAAGTTGTGGCAGCAGTTGTTGCAGCAATAAGATGAGCAGATCGACAAGTCGCTGCAAAGTGTCCCATACGCCCACACTTGAGACACTTCTTGCATGGAGTATTGGGCAGATGATGGTACTGGCATTTGGTGCAGAGTGGAAACGAACCAGTGTACTGCTTTCTGACATTAGCGGGTTGTGGCATAGCAGTGAGGGGAGTAGCATGAGTAGGTGCAGCCGCAGTCAACGCTGCAAAGTTCTTGATTGTTTTCTGTTTCTTCTTCTTATGATGGTGCTGTTCAGGCTTCTTGCCTTCCTCAATCTGTGCCCTTTTGAATCCCTTTCGGGTGAGCACCCCAGATTTCACATACTCTTCAGTAAGAGTAGCACCCAGTTGTATCGCAGCTTCCAAAGTAGTGGGGTTGTTCCCCATAACAGTTCCTCTAACCACTAGAGGCAAGCCTTCGATGTATTTCTCTATCCTGCGGGATAGAGGAGTAACCAGATGTGGTACCAAAATGCACAACTCATGAAAACGAGTTGTATACTTGGCATTTTCGCCACTATCCTGCACCAGATTCCACATCTCCACTTCCAGTTTCTTTAGCTCGTGACGTGGACAAAACTTTTCCACCAGTAAGTTCTTGAATCCATTCCATGGTAAGGCTAGAGCGACTTCACGTCCTCTGGTGTTCTTCTCAGAATTCCACCAGGTGAGTGCGCCCTTGTGAAATGCACTCGAGGCCATCTTGACCTTTAGATTTTCAGGGCATCCAGTGAAGTCTAGAATGTCTTCGATACTTTCCAGCCATTGCAGTAGGCCGGTAGCTCCTTCGGTACCAGAGTACTTAGGAGGCTTAGCATCGTTGAACTGCTTGAAAGTAAAGTTAGCAGTTCCAGCGTTTGTGGCATTTGAGTTGTGTGCAGAATCACCGGTACTTCCCCGAAGATTCTGGGTAATATCAGTGACCATACCCGGGATTACATCACTCATGTGAACAGCGATAGCTCGAGCAATCTTGTTAATTTCATCATCATTACCGCTTGTCGAACCCCCAGCATTTGGGTCTCGTCGAGGAGGCATTCTACGAATAGAAGCCACAAGCGGGTCAGTAATGAGAATGGATACAATTGAATTTTCATGATAAGGTCAGTAATATATCCATACTACTAGTATTATCATTCAATTGTAATATGATCCAGTACACGTATAAGTTATCAACTTATTTGTATACTTATCATGTGAATATGTACGATGTCTCATGATCTCTCCACCAAACCTACACACTGACACTTTCCCGATATACCGAAAATAGCTTATATATAGGGCTCACTCTCGCTGCCCACCACCGTTTCGGTATACCACGATCATGCCCTTGCTAGCATTTGGCAACACGTTTGTACTGATTTCCATGTGTTTTCCATTGATTAAGAATCCCATGATCTTTGAGCAACTTGAACTATGATTGATTCCATGATTGAACTATGATTATGTTATGCGTGCACCTACTAACAGTTGTTAACATGTAGAACTAAATCATACGTGTGCTCTACACTTTCCTGTTAACTTATGCCAGTAAGTACTAATGATGTAATCACTTAAGAATTTCACTTAAGGTTTACATTTATGATATGTTCACAACTTGGTTGATTCACCATAATGTCTGGTTCATCCAAGTTTGAATTTCATTATGATTTGATTCACCAATGATTGTTTCCCAAATGATTGTATCCCATGTGTTTTGACTAATGTTCCATGTGTCCAGTTGATCCCGAATCCTCACTCCAAATACAAACGCCGGATTCCCCCTAACATACTGAAATAAGCTTATATATAGGGTAAGCTCTCACCGACCCACCACTTACCTCAACACGTCAGCGTTAATCCGTCGTCTATATTTGGGGCTAAGATTCCAACTGTTGATTGATTATGATTGTCTCATGATTTCTCTTGTTCCTTGATTCTGTTTATGATTGTGTAAACCATGGTCCTTAATTTACTAGAAACTAAGACCTTAGGTTTATGTATATGTGTCCTAGGTTAATCAACCTAGTTTCCCAATACTTACAGTACTGAGCATAATGATTTCCTGTGAGAACTTCAACTAAAGAATACTGTTACACAGATTCTAAGTTATAAAGTTCCTATGATAATGAATCCATGATAATGATAACAATGACAAGGATTTCAAATCTAAGTTCTAAATTAATAGACCTCAACCTTTGAATTCCTATAGTGATATGACAAGGATCTCAAATCCAAGTTCTAAGTTAATAGATCTTGATCTGTGAATCCTATAATGAATATGACAAGGATCTCAAATCCAAGTTCTAAATTAATAGATCTTGACCTTTGAATCCTATAATGAATATGACAAGGATCTCAAATCCAAGTTCTAAATTAATAGATCTTGACCTTTGAATCCTATAATGAATATGACAAGGATCTCAAATCCAAGTTCTAAATTAATAGATCTTGACCTTTGAATCCTATAATGAATATGACAAGGATCTCAAATCCAAGTTCTAAATTAATAGATCTTGACCTTTGAATCCTATAATGATCTCTGTGTGAGAATTTCAGATCAAGGATACTAAGAATATAGATCCTTGCCTCTGAAATCCTTAAATGCATATGTGTGAGAATTTAATCCGGTTTCTAAAATTATAGAATTCCGGTTCAAATTCTTTGACTCGATGTCTAATCTTAGAAAAATGTCCCTAAGATCTTTCAAGCTTATTGTAGACTTAATGCTCACTTAAGTTACTTAGATCCTAAGTATCCTCAAGCCTATAGCACTTAGTCCTATTGGGTAGCTTAGGTTATAGTCTAGGTCATTAAACATTGGGTTTTTCCTAGTTCTCTACAACCTTGGCTCTGATACCAACCTGTCACACCCCTGCGCCGCGTGCGGAATCCACGGCGCGGTGACGTATGATCAGTTGAATCATGCACAAGTATTGAATAAGAACAACCACAATGGATTACTACATTTCATAATGTTTAGACAGTTGATTAGTTACAGACAATCTATCTACCAAAAGTAAGACAACTACAGACCCAAAATATAGTTTACAAAATAAGACTCCAAACAAGACAATTAAACATTTAGGATTTAGTGAGTTTCTATTCATCCTAGCATGTTTCTTCATCTTGTTCTATCTTAGAATGGTCTCCTTAGTTGTCCCTGAGAATGTCTTAAACCTGATTACCTGAAACACGTGAAAAGTAACTGTCAACTACAGACGTAGTTGGTGAGAACAATAGGTTTAAGCATTTGTAAACATGAGTATATGATATAAGACATAGGTAAGTTAAAGCATCATAAGATTCACACGGATGAGCTGCAACCCAAACTAACATCAAGTAAGAAAATGAGTGTAAACAGTCCAATCACTGTTCGCACGACAGCCGATAATATCAAGTCCCAAACCACGTTTGGAGTTAGATAATACGTCAGCAGTTTTGATAACCATATGACACCAGACCTGCAGTTGGCTTTTAAAAGCAAATTTAAAAGCCAACTCCATCCTGGATAAGAAAACAATGACACCAGACCTGCAGTTAGCTTTTAAAACAAATTTAAAAGCTAACTCCATCCTGGATAAGAAACAATGTGTCCGCTTTCCCTTGTTGTGATCACCCAGTACTAACGCTAATGAATATGATACTTGATGGGTTTATAAGTTTGTTTACAACAATGGACACCATGTTTTTCTGAATCTTACTTTAACCGGATGTGTTAATGTCTTATTGAAAACCTGGATTTAACTCCACGAGTTGAATCCTTTGTTTATGTAACATGAAATGAATCTCTTGATTTGAATACCATGATGTGAACAACTTGACTTGAATACCATGTTTTGAACCAATGAATTTGAATACCATGTTTTGAACCACTTGATTTGGATACCATGTTGTGAACCACTTGTTTTGAATACCATGATGTGATTACCTTGTGTAATAACAAGGTTTATAACTAAAGGTTTTGTAAAATCCTTTAAAAGAACATTTGAGTAAAACTGTTATAAAACATTTCAAGAAAACATTATAAAATCCTTTTTAGTAATAAGGGTTTAATAGTAAATAATTCCTTTAAAACAGTTGACAATTCCTTAAACAGTTGAAGAATCACTTGGATTCATAAGATAAACCTGTAATGTTTATGAATGCACATAAACTGTGCAATGAAACAAGATTAAAATAGCGGTTTTGATCACGTGTTCCACCCCAAAACAGTTATAAAACAGTAAAAGAGGGGCTAAAGTTCTCACCTGTCTGCAGTAGACTCTGAACTTAAACAATTAGCAAGTAGCAAACAGGACTTCTAACTGTTTCCTATAACATTGTAATCATACATAAGATATAGGATTTATAATTGTATAACTTTGATTCATTGATTGACTTGTGTTCTCATGATTTTGATTGTTGTGAAAACTTGAATGTTATGCTTTGAGTCATTTGATTGATCATGGGTCCAAGAAACTTATGAAATGCTCTTTGATGCATAATTCTTATGCATAAATGATATTTGTTTGACAATTTGATAACCATTGATTAATCATGACTTATGAAAAGGTGTTCCAATTGTTTAAGCTCATGAGATTGTAACTTGATCCCGTTATTATTTTAAGTTGCCACTTAACCCAAATTAAGATCAAATTACAATCGCTTTGGGTGGTGGCCTACAATGGGCCTTAAGCCCATAATTTTGATAATAGGCTTAAATGGAAATCCATGGGCCAATTGTATATGATATTGAACCGAGTAAACGTGATGTTGGTCCAATAACGTGTACATAGGCTTTATAACATGCCAAAGGCAATATCGAGCCAACTAGGATCATAGTGGCCGAATGGGCTTGGATTGGGCCTAACGGATTTAAATGGGCCAAACAATGTAGATGTAGACCATGTAAGTTTCCTTAGTGATATTGGGCCAATTACTAATGGATTGGGCTGATTACAACTGGTTTGGGCCGAAAGTCTAGGGGCCAACTTAGGCAGCGAACCCTTCCTGTTGGTGGCCTAAGGTTCGGCTACAAGTGATGGTTCGTCCCTACAACCAAATGGTTCGGTGAGGATAAGATGTTCAAGGGTTCGGCCAAGTCATAAGGCTCATGATAGTTCGCTGCTAGTGCTGATTGGACAAGAGTTCGCCTAAACCGATGGTTCGTCTGCATGGGCATGATCTAGAGGGTTCGTGGTATGCACAGGGGTTCACCACACTGACCAACGAACCATACAAGGTTCGTTTGCATGACCAGGGTTCGTGGATGTGATTAGGGTTCGCTGTGCATGCCACGAACCATGCAAGGTTCGTGAAGGATCTTCATGTAGGGTTCGTGGAAGAGAGCTGGTTCGACAAGGGTTCGTGATGGCTTGATGATTCGACACAGGTTCGTGAGATCCTTCCCTAAGGGTTCGGCAGAAGGTTGACGAACCATGCTGGTTCGTGGGGATCCATTAGGGTTCGGCCGGCTGTGAATGCAGGTTTGGCCGCCGAACCTGCTATCATCATCATCACCATCATCGATCACTTGTATCCAGACCTCGATCTAATCTAAACCAGCATCAGGAAATGTTTCTAGGGTCTCGAAAATGAGTGTGGATGACTAGATCCGGCTAAGGGTCGAGTTTAAACAAACCCATGACCGAAAACCCTCTTTTTCCAGATTTTCAACCGAGCATACCTCGTTTTTGGCTGGATAATTCTGCTATTTTCTTGTACAATCTTGTAGAGAATGTCGAGAGCTTCGCGTGGGTTCGAGAATCACCAAAATCCGTTGAGAAACGAGCGAGATACAAGCGTTTAAAGTGGGTTTTCTAGAGAGAGAAAGGGGTAGCCGGAAATCAAGAGAGAGAAGTGGTTGTTGGTGATGAAAGTGAAAGAAATGGCCTTATTCAAGGCATTTATAGTCCGGGTAGTATCCGGGTTCGTTTCGGTTGCTCGGTTCGCGTTTCCGGAACGTAACGCGTATTTTACGCGGTTTTAAAGTAAAAGAGTTGTTAAACTCATTAAAATGATGAGTTTCAAAATTGTAAAAATATAAAATAATTAATATAATTATTTTACTCTTCGTGTGTTGTCGGATCGTTAAACATTCACAATTTACGTGTATACCCGCAATCGCGTACGTTTTCCGATCGTATTAAAATATTTAAAGTCGTTTAATCATAATTATAAGTTCAACATTCGTATCATTATGGATCGTCACCCATAACTATACTCAGTCTCGCTTACAGATTACGATTTTTGTTGAATTTATTAATTGTTATAATATTCGTCTCGACACTACGCACTAACACTAACCTGTTACACCGAACGCAGTATATATATAGGGCTCACTCTCGCTGCCCACCACTGTTTCGATATAACCAGTTACTGCTCTTGCCTAGTGTAATCGACTGTAATAAATAATAAATACTTGTTTTCTGACTACTAAGATCCTGTAACACACAAGCACACATTATGAACATACTGAAACACATTGATTGAACTGAAACTGAACAGACACTGTTCTAACACTGTTTACAACTACATGACTATATGCACAAATGTTACAGATGGAGAAAAAGTTGACGACTTTGCAGCAAAACTATCGGGTTTTGCCTCCAGATCGGCATCACTCGAGAAACCCATTGAGGAAACCAACTTGGTAAGAAAGCTACTCACGGGGCTGCCAGAAAAATTCATCAACATAGCTGCAACAATTGAGCAGCTTGTTGATCTCAACACGGTCAAGTTCCAGGAGGTAATAGGGAGACTTAAAGCATATGAAGAAAGAACCAGGAGCACCAAGCCAAACCATGACCAACTGCTGTTATCCTATGAAGAATGGGATCAGAAGAGGAAACAAGCAAAAGGCCAAGGCCGGGGCCGAGGGACTGGCCAAGAAACAAAGGAAAGAGGCCGTGGTCGCGGGCGCGGGGGTGGTCGAGGCAGAGAAGTGGGCCGCGGGCAGACCTCCAAGGAAGGGGCTCATGAACCAGAGAAGAAAGATCGGTCAAAGCTACAATGCTTTAGATGTGATGCCTTTGGTCACTTCTCAGCCGACTGCCCAACCAGGCAAAACGAAGAAAAGGTCAACCTGGCTCAGGCAAATGCAGATGGACCTGCCCTATTGATGTCAGTTGCTGAACAGATCAAGAGAGAACTGATCTATGTCAATGAAGACAAAGTACTCCCTGCAAGGTATGAGTCTCTCAATGAGGGTGGATGTGTGTGGTACTTGGACACAGGGGCAACGAATCATATGACAGGAAATAGGGAGTTATTCTCAGTCCTTGATACAAGTGTAGGAGGGGAGGTACGCTTTGGAGACAACTCCTGTGTTAAGATTGAAGGTAGAGGTTCCATCCTACTCGAGTGCAAGAATGGAGAACAGAGACTTCTGACTGACATCTTGTATATTCCCTATCTGAAGGCAAACGTGTTCAGCATTGGGCAAGCCGAGGAAGGGGGATGCGAGATCTCCATCAAAGATGGGGTGTTAGCCATCTTTGAACAAGATGGGACCTTGCTGATGAAGACCAGCAGATCACCAAACAGACTGTACCGGATCAGCCTGAAGGTTGGGTCACCAATCTGCCTTTTGTCCAAAGCAGGAGATGAAGCTTGGCTGTGGCACTCTCGGCTTGGGCATGTTAACTTCGACACCATCAAGAGGCTGGGAACGAGCGGCTTGGCCCAAGGAGTCCCTCCCATTGAACATCCTTCACAACTTTGCGAAGCCTGTTTAGCGAGAAAGCACACAAGGCAAAGTTTCCCAAGCCAAAGCTTTTTTAGGGCTGAGGCACCTCTGGATCAAGTCTACGCAGACTTGTGCGGACCTATAACACCTGCCACCAATGCTGGGAACACGTACATTCTACTGTTTGTCGATGACAACAGCAGATTTATGTGGCCCTACATGCTGAAAACCAAGGATGAAGCGCTGGAAAAGTTCAAGAACTTCAAAGCGCTGGTGGAGAACCAATATAGAAAGAAGATAAAGGTGCTTCGAACAGACCGGGGTGGAGAATTTACCTCCAACGAGTTCAAGGAATTTTGTGAACAATCCGGGATCACAAGGCAGCTAACTGCACCATATACCCCTCAACAAAACGGCATCGTTGAGAGGAGGAATCGAACTGTAATGAGCACAACTAGAAGTATCTTAAATGCAATGAAGATGCCTCAAGAGTTCTGGGCAGAAGCAGTAAGGCACTCCATCTATGTCTTGAACCGGCTACCAACGAAAATACTCAAGGATCAAACACCCTACGAAGCCCTAAAGGGAAGCAAGCCACGGGTCGACCATCTAAAGGTATTTGGATGTGTTGGGTTTGTAAAAACTCCCTCACAACTCACAAGGAAGCTTGACGATAGAAGCAAAGCCATGGTACATTTGGGGATCGAGCCTGGAACAAAAGCCTATCGCATGTATGATGTTGAAGGAAGACGAGTGGTGGTAAGTCGGGATGTGGTGTTCAATGAGACTCAAGGCTGGGATTGGAACAAATACCAAGATCAGGACTATTCTAGCCAAGCAGAATTTGTAATACACCCAACCACTCTCGAAGATGACCCAAGCAATTCTGAAAGAGGAAGGCAAATCTCTGACTTCAGCAGCCCAGCAAGACCTGAAGTTGGAAGTCCGGCCTAGAGAAACAGCCCACTCTTCGCAGGAGAAACCTCCTCAAGCTCAACTGGCTCCAGCTTCAGCAGCCCCAAGTCAACAGTTGCTGGTCGTGGCCCCATGCTACCAGAATCCGCAACTCGGATATATGGAAGCTCTGATCCCTCTGTGGCTGAAAGGGAAACGTATGATGATACCCCTCCACAAGGAACTAAGAGCCTGCATGAAATATATGAGCTGCTGCTCACCGAAGGAGAACCATCAAGCTACAAGGAAGCCGCAGACAATAAAGAATGGGAACGAGCCATGGAAACTGAGTTGGCCTCAATCGAGAAGAATCACACGTGAGAGTTGACTAACCTACCCTCGGGACACCGGCCCATTGGTTTAAAGTGGGTCTACAAGATCAAAAGGAATGCAAGTGGTGATATAACCCGGCACAAGGCAAGACTAGTAGCAAAAGGCTACATTCAACAGTTCGGTGTAGACTACGAGGAAGTATTCGCGCCTGTGGCTAGGCTGGAAACTGTACGGCTCATCCTAGCACTAGCAGCTCAAAGGTGCTGGGATGTTCACCATCTAGACGTGAAGACTGCATTCCTTCACGGGGAATTGAAAGAAGAGGTATTCGTGTCACAACCTGAGGGCTATGTGAAGAAAGGCAAGGAAAGAATGGTGTACAAGCTGTCAAAAGCCCTCTACGGACTGAAGCAGGCTCCCCGAGCCTGGAACACAAAGCTGGATAGTGTTCTAAAGGAGTGTGACTTTCAAAAATGCAAATTGGAGCATGCGGTTTATGTAAAAATGTCACGAGAAGGATCACTGCTGGTGGGCATCTATGTGGACGACCTCATTGTGACTGGAACAAGTATCGAGTTGATTGAAAGGTTCAAAAGACAAATGGAAAGAAGATTTGAAATGAGTGATTTGGGTCCATTATCGTATTACCTTGGCTTAGAGGTAATGCAGGAAGAGGATGGAATCAAGATCAAGCAGTCAAGTTATGCCAAGAAGATCTTGCAGCAAGAGGGTATGTGGGAGTGCAACCCTACGAAGTATCCAATGGAACCGGGTCTAACGCTTGCGAAGGATGATGGCAGTAACTTGGTAGATGCAACTACATATCGAAGAACAGTGGGATGTCTTCGGTACCTGACTCACTCGAGGCCTGACCTTGCATATTCTGTAGGATATGTAAGCAGATATATGCAAGCTCCAAGGAGTACACATGCTCAAGCAGTAAAGCAGATCCTTCGATACATCAAAGGGACTACAGATCTGGGCATTCTTTACAAGAAAAATGGAAGCAACAGCCTGATAGGTTTCAGCGATAGCAGTCTGTTGGCAGATAGTGATGATGGAAAAGGTACTACCGGGTTGGTGTTCTACTTTGATGATGGTCCCATCAGTTGGTGTTCCCAAAAGCAACCAACTGTCGCATTATCATCTTGCGAGTCAGAGTTCATGGCTGCCACTATGGCAGCATGTCAAGCTATATGGCTGAAAGGGTTGTTAGCTGAAATTACAGGAGCAAGAGAAGAGGTGATTATCATTCGGGTAGACAACAAGTCAGCAATTGATCTTATGAAAAACCCTGTTTTTCATGGAAGGAGTAAACACATAGACCGAAAATACCATTTTATCAGAGAATGCGTGGAAAAGAACAAAATAAAGGTTGAGTATGTAAGTGGAGATCAACAACCAGCCGACATTCTAACCAAAGCCCTTCCAAGGATAAAATTTATTGAGATGCGGGAAGTTCTTGGAGTCAAGCTGATGGAAAGTAAATGAAGACCAAGGTGGATTTAAGATTGAGGGGGTGATTGTTGAGTCAATTTTAAATTAAGAGGGTTTATTATGAAACTTTGGTTATTAGATTTAAAGTCTATCGGTTTTAATGGGCTAAGTCGATAGAATTAAGGATAAGCTCAGATGGAATTAAGTTTATCCATTCCTATTTTCTTGTGGTTTTCTTTTATAAATAGGAGATAGTTTTTCTTTATTCAATTGTAAGTTTTCTATCAACAGTTTATTGGAGAAGGGATTTCCGATACATTGTGCATTTGTTATTTGATTTGATTTCTTTGATCTGGTACCAATTGCTTCAATAGATAGGCTGCGCCTACAGAGACCCCTGACTTGGAATTTACAACCCAAAATTTATATACTTTAAAGCTTTGTACAACCAATTTAATCTACCACCTGTACACTGGATTTTTTATTTATTTTCTTATTTTGAAGTTCAATCAGTACTCTTCTTTTTGCCAATCACTGCTACCAATTAAGAAATGAGTTGGACACACACGGTATTGTTCATGAAGCATGATACTCTGAAGATCAGGACCAGTGTTTGTAATCTATGTTTATTAGAAATCTTAATTTGAGGCACCACGCATGGTGGTTCACATGGAACAGATCACATTTGATCTTAAAATATTCCACAAACACCAAGACCTGAAGAAAGAATGTTCAGAAATTCAAATGAAAATGAAATTTTTAATAAGCTCCGCCCCTTATTGAAAAATCAAAAGAAATAAAGAAAAAAGCGCTAACGCGCCTTGACTTTTTTGAGGAGATATAAAAAGAAGCAACCTTATCTTCTTATCCATTGAAGAAATTGCCAAATATTTTCCTTCTTTTTATCTTTTTGTTTTATAGTCCTTGATCCTTGACCAGAACCCTCATTTGGGTTTGAAGTTTTGAGACTCCTGCCTTTTTAAACTTCTTGTTTTTGTTTCCATTTTTATCATTTTATGTATACCCTCACTGTTTTTGTTTCCATTTTTATCATTTTATGTATACCCTCACTAAAAGTGACACTTTTATCTTCTGGGTCATCCTGAAATAATTTAATTTTTCCTTGTAAAGACGCCTTAACTACTTTACTTATTTGCCCATTAGCCATATGTTCCTGTAGTTTTCTCAATTGTCTTACAAAAAGCGTACTATTATTATTTTTAGTTATCCAAAGATTGTGCAATTCTCCAATTGGATTTTGTATTCCTGGCAAGATTCAATGCTGTAGACATGTGGTTTCTCAACAATGAGCTTGGTATTAAAAATAGTGGTTGAGGCGTGCATGATGCATTAGGCTTAAGGCGCATCTGGAAAACACCTTAGGGCCTTGAGCCGGCTTCTCATGCACATATGGGTCAAAATTGATAAACATTAGTCAAGACAACGGTATGTAGGAGGGTTATATGTAGAAACAACCAATGGGATTAAGAGATTATGAATGATATACATGATAAAAAAAGCCAATATGTAAATAAGATGATAATTATTTGGCATAAATGCCTCCGAGTGTTAGGAACCAAGTGGCGTAGCAGAAACAACAACACACAATACACATGAAAAGAAGAACAAGAAATAAATTTCTAAACTTAAACTAATCAACCATGTTTCATAGAGCCAATATCCATGCCACGTGTAAAGAGCTCAAAGCTTCAGGGTTAATGCTTTCTTTAAATGAAGCCAGAGTATAAATCCTTTAAAGTATATTTCTTTTATTTCTCAGGGAGCACTTGTTGCAAATTATCCATGGGATGGGACCCAAGATAAGAGGTGAACTTTCTGATCCTGATGCGTTTAACAAGCAATGCTATAATTGATTGTTTATTTTTCTGAACATTATTTTGATTTCAGCCATCCTATAGCTATATGTTTCTAGTGCCAGTAGTAACCTTCAATTTGCCAGGATATTTAATCATATCGTAAGTATGTTGACATTGCTTTTGCTCTCACTATTTCAGCAAAAGTTACTATGCGTGTCCTGATGATGAAGCTTTCAGATATATGGCGAAACTGTATAGCAGATCCCACTATAATATGTCTCGCAGCCAGGAATTCGAAGCAGGGATCACAAATGGAGCTCATTGGTATGCTATGTGTTCCAAATTTGGTTTTCTGATGTGAATTTCACAAAATTAAAATATTTTATGATTCCGGAAGGTTTTTTTTCTTCTTCCCCCCCCCCCTTTTTCCCTCAAATATAATTTTCATGTAGGTATCCCATATATGGAGGTATGCAAGACTGGAATTACATTTATGGTGGCTGCTTTGAACTGACTTTGGAGATCAGTGACAACAAATGGCCTCCTGCTAATGAGGTCAGGTCCATCCATTAATCATTGAACGGATTAGTAAATATGTTAACAGTAGGATAAATTTGTGATGATCTTTGAGGGATAACATATAGTAGTTGCATATTCGTGGTACTTTGGTCTTGGCATTTGTTTTGCTTTGCTTTCCTGTCCTGTCATATGATGCAGATACTCGGTTAATTTTCTAGGGTCCTAAAATTTCATTTCCTTAATAATATGCAGCTCCATATGATATGGCAATTCAACAAAAAGAGCATGCTTGATCTTGTTGCAAGTGTTGTGAAGGTAATTTGTCTACTTACTACTAAATATCTTACAATTGTTGATATTCATTTGGTCCTCTATTTTGCATTTTAAAAGTATTAAGCTTTCGGGTATATGCATCATGTTCTCGATACACTCTCTTTTTGTTGAAACATTTTACTTATTTATTTCATTCGACCAGTATTTAACATCAAAAGAATTGAAATTTTTATAGTTTTTATGAATATTTAGCATGACTAACAACAATTATGATTAAACCAATATAAAAGACTCATCTTCTATGGAAGAAAATTTAACTTGCTAATCAATTTAGTGAATTTTTTTTTTTTCATATTAATGTTTAAAATATCCTAGGGTCCAAATTAGATAATCTTATTAGGCAAAACAGATGAAGTGGTCATTAAGCTTTCATGCTGTTCTAAGTTGCATCCACAACAATATCAGTTCCATTTTCCCGAGCAAGTTTTTTAAATTAACCAACGTAAAGTTTGTTTCTGCAGCGCATCTTGGTATATATATTTTTTTTCTTTCTTTCATTAGCTTATATTTATATGATTATGGTGTAGTCTGGAGTACATGGAAGGATCTTTTCATCAGATTGTGGTGAGCCTTTGCCTGCATCCATTGCAATAAAGGGTATAAACTACACGGTGTGTTTACTCAAAATTTCGTACTATTCTACATTTATTATTAAACAAAGTTTTTAATTTCTTGCAATACTTGCTGAAAGTGTAAATACATGTAAATATAATGTCCCTCTTGTTTTTAGTTTACAAATAGCACATATAATCTTTGCTACAAGGGTTAAAATTTTATCATGATTTATGAGAGATTTTTTTTATTATTATTATAAAATATAGCTCTATTTGTTAATTTCATGACATGCTGACATCATTTAACATTTTGACACTTTGCTGATAACCTGTCATTTGGACACATTTGTTAATATGATAACCTATAGATTAAAGCAAGTGAAAGATTGGCTGATTATCATCGGTTACTAGCTCCTGGACATCAATATGAAGGTACCTTTGGTGACTTCTCTGCCTCTTTTTATGCCCGCTTTTTCATAATTTAATGGATCCATACCTTTTGCATTCTTATTGTAAATACAGCTCACTTTGTTCATTAAATAGTAATCTAAGAATCTTAATCTGAAACTTAAAACCACCAATAAGGCATTGGGGTAGCAATTTTGACTGATTTGGGATATGTTACATCTCTAATAGGTTAAATGGTTTAATTTCAAGGATTTAACTAAAAATTGAAATTGGTCAAGTTGGTCAAACAAGTTATTAAGTGATCCGAAACATACTCAAATACATAAAAGCCTCCCTCGTAAATTGTTTTATTAAAACGCATTGTGTTTATTTATTAGTAGAATTCTTCCCATGCGTGTTGTGTTGGGATTATCAAAATGGGAATAAAAGCATGTAACAACTCTATCTCTCACAAAAAACTCCATGGCATCAAGTATACAAAATAAAAGAAATAAAGTTAATAAAACAAGAAAGGAACCCAAAAACAATCTAAACAGAGATGTTTGAAATTTAAATATAACCTAAAGGTTTACCTTGTAAGTTTGCTTCAATTAAGGGAGTTAATGCAAAATTGAGAACTTAGCGGCCATATAACCTAAAGGTTTCCTTTGTAAGTTTACTTTCAATTAAGGGGTTAATGTGAAATGGAGAACTTTTGTGGTCATATAATCTAAAGGTTTGCTTTGCAACTATGTTTTAATTTAAGGGGTTAATGTGAAATGGAAAGCTTTAGTTGACCATTCAAAATTTCTAAAGTATCATGTAGCTAAGATTTAAAAAATTCATAATTCCTGTATGTGTATATTTGCAAAGGATTATTTCTCAATTTCTCATCAACGTCTGTATTTGCAAGAACTCTAATGGAACTCATTTCAACGGCGTTGGAACTTGCCTCGTCGAACCTAAACTAGAAATTCAGAAACCTAAACCCTAAAAGCTAAACTGTAAAGCTAAAGTGCTGAACCCTAGAAGTTTAACTTTAAATTTATAAAAGCTAAACCTTAAAATTTATCTAGGGATCAACAAGACAATTCCAACGTTGTTGAAATGAGTTCAATCGGAGTCCTTTTGATCTAGTTCTCGCAAAAAAATGAGTCTATGTGTGGAGATGCATTGAAATTAGAACCAAGAAATTGTTGAGAACAAAAAAGAAGCATTTGTAACCACATATAAAAGTAACTTTCTTTTCTACTATAATTTTAAAATAAAAATACATAAATAGTTCTTTTGGTTCTCAACTAGAATTGATTCTTTTATATGTGTGTGTATGTATACAATTAATTATATAAAAAAAGTTACAAAATTTGCAGTAAGTGCAACGATGCCTGGTTACAAAACCCGAAGCACGACGATCAAAATGGGTGAAGAAGCAATGACAGTGGATTTCATACTTGAACCAACCAATAGTTTTCTGCCACGTCACTGCTACAACAGGAGCAGTACGAAGCTATTAGAGGTTATGTCAAGTACTCGTTTCCAGGTTGCTCTTACTCTTTTTTTAGTTCTGGCTTTTCTCTACTTCCTTACGAAGAGAAGACTCCTATTTAGAGGGCGCAAGTCCATGGCACAACGGCGCGTGTCTGCTGTATAGGATTCATTCTCTTTAAAAATGTGTACATTTTCTCTATTTATAAGCAGTTGTTATTGTATTATCTTGGAATCATAGAAACTGGAATTACAAAAAGCTCAATAAGCACTGATTTTGACTAAGGCTGTAAATGAGATGGGACGAGTCTAGCGAAGGCTCTGTGGGCAAGTCGGTCGGGTCGACCCGTGAGTCAGTTTGTTTTTTTATAAAATTTTAGTTTTGTTATATCTTGCACATTCTCATATACAAAAGCAAAAAACGCATATTTTTTTTAATATTTGTTGATCTTTGCTTTTAGAAGAACGATACATGAAAATGTCAAAATGATCATGGTTATAGCCTATTTGGATATCAAAGAGAGTGAAATTTTAGATTAGACAGTATGTAATAATTTTGGTTTATAATATATAAATAATATATTTTAGGATATAAATTGAAAATGTCAATAAAGCCAATTCTAAGCGATTGTTTTAAAAAAAAATTTAGTTAGTCACAAACTTTAATTTTTTATAATGATTTTAATTTCGACTTTGATTTTTAAGTGTTGATATGTAGTTTATCTATAGGTCGGTCAACCTTTCATATGAAATCTTACTCTAGGCGGAGAAAAAAACAATGCAAGTTAATATTAAAAAATATAACAGTGCATATCTGTCGTATTTTTATGAAAGTATCATAATCTACTGATATGAGCATCTGATGTTAATTCAAAAGGTGTCTAACTGAAAAAATAAAGAAATAAAAAATAAAATAAATTAAACGTTTGAGAGAACTTTTGAAAGTAGTCTTTCAAAGAGCCTCATTAAATGAGTGTTTAGCAAGAAAAGAGAGGTTGACATCTTTTCTTATTTATCTATTTTCGTAGTAAATGAAGAAGATAAATGAGAGCTAACTGACTACATCTTCTAAGGAGGGCTTAGAAGAAGAAATAGAATGTCCTTTCGTCTTAGAAACTGAGCTCTCACAAAGCAAGTTATTACTTGATCATTAGATCAATTAGGCAGGGGAAGACTCTGAGTACTAACTTTCTCTTCTTTCGTCTTCTTTTCAATCCCTTGCCACTTCCCTTCTTTGCTAGCACGTACATGTCTTTGCTTTGCACAAGAGATCCCCCCTACTCTTCACACCCCTCTAATCCTGATCTTGCTTATGCATTCCTTGGGAAGGATTGCCCTACCTCATTCCCTTCACAAGCCAAAGACAAGATGAATCTATTGACCTGTCTCCAATAGAAGAAATGACACCAATCTATTCATAAAAAATAGAGTAAATTGCACTTTTGGTCCTTTATGTTTACACAAAATTTTAGAGATAGTCCTTAAAGTTTCAAAGTGTCAAAATCAGTCCTTTAAGTTTTCAAATGTTGCAAACTCGGTCATTTCTCCGTTAACGCCGTTAAGTACTAACAGAATAAAGGATCATATATGAAAATTTATGTAAACATAAAGGACCAAAGGTAATGATTTTTTTTGACATTTATGCCCCTATTCTGTTAATACTTAACGGCGTTAACGGAGAAAGGACCGAGTTTGCAATATTTGAAAACTTAAAGGACTGATTTTGACACTTTGAAACTTTAAGGACTATCTCTGAAATTTTGTGTAAACATAAATGACCAAAAGTGCAATTTACTCTAAAAAATAAGATACATAATGACAGGGCTATAAATGTTACATTCTTCTCATCACCCACACTTGCATGATGACCATTCAACAAACAAGTGAATTTTGTGTAGTGCTGTTAATCTCTCTCTGTTAAGAAGAATAACTTAGAATTTATTTTGCTTATTTTTTTATGTACTTTCCTATCTTAAAGGAACAATGTATCCACTATCCCACATCTCCTTGTTTATGGGATGTGACTAAGAAGACCATTAGCCAAGGCACATGCTACTTTATTGTCTAACGAGGGCACAAGGCACTTACATATAATCTGTATCTCTAAAATTTAGAGATTTTTGGTTATTTTCTATCTCTATCCAATCTATATACCCATCACTATTTCTAAAATTTAGAGTTTTTTAGATAAAAAATTTTTAAATAGAAAGAATTCTATTTACAATCTATATAACTTTTTGTGTATAGAAGAGATAAAAATAATAATAATAAAATAAGTGTTTGTAAGTGAAAAAGAAACAAAGACAGGGAATAGACTGTGATATATTAAGGTGGGGTTATCTACGAGGCGTTTTGACCCACACCCCCAAAAACATATTTCAACACCCCCGCTGTCACCCATACGCCCCGTAGTGGCTACTACGGGGCGTTTTGACCCCAGACCTGACAACCTTAAACAAGTCAGACATTCTCTTGTCATTGTCAGACCTATACGCCACGTAGTGACCACTACGAGGCGTATAGGGTTAAAAAAAATTAAATTTGGCAGTTTTAGTGTGTTTGAATATGTTTTTGGGGTGTAAAAATATACTAGTTTTGTTTAAAAATATAATAGTTTTGTTTAAACCTTATTTTTTTATATTTTGCGACGTATCTCTCGTTACGGTATGTCGTTTGTTTATTTTTTTAAACGCATGTTTTTTTGTTTGTAAAAATCTAACAGTTTTGTTTAAAACTTGTTTTTTATGTTTTACGGTCTGTCGGTTCTTTTATTTTTAATTGTTTTAAAACTTTTTTTGGTTATTTTTTTAAACGCATGTTTTTTTTGTTTGTAAAAATCTAATAGTTTTGTATAAAACTTGTCTTTTATATTTTACGGTCTCTCGGTTCGTTTATTTTTAATTGTTTTTAAAACTTGTTTAAAACTTTTTTTTAAGAGTCAAATATTTTTAATAGTTTTGTCTAAACATATTGATGTTATTGAATAACATGATAAATAATGCATCTCCAACCAAAACATATTTAAATAATAAAACATGCATCACCAACCAAAACAACCAAATATATACATGCATCACCAACCAAAACAACCAAATATATACAAAACATAAAATGAATACAAGTGTCTGTTTATACATAACAAATACATATATGACTGAAAATACTAACTAATCATCGTGAGGTGGAGGTGGAGGTGGAGGTGGAGGAGGATAATGTCGTGACGGTGGAACAGAAGGGAGCTGGATACCCTGAGCTGCTGCATCTGTAAGATCGATACTCACCTGCCACGAGATGAGATCCTCCAACCGATCCCCTCGTCGAGTCAGATGCTCGGTGGTATGAGCTAGCTGCTGACTGAGCCGGAGCTGCTGCTGGATTTTTGCCTGCTGCTGAATGAGCTGCTGTGTCGCATCGGCAAAACCCTCTTCTGCCGGTGGTAATATGTACTAAAATACTCCGCCAGACAACGTGCAAGGTTGCACGGTCTCCCACTTAATAAACAATACAAATAAAATAAATCCTAAGAAGTGAATCACTCCTGGCTCATGCCACGTCCTGTAATAGACGAGGCAATGCACCGGTGCAAATACCTAATGAGCGGGTCATGAATACGCTTGACCCGGGCGCTGCGGACAAACGGCTCGTCGCCGATCCGAGGCCACCAAGCACTGACGACGGCGTCGTCGGCTATATGAATAGCCGTCGTGTAAATCAGCATGTGAGTCTCCTCCTCGGTGTACAGACCAGTCGCACTCGCAAACTTTGCCAAAGTCAAGTCGTAGTGGAATCCGTAGAGTCTGAAAGATATCTCCGCTGGCTGCGGCTGACCTGGCTGTGGCTGGAAATCAGGACCCTGAGGCCTATACACGAATGTAGAAAGAAACTCCACCGTGAGGAGTCGATACTGTGGAGCATATGCCATATCAAACAGCCGAGACCATGGCGTGTTCTCGCCAATGATGGCCATCATCCTCTCCTGCTCGTCAAGCTCAGTCAGCAAATCGTAGTCGATAGCCTTCTGATGGCTCATCTCCTTCCTCAGGATTCGATCGCGCCTCATACGCGCGACCGTCCCCTGAGGGAACTGCAACCATGGGTGGTCCATAAGCTCATCGAACTGGTCGAAGTCAACCTCCATCCCATTGGAAGAAGACATGTCTGCACAGCATAAAAAATAAAACAAATTACGATAATATTGTATTTCTAGATTTCAACAACAATAATAATAACAATAAGAATAACAACAACAACAACAACAATAATAATAATAACAACAACAACAATAAGAATAATAATAATAATATTAATAATAACAATAATAATAATCATAATAATAACAATAATAACAATAAGAATAATAATAATCATAATAATAATAATAACAAACGAGGCGTAGAGAGTGGCAAACGGGGCGTTTAATTTGAAATCTGGAACCAAACGTGGCGTAGTGGCCCAAACGCCACGTTTCGTTCTTCACCAAAGAACAATACGCCATGTAGTGGCCCAAACGCCGCGTTTCAGCCCACGTTTTCATCAAAAACCCAACCCCCGGTCATCCACCTGTTTATATGCAAGAATACGTATCTGGATGTAGCAAACGAGTGTGTATCGTTTGGTAGCAAACGCGAGATCAAACGGTGTCGTCTTGAAGCAAAGGGAGAGAGAAAAGTGTGTTTGGGGTTCCGGGGCGCGTTTGGTGTATTTGAATAAATCCATACGCCACGTAGTGCCCACTACGTGGCGTATATGTTTTTTTTTAATTTAACTTTATAGAACAATTATTTGTTTGTTTAGTATTAATATATTTAAATATATTATATTTAATTGTATTATATTTAATTGTATTATATTTAATTATATTATATATAATTGTAATATATTTAGGTTCTAAATTTAATATAATTTTAATATATTAAATTTAAATCATATAAACCATAATATGAATTTTCATACGAAAACGTTACGATTAATTAATAATAGAAGGTTACAAAGTTTCATTGTAGTAATAAACTTCTTTGTTTGCTTCTATAATCGATTGATAACGTTGGATTCGTTCTTGATAAATCGTCTCCCACTCACCGGCAACATCATTTCGGTAACGTTTCCAAACCGCACTTAGGTTTGGAATTGGATAACCCCCTTCCAACCTTAGGTTGACGAAATGAATGTGCATATGAATAAGACAAACCACATTATATTGTGGTATTTTCGATGGAGCTAACCATAACGGGAAAAATGTGACACAGCCTTCTTGACTGAGAAGGTGAACTATCACGCCAAATCGTTGTGCAACAAGTCCCGTATAAGGCATAAGCAACCAGTGTTTTTGTGGTGCAAGTCTGATATCAAACCAGTTTATGCTATGACGTACTGCGTCATATAAAGTTGGGTCCATCGAGTTAAATACATATCTGTATGCTTCACTATGGGTGTCCGCCTCTTGTAGTAGTTGTTGGCGAACGAAACCCCATTGATTTTCATCAAACCCTAACCTAACGACTATAGACCTGAATCCACAATTACCGTCTAGCAAAACATCCTGTATGTTGCTTACATAGCAATGAAACATTGAAGGAATGTAAGCACCAAATCATTTAAGATTGTTCATTCCTTCTGGTTTTACTGGCGAAGCAACTACCGAGTCAATTTGACTTGTCTCGAGTCCCTTTTTTCCTCTAGAAGACGTTGAACGACTACGTTAGAGGGCGGGTCTTTGATGGTTTGACATTGCTGGAGTGAATGAACTATGCCTTGGAAGTTGAAAGCCACTCTCTTGTGAGTCGACAATTGCGCTATGTCTAGATTAATTCTCCCTTTCTTGTTAAGTCTTCAATGTCGGCCGTCCGCGTGTATCCTTCTAAACAAATGGCGTTTTCTTTTCACTTTTAAACGGAAACACTTGCGAAGGTATTTTTTTAACCAGAATATTTTTCACTGACTCAGGTTTTGAATTTATTTCCTGTGCCACCAGACCCAATTGACCTTCGACGTCGATTTCTTCGTCTTCAAGAAGTGTTGTGTTCCAAGTATCAAGTTTTGTCCAGAAGATGTCTATATCAGAAAGCGGGATAATCTTGTCTATATACAAATGAAAGGAAAAGAATCAGTTTACAACAAAAAAACGTAAAAAACTAACAAAGAGGAGTTGGTTATAGTATTTTGATACCTGTATTTTCGTATTTTGAGATCTTACATGCACATGGCAAGCAGGGGCGTACCTACAGCCAGGGCTGGGGGGGTAGCCGCCCACCTTGAAAAATTTTTTTTAGTAGTATATATATCTTAAAATCCCGACCGCCCCTCATAAAATTTTGCAATCGCCCCCATAAAATTTTTAAATCGCCATCCTTTCAATTTTTTATTTCTATGTATTTGGTTAATAAAACCAAGTTAAAAAAGACCCAATTAATAATTTAAACACAATTTAAAACTAGATCCATTACTAATTTTAACAACTAAACCACAAACCCATTTTATATAATCCATCCATATGGCCCATTATTAATAACTAAACCACATATTAAGTGAACCCAAAAGAGATCACTTACGGTTGAAGAAATTGATCATCGACCAAAGGGAAAAGGCGACAACCAGAACGGGAACGAAAACCAGAATGAAGGGCAACCAGAACGGGAACGACAACACAGGGCAACCGGCAATCTGCACGACCGGCAAGGCGGCAACCGAAAGTCCGTAACGACCAGCAATCTTCACGGCAAACACACGGCAGGAGGCACTACAGGTCTGATGTCTAAACCGTCTCGTCCATGTTTTCTTTTCTTTTTCTACGATTGAAGAATGAAGATGATTATCTTTTTCAGTTTTCTACGTCTGGTCCATGTTTGGGATTTGGGGGTTAGCAAATTTAGGGATTTGGATTAAATAATTGGGGGTTTTGTAAGTGGCCAAGTGGGGTTATATTTTAATGGGTCCGGTTAATGGAAAGTGAAGTACCGAACGTGAACTCCTTTTTTATACTTCTTATTTTTTGGTTCATTGGTTGCTATTTTTTTCCTGGCTTTTTGCTTTTGTTTTCATACTTCATATTTTTTGGATTATTGTCTAGATTTAAGGAGCATTATTAATGGAACGATTCTTCAAGCCGAAGGTTAAAGATGGTCAATCATCCTCAAAAACTCCTGAATATGTTGACTTGGATACTCTTCCATCAGATCCTGCAGATCAAAAACCACTTTTATCATATAATCCTAATCAACGAGATGAAATTAGAAGGGCATACTTACTTAGAGGACCATGTCAACCAAGAGATATAGCATTCCCACAAACAATGATTGGTAAAGATAAAAGGCGTTTTACAATAAGTTGGTATGACAATCATCCTAGATGGTTAGAGTATAGTATAAAAAATGATAGTGTGTATTGCTTATGTTGCTATTTGTTTAAAGGATACTTTGGAGATCATAGGGACACGTTTGTTAATGATGGGTTTGATGGTTGGAAAAAAGAAGAAAGACTATATAAACATGAGGGTGAGGTTAATAGTCTACACAACAAATGTTTGAAAAAATGTGATGATTTGATTAACGAAAATCAATCTATACAAGCCGCCTTTAAGAAACAAGATTCAAAGCAAAGGCATGAATACCGACTTAGATTAAGTACTTCTATGTGGGTTGCAAAAAAATTACTGAATCAAGGACAAGCATTTCGTGGTTATGATGAATCAAATGAATCATCAAATAAAGGGAATTTCTTGGAATGGTTAGAATTAATTGGTGAAGTAAATGAAGAAATTGGTAAGGTTATCTTAAGGAATGCGCCCAGGAATAACCAAATGACAAGTCCAAAAATTCAACAAGATATTATACATTGCTTTGCTCAAGAGGTACTTAAACAAATTTTTGAGGATCTTAATAGTGATGTTTTTTCTTTATTAGTTGATGAATCAAGTGATGTATCAAAAAAGGAATAAATGGCGGTGGTCATTCAATATGTGGATAAATATGGGGTTGTTAAGGAACGGTTTATTGCGCTTGTTCATGTCATGGAGACATCGGCGTTAACACTGAAATTCGGTATCGATGGTTTATTTGGCCGACATGGGTTGAGTGTGGCTAAGATTAGAGGCCAAGGTTATGATGGTGCGAGTAAGATGTCGGGTGAGTTTAACGGATTACGCGCTTTATTCTTAAAAAAAATGATTCAGCGTTCTATGTACATTGTTTTGCTCACCAATTACAACTTGTTGTGGCGGTTGCAAACAAGCATACGGGTGTGTGGAAACTTTTTGAAACAGTAGTGTGTCTAACAAATGTTGTTGGTGCATCTTGCAAAAGACAAGATAAGCTTCGTGAAACTCAAAAGGAGTTGGAAGAAGAACTCGAGACCGGAAGTGGCTTGAATCAAGAAACGTCTCTTGCAAGGCCCGGAGATACACGTTGGAATTTCCATTATAAAACACTTTCTCGATTGATTACTTTATATCCGAAGGTTATGGAAGTCCTTAAATATGTTGAAGAAACGGGTGTCAATCTTGCTAGTGCCAAACAAGCGGACGGACTTCAAGCGGAGATGAAAAAATACAACTTTGTATTTTACTTACACTTGATGTTGCATATTCTAGACATCACAAACACATTGTCACAATGTCTTCAACGAAAAGAGCAAGATATGTTGAATGCGGTTTCGTTGGTTTCTTCTACCAAACGCCAACTTAAAGAGCTTAGAATGGAGGGTTTTAATGAGTTCTTTAACAAAGTTAACCTCTTTTGTGAGAAACATGAGCTTGAAGTGGTGAACATGAATCGTGAATACATTAACCCAAAGTCGCCAATACGAAAAACAAATATCACATATCGTCACTACTTTGAGTATGATTGCTTCAATGCGGTTCTAGATATGCAAATACAAGAGTTTGGGAATCGTTTTAACGAGGTAACATCCGACTTACTTGTTTGTTTGAGTAGTTTGAGTCCATGTGATAATTTTTGTGGGTTTGACATCCCTAAGATACTAAGATTATCCGACATGTACCCGTATGATTTCAATGAAAATGATAAAAGAAGACTTCCGGTTCAACTAGCAACCTATATTGATAACTTAAAAGCAGATACACGATTTGCCAACTTGGATGGTTTATCAAGTCTTGTAAAACTGATGGTTGAAACAAAGAAACATCTTTCATTTACATTAGTCTATCGTTTATTGAAGCTAGGTCTCGTATTACCTGTTGCAACCTCAACCGTTGAAAGATGTTTTTCGGCAATGAAGTACTTGAAGTCATATTTGCGCAATCGAATTGGTGATGAAAATTTAAGCGATAGTTGTATTTGTTTTGTGGAGAAAGAATTGCTTAGGAAAGTGTCTTTAGACGATGTTTTGGATAGATTTCAAAAAATGAAAACTCGTAGAGAACGACTTTAGATAAATTGTATATTCATTATGCTTTTATATATGAAATATAGTTTGATTGTCTTTTTTGAGCATCGCCAGACCCAATCCGACTCAAACTAACCTGAACAAAATTGAAAAAAAAAATTATATAACGTTGCTTAAAAAAAATTCCTGGGTCCGCTACTGAATTGGCAAGCCACAACTTGTCCACAACTGGTGGTTGCATGACATATTACTTTAACGCATAACCTTGATCTTATTTATTTCATCAAGTAATAAATCAAGAGTTTTGTGTGAAACCTTGCCACGTAGGTTATTAAACATTGGTATTTTATAATGACCCATTGTCTTTATTAAACTTGTTTCAAACAATTGTCTTTATTAAACTTGTTTCAAACCCATGTTTCATGTTTATCTACTGTGATTCTACCATTTGATCAACAAAACCTACCAGTGTCGAAAGTGAGTTATTAGTTGTTCACAGATATCTTTTTAAGTTTGCATGTTGACTCTCGACTCTGTTAGTTGTACGTTGACAAAAGTTGGGTGTTCTGTTAGTCGAGACTGGAACAAACATGTCTTTGTAGGGGTTTAACCAAGTCTGTATCACATAATTCAAAACCCCTGAAATAAAAAAAAAACTATGACATACGACAACGTAATTTAAACAAAAATAATGATAATGATATTCAATGACACTTACTTTGACGGTTATCTGCGACTAGTTGTTCGTACAGACTGTTGTAGTTATAGTCGTAAATTTCTAGCGACTAAGAGTCACATAAATTCCCCTAACGACCCTTAAACTTTTTCCAATCACCGTCTGAAAAACTTGTCTTGCAGTGTTTTGCGATATTTTCGCTTATGTGCCTCCCGCTGTCACATCAGTGCTGGAAACAGTGATCTCAAACAGTAACCGGAACAGTAGTCAGGTACGAACTATACGTGTTTCATTTTATGTCATGTTTATATCATATGTCATTATCATTTCGATTTATCAAACAGTGAATTCAGAATCATTTCAGAGAAACAAAACTCAGAAAACATGGTTCATCAGTCAGATAGTTATCTGGCAACACAGAACCATCATGTGATTATTTGTTAGGATTTATTATGTATAAACGTATGTGAGGCTTTACAGAACAAAACAAAACGGATGTTGTTACGTGAATGCTAAATCGACGGATTATCCGTATAGGTGACGATCTGTCCAAAAATATATCTGAAAATTTAACGTTCTGAATGATATCCGGAAATTAGAAAACAAGATTTAAAAGTATAGTTATCGTCGTGTTCGTACGGGTGACGATTCGAACGAATACGCGCGACGACTGTACGATTCGATTTTAAACAGTAATTAAATAATTCTGAAAATTTTAAATAAACAAAAGATATCTAGTTAATTTACTAGGAATAACCATTTAAAATAATTTTATAAACTTTATTTTATAAACCGCGTCGTTTCGTTACGCGAAACCGACCTTTACGCGAAACCGAACAAAAACGAACCTAACGGGTATTTGGATTCATTTAATGTGGACATGAATGCCACAGCCACCACCACCAACTTATTTCAACATCCAAATTTTCGACCTCTCTCTCTAGAACCACTCTCAACTTCTCTCTACAATTTCTCATCCATTTCTCCACGAAATCGAGTTTGCTTGGTGTCAAAACGACCACAATCATATGTAGATCACGAAAGTACAAAAGATTCAAGCTTTCATCCATTATTCTTGAGGTAATCTCTAGTTTTATCTTCGTTTTTTTTTGGTGTGAACCATGATTTTGGACTTATTGTTGTTTTAATCACATTAAGCACTTAGAAACACTTAAATAAACTCTGGTAAACAACTAGGAAGCTTTAGAAACTAACCTGCAGCAGATTAAGGCTTGTGGTGAAGAAGATGAGGTTGGTTCGTGACAGAACTCGATCGGCCGAACCTCCTCGAGCTGGGCTAAGGACCAGCCGAACCTTCCTCTTGGTGACCGAACCCTGTGCTCTGCCAGCCGAACCTCCAACAGCTGTCACATGGGAGCCACGAACCTACCTTGGCCGAACCCCCTCTAGCAGCCGAACCCATGAAGTGGCCGAACCCTTGGGGAAGACGAACCCTGCATGGCCGAACCATGGCCATGCAAACCCTAGGAGCCACGAACCTTTGAATGGGCCGAACCCTCGATCTAGACAAACCTGGTGCTAGTTAACGTCTTCACCCACGAACCTGAGGCCATTACCGAACCTGTGACCATGGCCGAACCCTAAAGGTTCGCCGAACCTAGGGCTGCTACAGATAGGTTCGCTGACCCAAGTGACGACCGAACCTAAGTGTTATCAAATTATCATATTGATGAACCTGGGGCTGTTAAACGTAGTTTTAAGAACCAAGGGAATGGATATACGAGTACTCAAAGCCTAGAACGAACTAAGGAACATGCATATATGTATGTGTGCATGCATTAGTGTGTGTGTACATGGGAAGTATAATGGAGTTCATGACCTATCACCAACTTGAGAAATCTAAGAGTTTAACAAGAAATCAAGAATGAGGATTTTCAAGATCAATAGTTTTCTTAAATTATGTTGACAATTAAACATAAATATTGGATATTATAGCCTAAGGTTATGGTGTAATTTCAACATTTACATCTAACACTTAGAAAATTGCATACGAATATATAACTAAATTAGATTGTTCAATTGAACACTCTAAGCTAAGTTATACACACGGACGAACAAAGAACTATCGGAAACAAAGATCTAGTAACAGGTTTAAGGTTAATCGAATGTGATTAACCTAAGCCTAACTGGTTAATCATAATTTCTTAAATTAAATTATAAGTTTTTATTTAAAATATTCTTTAAATTAAATAAAATATTTTCTAACTTAACGACGTAAAATAAAGTGTTTAAAATGTTCTAATTAAGAGACATTGAAAATGAACAACGTAAACCATACATCACTAAGGTGTAATGGTAATTATTTACGAGATTGGGGTTATGATTGGGTAATATATTAGACTAGTTAGTGAACTAGGACACTTAGTTGCACACCGAGACCGAATTCTAGATGCGTCTATAATACGTATACTTATCGTACTCGAATTCTTTTAAAACAACTCAGAAACTGAAGATACTTAGTCTACAAACAGAGAGCACGCATTTTGTGGTAGTACAGTACAGAGCAACACAGGTGAGTTCATTGCCCCTTTTCTAAACATTTTTGTTTTCAAACGCGGGGCTGAGAAGCATGCGTAAATTATTTTCGTAAGATGATATTTACTTAAATGCTTTTACTTAACATATGTTTATATGTATAATTGTTATCCTAGCTTCTGTCTAGGTATACAATATACAGGATTTCAAGGTAAGTTGTTTATTCATTATGAGTAGATAACTATTTCAAATCAAAGAACTATTTTCAAAGATCTACTTTCAAAGAACTAAATATCTATAGCAAAGAACTATTTCCAAAGGTCTATTTACAAAGAACTAAAGATCTATTTTCAAAGAACTAACGGTTTACTATAAAGAACTATTTTCAGTGGTGTGTGTGGTGTGTTGTCAAAGAACTAACGAACTATTTCAAAGAACTATGAACAAAGAACTATTTTCAAGGGTTTGACTGGGAAATATCAAAGATAGCATGTGCCAATCTCAGGTTTGAAAGATGTCCTAGCTAGACTGATCGAATATGAGACGCATGTTTGATGATATTTACAGTATTCCCTAACCGTTTTGAGGAACATCTGGGAAATACTCAAAAATAACATGTGCCAAAGAACTAAAGAACTATACGAACTATGGACGGTCTAAAGAACTATAAAAGCCTGTATATCAAAAGATGTCGTAGCTAGACTGATTGATTATAGGTCGCATGTTTGATGAGGTTTACATATCTCCTTTACTACTAAGAACCCTGACTGCTAGACTAGTCTACTCGAGTTGACCAAGGCCCAATCATTAGGTCTTAGATTTTATTAAATGTTTATTTATTTAACTAAGCATTTATTGAATTGTTTTACAAATGTTATGGTTGATCATGATTGCGTGATGAACTTAAGGAATCAATTGAGATTTCAAATTTATGTAGTGACAGGAACAAAGAACTGAAGAACTAATGTGTTAAGGGTAGGTAAAATGCTTAATTATCATTAACAACAATGTCATATGTGGATTAGTATGTGGTGGGATGGCGTGTGGGCGGGTTGTAGGCTCGACCCTTTCGTATGCCCTATATATAAGCATACCGATCTGGATATTACATGTGATGTTAATGAGATTAAGGTTGTTGCCCGAGAGTTGAACAAATGTTTTGTGTGCATGTTTAGAACTATGATGGAAAGGAAGTGAATGGTAGGTAAAAATGCTTAATTATCATTAACAGCAATGTCCTATGTGGCTTAGTATGTGGTGGGATGGCGTCTAGGCGGGTTGTAGGCTCGACCCTTTCGTATGCCCTATATATAAGCATACCGAGTTGGATGATACATGTGATGTTAATGAGGTTAGGGTTTTTACCGAAAAAGGGTTTGCAAAGTCATTTTTCAAATACTAAACAATATGAACTCACCAACCATGTGTTGACTTGATCTTTTTGCATGACTTCTCAGGTGACGAACATGTCAATTAAGAAGTTATTGCTTTTGAGCTAGGATTTCAGTTAGAGAACCTAGCATTTTGGACGTGCAAATTTTGGAACATCAATTACAGATTATTTTGTATATCTTGTGCAGATACAAGATAGAAGAACTATGATGTTGTTAGTAGATTTACATTGTTAAATTATGAACTTAACTGATGTAATTTAACTTTGTAATTCTATTCTTACTTAGCAGTTTCTCATTTATATATCATATGCAATGTAAACAATCTGATCATTCCGATTATCATTCACGATATCACGCCCCGGGAACCTTCCACCCGGCGGGGAAGTCGATCCAACCCGCCGGCTCGGGGTGTGACACCTGCATAAATACCTGAAAACGTGCGGAAAGACCTTTCGACATGCATTCATCAGAACAAGGTCTCTGTCGGTTATTATGACGCGGGGCTCCATACACTTATCTAGCATCTCTTTTACCCGTTCTAAAACCCAATGATAGGTTTCCTCTTTTTCCTTACTCACGAACGCGTGTGCAATACAAAACGTATGGTGTGTTGATGTAACACCAACTATTTGTACAAAAGGAAGTTTGTACATGTTAGTCTTGTAAGTCGCGTCGATAATAAGAACATGTGGGAACGCACGCCACCAGGTGTATGATTTTCTATGACAAAAGAAAATCTCCTCCACGACATTTGCTTAGGAGTTTTCGCGAGTATAGTATACGTAATTCTTAGTATGCAGCAGGTTCTCTAAGACCTGCATTGGGGTTGATCCGACTTTTTGTTTATTTTTAAATTTTTGCTGTACATTGTATATGTCTCTACGAATGGAGACGTTGTCGGGATTCTGCTTCTTTATGCTGAAAAGTATGTTGCGTGGCTCCATGTGTTGCTCAGTCAGATGATGTACCATGTTTTGTTCCTGCTCGGACAATCTTCTAACAAACGGGTGCCCCTCAAGATTTTGAGCAGGTTCATGGTTGTGTTTGTCGTCTCTAACCTGAAGCTTCCAACCATAAGAATCATTGTCGAATAACCCTACTAATTTAAAAGGACCGCCAATTTTTTTGCTACCGGTACGCCTTAAGATGGCCGTATTATTGTGTTCACCACCATGATCACACACAAGCCAGATTTTGTTGACCTCATCGGTCCCTTTTACGACGTATCCATTATCAAGGGCTCTATTTTTCACCCATGTCATCAACTCCTCCACAGAAATGAATATCTGAAAACAATGTTGTCATTAAACTAATGTCTATTTAACTAAAAACAAGTGAAAAAAATATTACCTCATTAGTATTCAAGTCCATATTTTGGTATACAACGTCAGCTTCTTCCTCTTTAACCGCAACTTGGGGTGGGTGTGATTGTTCACCAGCGTAACATTCCCTGTTAATGTCATCGTCAATGCAAGGTTCCTGGTTCAAATCAAACTGCCATTACGAAGTTTGACCCAAAACCTCTTCGTTAAGATCTGGCAATACTGGTCTATTTGTGGCCTCAGACGAATGCACACCAGTCCCATCCTTAAAAACATTATGATTAGTTTGTCATTTGATTAACAATGAAAACAACTAAATACAGTTTTATCTGATAAGTTTCAGCCACACGTGAAACATAGGAATATTGACCGAAGAAAAAAGTCTCCGTCCCACCAAGACATCTTTCAAATCAAAAATATGTGTGTAAAAAGTAAATATTCTAATAAACGAAACAAGAGAAACTGGTTTAAGTATACGTCAAGTAATTCGAGGGAGCGTCTCATATTATAACGCAATATGTGTGTATATATTGACGATGAATTCGTTAGTTACAAAAGATTTGTCACGTTTTAAACAATAAACGCCACGTAGTGGCCACTACGGGGCGTTTATGGTTAAACCTAAACACCTGGTAGTGACCACTAAGTGTCGTTTAGGTCAACATCAACTGACACTGTCGGTACTTTTTCAGAACATCGTACCAATACGCCCCGTAGTGACCACTACAAGGCGTTTAGGTCTAATCATTGCCCATGTCGTTTGACCAAGACAGTACAAACCGTACCAATACGCTCCGTAGTGGCTAATACGGGACGTTTGTGGGGTGTGCAGACATTCTTTTGGAGTGTAAGTTTAGTATCACTCTATATTAAACAAAATTTGATGATAAATTAAAAAAAAATTAATTTTTCGTTAAATCATAGATATAAGAATAGAGATTAGAACGCGAACTAAATGCTCTAAGACCAAAATATATATTATAACAGTGATCGTATAAAAGTAGATGTATTGTTAGGATATGTGTTATCATCAAACCCCCATCACTCCACGTAGGTGCCACATAGTGAGAGGCCCCGTTTCCCGGGAGTCCCTCGGTTGGTTAAGCATCAAAACATAGTTCTTAAACCGCAGAATAATCGTATACTATAGCAGCGGAAATCATTACATAACATTTATTCTTAATAGGAATGCCAGCTCTTGAATAGGTAGTCCTCATGTTATGCCACGAGCCATCATATCCTTCTCATAACTTACTCAACCTGACATGCATGCTAAAACAAGTCAGCTTTAAGCTGGTGAGTTCTAAGTTAACTTTTTATAAAAATCTTTACTCATTCATATCATTATATAACATAACGTAACTCAAATGCATAACACACATATCATCAAATCATCAATCATACTGTGCATAAATGTAGCCTTCACTGTTGACCGAAATCAACATGCTTGTGCAGCACAAGACTCTATAACTATCAACCCGAAGTCGATAACTCATACATGCATAAGATTTCCTCAACTGGCGACACACCAGTCGGCAGGCTTGTGTTTCCACAAGACTCTTTAACCATCAACCGAAGTTGACGGCTCATACCGGTACAAGACTTCTTTACATACATCATTCATACATAACATGGTTTAAATCATTTAAACCATCATCATCATAAACAGTTCCTCGCACCGCAGTGCTCAAGTTTTGCCCAACCGCAGCCAGCAAAACCTCATTTCCTACTCAACCTCGGTCGAGTCTTTTAAAAATCATTTCTTTCTCAACCGCAGTTGAGACTTTAAACATTCTTTACACCTCAGCTGAGACTCTTAAAATCATTTACTTCTCAACCACAGTTGAGACTTAAAACATTCTTTACATCTCAGCTGAGACTCTTAAAATCATTTACTTCTCAACCACAGTTGAGACTTAAAACATTCTTTATCAGAAAACATTCTTTACCTGACCTTAATCAGGTTAAAATCACTTTCATACAATAACTTTATAACATGCATATCAGCCCAAAATGATAAAACATTTAAAATAGGGCTACAAAGAACTCATCTGAGCTTAATAAAGCACACTTTGCTAGCTCTTCATCCTTTCCTTACTTTCTTACTTCAGAATGATATCCTATTAATATGAATATATTATCATGATTATAACCTTATCATGAAGGTGCTCAAATTTACGATTACCGCTCGAAACTTCGGCCCATCATAACTTTTATTCGGAGCTTTATTTTAAAATTTCGCTTACACTCATTTTGATCCTTTTTATCTCAACATTCTTGTTATGCTTAAAGACTACTTACTTGCTCGGCTTAGACAAGCTTATTCTCTTATTTAATTAATTCGTCTTAGGCGTTGCTAAACTTACTGATTGAATCTTTCTGAACGTCCAATGTCAAAGACATTGCCTTGATAGTCATCAAACCGGTATTAGATTTTTAACTATTTATGTTAATGTCATATCATACAAGGTATGATAATGTAGGAACCTATACTGATCCAGGTTCCTAATAATAGGTTGATGACCCACTTGATTAGTCAGAATAATCTCTGATTAATCAAATAGTTAATGTTGTTGATTATAACGCTAAAACAGGTTCCTAGACAGATTAATGGCTTAGAACTGATCAATCCTTGTTATTGATTACCCCGATATCATGAAATATCACCATGTAGTATTAAAATAGGTTTAAATCATTATAACCTATTGTTATGACTCCATGCAAACCGGGCATTACAACGGATCAAAACAAGGATTTACCCGTTAACAGCTCGAGTTCTTCGTTTATAATCAATCCTAGCCATTATCCAGGCAATAATCAACAACCCTAACTATATCATTACGTTCAAAGACAAGATTTAATCAATCATTATCAATCTAGAAGGTTAAAACGAACCATTACCTAATCAGACGAAGTTCTGCGCGTAAAAAGATGATCCGGACTTGCAGAAACGTTCCCTGGTGCAATCCACGTGATCAAAAGTCTTTAAAATTGAAGGTTTGATAGATTGGGAAGTGATTTTTCGTGTGTGGTGAAGGAAACGTCGAATAGAAGATAAAAATTTAATCTTCTAGATGAAAACTAACTTTTTTAAGCCAATTATCCGACTCGCTGACGTCAGGCGCATCGCCCCACATGGAACTTCGGGATGGGGCGTACCGCGCGGGTAGGAGGTTCCAGATCCTATCGTTTCCTTCTGCGCGTATCGCCTGGGTTCGACAGGTGGCTCGAGGCGTACTGCCCCAAGCAATTTTCGTCCATTTTTCGATTTTATCTTCGTTTCGCGATTCCGGGCAATCCGTAACTCCGTTTCACGCACGGTTTTCGCCCACGTTCACCATTTCTAGCGTACTATCATCCTGGAATAATTTCGTTTGTCAACTCAACGTGGATTTCAAGCACGATCAAATGTGCTTATTTCTTTGATAACGTAAGTCTTCGAACATAAACAGTTACCGAAATCTCGCACGTTTATTATTAGGTTGCTAAATTTTCGGTTGTTACACATAGACGCCCCATAATCAACCAACACCATCACCCTCTTATCACTCCACATCATCATTACATGTGTTATCATCACCCCCATCACTTCCCTATCACTCCACGTCATCACCACCTTTATTCAATATTTTATTATTTGTTTTTTATTTTTTAATTATAAATTAAATTAAAAAAAGACATAACATTATTAAAAAAATATAAAATTAAAAAATAAAACTAAAAAATTACATAATAAAAAAATACATAATAAAAAAATACATAAAAAAAATAAATCCATATTATATCACTTCATAATCTGCTCATTCATCTTCTCGGCCATTTCACGAGCGCGACCGGTTAAGTGATCGGTTGGAGTCCACAACAATTTCATATTATTATTGTATTGTTTTTGCTCCTGTAAGTCGATAAATTATTGTAACGACTCGGACATGGTCTACAACGTGTCTTTGTAATCGGTTGAAGACGAGGGTTGTGATCTTTTCCCTCAATGTTTAGACCGAGCGGACGTTGAGGGTGGGGTCATGTCCATCTTGACTTCCTCATCTAACTCGTTTAAGTTAACGAAACATCGACCGGTGGAGTCGGATTGAGTCTTCGTCCGTTTCGAAGTTTGTAACTTCGGGACGAGATGTCATTTTGTTGATTTTCTCATAACCTGCCACGCCGCGATATGAGAAAATGGCTCGTTTTTTTAGCATAGGTCATCAACATCTTGTACATGACCGTTTCCTTATTCTCACCACTTTTTCGGTTGTTGTGGTGTTGAATCTATACTCCGTTAAATTTCGCGACTTTACATTGTAAGTTGCGCCATTTGCCGGAAATCATGTCGTTCGTCCGGTAAGAGTCACGGCCCATTGCAGAAAAAAACTAGGCTCTAACGCGTTTCCAAAATTCGGTGCTCGTTTGGTTGTTACCAGCGAACGGATCTTCGGAAACATCAATGTAGGCACGAGCTTGTGGCACCTCCTCAACTTCCGACAATCGAGTAATGGTCGGTTTTGTTGTTTAGTCTGGCGCTTCCTTTCGTCTGTGCCTGCGACGCGATGTAGCCGGTTGGGGGTCGAGTTGTGTTTTCGGAACCACGTCAACCTCGGGTTCCATTTGACTTTCAAAAACGTTGTCAAAAGCGGGTGAGTTTTGGTTGAAAAATGGTTGTTGTGGGTATCAATTTGAAAACGTTGTCAATTTGAACTTCAAACGACTATATTACCGCTTATTTATTTATTTTTTTTTCTTTGGTTTCCAACGGTTACGGGGTGAGTGGGCTCACGCCTCCACCCATCACGCCGGTGTGTAGTGGGGGGAGGGCGCCACCAGGGCGTGACCGGCCCCTCTCATGCCCCCCTCACACACCATAACACATACCCTTGTCTGTTCCAAACAAAACAGTTGACTTTTATTGACTCACTGCTCAATAAAACCCTAAATATTCCGAAATGTTGACTTTTTGGTCAGACAATCTAAGTTGGTATGAGAACCTATACTAGTATGCATTGTTGTCTATTCCAAAGTGTCATGTACTACCAAAATGCCTGCAAATAGAAAAGTTCATAATCTTCCATAGAACATTAAATACCAAAACTGAATTAAAAAGAAAACGAATTGTTTGACTCAATAAGTCAAAATGCTATAGGTTGAAAGAAATGAACACAATTAAAACTAAACAGATACTTGTTATATAAGGAAACATAAAATTATGATAAGAAACACCACAAGTAGGGGAAAGCCACCAATAAATTTTAAAAAAGTCAAAACCAATAACAATATAAACAGAGCCGGTCCCAAGAATTAAAAAAATTCCACGGCGTAAAAAAAAACTAGACGTTCTAATAAACATTGATATTGCATACTTTTTATATAAAATTTTCTATATATAATATATAAAAATAAATAAATTTCAAGCCCCTTGAAAAATTAGGCCTGGGGTGATCATCCACTTCGCCCCTTCCCTGGGTCGGCCTTGTCTGTGACCTTCAGGTTGAATGCACTCCGTGGTAGACAAGAAAAACAAAATCTTGCAATTCACAAGTAGCAGGTTACTATGAGGAACATATAACAGTAAAATCTTGAGAAGACTAACAAAAAAACATCTACATGTCATCTCATAAACTTATTAAATACTCAGTCAGTCAGTTGTTTGCTGAATAAAAATTAATCAGAAGAAAGGCAAAGACCAAATGTAAATCTAGGAGCTCATAGCCTTTAAGAAAAACTACAGTTCCATGATTCTATTGTTGAGGTACCACCACACCCACACAATAAAATGGTAAACAGTAATCGAGTAATGAACGAGGATTTAACGTGGTTCGATCAAGGTAACATACGTCTAGGGATTGCAGCTAGTAATTCATATTATTAATCATGTGCTCAAGAAAATTGCAATGCTCTAACAATCTATCTATAATGATAGATAACTTAGAGAATAATATAAACGTATTTTAGGCAACATGCCTAAATAATCTGTTGCCTTTGTGGATTATGGCCAAAGCCTCCACAACACCCAACAGTCTCCCATAGTATCAAACTGCCACTCTTCGCTATAAGTAAAAAAATCCATTATAAGCAAGAATTGATTAGGAGAGACTTTATCAAGCAGAATTCTGGTTTTCATAACCCAGTATTGTCTGTGAACTGTAACTGAAGCTTTGACTAGCTTGTTGCTAACATGGTTTAAAAAAACGGTCTGAGGCGGCGCCTCGAGGCGAAACGGAGGAAAAACGTTTTTGAGGCGACGCCTCACAAGATCTGAAGAAACGCACGCATCACTTGGCCGAGGCGGTCTATATGGGCTGATGCTTTTTCTAAACATTCCAAGTCTTTTTCTGTTTTATAGGCTTTGTCCTTTTTATGTTTATTAAATGATGTTGATCTTAGTTATAAAAGCTCTTTAATTGATTGTTTAGTATTTTTTTATATATATATATATATTATAAAAATATTTATTTATTTGCTATCGCCTCAGACTTAACTACTTAAGCCTCGTTTCGCCTTGACGCGTATGCCTCGTGAGGCAGAGTGAAAACGCCTCGAGGCGCGATTCCGTTCTTTTAAACCTTGGTTGCTAATGCTCCCAATTTCATGATGTCCTCTGACCGGTTTAACTTGTCGAGCTAGTGTGCGTCTTGAAACTTCACTTTGGCTCTAGTTTCTCTCTTTCAAAACAAACCTTCTTCTACCCAGGAGTTTCTGTGAAACAAGCTTTATCTTTAATCAAAACTAGGATAATCTTCCCTTCTGGAACCTCTACCATGTACAAAGAATCTTTTTTTTTCTTTCCACGAGCTAACACAAGATTACCTTTGGCAAACATTGATATCCTTTTCAGGCTTGGAATAACACCGACATCCAAGTGTAACCGACTGAAGTTACCAAATGAACATCCCCCATGCCCGTAATATGAATCATCGTTTTCCAGTTGTACCTTCCCAAAGTAACATTTTTAAGATTCTTCATCGATTCCATGTTGTATGTGGCATGAACTGATTCACCAGAATATATAGCCTGTGAATTGATAGCTTGTGAATCTATGCTAAAAATCAAAGCGTCATATGAGTGTTCTCTGTCTGCAAGATGATTCATCTCTTTTTCTTTCTTAACACCAGACATTGATGTATTAAATGACCTATGTGCTTGCAATCCCATCAAACGACATCTTTTGGATTCCTGAATTTGCTTCTCCTTCTACTCTGGTCTCTTTTAATTCTTCACCCTTTCACTAGGCACTTAACATGAACTTGAATAAGATCCTTAAACTCTATGTCTGATGTCTTCACCCAGAATTAAGTCTCGAATTCCCTCAAATGTAAGCTTCGCAGTTACTGATGGACTGCAACTGTTTTCATCGTCCATGACTAACTCTCCCTAAAAAAGACAATAAAAGTAGCGCTAGAATTTCATCATCAAACTTAATCCCACCTGAGCCTAACCGATTTATGATCAAATTAACGGTAACGAAAGCTCCCTCTCTCCTCCTGGTGTTAACCAACTATCAAATCAAAACACTATTCAAAGATGACGGCGTCTCATACGTTCCTGACAAAGCTTTAATCAATCCACAATAGTCATTTCGTTCACAATGTTAAACGTCACATGTTTGGCCAACGAAAGCCTGACTATTCCGAAAGCTTTTCTGTCATGTTAGCCCAATCCTCATCCGACATCTTATCTAGTTTCTTGCCAATCAACGCCTGCTACATATCTTTCTGATGCAATACATCCTCTTTCTGCATTTTTCAGAAACCAAAGTCTAGTCTATTAAACTTTTCAATCTTTACCTTCATCTTCCATGTCAATACCTTACTAAAACACACTGATCCAATTGAGGTTGAGAAAAAGTGAGCAAACACAATAGTGGCGGTTATCTGAACTTAATTGTTGTTCTGTTTAACACTGTTTGAACAATCAATCTCAATTACAGTAGCACAAAGATCTAGTGAAAATGGAGATTCCAAGTTTCTGAGAAAAAAAAACCTAATCACGACAGCATTCTGAAAGAAAACAGACAGGCGGCAGTGAGTTCCTATTAGCACACCCTAGTCACGATCAAACAGTGACAACCTACATGGTTAAAATCAAACTAAGACAATGGAACCCTAATAAGTGGCAAGAACGGTGGCTAATCGGAACAGGAACCTAAACACGATTTCGATTGCTTGAACAGTGGCATCTCGTATCATGAGATTGTTTTCAAAAACTGTAAACGTAACAGTACTCATGATCTTAAAGCACTAATACCAGTTGTTGGGGTATCAACACACACACACAATGAAACAGTAAATAAGAAACAAGCAATGAACAGGAGGACTTTACTTGTTTCGGCCGAGGTAACCTCGTCCACGGGTTGCAACTAGTGAATTATATTATTAATCAGGTGCTCAAGAAAATTACAATGCCTTAAGTCCCTAACAATATATTTATAAAGATAGTTAACTTGAATAATACGATAATCTTATTTTAGAAACACCCCTAAAACAACCCATCGCCCTTTGTAAATTACGGTCGAAGCCTCTACGACACCTAACATCATCATCATCATCGTACTCAGTATAACCCACCATTAGCATAGCTAAGGTAGGGTCTGAGGAGGGTAAGAAGTAGACAGCCTTACCTTTTTCCCGTACAAAAAGAGAGGCTACTTCCAATGAGACCCCAGCTCATAATGACTGATTAACCAACCAACCCAATGATTTTAATGTTATTTTCACAAAAATAAAGTAAATCACGTTAAAATTAGTGCAACTTTAATTTAGCCCCTTAAGGACCGACACCTATATACATTATATGCGCGTACCACAAACGGGGCGTAATTTACAAATAGTACAATCAAATGAAGAACAATCAAATGAATTTACAAATAGTACAAACCAAAAGCTAGATTTACAGACTATCGATCACCTTTTAATTCAAACTAACTAATCATGTCCACGATTCAAGGGCAATCATAAAGCAACAAAAAAGTCCATCCTCGTGTACAAACACTTCTAATCATCTATGCATCAATTCACTATTAGTTTCATTAATTGTGTCATTCAAAACCCTACTTGATCCAGATCTGTAATCACCTCCTATTTGTTTTAGGATCAAAGCAAGTTTGATTTTTGATGCTTTTAAAAATCCAGCAAAACTTCAAGAATAAGTAGAAAATTTTCAAAACTAAGTTAAACAAGTGTCATGAACCAATGTGAAAACATGCTATTTACATATGTAACAAATGGTACTTGATTTTTAATTTATGGTGTCAAATAAGTTACAGTTTTGTTTGCAATCATAAGAACCTTTTACCAGAAAACTCAAAGGACTCTGCTAACCTATAGGATCAACTAAACAAAACAAAACCATAATTAAACGAAGCTAGCGTATTAAAACTAGTTGAAATAACAAAATCTTTAGTGAACTATGATGTTGGATTCATAACAAATGCTTGATCAGAATTACCCTTTGTTATTTATTCATCATGTCTACTCATTCCTTATCTCATAAAAAATTGTGAATTACAACAAGTACCCTTTGTCGTTTCATCTTCAACATTTCAAACAACATCAACAAATCTTACTAATTGTTTGAAAACATGAAAAAACAAATCATACCCAAACGAACAAACATCATCATTCATTCAGTTGTTCAAGTTCAGCCTTCAATTGTTCAATTTTCAGCCCCATTGACCTCTGAATCCCCCCTCTCTCCTTTTCTGGCAATTTCAACAGCAACCCCTCATACATTTCAAGAACTTGTTTCACAACAGCACGAGCACATTCAGCTTCTTCATTGAAATACACAGTTTCTTTTGATTCCATCGCCATTTCAATCTCTTCTCTTGCCTCTGCGAACTTCAAGTTTATTTCATCAACAACTTTGTCAGTTTCGACATTGTAAGACCGACGGATAGTGAATTGGGTGTACAAGGGTTTATCGAAATATGATTGCGAAGATAGGAAAGTTGTGGGGTGAAATGATTTGGTTGTGATTGTTTTTGAAGGGATTAGGGATTTGGGTTTTGAAGATGCTCGAAAAGGGAACCTACAGAGGAATTTACAGAGGGAGATATGGGTTCTTGGATGCATATTTGTGGGAGCTCGAAGGATTAAGGAGAGAATGGGGGCGATCAGACCCTAATCCTTGTTGCTTTTGCGGAGTAAAACGGAAACTGCACGATTGCGGAGAAGAACCAACATATTTCAAGCAAAGGTTGGGGCCTTGGGGGTTGCTTTGTTGGTAGGGCCGTGGGGTGACAATTCCTGACCCGACCTGAAACACGACACGAAAATAATCAAGTTTTGGTTGGACAAGTATAATCCATTTAAAAAACAGGTCGTGTTTGGATTGACCCTTTTATAAAACAGGTCGGGTTCGGGTTGACCCATTTATAAACGCGTTGATCCATTAACTGTTTAAGGTTTCAAAATTATTAATTTTTATTTTTTTCTTTCCTATAACATATATTTAGTTGTTTTTTTTAATTATTTACCATACTTTAATTGATTAAGTAACAAAATTTATATTTTTTTCATCTAAAAAATGATTTTAATTTTTTTTTCAGTTAACTATACAAACCAGTTTATTTTAAGTTTCATACTTTATAATTATTATTACATAATTATATTTTTCGTTGTAATAATATTAATTTTTTTTCAAAATAATATACTAACTATTTGTTACTGTTACATAACTACTAATCACGTTATTATTGATGTCTTTTCAAGCAAAAACCAAATTACAATATGTAAATTAGTTTGATTTATTTATATAAACGAGTTAAACGGGTCAGGTTCGGGTTGACCCGAATTTATGTCAATCCGGGTTAGGGTTGACAACTTTGACACGAATAAATATATGGGTCAGGTTAGGGTTGCAAAATTCAACCCACCAACCCGCAACCTGTTATAACTCGTTAACCCGACACGATTGACACCCCTATTTGTAGGGCCGATTCTCCAGTGAGGCTGTCAGGCAAGTGGCCAATGATTTTCATACCGGATTACCGGGCGATAGAATTGGGCAAAAAATCCGGAAATGGAACCGGTAACCAAACCGATGGGTACAGGCGGTTCTAGATTCTCAGAAAAACCGGAAACCGAAAAAAACGAAATCAGTTCCACTTTTACCCGGCAAAACCTAAACTATAACCGGCCAAAAACCGGTTGGAACGGTCAAAAACCGGAACCGGGTATTGATTTTGTTGACCAAAACCGGTTTCCAAAAAAACCCAGTTTGCCCACCTTTACCGGCCGATACTAACGTTTAAATTCGGATGTGGGATTGTGCACTCTGCTATGAATTAGCCGCTAATATGAGTTAACAATATAAAGATCATACTGACATTAATACATGTATTTCAATTAATTTTATTATACATGTTTGTCTAATGTAAAAAATTATGCTTTAAAATTAGCAGTTCATTATTCAGCACCCAATCAATTAGTTTTTAACCTAGTTATCAATCACTAATTCACGATCCTCTGATTCAAGATATCTTATTCTTTCTATTACGATAATGAATTCATGATCTTAGCCATTCAGAATCAATACTTCAAAGTATTTTATGTTGATGAATAAATTGTTGCTTCATTTGATTTAGATCATTTATGGGTTATTTTTTTGTTACGGATTAAGTTTTGAATTGTTTTTTATTATGAAACCATATGCTTTAAGTTTATATTTTGTGTTAGACGTATTTTTTTGAAATCATAGGGTTAATTTGTCAGTCTAGTTGAATCACTCATACAACCTAATATAACTGGTTGAACCATTCCAAAGCTTAATACATTAAAAATGAAAACCTAGTTTTTAAAACATTGCCAATGACCATAACAACCCGTTATCCAACTCAATCCGCTCTTTCTGCTAGTCATACTTTTGTCTTTTGATCAACAGTGATAATTGAATCTATTGTGATTCAGAAACTCTAGTTGTAGTAGTGAAACTGATATAAATTTGGGGGTTATTCAAAACATTTGTACAAGTTATTTAAAACCAAACCCCAAAAATTTTGTTCGATTTCTTGTTAGGGTTTATACCTTGTTTGGGGTTAAGATTTACAATTAATTACAAAGTATATGCAGATTAAGAGGTTTGGTAGTTTTTAATGATTTTGACTGTCATGTTAAAGCAAGATTTTTGTAATTAGATCACGAACTACAAATACCTGAAAAAATTTTATTGCAATCTCACGAGGCAATTTACATCGACGTAATGAAAAGCGAAGAGCCCCCAACTCAAATTGATCAAAGGCTAAAGTTGTTTGATTCGCTAAAAAAACACTTTTAATTTAGTTAGCAAGCTTCTTACTTATTAAGCTTTAAACAGATACTAAATGATTCAAAACTTTTATTAAATCAACACTTAATGAAACAACCCCTAATATGTAGTATAATGACACAAAATAAGAAGTTTATAAACACTTGATCATGTGTGACAAATTTAATGTTGCAAACCACAGGGAAGTTTTACATATTATTCAAATAACAAGAAATAAAATTTGAGTTGCAAAAGTGAGAATTTTTTAGCTTTAAAAAGAACATTTATTAATGGACCAAATGACTCTTGATTCAATACATAAACAACTGCGCGTATAATCTTTTCCATCAAACTTCTCAAGGAATCGATAAATTCGAAATCCTCAAAATGAGCAGATTAATTATTGAGGTAAATTCTTATGCTTTAAATTTCAAAGCATGTTTCTGATATCCAGAGATTTCACGTCTGGCATTTCCTCATCGTTGAACTCCTCTCTGCAAATAAAAAAAATAAAAAGATAAAAAAAATGTTTATGCAATTATGCATATACAAGTATACAACCATCATGTTAGACTAATCTTGTAAATATTAAATAGTTAGAGTAAAAGAGTAATTATTAGAAAGTTAATTCTTTTATGGTTTTATTTATACTTAAAGTCGGTAGGAAAAATAGGGACTAGATTTTAATTTCGTTTAAATAGGGGTTTAGATTAATTTGTTTTGTACACACCTGTTTTTTTTTTATTGAACAGCTAACGTCAAGTACCACTGTTTAAATGGGTACATTGACACCACCTTCTAGGAGGAAACCCACACTTGGAAAACCCCCTAGCTCAACCTAGAGCATTTTGTACACACCTGTTATTCCATAAAGTTTTCTGTTTTCTTGATTCTTAATTTTGATTGCAATCTTCTGATGCTGTTTTCTGGTGTTAATCAATTCCGAACAGAAGGGCTGGTCTTCACACCATACCCGGTAAATCCCACTTGTAGCACATAGTAGGGTCTCAAAGGGAGATATGTAAGCAAACTTTACCTCTATTTTTAGGAAAAGAGAGATTGCTTCTAAAACAATTAAATAAACGAGCTGAGCTTGGCCTTAAAAGTTACTCATGAGCTGGCTTTGAGTTGTTGATGTAGACCACGAAACGAGCCAGGCTCGATTTTTCTAAGTTAAAAGACCCAAGCCCACCTCAGCTCAGCTCACACCAGCATAAGGGGCTAGATAAAATGTGATGGCTTCTATTTTAGCATTTTATTTTTAATCAAAGTTGCTTAATTGATTAACTACCCGCTTTTAATTATCTAAACTATGCTCAAGTTTAAGAGGCTTAAGATTTGGTATGTAACTACTATTAATTTGATTCGACTCAAAGATACCCTTACCGAATTATTATTTATCCATTTTCATCAATCCTAAAGTTGAGATTACTAACGCGGGTCCAAAAATTTCCCCACTCTGTACTGGTAGAGTGGTAGGTATTTTAAACTTTTTATAAATGATTTAAAAAAAAAAACTATTACAAAAACTGTTTTACAATTTTTGAGGAAGTAGAAAACATACCTTTTCTTTTGTGTTTCCATTGCTTCAAGAGCATCTTTCTTCAGCTCTTCCAGTTGTGCTTTTGCAATCTTCTTCTCCAATTGTTCTTCATATTTAGGCAAGTCATCCTTGCGTATGCCAAGCCTAAAGATAAACACCATGAATTGAGCTATTTTCGATATAAATTATAATACTGGTTAAAAACTTTACTGTTGACTGGCCAACACATGATAGGCAGATTATAAAGTCAAGTTCTTGTTATGATCCAGCCTGGAACTTGTTGAATCGATCATGCAAAAAATCAAGACCAAATATTTGAAAAGCTGTATGTAAGAAACTAACAGCATGCAATTCAAACACAAATACCATGTTTCATTTTTTATTTATTTTTTTTTATGACCGTAGGAACCCACTTACATGGTAAACCCCCGGGTGCCCCCAATACCCGGCTAACCGGAAGAAACAGGTAAAGCGCGACGGCAAGCAACCGGGTCATAGGGCCGGCACACATATATAACCTTTTAAGCCCTAGCTTTGGGCTCAACTCTAATGGGGGCCCAACTTTAGGAGTTTTAACTCTACATTTTATATGCAAAAGTTGTCGAATGGAGAAAAATATGAAAAAAAATGATTGGTCCCAATCCCGAATAAAGAATAATGGTTTTTATATTATCTAGGTTAAGGGTCCCATTTCTGCTTTGGGCCATCAAAGAGCTTGAGCTGGGCCTGCCGGGTAAGTGACCTCCAAGGAAAATTGCTCTAAGAGGGAATTGAACTTAAGACATCTAGGTTGTCTCTCCTCCACTGTAACCACTACACCACTTCCTTGGAGGTTATGTTTCATTATTTAGTCATTAATTTGCGAATGAACCACCACACCAATTGTCATATCTAATAAGTTCCTAAGGTAAGATAAAGAGTTTAGCAAATAAAAAGAGTCAAATACGTTGAAGACTGCCCAAATTTATTTTAATGCATATATTCACCCGTATCCTTTAACTCAGAAAAGCATACTTTTATGTAGTAAAATACAATATAGACACATATTAAACACTATTTAGAAAGAAAGGTATATGATTGCCAGTTCTATTATGAGAGCCTAATTGATGTTGGAATGCAAAAGGACCAAAATAAAACAAGCAGATAATAAAAAATTAATAAACTTTTGATAAGTCAATCACTCTCTCTCTTGGTATATATTAAACTGTTATATAAATTCAGCATAAAAAAAACTGCAACTTTAATGCATTCTCAACCTTGAGGTCATGGGTTCTAGTCATGGGGGTGACATTTTCTCCGCAAGGCAACCGACCCGGGTGCAAGCGCCCGCGGTTTACCCATTCCTCCCGGTTAGTCGGGTATTGGGGGGAGCCCGGGGTTTACCACGCAAGTGGATTCCCCGGTCATCAAAAAAAAATGTTGAGAGAAAATTAACCGAATTCACTTACTTTATTGATAGATGAATAATTGATGGAATTCCAAATGGGGTTGGTTTTATAAGTTTCATTGTAGGTTATTAAATCGGTGGGTGGTGGACGTATTTTTTCTTTATGTGTTCTTTTATTTTTCTTATGTAACAAGTATGTTGCTCTTGAAAGTTGCCCCTAACTAAAATAACTATTTTATAATAAATTATCTAATTTAGATAATTAGAATAAGAATAAACTTATTATATAGCAATATCTTTATCTAAAATATATATTAAAAACCTGAAGCATGTCATTGTAAAACAAACCCATTTTACATCATTCCCACCCCCCTCCTATTGGTGCGTTGCCAGCTCTAGTCTTGAACAGAAGAAAACCAAGGTCAAATTATCAGTGTGGTTGTTGATGTTACTTTTTTCCAGTTTTCAGTTCACAGAAGTTCAATATTTGTTCAGTCCAGAATTGTACAGACTACAGACGAAATCAATGCAACATCTTGAACAACTAAACCTGAAAATCCCCATTATATTCTACTGAAATTGAATTCTTAAACATGAAAAACTTACTTTTGGTTGATCTTGTTGAATTCTTCGGTGAGGAGAGCCATCCCCTTCTTGTCATTCCTCATAAGTGGCTTCTTAATCTCCTTCTCCACTTTCTCAAGTGCATCCATCATCATAGCCTCAGCACCTAGTTCATCTGTAAGCCCTCTCCTGCAAATATAAATTTTAAATCAAACATATAATATATACATGCCACTCAAGATCAAAATGTTTAACAGAACAACAAAAACTGTTCAAAAATTCCCCATGAACATATGAACAGTCATAATTAATATAACACATCTTTCAAAGAAAAATCATAAAAAAAGTATACTTTAGTCGAATGTCCTTCAAGGCCAACAAATAAGATCGAGCATCCTGGATTCCATCTGTTCGTTGCTTGATGGTGTATTGGATCCTCTGAGATTCTGAGAACAGGTCTGCCCTGTAGAAACGCATGACAACTTTAAATGAAACAAATATGAAAAGCGGCATGGAATCAAACAGATACGCAAAATATACTCAGGAATGTCTTACGAATTTTAAACAACATGGCAGATACAGACATTGTTCAAGTACATGTTGAGAATAATTATTTTTATTTATTTTAGTCATTGAGTATACGATTGTATGAAAGCTGCAAGATAATAACCCTTGAGAACTTACTTTTCTCTTACAGTCTTCATGACTTTGGCATACTGTTCAACTGCTGCAGGATCTTCAGGATCAATAGTAATTTTTTCTTTCCGAAGAACCCCAATTGCTGTCTCAAATTTGTTCTTCACATCAAGAAATATGCCTTTCAACATTTCTACAAATGCATGTAAACATCTAAACATTAGTATTTTCACAAAGAAGCCAAAAGTTCAAAAAAAATGCATGCAACACTAATTACTTATTACTATATACTTTGTAGGATCTAGAGATTCTAAACTAGATTTCAACTCACCATCACCCTTTAGAGCTTTAGGAGCAGCTTCTTTCGCATAGAAACGAATTGGGACTGCATGCTGCTGTGATTGCAGAACAGATTGACTGCCATATAACTGCAGAATAACAAAAATCCATATGTTACACACATCAGCATCTACCAGTGGACATTCTTGATAATGCAGCAAAGCGATCTTGACAATAAAGGTTAAATATCACACAATCAATCCTATCAAATTCCCTATTAAAATTAAAATCTAGAATGTTATTAGTAGAAAGAGGTCCCTATAAATTTCTAGTATGTGGATTTGTTGCATAGTACTCATTGTTAACTTACTGTGTATTCTAAAATCTAAATCCTTCAGCTCACATTAGGTAAATTCACATCATTGAGTGTGCAGTAAAAATGGACGAATAATTTGTAAAGATATTATTTACCAACCTTCACACAGCACACTGGTCCCAATCCATTATTTACATGAATTTTCTAAATAATCATCAAAATGTGATTCTTGAATCAATGTCTGGATACTTACTTCAAGTACTTTACAAGCCAATCTCTTTTGACTCCTACATCAACTACAAAAATATGAATTCTTAATCCTAAAGCAGATGTCTACCATTAAATAGATCTTAGAAGCTTATGAATTGCCTTGTGTTCATCGGTTCTATGTGCCTGTTAATCGTTAGTCGCTAGGCAACCTATTTGATTTCACAAAATCAGTAATCAGCCAAATCGGAAAAAATCCACCAAATCGTCTAGAATCGTTCTAATCGGTCAAAAGCTTATTTTTTGGGTTTTAATGACCTTTTTGGGTCTCCTCATCAAAATTGGGCGAAATCTTTTAAGTATCTGAAAAATTATACTTACTTTGAAAATTCAAAAAGTAAATATAAAATTCCAATCCGACTAATCCGTAGTCAGTACCCCACCACCTTAAATGGTACCTGCGATTTCCACAACATTGCATGTGTTTGAACTTGACAATCCCTTTTAAGACAAATGATCTTTACTACAAAGTATCACCAGGCTAAGAATATCATCCTGCTTAGGCTCTTTAAAAAAATTAATGAGTGTACATTATATACCTTAGTTCATTCTATAAATTTACAACTTATAATATATTATAAACAGCAACCCCTTTTTTTAAAAGAAATGTCATTTAAAGATCAAATCTAACTTGCAAGTGATAAACAGAGTCTTTAAACAATTTGATCATGCTAATTAGCTTCAGATGATAAAATCCAACCTAATAAGCATACTAACTCAACAATATAATCAAAGTCTCTCCAAAAACAATACACCCAAGAATCAGGCTGCATTTCCTAATTGTTCATCAAAATCAACAGTAATACGATGATTGAAAGAATCGATCAAGAATAGAAGCAAAATGGTCAACAAATGATATGCAAATCAAAGTCTAGATATAGAAATGAATGCCTGGCGAGCAGATCTCGATAGAATTCGAGCCATGTGAGCGATGGACGACGGTTGGATGTTTCGCAGCGGCTCCGTTGGCTAGTGCTAGGGCTCGGACGCGATCTAACGCTTGTGGAAGAGGAATCTGAGAAAGGTGGAATGTAAGGCCGCTGATTAAAACGCTGTCGTATTAGATCACCTGGGCTAATTACACATAGGATTGGGTGTGGAAAATTAGGCTTCAAAAACCGCCCAAAACGATCATTAGTTTAAAAAATAGTGAATGCCACCATGAGACGTCCCTACCAACCGGTTCCAAAATCGATCATTAGGCTGGCCGGTATGCCCCATGAATGGGCATGGAAGGGGCGTTATAGGGCGTGGCACACCACCCCCCTAGGGGCGTGGGAGATGGGGCGTGGGAGCAGCAACGGGCGTGAGGGCTTGAATGGAACGTTAGAGGGAGCCGTTGGTGAAGGGAAAAAAAAATTACCTATTTAAACCATTCAAACATTAAACCCAAAAAAAATTTAACTTCTCATTTCAAACATTCAACACAAAAAAATACTCACTCTTCACATTTCAAACTTTCTTAACCAAAAAAATAATTTCCATGGATCCCAACCAAAACCTAAATTACTATAACCCAAACACTCCACATAACCGAAACCCTAACACGCCACCTCCGAATTGGGTCTTTAGCCCTTCTCCAATAAATCCTTTTTTTTGATTCAAACTGTTATCGACCGAATTTTGATTCAAGCCCACAACAAGGGTTTTATACATTCGCCGATTATGGTTCGAGTCAACAACCGCACTGGTTTGGACAATTATCTCAGGATGAAGTTGTACCCGAGACCCAACCCACTACAAATGTCGGTCCAAGCACGCAACCAAAACAAAGGCGTAGACACCGAAAGAAACAAGCTGGGGATACCGAACCCGCTGTGGAAGGTTCATCCCGTCTAGAAAAATGGACTACGGAGGAAGAGTTTCATCTTACAAAAGCTTGGATCGATGTGTCGGAAGATCCAATTGTTGGTAATTACTTTCCTTTTAGTTTTTTAAAATTGTTAATATTTTTTTTATAAATTTGTTAACATTTTTTTATTAATTGTTTATAGGTCGTAACAAAAAAGGACCGGACTTTTGGAGTAAAATCCGAAATCAATTTTTTCAAGCCATGGGTCGTGGGGAATATCGTACAAACGATATGCTCTCTAGCAAATGGCGTGACATGAACCTAAAGGTTAGAAAGTTCAACGAGATTTATTCCCAGAAATGGCAAACTCGTCGGAGCGGCCAAAGCGACGTGATGATCGAGCTCGAATCGGAAGATCAATACCGGGAAGAGTTTAACGCCCCCTTCACGCTTAAACGGAGTTGGGAGCTTATGAGGAAATGTCCGAACTGGATTCGAATCCCGACTGTACAAACGTCGGCCTCAAAACGATCAAAAGCATCGTCAACCAATAGTCCCGGCACGTCGGATGCTCGAGTGAATATAAATCTAAACGATCTCGATGAAGAAGAAGAAGAAGACGACGATGACGAGATAGAGGATTTGACTCGTCCGACCGGGAGAGATCGCGCAAAAACCGACCGAGCAAGGGCGAGACGAGGCTCTTCATCTCAAACGACCCCGGATTATAACCAAGGAATAGAACACTTATCTCAACGAATCGGTGACTTTAACGAATTAAAACGGGAACGTCAACGGTTGGTAGAGTTACAACTTCTATTCACCAACACCGAACACTTAACCGGGCTCGACCGCGAAATTGCCGAGCGGGAGAAGGATAAAATTCGTAATAAATATAGAGATAATTCATTTGTATTTTTTTTATTAATTTGTAATTTTTTTAATTTATTTTTTTATTAGTTTGTATTTTTTTTATTAATTTTTTTTATTAGTTTGTAATTTTTTTTATTAATTTGTAATTTGTTTTTATTAATTATATCTCAATTTAATTTAAAAAGGAATGATGACGTGGAGTAAATGGGTAATGGGGCATTTCCACCAAAATGGTGGGGTGAGTGGTTGTAGTGAGTGCTTATGTGGCGCCTACGTGGCGCATAGGTGGTGTGATTGGGTCACTTGGCATACCTTATAGTCTTAGTTTAGCTTCTTACTTAAGTCGGTTTCAAAATTTTAAACAATAAGGACTAATTTAGGTTATGACAAAATGTGAGGTTTAATTGACAAAGTCATTAAGATATGATATTTGAGTATGAAATTGCTTCTTACAAGAACATGAGTTTAACCATATCGTAAGATTTGAATATATTTTACTTTTTATATTTTAAATTTTACATGCATTGATTATTTACTTTATAAACAAATATAACTTTAATAATTTAAAGTATGAATCATTAACTCAGTTTAATTAACGATACTTTTAACTTTTACTTTTGTTGTTAAAAGCAATCTCAGTATCATGATCATCATTGATTTACACATGTTTTCTGCTTGATTTATGCTCGAATTTGTTCACCATAATGATTGTGAAATGAATGGAAAAGCATACATACGAAATCGAGTGATAATGGAGCGTACATAAATAATTATTACGCTACTATATTCCCATTAGCAATGAAAATAAAAAATAAAGTATTGTTAGCTAAATTGTTAATAATGTGGGACTAGCCCACTTGGCAGAGGCTTTGCCTCTTAAAATGGGAGGTCATGGGTTCTAACACATGCAATGGTGTAATTATTGTTGAGTAGTTTAGGAGGAGATAACATTTGCCGTTCAAAAAAGCTAAATTGTTAATATTAATTTATTATTAGCTAAACTGCTAATATTAATTATAGGCTTATCTATTCTTTTAGTGGAGCCTCACTTTCTGAATGTTTTTCTCGTTAATTGAAGTGTCAGCCCACAAGTGATACTATTAATCACCTATATTTAAACACCTAAGAAAATTACCTTAATATTATTGTTTATTTAGTGTTATTATTATTGTTTGTTTATTTTGACTTATTTGGTTCTTTTTTGCATTAAAATTGCTTTGGACTTTTTTCAACTAATTTGTGTTTATGGTTAATGTACGTAAGTAACAGTAGGTCAGTGACTTACAATAAAAAGAGAGCAAATTCTGTTGACACATTAGAATTTTGATTGTTAGTATAGATAGTCGTCAAGGAAGTGGTTATTGTTTATCTTTATAAAAAGCTAAAAATAATTCGTCACAAACTGTTACAATGGCAATATTTTGTTTCAAAGGTAAAAATAAATGAGAAGACAAATAAAAAGGAAAATGTATAGCATTGGTTAATGGTTACCTATTGTGAAGCACAAAGTCTATTTCTAGGTCTTCAACTATACCCTGCCCCGACTAACTCTTTTTTGTGGCGTCGTAACATCGCTAAAATGACATGCTACACAAGTATGATAGATGCAATCTACACAAGTTCACAAGTAAGTCCATGACTGAACCCCTAGTAATGACTAATCCAAGTAATGCGATAAATGAATGTTTACTATTTGGCCATTGATTTCATCATTTGTAACATAATTAGTATTGTATTACACATAAAAAATGTTCTATAATGTTTTCTCAATTTACTTTTAAGGTATTATAAGTTAAGAGGTTTTTCTAAAAGTAACATCTCTTCCTCAAAAGATTGAGATAAAGTTTGCATATATCTCACTCTTCCCAAACCGTACAAATAACTATTTACAATGTATGATTGTTCTACTTTTAGGTGTCATATTATCCAACCCTTTTGGACTCCTACACACTATCAAATATGTGGTTTGCATGTACAATCAAAAGCCAAACTAGAACCAGAAATGAACTAAACTTTCAGTCTAGTTCTCATCTGTTCCAACTCTTGATTTGATTCAGTCTGGTCCCTGTTGGTTCACGGGTCAGGCTTAAACCCATATAAATCAATCAAGCTCATAGACCTACCCAAGAGTCGATATCACACAAAAGAAAACCCCAAAGTTGTAACAAATACTAAGTTCCCACATAGATGAAGAATCAGCATTATGGGGAAAAAGGATCCAAAGCTCATTACAAGTTCTTGAGTGAATCCCCGGCTCCCTGAAAAAAACAATATGAAAGCACGAAATCGGCTATAAAGATACCAACAAGTGAAAGAACCACGGCAGAAGTAGTAGACTCTCCAACACCTTTAGCACCACCCAAAGTGGTAACCCCCCAGCCACAACTCACAACAGATATGATCAAACCAAACACCTGAGACTTGATCATTGCACTAATTATGTCAAACGATTTAAGAGCCCTCTGAGCCGAATCTAAAATGATATTAATACTAATCCCATAAACCCCATCAGCCAAAAGAGCACTAGATGCCATCCCGACTGTAAAACAGATAAGGGTTAAAAACGGTAATGCTATACAGGAAGCAATGACCCGTGGGGTTACCAAATAGTCAACTGGGTCAGTACCCAAAACCCGCAAAGTGTCAATTTGCTCAGAAACTTGCATGGTCCCCAACTCTGCTGCAAATGCACTGCCGATTCGACCAGCTACTATGATTGAAGTGATCACCGGGCTTAGTTCACGCACAAAGGCTAGGGCCAGCACCCCACCCACAGCTCGGTTAAGACCTAATCTGGTGAATTCTCTCACAAACTGGATAGTGAAAGCCATGCCCACAAAAGCTGATGTTAAGAGACAGACACCAACTGATTTTGGACCGACTCTTTCTAGCTGTTGGAGGGTATTTTTCCAGTGGATATTACAGTTTACTATTCGCATTATTACTTGCCCTGCCAAGACAAAAACAGATAACCCTCTCCATAGGTACCGTGGGGGTGTCCAGTTGCTGAACAACGGTTGTGGTTCTTGATCTTGGGTAGCATTTGTAGCTACAATATCTTCAGGTACAGAAATAGATGACGGGTGACCATCGTCTGTCATTGTGTTTGGGACTGGGAAAACCCTGTTTTTGTTAGGGTTTAGGAAGAGCCTGGTTCGGTTAAAATGGATCAAACTCTGACCATTCTCAACTCTTCCTACCAATTTATGTCTTTGAGAGAGCTGACTTTGGCTTGTATTCCCAATTTTCATCCAAGCACGTGTCTTTGTAGAGTCTCTTCTGCAGTTTGTTAAAAATTGCACAGTAATTCAGTTCAAAAGGAATGAAATACTCTCCTGTTCTAAACACAAAATTCAAAACTTCATGAATTAGACTGAATAATCAGATAAAGCTGCACACATGCACATACGCGTGCACACACAAATTAAGCAATACCTGCAATTGAAGTAAAAGTTTACGGAATGGTGTGCAGCTGTTTGCATCATTCAGATTCTGATGTTCCGTTCAACTGCAATTGACGTTATCCAATCTACTTACTCAACAAATCCTACATATATATATATTCAGAGGGAGATATGAAATTTAAATCTTCTGCATAAAATCTACAAACAGACAGATTATTGTCAACATTTTCAGAGATCAAACAACAAATTTAGGGTTTGATATGTAAAACTATCATTTACATGAACTATTGTTGAAGGCTTATGGCCTTGATCTAGCAAATTGGGGATCATGTAAGTCTAATTACAATTACTTTCTCCAATCCACAGTTTGCATCTTACTTCTAAACATATCGTGATTGCGCAAGTCTAATTACTATGCAACCTTCGCAAATTTAAGACATTTGATCCAAATTGAGCGAAATAGATTACGAATATGCACGAATTGCAAGCTTTCCGTTACATTATAACTATTAAACTTTCAAAATCTGACAGAAATCATAAAACAGTAGCAAAATACGCAGGTAAAAAGGGAAGAAAAGCACGCAGAGTGTGTGTTAACTGAATTGTGCAATTATACCAGTATTTCGCCGATTGAAACCCTAGACGAATGAAGTGGAGAATCACTAAAATTCCGGTGGCGCTGCGGAGGCGGAGGAGTTTAGATGGAAAGGCTTAACGGCGTGGGACGGTAATGAACTTATTTCATCACGTTACTTTCGTTTCCAATACCAAATATTGTGTTTTGGGAATAGAAAAAAGACAAAATTACAAATTTGAACCTTTATGTTTCTAACAAATAACAAATATCAACCTTTAACTATATTAATTACGCTAAAACAACCTTTAAGTATTTAAATTGTTTCAACTTTCAACCTTTACATTAACCCTGGTTAGATTTACTAGTTAAATCTAGTCATGTGCAAAACATGTGATGGGTATTTTAGGTATTTTGATCTTTTGTTATTTTTAAACCTAAAACCTACTATTCACGTATCACCGTATCTTATTCAAGAATTTTCTCCAAACGAGGGTGTTCGAAAATTAGGGCTAAAACCCACCCAGAAGTAGAGGTGGCCAACGTACCCGGACCCGGAACCGGAAATCGGAACCGGTCGTACCCGAACCGGTGGATACGGGATGTTCTTGATTTTCAGAGAAACTTGAACCGGAACTGGAAAACCCGGAACCGGTTCCACCCTCAAACCGGCCATACCCGAACCGGAACCGGCAAAAAACCGGTCAGAACCCGGAACCGTTTGGAACCGAAACCGGTTCCAAAAAAAACCCGGTTTGGCCAGTATTTCAACCTTTATGTTTCTAACAAAATTAATTACGTGAACTTCTGGGTGAACACTAACCGAAGACGGAGGAACCACGTGAACTTCTGGGTGGTTTTTAGCCCTAATTTTCGAACACCCCTGTTTGGAGTAAATTCTTGAATAAGATACGGTGATACGTGAATAGTGGGTTTTAGGTTTAAAAATAACAAAAGATCAAAATACCTAGAATACCCATCACATGTTTTGCACATGACTATATTTAACTGGTAAATCTAACCAGGGTTAATGTAAAGGTTGAAAGTTGAAACAACTTAAATACTTAAAGGTTGTTTAGCGTAATTAATATAGTTAAAGGTTGATATTTGTTATTTGTTAGAAACATAAAGGTTCAACTTTGTAATTTTGTCTAGAAAAAAATAAGGAAAACTTTATAAAAAAATGTAACCAACTTTCCATTTTGTTTCAATCAAGTCGCTCAAATTTTTTTTTGTCTCAATTAAGTCATTTAAGTTACTTTTTTGTTTGAATTCTATGTTTTTAACTTGAATTGTAGGTAATACATGTTGATATAAGTTTGAGTGAATAATTTAAAAAAAAATGATTGAATTGAATTAATAATTATTAATTTTAACTAATATCTGACAAAGAACAAAAAATTAATAATTAATAATTACTTATTCAATTTAGTCATCTTTTAAAAAAAAATTATTCATTCAAACTTATATCAACATGTATTACCTACAATTCATGTTAAAAACATAGAATTCAAAAAAAAAATAACTTGAATGACTTAATTGAGACAAAAAAAAAAAGTTTGAGTGACTTAATTGGAACAAAATGAAAAGTTGGTTACATTTTTATAAAGTTACCCCTAAAAAATATTCATTAACCACTCTACGTATGCGCCACATAGGCGTCACATAGGCACCCACCACAACCACCCACTCCACCAAAAGTGGTAGAAATGTCCCTTGGTCCAAGATGATGTCATTTTTTTTAATTAGAATAACTAGATATAATTAATTATAAATTAAAATATTACATAAAATTATAAATAAACATTACAAATTAATAAAAAAAACTAATTATTAATAATTGTATCAAATATTTAAAAAAAGACATAACAATAAATATAATTAAAATTTAAGATTAAGATTAAACTTTACGATTTTTCCATAAATGTTCAATCAAATCGGCTTTGAGGTTCGCATGTGTATCCTCGTTACGGAGCATTTGACGGTTTGCTTGTTTTTCCTCGTCGCTGATCTCCACATGCTCCACCAAATTCGGATCGTCTTCTTCATAAAATTCACATATGGCTCGACCGTTATCTTCGATTATCATGTTGTGTACACATGCGTATAACGCGTTTCGGATCCGACTTGGCTTCCAAGCTCTTGCAGGGTGTTGAATGAATGAATGATGTGCCACTTCTGTTTAAGAACGCCGAATGCTCGTTCAATATCATTTCTTGCCCCCTCTTGACGATTTTGGAAATATAGACGCTTATCATTGTCGTGTTGTAAACGATTTCACGAAAGTAGCCCATTGCGGATAAATACCATCGACTAGATAATACCCGTATTTGTATGTCGTGTCATTGCAAATAAACTGCTGACCGGGTGTCATGCCTTCAATAAGGTCGTTGAAAATCGACGATTGATCTAGAACATTTATATCATTGTTCGATCCCAATGCACCAAACAAGGCATGTCATATCCAAAGATCTTGCGATGCAACAGCTTCTGGCAAAAACTTGGTCTTGGACGGTCGCCTCGTTGGAATTGACCTCGCCATGCTGTTGGTCAATTGTCTCATTCCCAATGGTGCAGTCGAGACTACCTAACATACCGGGTAAATCATGAACCGCTTCATGAAACGTGTAAATTTTCTGGACGTCATGGGAATTTGGTTTCCTCAAGTATTTCTTCGCGTACAATCTAATTACGCCTGTACATTTTTAAACGCAAACATAAAATACATAATTATTTATAATTATAACGTACAAAATTTGTAAATGCATTCCCGCCCCATTCTATCAGACATCTGTAAATACTCATCAAACTAATCGATGTCAGTGCCGTAGGCTAATTGGCGTATTGCAGAAGTACATTTCTGAAGACCGAAACACCCGATCTTACCTCTTATGTCACACCTTTGTTGAAAATAATCAAATTTTTGTTCCAAATCATCACACACTCGCGAAAAAAGATTCCGACTAGTCCGAAAATGACGCCGAAATAAATGTTCGGGCCACTTCGGATTTTCTGAAAAATAATCGTCAAAAAGACGTGCGTGCGCTCCAAGACGATGTCGATTAATTCGTGCTCTTCTAGACAGAATGGGTCTCTCAACTTGTTGTCTGATGATGTCGAGAGTAACTTGTGCGGCTTCGATTAAAAAATCTTCGCCTTCGCTGAAAATTATCTTCCCGTAAAAACTGTATTTTCTAACAAAACTAGTTTTATTATTTGATGTTTTTTGTGTGATGTGAAGAAAAAAGAGTGTGTGTGATGTTAATTTATGGTTGTATATAGTATTTTTTTTAAATAAGATTTTTTTTAAATGGTGTCTAACAGTCGAACTCTCCCCCCCCCCCAAACGGTCATGAAGCTCGTTGCCCCACTCACGCCCAACCCCCCACGCCCGCCCATGCCCCAAAGGGGGCGGTGTTCCACGCCCGTGGTTGCCACACTCACGCCCAACCAAGGGGCATACCGCAACGTCTTATGGTTTAACACTTTTTGAAATTTAGTAGTGTTTGGCATGTATGAATGAATGATGAAATAAAATTAGTCATTACGTTGGAATGAAAATAAACGTGTATAATTTCCATATAGGAATGAAGTGTGATATTCTATAACGAATGTGATTCCTTCATTTTTAATGATTTTTATTTATTGGAGTATGGGTGTTTTTTTCATTTCTTCCTTGTCCACATCGTCTTTATGTTGCTTACCATCCTTAACTATTAAAAGTTGACCTCACTATTTTCTCTTTTTCTTCATGATTTATGAGCATTTTCTCGTACACTTTTCGTCTTCCTATCGCTTCTTTGAATGACATGCTTTCAAGGTCGAAGCATTGCTCAATTGAAGCTACAAATGGCAAGTACTTATTCAGGACTGAGTTAAGGAATTTTTTTTTACAATCTTCAAGAATTGATTCAAGACTTTTAAATTTTGCAAATATACGACTTATCTTAGCCAAGAAATCATTGATTGTCTCATTCTTTATTTTTAACATCTCTAATTCACTTCTTAGAATTTGCAACCTTTCTTTTTGAATGCAAACAAAACCTAAATACTAAACCCAAATTAATACCTAAACATTGTTTTTTATGTTTGGTAACTTGCGAAATAATAGCTTTCGATAGAGTTTGGAAGACTATGGCTTTTGTGGTGTAATTTTTCTTCTCTTCAACAATTGCTCAAATGACTAATTTGGAATATTATGGTTTTTTTAGTGTAGACAACCCATTAACCTATTAACGGGTAGGTTTAAGTTGTTTAGGTTTATTAGAGAAATCATTATCAAAATCAGAATTGAACCGGAATTACCAGAATCAGTTTTAACTCTACTTGACCAAAAATCATAACCAAACCAGTCAAAACCCGAACCTAACCAAAACCAGTTTCATGTATATCCGGGTTCTGACTTTGATGACAAAAACTGAAATCGATTTTTACCAGAAACATATTCTTAAAAAACCCAATTTGCTAACCTCTAATTTGAACTCACCATATATAATATACTATGTTAGAAACCCATGTATTACATGGATTGAACAAATCTAATATGTTATAAACAATTTTTTTATGAAGATTTGTATGTTTGACAACAATAATTATTGATAAAATAATAAATGACAAACCCATAAAATAATAAATTACAAATAATAAAAATTTAAGAATTATAAAATTATATTTTAAGATATTATATAATTTAAATTTTCTTATAAGAAGATTTATTATATATTTGATATTTAATTTTATAATTTAATTATTTAAAATCATTAATATGAATTCAATATAAAAGTCAATTAGTATTTAATAGGAGAGATATAAGGAAAAAAAATGCTAGAGTTTATGAAGAGGTGACAAGTGTTCACTTTTGCTATTTTTTTTATGCGAATAAAGATATGATAATTACTCATCTTAACATCACACTCATCAATTTTAGCATCACTAAAATGTGAGATAAAGTGTCATATACTAATTAAATTGACTAAAAATTATGATTTTTGGGTCAATTGACTTGTTTAGTCCTGACATATACTCAACTTGCCCAACCTACTCACCTCTACGTTTAACTTCTTGATGACTACTTAAAACAATCTTTAACACTTGGTTTTAGAACTTCGCGAGGTGCCACGAGGTGTTTAGGCCATGAAAACCGAGAGGGAGGTCTCAGGTGGAGGCACGTTTTTATCAAATACATATAAATAAGGGGCATTTTACTTATTTTTCATTCCTAATATTATTTATTACATATATAACCAAGTAAAAAGTCAATTACATATTTTCTCTTTTTAAAATATATTTCTCATTCCAAATAAACTATTCAATTACAAATATGAAACAATTCAGAAGACCCAAAAATAAATAAATAAACAAAAAAAACTAATTGCATATACCCCAACTAAACCGCTAACATTTCAAATTTTTTTCAAAGTATGCTTAAAATGTATAGCACACTATGCGTTGCAAATATATTTTGAAAATTATGTAAATTTGCAAGTTTAGAAAAAAGAAATATGAAGCTTATAAAACATAAAAGTATTTTTCCTGTCACACCACATAACGAGTCAACCAGTCATAAAGTGTTGTACCCATTACTTTTATTACTCTAGTTCTTTTTCATACACCATGTAAAAAATAATGTAAGCAAGTATCAAAATTCAAAAAACACCATAATGTGACATTGTTATCTTGAGAATTCATGAATCCATTTTAAAAGAATGAAGTACACAAATCCATAAGAATATATGAAAACAATAGCAATGCAAAAACCAACCCTTACACTTGGTAATTTCGGTAAATAGATAAAGATTCGTCGCTACAAACATAAATAATAAATGTATGTTTCATAAGTGCAATTGCTAAAGGACCCTGGTGTGGTTTAATAGGATAAAAAAAAATGTGTAGAAGGCAATGAATGTTAAAACTTAGCAAGAGCATCCACCACGTTGCTCGGCTTCTGTCGCAGCATCCGGGACACCGTGAAAATATCTGTAGAATATCAAAGTAGCCAAAAAGTATTAGAATGCAAACATAAGGTTGTTTGCATAGTACAAAACAAGTAGATTTAATGATATTATGTTTAATGCCACTTATCCTTTTAGTGTGTCTTTTATTTGGTACTTGTTATACCTACATGTTTAGTGTTGTTTAGTTGTCTGTTGTTTTTTTTCTAAGTTAAAGGGTTTTTTAGAAGCAGTGTCTCTTTTGTAATATAGAGATAAGATTAGCTTACTATCCACCCTTCCCATATGCTACCAATAATTTTGTTATGAGTGAGATCTACTGGGTATGTTATACTTGTGATTAGTAGTTGTTGCACTAATAACTAATTAGGATGACCAAGTCAACCAATAAAAGTGGGATTATGTTAAAAAGGTTGTAGAAGGTCATTTTGAGCTTGGTCAATCCCATAATGTGGATATGATAATCAAATTGGAACTTGATATCACATAATGTGGTGTCTTTAGATTTGAAATAGGCCAGCAGGGGAAAGTGAAAGTTTTATACTATTAGATAATCCGATGTACTCTACTTGAAAGTAGGAGTGTTAATTGGGTCGTATAGATCTAAAATGATATACTCAAAAAGCGTCTCATACACAAGAAAGTGGACATGACATGAGTTTTTTCATGTTGACACGAACATGACCCATTTAACCCAATTTTTTTTTATTTTCATATTAACACTCTAAAATATAAATTTACAACAAAAGAATCCAAATTTAGCAAAACGATGTATTTTATGTTATTACTTGAAGTTATTGGGCATAACAACTACATACCCTATTAATTCCCACGTGTACATGTTTAGACCAAACTCAATTCATGATGTTGTGTTAGGATCATGTCATGTTTTTATGTTGTGACATAAATTCACACCCCTACTTGAAAGGGAAGGCAATTGGCCTAAATCAATAGAAATCAGGCTAAAAGAGCCCCATATAAGAGGCTTGGTTATAAAAACAAAAGTACAATGAGCAACCCGAATGGTTGAGAAGCCTAATTGTGAAACCACCTCAAAGACCACTTCATTTATTAGATTCCTATATATTATGCAGAAGGTATGTCTATGAATGGAAGACAAGCATTCCACATTACACCCTTGAACCATGAAGGACAATGGATTAAAGAAATGCAAAATCACTTGAATGTAATCTCATGGAAATATGTGCTGTCTAAATGATGTAATAATCACAACTTACAAATAATATGATAACTGTTGATCATTGTATGTAAGTTGATAACTATAATGTATAATCATAGAACGACGAATAATTTAGTTTTATGGGTTCAATACATTCCATGAAAAGTTTAGAAACTTCAACAGTTTTTATAAACCAGACAGAATTAATTCTCAACCTATTAAAACTTTTATTTTTGGTAGTGAATCTAGAGATAAATCTATTATTCATGCATACTGTATAAAAATATAGACAATAGCAATTTTAGAAGGAGAATTGTATATGTGCACTTACAGATCCCGGTCATGCTCATTTGCCATAGCACTTTTGGCAATATGCAGAAATGCATCATCCACATTGTGGTCTTCCTTTGCAGATGTCTCGTAGTAAGGTATATTCCCTTTTGAACTACACCATTCTGCTGCCTTCTTTACGGAAACCTAAATTAAAAAATTTTAGGATCATATTGGCATATTGCAAGTAAAAAGCATCATTGATGTGTAATCTCACCTCTCGGCTATTTCCACCATCTATATCAATCTTATTGCCGAGCAATATGAATGGAAAAGAACTAGGATCTGATGGGTTTGCCTGAAAAATATATGAATATGTTTAGTATGACATTGAATTATATGTAGTAGCTGCAACCCATGAATGTTTCTAACAAATTTTTCAACAACATTTGGCTCTAAAATCCCAAATACTAGTGTTACTCATATTAAAATCTATTAAAGAAACATATAAGCTTACATGGTGGGTTTGAGTTTTATGATATGATAATGAGGGGGGAAAAATCCAAACCCTTTTACCAATCAATATTGTCCACTTTGCCTACTGTAGCTCACGACTTTATTTATAATTACCCGAGTGGAGACCGAAAAGGCAATGCGTCTTGAAATTTCTCCCACCCAATCAAGCTTCAAAGTGGAGTTTTCTCACCCACAGTCTAAGCACACAAAACACGTTGGTATTCGATGCTAGGCATTCCTTACCAACATTTCTTATGTCCTTGACTGATGTGGGATTTGACTAGGTCTAACATGTGCACATAATAAATCTGATATAAGATTACCAAAGAACACAATAATTTCTACATGTGCACCTATATATTTGCAAAAAATTACACATAATTTGCCTCTGATTATACCATTTTACTTGTCACTATACAGTCTTAGAAGTGACAATTTTCCATTTGATAATATTGTTGCAATATATGAATTTTTTTAGTTAATTGGATCAAGCTTGTAATTTAATAAGCCTAGGACACCATGACAATATTGTGGGCAATGAATGTTATGGGTACTTAATCAGTTTATTCAAAAATTGTGTAAGCATGTGGAATATTAAATTTACTTTAGTCAGGTCAAGGTTGAGATTTTCATTTACCTGTTTGAGAAACTCCTCGTGCCAGTTGTCAAGAGTCTCAAAAGATCTCGTTACATTTACATCATAAACTAAAACACAGCAATCAGCTCCTCTATAAAATGCGATCCCAAGACTTTGAAATCTTTCTTGTCCAGCAGTATCCCATATCTAACCAATTTTTTTGGCAAAAGTAAAAGATTTTAGATCCAAAAATACGCTCAACATAACTGAAGCCAAATACATAAACTAGACCTAAGATCACGAAGAAAACTTACTTGCAGAGTGACAATCTTGTCATCTATCTGCAACTCCTTCGTCACAAAATCAGCTCCAATTGTAGCTTTATATTGTTGGCTAAATCTCTTATGCACATATCTTCAGAAGTAGTAAAAGATCATCATTTAAAGACTTCAAAGATAAATGCAATAATTAATACGAGTTTTTTTTGGATTTCAACATTAACATGCTCTTTTAAAGTATTTGACTATTTGTTGTAAACCATTTTAATATAGGAACGTTCAATATCTATAAACTAAGATCGAAGTGCCTAAGTATAAATTGACATAAGTTGTATGATAACATATTGAAATTAGGAGAGAGAGTAACTGAAACTAGAATTAGAAAAGAAAACCCAAGTTTACGAAAAACCAATTTGGTTTCATGCAAGGGAAGCCAAGTGTCAACTACGAAAGCAATACATATTTTAAGGAGAGCGCTGGAAAAGCATATGGAGAAAAAACGTGATTTGCATATGGTATTCATTAACATTGAAAAGAGGTAAGCTTGTGTGTCACGTAGACTGATTTGGGAAATGCCTTTAGAGGGTACCTGAGAAGTCTATGGGCATAATTAAGGATTCGTATGATAGGACTGAAACTACGATTCGTGCTCCTATGGGCAATGCCAATTCCTCAATTCATTCTTTGTGAAGGTAGGACTACACCAAGGGTATGTGTTGAGTTTGTTTCTTTTTGTGATATCCTTACATGAACTATCAAAGGTGGTCCAAGAGACAGTCCCGTGGTGCATGCTTTTTGTGAATGACATTGTCCTAGTTGAGAAGAATACATAGAGTTTTAATGTGTGCGGATAGAGGAATGACGGGTAGATCTAGCAAGCAAGGATTTAAGGATTAGTCACTACAAGACTAATGCCTTTACTGTAACTTTGGTGGTGCAAGCAACAAGGATGACACCCATCATTAAAGGTTGGTCTCGCCGCAAACTAAATTTAAAGAAGGCCTTAGTGCACCGTGTGATAAAAACTTCCCAACTAAGTTAAAGAAGAAATTTTATAGGGTTATAGTTCGACTAGGTATGTTAGATGGAACATACTGCAATTTCTCTGCTCAAATACCCACAAACAATTATCTTTTAAGCGTCATTTTCAGTAATTGTGATTCTCGTTTCATTTCTGGTTAACAAAGTTGGACCATCAAAAAGATACAGGTGCACAAGATAGAGCTAACATAGATGAGGAAGTTGAGATAGTTTTTTTTTGAACGACAATAGTTGATTGGCTGACACGTTCTCGAAGGGGAGCTCGTACATCAGTCACACCATCTATATCTCATCAATTCAAAAGGAAACTCATCATTGGGAAAACCGCATGCTCATATAGGAATTTCCCTAGAGAGACTCAAACCCAAGGTCTCCTATAAGAAAAGCTAAGGGGTACCACTAGACTAGAAGCCTTTTAGTAGAAGTTGAGATAGATGTATGGGTACATAAGATTAGATAAGAATCAAGGTTATTTAAATTATTCACTATTCTAATTTTCTGATCAATTAGAGTCAAAACAACACAACATGTTGTAGCATTACCAACTTATATCAATTATAATCCAATAAAGTTCGCCTAGTGGTCTCCCTGGAGACCAGTGTTCAAGTCTCACTGGTGACACTTTAATGGATACGAGGCGAGAGGAGGAACCTTGAATTTAATCTCGAGTCCTGAACCAATTGAGGGCAAGGGTTTACCTATTCCGCGGCGCATCAGGGTACAGTCTCAGGTCGGCGATCGAGGAATCGATCTTAGTAGCATGACGGGACCTCTATCGTTCAAAAAAAAAAGTAATCTCAATTATAAGCAACATAATTTGAAATTTTCCAATTATTTTATCAAGAATGTGATCTTCGCTTCCAAACACATAATAGATTCCCAACACAGTTATATAATCAGAGTTGGAACACACAAATGATGAATTGAAACACCAATTCATCAAAGAACATAATCGAGGCATATTAATGTGAATTAATACAATTAACATTTACAAGGATACTGATTCATCAATGATGTCTTGCCAACCCTACAAAATCAAATAAAATATAAACACAAATAATCGAAACAAGATCGCGCTTAAAACGAGCCCTATATCATATACGTACCCGCTGTCGCCGAGGACAATGACCTTGAGCAAAGTTCTTCGACGAAAGGACATGGCGAATCACGAGAAAAGAAAAAGGTAGAGGGGATGCGCGCCAACATTCGATCTATTCGTGTCCTGGTTTTAGGTAAATTACCAGTTAAGGTCCTTCATGTATACAAAAACTTCATTATTCGGAAAATTTAGTTAACTGAATGAACCGAATTAAGATATTTCACGCCCAAACTGAAAACAAAATAAACAATTTACCCAGTATATTCCTATTTTTTAGTAGGGTCTATAAGGGAATGATGAACACAAACCTTACTCCTATTCCAGTTGGGATAGAGAGGCTGCTTCGAGAACACCCAAACTGAAAATCCTATCTATAACTAGGATACGATTATAGGCTGCTTACTAATCTTTTAACGGTTATTAAGAGGCTATATTTTAATAATTCATACTCTTAATGATTAAGATGTAACCTTAAGTCTGAATGGTTAATAGACTACATTTTAATGTTACTTCTTAACTATTTAGTTTTAATGTTATGTTCCTGAGTTTCCTTTAGAAGAGAATTGAAAGAAAATGAAAGGAAAGAGAAGGAAAAGATTGTCAAACTTTTCTTTCGTTTCCTTCCAAATAGGAAGAAATAGAAAACTAAAGAATTTTACCTAGTTTTCCTTCTATTTTCTTTCATTTCCATTTTTAAGTGAAACTCAGAAACACAAACATGTTTACTCTTTTCTTGCATTTTATTTCTTTTCTCTCCTTAAATAAACTCTAAAACATAGCGTAAGGTTGATGTTATATCCATTAAACTTCTTAGTCGTTAGAAACCATGTCTATCTTCACCTTCAGGCATGTTTGCAACTACATTTAAAATCCAAACACATCCAATGACCACCCTTACCCATAATCCCAATAAACTTACATTGATCCAAATTCGAATAAATTTATGAAAAATTGATTTGATTAAGCTTATCATAATTAGTTCAAATTCTATCAAGTTATCAAAAAAAATCAAAATCTATACTATATGATAAAAGAATAACTGAATAACAATATGTTATGTGACGTATTTTTGGTCTATCAACATCACATTTTTTACATGATGTCTTTCTAGGCTATTCATATGACAAATTTGATAAATTTAAAGATCATTTTTTATAATACAATAAAGTCAAACTTTCAAATTAAAAAATATTTATTTTCTTTAAAATTTTGATGGAAATCCAATCATTTCATTCCATCATCAATCAATAATTTCGAAAATTCATTTTTCAAGTCTATTTGTATTGTTTAAAAATTAATGCTTTATTTAATTTTGTCAAACCATGGGTATTTGAATTAGTAGATCCTCCCATGTGCAATTGAAGTTATGTTTGGATTCTTTAGGCCAAACAACAAGTTTAAATCCAAATTTTGGTTTCTTGAATTTGAAACTAAAAAAAAAAGTGGTATTCACATTTTTAATTTTGGTAGTGTTAGAGTGCTCCTTTTTTAGTGGTTTATCCTTTGTTAGTTCTATTGTTTGTTTTTGTAATGATCTTCATTTGTCATAAATTTTAGGTGAATATGTGTGAAATATTTTGAGTTCATATTGGTTTTGATGAGTCTTAATGAATTTGATGTATAACAAATTAGCCTAAAAATTTGTGTATAACAATAAAAGTTTAATAATTTTGTTAACATATGAAATGCCAACGTTTTATACTCAACAATGTGTTCCCACAATAAAAACATAACCATTTGTTAAACATATTAAAGTAAACATATAAAAGTTTAAGGTTCTTATATGATAAATGACATTTTAAATATTGTACTTCATTTATGGGTTATGTTAAATATACTCTCTTTTGTAATTTTTTTACTTGTCATACCCCCTCCTTAAGCTTTTTAAATATATACAAGTAAACCTTATGTTTTTAATTGTTAACTAAAAAGATCCATAAGCATTTAAAATTAAAACAACTACAAACGTCACGGAATCATCATCATCATCAATTCACCATTTAAAAATCAAATCAATACGAAATAAAAGCCTAAATAACCATAGTCAAACGCTCAAACTATATTAAAATGAGTATAAAACTCAAAAATTAATTGAACCCAAGCATTCTTTTAACCTCTACAAAACACTCTGCGTAAATCAAAGTTATTCACAATCTTAAACAAATCAAGAAAAAGGCCTGAGCTCATGTTCGACTTCGATTCATCAAGCAACAAACACGAATTAATTAGCTAAGATAGGTGTTTCATATACGATTAAATCTGATTTTTGATGAATTTATATTTTATATTTTGTAGAGGGGGTATGACAAGCAAGAAGGGGATATGTTTAGTAGAATTTAAGGTGGAAATAATGTTTGGTGTATTTTGGTTGTATTATAATGTCGAAGGATTGGTTTTGAAAAAGTTATATTTAATATTTGGGGGGAGGGGTTATTACAATTAACAAGTCAAAATGGGTCATGGGGGTATATTTAGCCTGACCCATTATTTATACATGAAATGTCTATATTAGAGGTGTTCAGAAAAACCATAAACGTTAACCGAACCGTATCTGTAATCGAAAAAAACCGAATCAAATTACGAATTCAATTTTCGATTTAGTTCCTAATCGTATCTAAATTACAAATTATGTTTTAGGTTCGGTTTACGATTGAAGATTTTTTTTGAATTCGGTTTGCTCTTATTATATATTAATTAATACACCATATATTGGATAATTTTAATTAGTTTAGTATTGATGTTTATCTTCTTATCGGTTTGTTAGCGTTTGTTAGTTTGTTCCTATTTTGTTTCCTGGTTTCCAGTTTTTCCTTGGTGTATTTAAACCGATGATTAAAGATCAATGAAAGCAAGATTCTTGAATGCAAAACAACTCTGATTACCGAATTTATTATGGTATCAGAGCCAGGTTGCAAAAATTAAGATCATCAGCAACAAAGCTCTCATGGCCGGAGACGAAGAAAAGTCATCCGGCGCCAACGGAGAAACGGCCGATGTAAACTCGCCATACTACCTGCACCCTTCCGATTATCCAAAGCAATTACAAGTAAATGAAAACCTAACCGATAGCAATTTCAAGGACTGGAGCCAAGAGATGACGAACTTTCTCTTTGCGAAGAACAAGATCGTGTTCGTTGACGGTTCCCTGCCAAAGCCGGCGAAGGATGACAAGAGGTACATGCAGTGGATGTGGTGTGATGCCATGATCAAGGGATGGCTCACAACCGCAATGGAAAAAGAAATTCGCAGCAGCGTGAAATACGCAAATACAGCTCTCGAAATCTGGACCGATTTACACGAGAGGTTCGGGAAGGAGAGTGCTCCAAGGGCATATGAATTGAAACAATTAATCACCCATACCCGCCAAGAAACATGCTCAGTCTCGGCGTACTACACCAAACTGAGGGGCATCTGGGACGAGATCGACTCAGTGTTACCAACACCACGGTGCGAGTGCAGTGGATGCACATGTGGTGTTGGGAAGAAAATCATCGAATTGAAGGAGAAGGAGAGGCTCTACGAGTTCTTGATGGGCCTCAATCTCGACTTCAGTGTAATGAGAACCCAAATTCTTGCCACTAAGCCGACACCAAGCCTTGGAACGGCTTATCACCTCGTGGCCGAAGATGAGCAGCAAAGAAACATAGCAGCCGGAAACAAGGGAACACAAGCACCAGATGCGGCAGCCTTCCAAACGTCACAAGTGGCTCGTGATACTCAAGGCCAAAAGAAACCATGGCTAAAGACAGACAAAGGCAATCCAAACAGCAAAGCCGGGCATTGCACCTTCTGCAACAAAGACGAGCATACTCGGGATGGCTGCTTCAAACTCGTGGGTTATCCGGACTGGTGGCCTACAAAAGGAAGAAAAGAGTTCATAAAGCCCAAGGCTGCCATGGCAGAATCAAGCTCAAGCCAAAGAATGGGACTCAACAACGAACAATACGAGATGTTTTTGAAGTTCTTTGGCAAGAACTGTGAGCAAAAGCCCAACAACCCTCCAAGGGCCAACATGGTAGATAACATAAATCAAGGTGGCGACTGGATACTCGATTCAGGGGCAACCGAATGCATGACATACATTCGAGAGTCACTTGGAAACTTGGTCATTACCAACAAAGAGATGCCAGTCACCATCCCGAACGGGGAAGCCGTTCCCGTAAGAGGAAATGGCGAACTCTTATTCAAAGGAGGAGTTCGGATCAATGGGGTTCTTTTTGTACCAAATTTTAAATGCAATCTCTTATCAGTCAGCTGTTTAACAAAGAAATTGCAATGCGTGATCACATTCTTTCCTGATTTTTTTGTCATGCAGGGCTTGAGGACGAGGGACTTGATTGGAATGGGTGAGTGCGTTGATGGACTGTATAGGATGGGAACCATGCAAAAGAATCGGAGAGCAATGGCGGTAACAACTCAAGATCAATGGCATAAAAGACTCGGTCACCCATCAAACGAAAAATTGTCTCGTATTTCAGTTTTTAAAGTTTCCAATTCTAATTCAAAAGATAGCTTTTGTGATTCATGTTTGAAAGCAAAACTGACTAGACTCCCTTTCCCAATCAGTTCAATAAAAACTAACGAATGCTTCGATATGATACACTGCGACATTTGGGGTGGCTATAGAACTTTCTCACTCACACACGGGAGCTACTTCCTCACCGTAGTAGACGATTACAGTCGTGCGGTGTGGGTGTACATAATCAAACATAAGCATGAAGCAAGTGACCACCTGATCACCTTTTGTAACATGGTTCAAACGCAATTTAAAAGGAAAGTAAAAAGGGTGAGGTGTGACAATGGGGGGGGGAATTCGTATCAAACCGCATGAAAACGTTTTATAATGAACATGGAATCCAACTCGAAACAACCTGTCCACATACCCCACAACAAAATGGGGTAGTGGAAAGGAAACATAGGCATCTCCTAGAGGTGGCAAGGGCCCTACGTTTCGAGGCAAACCTACCCATAAGGTTTTGGGGGGAATGCATCTTAACAGCTGCATACATAATCAACCGACTGCCTTCAAGGGTAATCAAGTATAAGACACCCTATGAAATTGTGTTTGGAAGAAAACCGCCCTACGATCATATGCGAGTTCTGGGTTGCCTAACTTATTATTAGAACACAGAGACAAAGGGGGATAAGTTTGCGCCCAAGGGAAAAGCAGGAGTGTTCTTAGGTTATCCGCATGGCACAAAAGGATACAAGATATACGACCTGGAAAAGAAGAAAATCATAATCAGTAGAGATGTCAGATTCTTCGAAGACAACTTTCCTTTCTCAAAAACGAACAATGCCTCAAACAAAGGTGATGATGAGATAGTGGCAAATTGTCAAAGACCCCACATTGAAGATGTGACACCCTGTAATTTCCAGGTCAGCTTGTTCATTTATTTAAATGTTTATTTAAATGCTTTATGTACACGTGGCACTAGAAATAGATTAATTTAGTGTGACACGTGGCACGACAGTACAAACACTGACACACAACAGGATAATTCGTGGAATTATCGGCAAACAGCACACACGTGTCAAAACACACGAACGTTGGTGAACGTCAAGCACATTGGGTAGCACAACACTCGAGACTTTACGAAACACTCACACATTGAACTTGGAAGTTCAAACAAGACCAAACTATAGTTCGGGAGCGTGAAAACGACGGCGAACGGATCAAACCCATTAAAAAGGGCTTATTGGGCTCTCCAGGAGCCCACCGCGGTACGCGGTGGCCCAACAAGAGACCCAATCGCGATACGCGACCAACATCGCGGAGTGTTGACTCCCGAAATCCGTCGCGGTACGCGGAGAGGATTTGAATGCACCATCGCGGTATGTAACAACTGTGTCGGAACCGTCACCGGAACAGTGAACGGAACAGTAACGGCACAGTAACTCAGGTACAAACTATGCAAACTATTGATGTACTATTGAATACGTTAAGCTAAACAGTAAACTATTATGCTAGTGTTTCTGAAATCTGATTAAACGTAACAGTTTAACAGTCAGAAACGCATCAGACAACGGTGAACAGTGAAACTGATACGTATTGATGTGTAAACGTATGCGAGGTTAAACAAAACGAAACGATAACGGTTGTTGTTACGGAATGCTAAACCGATGAGTTATTTGTATAGGTGACGATCTGTACAAATGATTCTGATGGTTTAATGTTCTGAAATAATAACTGAAAAGTAGAAAACAAAAGTCGGAAAGCAAAACCATCGTCGTGTTCGTTCGAATGACGATTCGAACGAATACGCGCGATGGTGACGCGTTCTGACGAAACGAAAACGAAAACGATAAAAGATACGAACGATCATAAATTCAAAGAAATAAGATAATTCTTATTTTACAATTTTGAAACTCATCATTTAAATAAATTAAATTACATTATTTTAAGAAAATCGCGAATAAATGTAATTAACGCGTAATAATGCGGAATTCGTCAAATATATTATAGAAACGTTATTTAAATTAATCTTAACTAAATAAATAAATATTGTGATATTTATAAACACATTTGTAAATTTTAACGATTATAAAATAATTCTTTTATTTTATTTAAGAAGGACGCGCGTAAATTCCGGAAACGTAACGAAAGCGCGAACCGAGTAACGAAAACGAACCCGAACTCACCCGAGGTATAAATACCTTGAAAGAGTTCAAAAATATTCATTTTTCTCCTCCTTCTTCTCCCTCTAAACCCTAATTTCCGGATCTCACTCTCACCCTCCATTTTTGAACCTTCAAACCTTCATAACATGCTCATTTCTTGACCAAATCGCTTCATTCTTGAACCCAAACGAAGATCTCGACCCCTACTACACGAAAGTACAACCGATCTAGAGCCAAAACCATCTGAAAACGAGGTACTTGAGCTTGAATGTTACGAAAAATAGGGTTTTCAAACCCATTTGTTGAAACACTAAAACTAACCAGGTCACACCTTTCTTCCCCGCCCCACACTATGCGAATCAAGTTATCAACACCCACATCTAGTACAAACCACCATGAAACCGGGTAATACATGCGCTGCTTCTGGCCGAATCAAACCCCATCAGCTAGTCGAATGACCTGGCCGAAAGGCCCGAGGTCGAATGGTCTCATTCGACGGTTGGCCCTCATTCGCTGCCTCCTTCGTTCGGCCAACTTATTCGACCAGCAACCATTCGCCAGGCTGTGTTCATTCGGAGATCACCTCATTCGGCCGGCCAACCTCCTTTCATTCGAACCTTCTCATTCGCCCTTAACCATTCGATCGGGAACCCTCATTCGGCAGCCAGCTCCTTCGGCCACCCCCTTCATTCGACCATACAAAATTTCATTCGACTAAGAGCCATTCGCCAACCACACAACCACCTTCGGCCGGTCATCCCATGCGGCCTGCAACAGCCACGTTCGGCCATCTAATCTTAGTCGGCCCACTATGCCTTAAACAGGCCCAGTTACTCGGCCCATTGCATGGTGCAGCCCATACAGCCACCGGCAGTCCATGTGACTCTATCGACCCACATACATTACCTTGGCCCAATGCGGCCTAGACTACCTAGTGCGGCCCAAGAGGGTGCTTCGGCCCAATGGATTTTGACCAACAGGCTGCCAAAACAATGTCTAGACCCAATAACCAGTGCAAGCCCAAGTAGTGCGGCCCATTGCTGGCCCAACACCCTACTGCCTTGGTCCATAAATAATTCGGCCCATACGTCCTGTTTCAGCCCAACATTCTGGCCCAAGACCATGCTACACCGAAATGGCCCACTTTCATGTTGGATGGCCTATGGTGCAAGCAACCTAGCCCAATAACCTATTTTCTTCGGGCCATGACCGAGGGTTCGGCCCTAAATGTTGAAAGAAAGGTCGACACCTTAATCCAATTATTAAGAATTAAAATGCTTGTATTGGTATGATAATTCTAAATTACTACAAAGGTGATGGAGTTGAGAGGTTAATTTTCTAAATCTTAAAACAATGTGTTTTGGGTCACGATTAACAAATGAGTTAAGTGTGGAGAAAAATGAAATATTTATAACACAAGTTAGGAGAAAGAAATTTCTAAAGGCTAATAACATTTAATCTAAACCCTAAGTCTTACACTTAGAACGTTTTGGTCACAATAATGAATTAAGTGGAACTTAAAACAAATGTCCAAGTGGGGTGACCTAAAGCTAGTGGACAAACCTTGCTAAACTCATCACAAACACACAGGGCCGAATCATGACTGAGACTTACGAGGCGTTAGCCAAAGTCATGGCTAACGCTTAGACACGTACATGAAACTTACAACTTATACTTACAAATTCAAGCGATGTGAAATCAATACAGGATCGTGAAAACAGTATCAATTACAACAAAGAGCGCGTGCACTCTTGTTTGAGACTAAGTCAACTATCACAACCGCAAGGTGAGTTCATTGTCCCTTTTTAAACTATTTTGGTTTTTAACTCGGGACTGAGAAGCATGTTATTCATTTTAAGACAAATGTTTTAAAATTAACAAAATGCTTTTATACTATTGATTATGCCAAGTGCTAAAGGCATAAGACTCTATTTAAACTAAAGGCTATTTGATTATGCCAAGTGCTAAAGGCATAAGACTCTATTTAAACTAAAGACTATTTGATTATCTGATGATGCTATAGTGGATGCTAAAGCCATGAGTCATGATAAACATTAAGACTACTGGGGAAACTAACTGCTAATACTACGGGTTATGCTTAATACAAATGCTATGAGACTATACTACTTGCTAATGCTATGGTTTTATGCTAGAAACTAATGTAAACACTAAATGCTAATGATTATATAATGCTATGGGAATTCTAAACACAATCATACACACATACACATTGAACACTTGAATGCTATGGATACTATAAACTCTTGAATGCTATGTGATTGCCATGCTCAAACAACGGTTTGGCCTCTCAGTGCTTGCCTTACCGGTTGTAAAGCTAGTTCTTGTGCACAAGTTACGTAAATGCTGGACTCTTTGTATGCTAAAACTATAGGCTATGGAAGAACAATAGTTGGTCTCTCAGTGCTTGCCTTCAGGTGTTCTTCCTAGCCGGGACTTGAAGAACAATAGTTGGTCTCTCAGTGCTTGCCTTCATGTGTTCTTCATAGTCTTATCGAGGAAATGGACTGATGGTCTCTCAGTGCTTGCCATGCAGTGTTTCCCATAAACTATTTACTCAGGTGATCAGTGACTAGGACGGTATTGGTGAATCTTAGATGACTTTGTGTCATCATGAGTAGCCCTTATCTCCCCCTAAGTTACACGTAAACCCTGGGGCTGGTATGGACTGATACTGAATTCCTTCGGGCATTCATTTGTCTATTCCGGTAACATTCAATCAAACTCACGGATACTCTTGATGTATGGGGTAAACTTACAAACAGAAGTGCTTAAACTATGACAGAGAAACTATACGGACGGGTCGGTAAAGGGCTTAATTATTATTAATAACAGTGTCATATCCGGATTAGTATGTGGTGGGACGTCGTCTGGGCGGGTTGTAGGCTTGACCCAGGGGTATGCCCTATATATAAGCATACCGTTTTGGATATTACATGTGGAGTTAATAAGATTAAGGTTTTACCGAAAGGAGTTATGCTAAAGCTATTTAAACTTATAAACTACATGAACTCACCAACCATTGTGTTGACTTTGTTTTCTTACATGCTTTCTCAGGTGATGCACAGGTTTAAACATATGCTTTTGGATTGCATGCTAGGCGGCCTAGATAGAGGACCTAGTGATTTTGGGAAGCACATATTTTGTTAATCATACGAATCATTCTTGGATGTCTTGTACAGCTTACAAGATAGAATACACTGATTCTTTTGTTAGGTTTACTAAGTTAAATTATTAAACATTGACATTGTAATTTAACTTTGTAATCCTATTCATATGCTTAATTGTGCTTTAGTGATTCTTAACATTGATGCTATGTAACAATCTGATCAACCCGATTATCACACCCGATATCGCGCCCCGGGAACCTTCCGCCCGACGGGGACTCCGATCCAACCCCGCCGGCCCGGGGTGCGACACGGTACGCGACACCGCCCAGTCGACAAAATCTTATAAATCCAAGACAAATGATGCCTATACTATCCTTCCATCATTTTACTTGCACCCACACGCCACCCTGCGGCCATCTTCGTTCTAGAAGCTATGTTGCAGCCCTCTTTCATCATTGGAAGCCATTGGAGACCTCCTCAAAGCTCAAGGTTGAAGATTTGGAGTCTTGACATCCCTCTCTAAAGCTTGAAACCACCATCACTCTTGTAAACCCGCATCACCCATTGTTCCAGAGGCTGTGGAATCATTCTCATCAGGATTTCAAAGCATTAGAAGGTAGCTCTATGCTTAAAACTCACTTTTACACTCATCACACACACATGCAAGTGTTAAAACCCACATGCAACCACCATTGGTGCACATGCACAAAATTATATTCTGGGTTTGATGGTTTTACTATGATTCTTGACGATCTATGATGGTTAGATTGAGTTTTGTGATGATCCATGATGATGGGTATATGCCATTATGCTTAAAATGGTAAATTGTGATGACATTGATGCATGCATGTATAATCCATGGTTATTGGAATGATCTTGAGTATGTTAATATGTTTTATGATGATAATAGAAGTGTTATTCATGGCTAGATTTGATGTAAATGGTTAAAAGGTTGATTTTGACATAATTTCTATTAATAAAAACTTTATATTTGCGAAATGAGGTTGTGGATGAAATGGTGAACATGCAAGTATGTAGAACTACTATTAGAATGATAATATGATGATTGAAATGCTTGGAATGTGATTTTGATAATGTTTATGGTCATATTTAGCGTTATTACTATTTTTAGTAACTTTTCGGGTCAAGATGTTGATAGAAGGCAATTTGGGCTATGTTCACATGATTAAACGATGTTAGATGACTTATTAAGATGATTTATGATGTGAAATTGGTTTAGAAATGTTAAAGTGGTTATTTCTATGCAAAACTAGAAAGTTACTATATTTAGTAACTTTACTTTTACAAAAACCGACTCGTAAACATTCCGTACGATTTGAGCATGCTAGGTGACTTGTTATGTTATAATATGTTGACTAGATGCTAAGTTAGGTGGTTTCCGATGTCACGAATACTATAAATGGAAACTTTCCATTTTAGGAAACTTTTATGTGCAAACATGCTATAAACGGCTTATATGAATTCGTATAATAATGTGTTATGTGCTAACATGATCACGTAGGACAAATGAGCATGCTAGAACTATAAAACCGATATGCTTTGTGAACTTTCCAAAAATGGAAACTTACTATAAATAGTAAGTTGTCCATAGACGCGACTTGCGCGTTTTGCACACGACGAGCACTTACACGATTGCTACACGATTCACAAACCGTCACACGGTTCACCAACGGGTCGTTGACTTGACACGGTCAACTCTGGTCAAACACGGTCAATGTGGACCAACACAGTCAAACACGGTCAATGTGGACCAACACGAGCAAACACGGTCATTGTGGACCAACACGGACAAACATGAACAACCAAGGGTTGTTGGATACAAACACGAGCACTAACACAAACACTAGCACGGTCACATACACGAACTCACGTACGGTGTACGATATAGGTTGCCGGTGACCGACACGTGCTACTACATCAGGAGCTTACGCTTGAGTTGCATTTTCATCACTAAGGTGAGTTTACGGCCCCTCTTTACTCTTTTTCAAACACTTTTAAATAGGGGGAGAATATTAGTTACATCAAGTCAAACATTTATTACTGTACAAACATATTTGGTGTATGCTGGTTTATTGGACAAACATTAAGTGTTGAACTCGTATTAAGCCCTCACAAAGTCTTACCGTTAATGTACGAACAACGTGGTAGATTTGGATGGATCCATTAGGGAATGACTAACCCCACGGGGCACTATGTTGACTGGATGTCATAACCCGTGCAAACTCTGACCTAACTTGCTATGTATACGAGACATAGCGGAGGCAAGGACAAACAAGTCTAGTTCGGTAGTGACGCACTGACACTTTGGGCCTAGGGCTCGGTACTAACATTGATAAACAGCATGACACACTCTTATTACTATATGTATATCAAAACCTGTGAACTCACCAAGCATTGTGTTGACACTTTTCTAACTTGTATTCTCAGGTAACTAGCTGCGTATGGAACAGGATGCACATCTAAGGGATGAGCTTTAGGAACCGCATGCATTCTGTTGTGTCTTTTGAAAACAATATTTAATCGTTATGTAATTTCTAAACAATGTGATGTCTAACATTTTCAACTTTCCGCTGCATGTTATGACTTATTTATTCCGCTGCACTACTATTTGATTTTCCGCTGCAATATGATTTGATAACTTTTATTCCGCTGCAAACTATTTTATGAGTGTATGTGTCGAACATTGTATTTGTAAACGCATATAGAGGTGTTCTATATGACCTTGAGCTGTGATTCTGGACACGTCACATCCACATGGACATTCGCCACGAGTGGGAATTTGGGGGTGTGACAGAAGAAGGCACAATTGAGATTAACAGTAAGGAAACACAAGATGTCTTAGGCGAGTATGATGACCAAACTGTTGAAGATATTGATCTGGCAGCATGGCCCAATGATCAAGATGATCCACCTGGCACATCTCATCATGACGAGAGTACTCAGCCACCTGTTAAACATGAAGAACCAGAAGCCACCGGAGTCACCTTAAGCCGCACATCACAGCGTACAAGAACACAACCAGCCCATCTCAAGGATTACAAAGTAAATGTTCCACCATCAGTCGATCACGCACACCCAAGATCCGATCAAGCTCCCTCCACGGTACACCCTCTAGCTCATTATGTCACTTATGATAAATTCTCTAACAGCCATAAGGCGTTTCTTGCGGCCATCACTTCACATGATGAGCCAAAGAGTTTCTTTAAGGCAGCACAGGATGAGCGGTGGCGAGAGGCTATGAAGAAAGAAATCAAAGCCCTTGAAGAAAAAAATACGTGGTCCCTTGAACAATTACCGGAAGGAAAGAAGGCAATAGATTCGAAGTGGGTATACAAAATCAAATACAAGCCAAATGGAGAGATCGAACGATACAAGGCTCGACTTGTTGCGAAGGGCTTTACGCAAATGGAAGGAGTAGATTATCACGATACCTTCGCACCCGTAGCAAAACTAGTCACCATGAGAACCTTACTCACTATAGCAGCCAAAAAGGAATGGATTATTCACCAACTTGATGTGAATAATGCATTCCTGCATGGAGGTTTGGAGGAAGAGGTGTACATGAAGCTTCCACAAGGGTTCTCAAGAGACAGTGACACGCGAGTTTGTCGTCTTAAGAAGTCCTTGTATGGACTAAAGCAGGCCTCACGCAACTGGTACCATGAGTTCACAAAGGCGTTGCTGGAGTTAGGGTATTCTCAGTCCAAAGCAGATTACTCACTATTTACATACCAGCAAAAAGGGATATTCGTGGCAGCTCTAATATACGTCGATGACGTAATAATCACTGGAAATGATATGAAGATGATTTAGTTCACAAAGTCCCAACTTCACGAGAGATTCAGCATAAAGGATCTCGGTAATTTGAAATATTTCTTGGGGATCGAAGTCGCTCGCACAAAGGAGGGGCTGGTATTAAGTCAACACAAGTACACACTTGATATCTTGGAAGACAGTGGACTCAAAGGATGTCGCCCAAGTGATTTCCCCATGGAGCAGAACTTAAAGCTTGATGATGGTTTAGAAGAACAAAAGGTCGATGCCAACGGATATAGAAGGCTGGTTGGGCGATGTGACAATTCAAAGTTTTCAGGTTAGAATAATAACTTGGAAATGAAGAAAATGAGTGTAAGCGAAATCACGAAACGAGGCTTTGATTTCAAGATACGCTGAGTTGAAGATAACGTTAAATAAGAGATCATATATTTTGAATTTTTCAGGTCTTGAAATTATAACCATTGGAAAGAGCTCGAAAAATCGTGAACGTAGGCGAAAACCGTGCGCAAAACGGAGTTCGTATGCTCCCGCAATCGCGAAACGAAGAAAACCAAAATATCTGCGAATTCCCATCCGCGCGGTACGCCCGGGAAAGCCTCCCAGATGGGGCGATGCGCCCGGAGGCTCCTGAGGCGGCGGAAAAGCTTAAAAATCAGATTTTTCACGCAGATATCATAATTTCACTTATGTTCGACTTTTAGACGAAGAAAACCATCTTTTTACCCTCAAATCCTCATCTTAAAGGATTCTAAACGTCCGGATCGCACCAAGGAACATATTTACAAGTCCTGATCGTTATTTCTGTCCGAGAAATCCGTCAGATCAGGTAACGGTTCGTTTTTAACCTCCTAGTTTGATTTTTATTGATTAGATCTTGTTTTTGAACATCATGAGATAGTTAGGGTTGTTGATTATTGCCTAGATGATGGCTAGGAATGATTATAAACAAAGAACACGATGTTCTAACGGATAAATCCTTGTTTTGAGCCGTTGTAATGCCCGGTTTTCATGAAACCACAATAATGATTATAATGGTTTAAACCATTTGAGTTTAACAATGATTATGATTGTCTTGATCATTTCTTGAAATGTTAGGTTTCATCCAAGTATTTCAAACTAATGATAAGCATACAGATAATCACCGGGATAACGATCTGATGTTTATGATAACAGTCAGATTAGTACATTGAGTATGGTTATTAAACCTATTTTAATATCACATTCTCATGTTTCATGATACCTAAATAATCAATAACAAGGATTGACTATTCCTAAGCCAGGAATTCATCTAGAAAGTTTTCTAGTGAAATAATCAACAACAACATCTATTTGATCAATCCGACAACGTTGTGACTAATTCAGTTAGTCATAAATTGTTATAGGAACCGTAGAGGATTTCCTATCAGCCGAACATCCAGATCATCATTATCCGCATATAACAGTGAGATCATAGCCCCTCTTTTCTTCCTTTAAATGTTTATTAACACTCGGGGTGGAACATGTAGTTACCTTTTCAGAACATATTTTATGAATCATTATGAAATCATATCTCATTATCATGAGGAACGCCATGATAAACACTTATCAAATCTTGTGAAATTATATATCAGTATCATCGGAATGATGATAAACATTTATCAACTTTTGTGAAATCATGTATTGGTTTCATCAGGAAATCATGACAATCTATTTTGAGTAAATCTTTTATCAAACTATTAAAACAAGCGTATCACTTGGGAACTTTGGTTATGTGGAGGCTATTTGGGGTATTCTTGATGTGAACATCATTAACTTGTTATCAAGCCCTTGGTAGTACTGGTATGATCATATGCGGGAACACAAGAACACTATTCTTACGGCGTTCTGGCAGGTAGCTAGACGTCAATACTACGGCGTTCCGGCGGGTAGCTGGACGTTGAAACTACGGTGTTTGGGGGTCGCCAAACATTAGCATTATTCTTTAGGTTTGATGTTTGCATGCTCAGATAGATTCAATTTCAAAGTACCTGTTTGATCACTTGTAGAAACTATATCATTGTTTTGAACAATCATTTAAATCATAAAAACCTATGATTCTCACTCAACTATTCGTAGTTGACTTTTATCTACATGTTTCAGGTAATGGGGAACGACAGCAAATCAATCTAGGTCAGGATCAACAGCAGAACTAGTTGTGACCTAGAAAGAAAACAAAAGCTTCGTATTGTATAATAGATATCTTATGATAAACTTGTTGTATAATATGTATGTTATGTTTGTTTGAAATAAACTTAAACTTATGAAACATAGTTAATCATGGGTTATTCTCCAACATTGGCACATGAACACATAGTCACGCGCCGTGGATTCCGCACGCGGCGTGGGTTGTGACAGGCGACTACTTTATTTACAAGCAACACGTCCGGATATCACATACGCGGTCAATGTATTAAGTCAATTTGTTTCAGATCCACGAGAGAATCACATGACTGCAGCAATACGTGTTCTAAGATACTTGAAGATGACGGCAGGCAAGGGAATTTTATTGCCAAAATCCGAGGTTTGAAACTAGTCTCGTACTGTGATGCCGACTGGCTTGGGTGTCCACTCTCAAGAAGGTCACGCACCGGGTACTTACTGTTGCTTGGTGGAGCTCCCATATCATGGAAGTCTAAAAAGCAGTCAGTTGTAGCTCGCTCTTCCGCTGAATCCGAGTATAGGGCCATGGCCGCTACAGTCTGTGAAGTATTATGGCTTCGTTCGCTGCTCACAGAACTTGACGAGGCGCCAACAGAAGGCACTGTTCTTTTTTGTGACAACTTGGCTGCAAAACACATTGCAAATAATCCGGTTTTTCATGAACGCACTAAGCACGTGGAAATGGATTGTTATTTCGTTCGTGAAAAGGTTGAATCAAAGGAAATCCAGCCTTCATATATCGACACACAACATCAGATTGCCGATCTTCTCACTAAACCATTAGGAGCAAAACATCTCAAAACCCTACTTGTCAAGTTGGGCATGCGAGATCTACACGCTCCAACTTGAGGGGGAATACTGGATAATTTTAATTAGTTTAGTATTGATGTTTATCTTCTTATCGGTTTGTTAGCGTTTGTTAGTTTGTTCTTAATTTGTTTCCTGGTTTCCAGTTTTTCCTTGGTGTATTTAAACCGATGATTAAAGATCAATGAAAGCAAGATTCTTGAATGCAAAACAACTCTGATTACCGAATTTATTACCATATATACAACTAACCCTATTTCCTAATATCAGCTCACACCCATATTCTTTATCAAACCCTCATTACCAGCGGCAGCTAGCCACGACCCACGAAACTCGGCACTCCAAAGCGACACAGCCACTGCCCCACGACCCTCACCGCCATCCAACGACAGTCGTTTCTCAACTCCTTGTCATCCAACCGCAGAGCCTTCTTATCATCAACATCCAGTTGATAGCCCCATTCTACTATTTGACCACAGCCTAGATATCATTACCACTTCATCTTTAATTTTATGACAATGTCAATGGATTCCTTTTCAATTTTCAGTGCAAAACATGTAATTAAGTAGTAGGCAAGCATGAATAACTTTTGCTTTGTGATTTCGAGGCATGTTTTTGCTCAATTGATATTCCCTTGGATTCTATTAGTATTTTAGATGAATATAGTTGAAATCGGTTTAATACGGTTTGTTCAGTTATTAACTGAACCCGAATTGAATTGAATAAGGTTGAGTCGGTTCGGTTTACCTAGTCCCAAATACGGCTTGGTTCGGTTTTTGGTTGGATTAGAAGAAATCAAAACCGATTAAGCCGAACCGAATAAACCGTTTAAATCGTGAACAAAACCGTTGAACACCCCTAGTCTTTATTATTGATTATATCACTTCTTGTATGTATTCAACCCCCCATATGGTGATGTCTTTGGATACATAACAAGATCACCGTATTTTGTATATTACCTATTAAAATTGTTTAAAACCTTTGTTTGAAAATCGAAACTAATTGATTTGTAAAACCAGGTACGTTGACGTTTAAAATCAATATATATATATATATATATATATATATATATATATATATATATATATATATATATATATAGGGCAAGGTATAAAAAATAACCCTTTTTTTTGCTACAACTACATAACCCATTTAAACCAATCATAAACTTACACATAAGCATTACATTAAAATATTAAAAACGGCATCATAGTCATTTTACCCCTTATAAGTTTTCCCCCCTCTTTTTTAAACATTAATAACTTTTTTATAATATATTATTTTTTAAAAAAAATTGCACAATTATATTCGTCTCATTTTTCTCTTTAATTCTGTTATAGTCTCGACTAATTTTTTTTACTTTTTTTAAATGCCCTATATTTACATCATTATAACGAGGTTAAATATAACAAATTTATTTGAAATTTTTTATAAATGATAAATTACAGTGATGTAATTTACATTGACGTAATTTATCGTGATGTAATTTACATTGACGTAAAATTCGGTTTCGTTTTTTTCGGTGAATTTGGTTTAAATTACAGTGATGTAATTTACATTGACAACAAATTAGTTTAAATTTTTTTCGAACAATGATAAATTACATCACTATAATTATCATTGTGAGAGAAAAAAAATCAAAATAATGTGTTCTATTACATCACTGTAATTTATCATTGTAATTATCATTGACGTAAAATTCGGTTTCGGTTTTTTCGGTGAATTTGGTTTAAATTACAGTGATGTAATTTACATTGACAACAAATTAGTTTAAATTTTTTTCGAACAATGATAAATTACATCACTATAATTATCATTGCGAGAGAAAAAAATCAAAATAATGTGTTCTATTTACATCATTGTAATTTATCATTGTAATTATCATTGTTAGAGGAAAAAAATAAAATAATTTGTTACGTCACCGTTAATTATGTCATTGTAAATTACTTCATTTTGTGTTACATTACTTCATTTTTTGTTACATTACTGTAATTTTTCATTGTTAGAAAAAATTTCTAATTAATTTGCTATCTTTAAGCTCGTTACAATGATGTAAATACATGACATCAAAAAAAAAAGTAGTCGAGACTATAACGAAATTAAAGAGAAAAATGAGACGAGTATAATGGTGCAGTTTTTTTAAAAAAATAATATAGTATAAAAAAGTTATGAATGTTTAAAAAAAATGGGGTAAACTTTACTTAAATAACAAATGTCTTAAATGCCCTTTATATTAAAAAAAAAAGAAAAAAAAAGAATCTGACACGTGTCACCATCCTATACACTTACATTTTTAAAGTAACCAATGGATGATGGTTAATAGGTTGTAACAAAAGATGAGGGTTATCAAAAATTCTATGCCCTATATATATATATATATATATATATATATATATATATATATATATATAAACATGTTGAAATGAATTTGAGAGATGATCAACAAAAGAAAAATAACAAAATACTTACCTTGATTGAAGAATAACAATTTATGAATTGGGTCAATTAATACGTTTACAAAATAGTTTTAAAAAAGGAAATGAAAACTTGAAAACAAAAATTACGAAAATGAAGGAGTATTATTAGATTTTTTTTTTTGAACAGCAAGAAGTATTATTAGTGGTATATGAAAATTTCAATGTTTAATTCCTTCTTCTATGAATCATTTGTTTTTGAAAATAGTTTTTTCTTAAACAACAAACGTTTAGTCACATAGGATCATCCTGGCAAATAAATCACTCTTATGTCCGATCAACAGAGCGTGGTGACCAAACCCACATGTACAGAAGGATCTCCAATTAGAAAAACTTTCTGTCTCAACCCAAAGCAATATTTGCTGAGACTTACTTCTAATAAAAAAATCAAAGGCTACCACTAGGCTAGAAGCTTTTTTTAACTGTTTTTGAAAATAGTTATACGATTAAGAATACGAATGTATATGAGATTTGATCAAGAAAAGAAAATTAATAAAATATTAACCATGATTGAAGCGTGCATCCTTACTCATAGGATAGAGCAAGTTAGATAACCACCTAAAAAATGCTAAAACATTAGATTACTCTGATGGAAGATATTCAATCGAATTTGATGAAAAAATGTTGATTATGAGTCAATGAATACCTTGCTCCATCCGCTCAATGATGGTTTGATCTTTGATTTGATCTTTTTTTTTGTTAATACTTAATAAAATTAACGAAAAAAAAACCGAGGTTACAACATTTGAAAACTTAAAGGACTAATTTTGAAATTTTTGAAAACAAAGGATCATATCTGAAAATGTATATATGTAAACATAAAATAACAAAAGTAAAATCTACTCAGTCTAGTGCCTAAAACTAGAGAAAAGATTGATATTGATGAGAGACGATTGTTCTTTAAAGGCGTTTTTCTTACAAGGTAGTGTTGGGATTCGTACGTAGGTTTTAAAATTTTTAAATCATTAAACACAGCGGAAACATTAACCGTACGAACCAATCCGGTCAAAACCAGATTGCCCACCAGGAGTCCAGATGCAAACCAAACAGAATAAACAAACCATAGGGTGTTTAGTGATTATACCTTTCGAGAATAAACCGCTAACATACGCGAGGCACCACGAAACAACAAACCCAGTCGCTAGATCTGGTTACACAATATAATCCGTGACTGTTGAATCTTCACAAAATCTCAACACCACTTAAATAAATCACCTCCAAAATTGAATCTGGATGACAACAATTATGGAGCTGGCAATGCTTAGGGTGACGCAAAATTGAAAGGAAAAAAACGTCGAAATTGAGATCGCCACCACCGAATTTGTTTTTGTTCACATATATATCCCAATTGACGATATTAATCTTTTTAAATAAAAGAAATCCTTTTATTCAAAATTTAAATCTTTTAAATTTAGATAATAAGATTTGATTAGATAAATATTAATCTAATTAATATTTAAATAATAAACTTAATTTATAATTATCAACTAAAACTCTTTGATATTTCACTCTAATAATTATTAGTTGCGATTGTGTCGATTTAATTAACATTTAATTAAATCTAATTGTTCATTGCTCGTAGTGCAACCCTTGCGGATCTTATCTTAATAGTAGTACAAACTGATGTCGTTACTTGGGCATACAAATCCAACAGACTCCCACTTGCACAAGTCTCGACCATTCAGTCAGTATAGACAGTGGTGGACGTCTAGCTACATCTCACTATCCCATCAAGATACGACGCTGTTTAGCCGTCTACTATTCACAAACAACTTAAGTAACCTTCCTTAAATATTTGTAATAGTAATGGACATAAAATCAATCATCCTTCTGTAATTGACATCCCGTTGAACATGAGACATGGATCATGTGTCATTCTCATATCGTGTTCAATCATTTCTATTCTCGATCTCATATCATAACTAGTTTAATCAAACTCCCAGTTTGAGCATGGCCATGCAATTTTACTAGCTTTGATAAACGAGGGGCCCAGAGATGTTAGCCTATTAACGGAGTATAGGAACAAATCCCGTTGACTGCATATAACTCTCACTATGTTTCGGATTATCTCCAACTATAGATCCTTATTACTGCCTGGTCAAAGAGCAGTGTTAGATATGTCAAAAGATAATCTTATGCATAATAAAGCTCAATATGCATCTAAGGTCTAAGGATACAAAGATTATGCTATTCTCAAAATCTACTCATGACTATGATCCATGAAGTAACTTTGAAACGGGTTGCGTTCAATATCCACTCTCTATTGGATATCTGTGAATTTGGCCTCCAACTCTTTGGACTTTTCCTCCTATGAAACCAACCAGCATTCACAATGGTCTCAAACTCAACATCTATTCCCATAGATTTGATTGACCATGAACATTTAGAATAAATTATATTCAAGGATATTAAACGTACAAAAATTGAACACAATTAGTATGATGATAAAGCAATTAACTTTTTAATTCAAAAATCATTCAAATACAATTGTCTTAGTTCAAGAACATCCAAATACTAAAACAAATCATATCCAATCACTAGCAAATCTAAGACCTATGTTTCTAGCATGCTCCTCATGTTTTGCTTGAGGCATAGGTTTAGTGAACGGGTCTGCTAGATTATGATCTGTATGCACCTTATTTATGGTAATGTCTCCTCGTTCCAATATTTCCCGTATATAATGGAACTTCCTGAGTATATGCTTGGTGCTGTGATGCGATCTTGGTTCCTTCGCTTGAGCAATAGCACCTGAGTTGTCACACATTACCTCGATTGGTCTTGCAATGCTTGGCACCACTCCAAGATCAGCTATGAACTTCTTCATCCAAGCAGCCTCCTTTGCAGCATCTGATGCTGCAATGTATTCGGACTCTGTGTGGACTGGGAAACAACAGTTTGTTTGGAACTCTTCCATGTTATTGCTCCACCATTTAGAGTGAATACAAAACCAGTCTGTGATCGAGAATCATCTCGATCAGTTTGAAAACTTGCATCAGTGTAACACTTTACACTGAGCTCCTCATCTGTGCCTCCATATATCAGAAACATGTCTTTAGTTCTTTTCAGATACTTCAGAATGTTCTTTACAGCAATCCAGTGAGCATCACCTGGATTCTGTTGATATCTGCTCGTCATGCTCAAGGCATATGAGACATCTGGTCTAGTGCACAACATAGCATACATGATCGATCCTATTGCAGAAGCATATGGAACTCTTTCCATCCTTCTTTTATGATCTTCCGTTTCCGGACATTGCAACTTGTTTAGGATCGTCCCATGTGCCATAGGTAAAAAACCTCTTTTGGCATCTTGCATTGAAAAGCATCGAATGCCCTTATCAATATATGTGCTTTGACTTAAACCAATAAGCCTCCTTGATCTATCTCTATAGATCTTAATTCCCAGAATGTATGCAGCTTCACCAAGGTCCTTCATTGCGAAACACTTTCCTAACCAGGATTTTACTCCGTTCAAGGTTGGAATGTCATTTCCAATAAGGAGTATGTCATCTACATACAAAATCAAGAACATCACAATGCTCCCACTTGCTTTCATGTAAACACACGGTTCATCTTCGTTCTTTATAAAACCGAACTCTTTGATTTTCTCATCAAAACAAAGATTCCAGCTTCTAGATGCTTGTTTCAATCCATAAATGGATTTCTTTAATTTGCATACTTTATTAGGATTCTTAGGATCGACAAAACCTTCAGGCTGAGCCATATAGACATCTTCAGTAAGGTGTCCATTTAGAAAATCCGTTTTGACATCCATTTGCCATATTTCATAATCATAGTATGCTGAAATGACAATTAGAATTCTAATTGATTTAAGCATAGCCACTGGAGAAAAAGTTTCCTCATAATCAATACCTTGAGTTTGAGTAAATCCTTTTGCTACAAGTCTAGCTTTAAATGTATGCACATTCCCATCCATGTCGGTTTTCTTCTTAAAAACTCATTTGCTCCCTACTGTCTTACAATTGGGAGGTAGATCAACCAAGTCCCAGACTTGATTGTCATGCATGGATTGCATCTCAGCGCCCATGGCCTCAAGCCATTTATCAGATTCTAAATCTGAAATTGCAGTCTTATAATTGGTAGGTTCTGTGCCATCCAAAATTGGTACATCATTTCCTTGAATGAGAAAACCATATCTGTCAGGATCCCTACGATCTCTGATAGATCTGCGAACGCTTGACTCTTCAACGTTTGACTGAGTCACTGGTGTTGTGTCAACTCTTAGTTGACTTAGTGTCTCAACCTCAGGTTGTGTTTCTGGAATTACTTCCATATCCACAATATTATCAGCTTGACTTCTCGCGAGAAACTCTTTCTCTAGAAAAGTTCCTTTACGCATAATAACAACTTTGTTTTTATCTGGCTGATAGAAGTAGTATCCCATAGTCTCCTTTGGATATCCGACGAAAACTACCTTTTCGCCTCTGGGTTCTAATTTGTTGGGTGTCTCACGTTTCACGTAGGCATCACAACCCCAGACCTTTAGGTATGACGTTTTGGGTTTACTACCATGCCATATCTCATATGGTATTTTATCCACCTTCTTGGTTGGAGCAATGTTTACAAGTTTAGCAGCGGTTTCAAGGGCATATCCCCAGAAAGAGTGAGGCAGATTCGTGCGACTCATCATAGATCGAACCATATCTAATAAGGTTCGATTCCTCCTTTCAGACACACCATTGAGTTGCGGTGTTCTAGGAGGAGTCAATTGTGAAACAATTCCACATTGCCTAAGATGCTCTTCGAATTCATAACTAAGGTATTCACCACCTCGATCCGATCGAATGGCTTTTATTGTTTTACCAAGCTGATTTTCAACTTCCTTTTGAAATGTTTTAAACACTTCAAATGCTTCATGTTTATGACTTATGAGATAGACATATCCATATCGACTGTAGTCATCAATGAAAGTTATAAAGTATCTTTTACCAGTTCTAGTCATAGTCTTGAAAGGACCACATACATCAGTATGTATTAATCCTAACAATTCTGTGGCCTTTTCACCAACTCCTGAGAAAGGTGCTTTTGTCATCTTGCCACTTAAGCATGATTCACATGTATCAAAAGTTTCAGACCCGGTGGGATCAACGATCCCATCTGTTTGAAGCTTTTCCATGCGTTTCTTGCTAATGTGACCAAGACGACAATGCCATAGATATGACTGGTTAAAGTCTGACTTCAACCTTTTGGTGTTCATAGTGTACATAAAACTACTAGTGCATGAATTGCTCACATTAATCTCATATATTCCATTATGAGGCTTCGCCTCAAAATAAAACATATTATTAAAATAAGCAGAAATGTAATTACCATTAAAAACATAATCAAAACCTTGTTCATGCAAACGAGAAACTGAAACAATATTTCGAGTCACATTTGGAATAAAACAAACATTGTCTAATTTCAAATAAAAACCACTTGGCAGCAGTATCTCATACTCTCCAATAGCTTTGACTGCGACATGAGCTCCATTGCCAACATGGAGTTCCATTTCGCCATCTTTCAGTTCTCTAACGTTCTTTAGTCCCTGCATTTTATTACAAATGTGAGAACCACATCCGGTGTCAAACACCATGACTTAGGGGAAAAAGAATACAGTTTTATTACAAAGATACCTGAAGTGCTAGCCCCAGAGGACTTTGCCTTCTTCAGCTCAGCAAGGTACTTGGGACAGTTCCTCTTCCAATGACCCATCTCTTCACAGTGGAAGCATTTGGCATCCTTTTCAATTTTCTTGGAAGGCTGCTTAGGCGCAACAACTTTGGCCTTACCCTTACCTTTGCCTCTTATGTTCTTGCCTTTATTATTTGGCTTCTTGATTCTACCCTCATTGATCATGAGAACTGGAGAGGTTTTGCTTGGAATGTTCACTTCAGCAGTTTTAAGCATCTTATGCAACTCTGTAATGGACTTTTCCCAACCATTCATATTATAATTCATAATGAAATGATCAAATGATTTGGGCAGAGAGTTGAGGATCATATCCCCAGCTAATTCAATGCTTAAGGGAAAACCAAGCCTTTCCAGTTGATCAATGTAACTCTTCATTTTCAGCACATGAGTGTGTCACACCCCGGGCCGGCGGGAACGGATCGGGTTTTCCCGTCGGGCGGAAGGTTCCCGGGGCGCGATATCTTGGAGTGATAATCAAATGATCAGATTGTTTACATAGCACATGAGATATAAATGAGAAATGCTAATCATGACATGAAATAGAATTACAAAGTTAAATTACATTGTACATCATAATTTAACTAAGTAAATCTAATCAAAAAGAATCAATGAGTTTATATCTTGAACTGTACAAGATATACAAAAGTGATTCACTGTTTTTGTCATATCAAAAGTATGCAGTCAAAAGTAAGCTAGGTCTTCTACAAGTCCACTAGCTTAATACTTGCACAATTGTATCTACACCTGTCCGTCACCTGAGAAAACATGCATTTAAACAAGGTCAACACTAGGTTGGTGAGTTCATAAGTAAGTAAATTGAAAACCATTGAATTGATCATGCACACATCCACAATGTCATATTTGTTACTTGTAATACTTGTTTCATCTGTACCACCCAATGGCCTCTCCTTAGTTATATGTACAAGTAGAGTATCACCTGATTAAGTATGCTTATATATAGGGAATCCTGAAAGGGTCAAGCCCAGACGCTATCCCACCACATACCTAGCCAAGTTCTACCCTACTTGCGATACAACTAAAGATATCCATTACCCGTTTATTCATCGTATTTGATATGTACTCAGTTATTGTATTGATGATAGAATAATATACTGTATGGGGTTTATTTATCAAACCGAAGTGTTGATAACCCTCGATGTATTAAGGAATTATAGATTAATATAATCTTGTCCTTGTATTATTCTATACTTGAGGTGGGTTAACTGATGATACTCTATTAATTATTAAGAGTGTGAGTTAACCTCTTGCAACTTGTCCTTGAACCATAGTGCATAGAGCCTAAAAGGAATCCATTGAAATCCTCACGTAATCAGATTTCAATGCATCCGATTTATCTCTACCACTTTGCATGTCTATTGTCCTCAACGAACTCTATTACTAGTAGTGTAACATGAGAGCAGATCAACTTCTCAATCTACTAATCAATAGGGTTTTCGCTGGATTAATTACTTATCACTGTAGATTAATATCACCATGTGTCGCTTACCAGAACCTGACTTGAGGTCGCCCTGTCACCGGTCATACGTTACCGGCCAATGAATTTGTTACGATCAACATACTAGCCCTACAAGCTAGAGGTTTGTCAAACATATGGTACCACTATGCTATCGTCGGTTTAGTCACGTCAAACTAACTGGTCAGCGAATTTAAGGGACTTACATGATCACTTGAACAAATTGGCACATGATTGAAGTGATATAATGCAAACAGGTCAAATGTAATTAATTGTAATTGTATTCACTTGTACTCTTGTTCTCATTGTAATATGTTCTCCGTGATATTAACAAAGTTAAATAAGAACTAGTCTTATTAAGTTATGTTAATTAATTGAGTGAATGATGTTGTTATCATGAAATTATGTTATCATGATTATCATTCCATGCTACTTGTTATTCTTGTAATATGTGTTGAATGATAAAGTTAAGTGTTATAAGAACTAGTCTTATTACACTCACTAAATTCTTGTATCGAACGATGTAATAAAGATATATCATCTTTATATCATTCTGATGTTTGTTCTTGTAATCATGTCATCATGTTCCTTGTAATCGTTTCAATGTCATTTCTTGTAAGAATAGCTAAGTGTTGTAAGAGTTAACTTACTACTAAGTTATTCTATTGAATCGATGAGTTATGATATTAAAAATATCATCGTCATCATATATTTCCTGTATTTTTGGATTCAAACAAGCATGCATACAATGATTTATGATAATAAGCAATTTAATATCAAATAATCAAAGTATTATCAATAGGTGAGCAAAACTTTTAAATAAATAAAAGTAAAGCATGTTTCTCAGCCCCGAGGGTTTAAAATCAGTAAAGATTAAAGAAAAGGGGCATATGAACTCACCTTGTTGTTGTGGGGTTTGACTTGACCTAAATGAGAATGCACGCGCTCTTGTTTGAATTTGTTGTGTTCACGATCCTGTATTGATTTCATGTTGTTGTAACTTGTAAGTATAAGTTCATAGGGCTTTGTATGTGCATGTGTAAGTGTTAGCCCTAAAGTTGGCTTCCACGCGTAAGACTTGGTCATGATCACCGTTCGGTCCCTTATCAAGGTTTTAAGTTAATAACATTATAAGTTATTATTTTGTAATCTTTGAGCTTGATTATTCTTGAACTTGTACACCTTGATCCTATGAAATGTGTTAAAACCAGGTGGCTTAAAATGAAGTGTGGACCGAACTATGTGACCAAGTCCTATGTTGGGCCCCTAAGTAACAAGTTGGGCCCTAGGCCCAAACCTATGGGCCTTGGACTGTTCTTGAACAACTGAGAGTGTTAGACCATATTAGAACATGTGAATCAATGATATACGCTGTGGAAATACGAAGGCCCGGTCAAATACTACAAGGCCTAGTGAATAGGTGGCCTTGTGGCCCCCATTGGGCCACGAAGGGAAACCGTTGGGCCCGAGGTGGGCCCCGGCAAGGTTGGTTGGGCCAAAGGTTAATATGAACAATAGAAACCATAATTGGGCTAGAAATAGGCTGTTGTCCAAGTCGTTTGCAAAGTGGCCTCAAGGTTAGGACATGGGCCTAAAGAGTAAGCCTTGGATCAAGTTTTGTGGGCCATGGGCTTAATTTGCTGGGCCCCACGGAATTTCTTCCAGGCCCGGAGTATATTATGTATTGGGCCAATATGGGCCTGGGTTAATTGGGCCGAAACAGTTGTGGGCCCAAATCAAGGAAAGTATGGGCCATTTGTGTGTGTGCAAGTTAAATCCAAGGGCCAATTTAATCCCAAACAGGTTAAATGATCAGATTAATTCATATTGGGTCATGTTGGACTGAAATTGAGATCGGGCCTGTAATGGGCCAAGGAATAAGATAGTGGGCCATCCATGGGCTTCACTGATTTGGACAAAGGGCAACGTGAGTCAAGGATAAGCTGTTGGGTTACACAAATCCACTGTTGGGCCGAAGCTATGGGCCTTGGGCCACAACAAGGAACCTTAGGTTGCTGTTGGGTCGTATGTCTGCTGCTTAGTGGCCGAATGTGTCCTGGGGTCGAATGGCTTGCATGAGGCGAATGTGTGGCTGCCAGCGAATGAAGGAGGTGGCGAATGGCGGTTTTCATTCGACTGAGAGGGTCCCGAATGAAAGGGTGGTTCGGCGTGATGCATGGGCGAATGACATGCAGCGAATAGAGAGTGGCTCGAATGAGGAAGTGGCTGGCCGAATCAGGGTGGTGGCGAAAGGGTTGGCCAGCGAATGAAGAACAGCGAATGAGACTGGGCGCATGAGGCCATTCGGCAGAGCCATGGTTGTCCCATTCGGCCATAACAGTGCGGCGCACAGCACCATCTCCATTGCAAGGCTGGTTCGCGGTTTCAAAGGTAATATAAACTAGGGGTGGTTCGGGGGTCATGAGGTTGCATGGTCTAGAGATGGTGAACCGATTAGGGTTAGGAGTAGAAAAAAGAGAGAGAAAACCCTAATTTTCAGGTCTTTGGGGTCGATTTTACCTCCGATTTTGTTGGTTTGACCTCCGATCCGTTGTACTTTTGATTAGAGGATGATGAGAGCTTCGTGTAGGCGAAAGAATCACTCAATTTCGTTAAAAAATGAGTGAGATATAAGAGTTTGAAGTTTGAAAATGGTGTGGGAGCTTGAAAACCGGAAATAGGGTTTTGGGTGGAGAAGAAGAAGTGGAAAAATGAGGGAATAGACTCATTTAAGGGTATTTATACCCCGAGGGTGTTCGGGTTCGTTTTCGTTGCTCGGTTCGCGTTTTCGTTACGTTTCCGGAACGTAACGCGCGTATTTATGGACTAATAATTAAACAGTTTTAATTATTCAATTTTGATGAGTTTCAAAATTGTAAAACATTATATATTTTGTTTTATTAATTTAAAGTCGTTCGTGTCGAGTTTTCGTTTCGTCAGAACGCGTCACCTTCGCGCGTATTCGTTCGAATCGTCACCCGAACAAACACGACGATGGTTTTGCTTTCTGACTTTTGTTTTCTACTTTTCAGTCATTATTTCAGAACTTTAAACTCACAGATATGTTTGTGTGAATCGTCACTCACGCAAACACACTGTCAGTTCGTTATTCTAAAATAACACTGCATTTGTGTTTGAATTGTGTTTCCTCACTGTCGGACTCAACTAAACATTCTGTTTTCACATTGTTCTTGTACTGATTCGTCGACCATCTGATTCCTGTCATCTGTGGACATCAGATCGCAACCGATTTGCTTTCGTTGTTTACTTGAACACTGTTGTTTCCTGTGATTCGTTGTGTTAACTGTACTTAAGTTTTCACTTAAATACACACAACTATTGTTTCAAATGTATGTTGTACTTACTGTATTTAAGTTTACACAAAAATACGTACAACTATGTATTGTATTTTGAAATCTGATAATACAATTACTGTTCATGAACATGTATTTACACATAGTATAAGGTGAAAGTACACATACCGTACGGACTTGCCGGACGATCTGGTACTTGTTGTTACAGTCTCCCCTTGTTAAGGAAATTTCGTCCCGAAATTTAAGCATTTAAGTCGGGCTTCAATTCTCGAACAGATGGGGATACTTTGCTTTCATGTTGTCCTCGCGTTCCCAGGTAAACTCTGGTCCACGCTTGGAGTTCCATCGAACCTTTACAATAGGGATACGGCTTCGTTTCAGTCTTTTGACTTCACGTTCCATAACCTCTACAGGTTCTTCAATGAAATGTAATTGCTCGTCAATTTGTATCTCTTCCAACGGTATGATCAATGTTTCGTCTGCTAGACACCTCTTGAGATTTGATACATGAAATACATCGTGTACTCCGCTGAGTTCATCAGGGAGTCTGAGTCTGTATGCCACTGGACCTATGCGTTGAGTAATCTCAAACGGTCCGACATACCGAGGTGCTAGTTTGCCTTTAGCCCCAAATCGAACTACGCCTTTCCATGGGGACACTTTCAACATAACCCGGTCACCCACATCAAATTCCAAAGGCTTGCGCCGTTTGTCTGCGTAACTCTTTTGGCGGCTACGTGTTGCTTGTAATCGTTGTTGTATCTGGGCAATCTTATCAGTAGTTTCCTGAATAAGTTCAGGCCCAGTTATTCTAGTGTCTCCCACTTCGGTCCAACAAATTGGAGACCGACATTTTCTACCATAGAGTGCTTCAAACGGAGCACATCCAATACTGCTGTGGTAACTATTGTTGTAGGAGAACTCAATGAGTGGTAAATGAGTGTCCCAACTTCCACCGAAGTCTAGGATGCATGTTCTCAACATATCCTCTAGGGTTTGAATGGTGCGTTCGCTTTGTCCATCCGTTTGTGGATGATAAGCAGTGCTCAAGTTAACACTTGTCCCTAAGGATTGTTGCAATGATTGCCAGAACCGCGAAGTAAATCGACTGTCCCGGTCTGAAATAATAGATAGTGGCACACCATGCCTCACTACTATTTCATCAATGTATAGTCTTGCAAGTTTCTCCATCTTGTAAGTCTCTCTGATCGGTAAGAAATGTGCGGACTTGGTTAATCTATCAATGATAACCCAAATCGAATCGTGTCCGCTGGAAGTGCGGGGTAGCTTGGTAATGAAATCCATAGCTATTTGTTCCCACTTCCATTGAGGTATCTCTGGTTGTTCCAGCAAACCCGAAGGTTTCTGGTGTTCAGCTTTGACTTTGGCACATGTGATACATTTGCCAACATAAGTGGCAATGTCTTTCTTCATACCCGGCCACCAATAAAATGACCTAAGATCTTGGTACATCTTATCGGCACCAGGATGAACTGAGTAACGTGACTTGTGTGCCTCGTCAAGAATGAGTGTTCGGAGTTCATCTACTGTCGGGATCCAAACACGATCCAGGTAGTAAATAACTCCGTCTTGTCTTGTTTCGAAATGTTTCTCGGCTCCACAATCGAGTTCGCGTTTCAGATTGTCTCTTGCCACTGATTCTTGTTGTGCTTGTAAAATACGATCTCTCAAACTAGTTTGTACAGTCATTCCCATAGCGCGAACGCGTAAGGGTTTGACTCTTTCCTTCCGACTCAAAGCATCTGCAACAACATTTGCTTTGCCCGGATGGTATTTGATCACACAATCGTAATCGTTCAGGAGCTCGACCCAACGTCTCTGTCTCATGTTAAGCTCCTTTTGATCAAATATATGTTGTAAACTCTTGTGATCTGTGAAGATAGTGCACTTAGTACCATAAAGGTAGTGTCTCCAAATCTTTAATGCAAATACAACAGCTCCCAGTTCAAGATCGTGTGTTGTGTAATTCTTCTCATGTATCTTCAGCTGTCGTGAGGCATAAGCAATGACTTTGTCTCGTTGCATCAAAACACATCCGAGTCCCTGATGGGAAGCATCACAATAAACCACAAAGTCATCATTGCCTTCTGGGAGTGTTAAAATTGGAGCATTGCACAATCTTTGTTTCAATGTCTGGAATGCCTCTTCTTGTTTCTGAGTCCACACAAAAGGTTCAGACTTCTGTGTGAGCTTGGTGAGAGGCAAGGCTATCTTAGAAAAATTCGAGATAAATCTCCTGTAATAACCTGCCAATCCCAAGAATGATCGGATCTCTGTCGGTGTTGTAGGCACATCCCAGTTCTTGATTGCTTCTATCTTGGCTGGATCCACGTGAATACCATCACTGTTAATCACGTGACCTAAAAACTGAACTTCTCTCAACCAAAATTCGCACTTGGAGAATTTGGCATAGAGTCGTTCTTCTTTCAGAAGCTCTAAAACTGTCTTGAGGTGTTGCTCATGTTCCTGCTTGGTTCTTGAATAAATCAGTATATCGTCAATGAAGACGATTACAAACTGATCTAGATACGGCTTGCACACCCGGTTCATTAAGTCCATGAACACAGCCGGTGCGTTAGTTAATCCGAATGGCATCACCATAAATTCGTAATGACCATATCGAGTACGAAAAGCCGTCTTGGGTATGTCTTCTTCTTGTATCCGGAGCTGATGATAGCCTGATCTCAGGTCTATCTTTGAGAAGTACTGTGCTCCTTGTAACTGATCGAACAAATCATCAATCCTCGGTAACGGGTACCGATTCTTGATGGTGAGTTTGTTGAGTTCTCGATAGTCGATGCACATTCTGAAAGTTCCATCCTTCTTTTTAACAAAAAGAACCGGAGCTCCCCACGGGGAAAAGCTCGGTCGGATGAATCCTTTATCGAGAAGTTCTTGCAACTGGTTGGATAACTCTTGCATCTCCGATGGTGCGAGTCTATAGGGAGACTTGGCTACAGGAGTTGCTCCCGGAATCAAATCGATGCGGAACTGCACCGCTCTCTCGGGTGGCAGTCCCGGTAAGTCATCCGGAAACACTTCTGTAAAATCTTTCACAATTGGTACATCTTGAATCTTGATTGCTTTCTTGTCTTTCTGAATCACACGAGCTAGAAATGCAACACATTGTTTCCGTAAACATTTGCGGGCTTTCATGCACGAGATTATCTTGACACTGCGTTTCGCTTGGTCTCCACGAATCTCCAAGACCTCATTGTTCTCCATAGGAATGCGTAATAGCTTATCGGAACAGATGAACTCAACTCGGTTAAGAGATAGCCAATCCATTCCGATGATGATGTCGAAACTGCCCAGCTCCATCGGTATCAAGTCGATGGAAAATGTATGATCACCAAGTGTTAGTGGGCAATTCCTAAGTACTGTGTCAACTGAAATCTGTTTGCCATTAGCTATCTCAATAGTATAAGGGGAGTCTAATGATTCCTCAACATGATTAAGATGGCTAGCAAAATCGGATGAGATAAAACTCTGATCCGCACCAGTATCAAATAATATAGAGGCATAGAAACCAGATAGAAGAAATGTACCCGTAATGACGTTCGGGTCTTGTCTAGCTGCAGCAGCTCCTATTTGAAAGGCTCGTCCCCTTGGTGCTTGAGCCCTTTGTTGATTTCTCTTGGGGCAATCCCTAGAGAAGTGACCAGGTTCACCACAGTTGTAGCAAGACCTGCGATCAGTAGCAGCAGCAGTAGTGGCTGCATTGTTGTTTCTGTTTGGAGCTCCCGTGCTCCTGCAGCGGTTTGCCCAGTGGCCAAACTTTCCACAGTTTGTGCATTGCATGCACAGAGAGTTTGACGCGTGATGATACTGACAAGTGTTGCACAAAGGTGCAGTGCCAGTGTAGGGCTTTCTGACTTGCAGTGGTGGTGGCTGATTAAGCATTGGAGCCTGAGTAGTGGCAGCAAAGTTCCTTGCCACTTTTTGTTTCTTAGCCGGGCGTTTATCCGACTTCTTGGAAGTTCCAGCTTTGGATGTTTCAGCCTCATCCTTCAAAACTCCAGACTTTACCATCACCTTGGTAAGTTTAGCTGATAGGGAGATAGCAGCCTCCAAAGTAGCAGGATATGCAGCCAACACGATGCTTTGGATGCAAGAAGGTAATCCCGCCACATAACGGTCAATCAGCTTTTCCAATGTTGGTACCATTTCTGGCACCAAAGCTACCAACTCATGATAGCGAGTGGTGAAGGTCATATGATCAGCCCCCTTCATCACATGGTTCGAGAGTTCCGTTTCCAGCAGTTGCAGTTCGTGTTTCGGACAGAACTCGTTCCTTAGAAGAAGTTTAAATTCTGCCCATGGCATCGCCATTGCTTCATCTCTTCCCTTTGCTCGAATCTGAGCATTCCACCATGTCAGTGCTCGCTTGCTGAATGAACCAGCTGCATAGCGAACTTTATGGTGTTCTGGACAGTTGCTAATGTCCAGAGTGTTCTCCATCTTTTCTAGCCATTGGATCAGTCCAACAGCTCCTTCAACCCCGGTGAAACTTGGGGGCTTGCATCCTACAAAAGACTTGTAGGAGTAGTCCGAAGTATGACTAGTGTTTCCACTAGCCTCTCCTGTAGTATGGCCAGAATTGTTGTTGTGGCCTTGGATCCTGTTTATCATTTCTGGTATGACATCTTTCAGCTGACTTGTCAGTTGAGTACTCAGCAGGGTTGCCAAAGCGATAGTAGCAGGATCTATCATCTGAACATTGCTTGAGCCTGGTGGTGGAGAGTGTGGAGGAGGAGGAGGAGGTGGAGGTGAATGTGGAGGAGAGTCAGCTGGTGATGGAGTCGATGAATGCGGAGCTGAACCTTGAGTCAACGGTAATAGTGAGGTTGTCTTCGCGGCGGCATTCTGATCATAACCGAAAAGAAATCGGTTAATGCAGTGATCAGAAGCAGAAGACATTATGCAAATAGAATCCTATATCATAAGAACTCTACATGAGGTTCCCTAGGTTATAGTCTAGGCCAAACCATTTAAGTAATATGACCTATATTTCTCTATAACCATGGCTCTGATACCAATCTGTCACACCCCGGGCCGGCGGGAACGGATCGGGTTTTCCCGTCGGGCGGAAGGTTCCCGGGGCGCGATATCTTGGAGTGATAATCAAATGATCAGATTGTTTACATAGCACATGAGATATAAATGAGAAATGCTAATCATGACATGAAATAGAATTACAAAGTTAAATTACATTGTACATCATAATTTAACTAAGTAAATCTAATCAAAAAGAATCAATGAGTTTATATCTTGAACTGTACAAGATATACAAAAGTGATTCACTGTTTTGTCATATCAAAAGTATGCAGTCAAAAGTAAGCTAGGTCTTCTACAAGTCCACTAGCTTAATACTTGCACAATTGTATCTACACCTGTCCGTCACCTGAGAAAACATGCATTTAAACAAGGTCAACACTAGGTTGGTGAGTTCATAAGTAAGTAAATTGAAAACCATTGAATTGATCATGCACACATCCACAATGTCATATTTGTTACTTGTAATACTTGTTTCATCTGTACCACCCAATGGCCTCTCCTTAGTTATATGTACAAGTAGAGTATCACCTGATTAAGTATGCTTATATATAGGGAATCCTGAAAGGGTCAAGCCCAGACGCTATCCCACCACATACTAGTCAAGTTCTACCCTACTTGCGATACAACTAAAGATATCCATTACCCGTTTATTCATCGTATTTGATATGTACTCAGTTATTGTATTGATGATAGAATAATATACTGTATGGGGTTTATTTATCAAACCGAAGTGTTGATAACCCTCGATGTATTAAGGAATTATAGATTAATATAATCTTGTCCTTGTATTATTCTATACTTGAGGTGGGTTAACTGATGATACTCTATTAATTATTAAGAGTGTGAGTTAACCTCTTGCAACTTGTCCTTGAACCATAGTGCATAGAGCCTAAAAGGAATCCATTGAAATCCTCACGTAATCAGATTTCAATGCATCCGATTTATCTCTACCACTTTGCATGTCTATTGTCCTCAACGAACTCTATTACTAGTAGTGTAACATGAGAGCAGATCAACTTCTCAATCTACTAGTCAATAGGGTTTTCGCTGGATTAATTACTTATCACTGTAGATTAATATCACCATGTGTCGCTTACCAGAACCTGACTTGAGGTCGCCCTGTCACCGGTCATACGTTACCGGCCAATGAATTTGTTACGATCAACATACTAGCCCTACAAGCTAGAGGTTTGTCAAACCTATGGTACCACTATGCTATCGTCGGTTTAGTCACGTCAAACTAACTGGTCAGCGAATTTAAGGGACTTACATGATCACTTGAACAAATTGGCACATGATTGAAGTGATATAATGCAAACAGGTCAAATGTAATTAATTGTAATTGTATTCACTTGTACTCTTGTTCTCATTGTAATATGTTCTCCGTGATATTAACAAAGTTAAATAAGAACTAGTCTTATTAAGTTATGTTAATTAATTGAGTGAATGATGTTGTTATCATGAAATTATGTTATCATGATTATCATTCCATGCTACTTGTTATTCTTGTAATATGTGTTGAATGATAAAGTTAAGTGTTATAAGAACTAGTCTTATTACACTCACTAAATTCTTGTATCGAACGATGTAATAAAGATATATCATCTTTATATCATTCTGATGTTTGTTCTTGTAATCATGTCATCATGTTCCTTGTAATCGTTTCAATGTCATTTCTTGTAAGAATAACTAAGTGTTGTAAGAGTTAACTTACTACTAAGTTATTCTATTGAATCGATGAGTTATGATATTAAAAATATCATCGTCATCATATATTTCCTGTATTTTTGGATTCAAACAAGCATGCATACAATGATTTATGATAATAAGCAATTTAATATCAAATAATCAAAGTATTATCAATAGGTGAGCAAAACTTTTAAATAAATAAAAGTAAAGCATGTTTCTCAGCCCCGAGGGTTTAAAATCAGTAAAGATTAAAGAAAAGGGGCATATGAACTCACCTTGTTGTTGTGGGGTTTGACTTGACCTAAATGAGAATGCACGCGCTCTTGTTTGAATTTGTTGTGTTCACGATCCTGTATTGATTTCATGTTGTTGTAACTTGTAAGTATAAGTTCATAGGGCTTTGTATGTGCATGTGTAAGTGTTAGCCCTAAAGTTGGCTTCCACGCGTAAGACTTGGTCATGATCACCGTTCGGTCCCTTATCAAGGTTTTAAGTTAATAACATTATAAGTTATTATTTTGTAATCTTTGAGCTTGATTATTCTTGAACTTGTACACCTTGATCCTATGAAATGTGTTAAAACCAGGTGGCTTAAAATGAAGTGTGGACCGAACTATGTGACCAAGTCCTATGTTGGGCCCCTAAGTAACAAGTTGGGCCCTAGGCCCAAACCTATGGGCCTTGGACTGTTCTTGAACAACTGAGAGTGTTAGACCATATTAGAACATGTGAATCAATGATATACGCTGTGGAAATACGAAGGCCCGGTCAAATACTACAAGGCCTAGTGAATAGGTGGCCTTGTGGCCCCCATTGGGCCACGAAGGGAAACCGTTGGGCCCGAGGTGGGCCCCGGCAAGGTTGGTTGGGCCAAAGGTTAATATGAACAATAGAAACCATAATTGGGCTAGAAATAGGCTGTTGTCCAAGTCGTTTGCAAAGTGGCCTCAAGGTTAGGACATGGGCCTAAAGAGTAAGCCTTGGATCAAGTTTTGTGGGCCATGGGCTTAATTTGCTGGGCCCCACGGAATTTCTTCCAGGCCCGGAGTATATTATGTATTGGGCCAATATGGGCCTGGGTTAATTGGGCCGAAACAGTTGTGGGCCCAAATCAAGGAAAGTATGGGCCATTTGTGTGTGTGCAAGTTAAATCCAAGGGCCAATTTAATCCCAAACAGGTTAAATGATCAGATTAATTCATATTGGGTCATGTTGGACTGAAATTGAGATCGGGCCTGTAATGGGCCAAGGAATAAGATAGTGGGCCATCCATGGGCTTCACTGATTTGGACAAAGGGCAACGTGAGTCAAGGATAAGCTGTTGGGTTACACAAATCCACTGTTGGGCCGAAGCTATGGGCCTTGGGCCACAACAAGGAACCTTAGGTTGCTGTTGGGTCGTATGTCTGCTGCTTAGTGGCCGAATGTGTCCTGGGGTCGAATGGCTTGCATGAGGCGAATGTGTGGCTGCCAGCGAATGAAGGAGGTGGCGAATGGCGGTTTTCATTCGACTGAGAGGGTCCCGAATGAAAGGGTGGTTCGGCGTGATGCATGGGCGAATGACATGCAGCGAATAGAGAGTGGCTCGAATGAGGAAGTGGCTGGCCGAATCAGGGTGGTGGCGAAAGGGTTGGCCAGCGAATGAAGAACAGCGAATGAGACTGGGCGCATGAGGCCATTCGGCAGAGCCATGGTTGTCCCATTCGGCCATAACAGTGCGGCGCACAGCACCATCTCCATTGCAAGGCTGGTTCGCGGTTTCAAAGGTAATATAAACTAGGGGTGGTTCGGGGGTCATGAGGTTGCATGGTCTAGAGATGGTGAACCGATTAGGGTTAGGAGTAGAAAAAAGAGAGAGAAAACCCTAATTTTCAGGTCTTTGGGGTCGATTTTACCTCCGATTTTGTTGGTTTGACCTCCGATCCGTTGTACTTTTGATTAGAGGATGATGAGAGCTTCGTGTAGGCGAAAGAATCACTCAATTTCGTTAAAAAATGAGTGAGATATAAGAGTTTGAAGTTTGAAAATGGTGTGGGAGCTTGAAAACCGGAAATAGGGTTTTGGGTGGAGAAGAAGAAGTGGAAAAATGAGGGAATAGACTCATTTAAGGGTATTTATACCCCGAGGGTGTTCGGGTTCGTTTTCGTTGCTCGGTTCGCGTTTTCGTTACGTTTCCGGAACGTAACGCGCGTATTTATGGACTAATAATTAAACAGTTTTAATTATTCAATTTTGATGAGTTTCAAAATTGTAAAACATTATATATTTTGTTTTATTAATTTAAAGTCGTTCGTGTCGAGTTTTCGTTTCGTCAGAACGCGTCACCTTCGCGCGTATTCGTTCGAATCGTCACCCGAACAAACACGACGATGGTTTTGCTTTCTGACTTTTGTTTTCTACTTTTCAGTCATTATTTCAGAACTTTAAACTCACAGATATGTTTGTGTGAATCGTCACTCACGCAAACACACTGTCAGTTCGTTATTCTAAAATAACACTGCATTTGTGTTTGAATTGTGTTTCCTCACTGTCGGACTCAACTAAACATTCTGTTTTCACATTGTTCTTGTACTGATTCGTCGACCATCTGATTCCTGTCATCTGTGGACATCAGATCGCAACCGATTTGCTTTCGTTGTTTACTTGAACACTGTTGTTTCCTGTGATTCGTTGTGTTAACTGTACTTAAGTTTTCACTTAAATACACACAACTATTGTTTCAAATGTATGTTGTACTTACTGTATTTAAGTTTACACAAAAATACGTACAACTATGTATTGTATTTTGAAATCTGATAATACAATTACTGTTCATGAACATGTATTTACACATAGTATAAGGTGAAAGTACACATACCGTACGGACTTGCCGGACGATCTGGTACTTGTTGTTACAGTCTCCCCTTGTTAAGGAAATTTCGTCCCGAAATTTAAGCATTTAAGTCGGGCTTCAATTCTCGAACAGATGGGGATACTTTGCTTTCATGTTGTCCTCGCGTTCCCAGGTAAACTCTGGTCCACGCTTGGAGTTCCATCGAACCTTTACAATAGGGATACGGCTTCGTTTCAGTCTTTTGACTTCACGTTCCATAACCTCTACAGGTTCTTCAATGAAATGTAATTGCTCGTCAATTTGTATCTCTTCCAACGGTATGATCAATGTTTCGTCTGCTAGACACCTCTTGAGATTTGATACATGAAATACATCGTGTACTCCGCTGAGTTCATCAGGGAGTCTGAGTCTGTATGCCACTGGACCTATGCGTTGAGTAATCTCAAACGGTCCGACATACCGAGGTGCTAGTTTGCCTTTAGCCCCAAATCGAACTACGCCTTTCCATGGGGACACTTTCAACATAACCCGGTCACCCACATCAAATTCCAAAGGCTTGCGCCGTTTGTCTGCGTAACTCTTTTGGCGGCTACGTGTTGCTTGTAATCGTTGTTGTATCTGGGCAATCTTATCAGTAGTTTCCTGAATAAGTTCAGGCCCAGTTATTCTAGTGTCTCCCACTTCGGTCCAACAAATTGGAGACCGACATTTTCTACCATAGAGTGCTTCAAACGGAGCACATCCAATACTGCTGTGGTAACTATTGTTGTAGGAGAACTCAATGAGTGGTAAATGAGTGTCCCAACTTCCACCGAAGTCTAGGATGCATGTTCTCAACATATCCTCTAGGGTTTGAATGGTGCGTTCGCTTTGTCCATCCGTTTGTGGATGATAAGCAGTGCTCAAGTTAACACTTGTCCCTAAGGATTGTTGCAATGATTGCCAGAACCGCGAAGTAAATCGACTGTCCCGGTCTGAAATAATAGATAGTGGCACACCATGCCTCACTACTATTTCATCAATGTATAGTCTTGCAAGTTTCTCCATCTTGTAAGTCTCTCTGATCGGTAAGAAATGTGCGGACTTGGTTAATCTATCAATGATAACCCAAATCGAATCGTGTCCGCTGGAAGTGCGGGGTAGCTTGGTAATGAAATCCATAGCTATTTGTTCCCACTTCCATTGAGGTATCTCTGGTTGTTCCAGCAAACCCGAAGGTTTCTGGTGTTCAGCTTTGACTTTGGCACATGTGATACATTTGCCAACATAAGTGGCAATGTCTTTCTTCATACCCGGCCACCAATAAAATGACCTAAGATCTTGGTACATCTTATCGGCACCAGGATGAACTGAGTAACGTGACTTGTGTGCCTCGTCAAGAATGAGTGTTCGGAGTTCATCTACTGTCGGGATCCAAACACGATCCAGGTAGTAAATAACTCCGTCTTGTCTTGTTTCGAAATGTTTCTCGGCTCCACAATCGAGTTCGCGTTTCAGATTGTCTCTTGCCACTGATTCTTGTTGTGCTTGTAAAATACGATCTCTCAAACTAGTTTGTACAGTCATTCCCATAGCGCGAACGCGTAAGGGTTTGACTCTTTCCTTCCGACTCAAAGCATCTGCAACAACATTTGCTTTGCCCGGATGGTATTTGATCACACAATCGTAATCGTTCAGGAGCTCGACCCAACGTCTCTGTCTCATGTTAAGCTCCTTTTGATCAAATATATGTTGTAAACTCTTGTGATCTGTGAAGATAGTGCACTTAGTACCATAAAGGTAGTGTCTCCAAATCTTTAATGCAAATACAACAGCTCCCAGTTCAAGATCGTGTGTTGTGTAATTCTTCTCATGTATCTTCAGCTGTCGTGAGGCATAAGCAATGACTTTGTCTCGTTGCATCAAAACACATCCGAGTCCCTGATGGGAAGCATCACAATAAACCACAAAGTCATCATTGCCTTCTGGGAGTGTTAAAATTGGAGCATTGCACAATCTTTGTTTCAATGTCTGGAATGCCTCTTCTTGTTTCTGAGTCCACACAAAAGGTTCAGACTTCTGTGTGAGCTTGGTGAGAGGCAAGGCTATCTTAGAAAAATTCGAGATAAATCTCCTGTAATAACCTGCCAATCCCAAGAATGATCGGATCTCTGTCGGTGTTGTAGGCACATCCCAGTTCTTGATTGCTTCTATCTTGGCTGGATCCACGTGAATACCATCACTGTTAATCACGTGACCTAAAAACTGAACTTCTCTCAACCAAAATTCGCACTTGGAGAATTTGGCATAGAGTCGTTCTTCTTTCAGAAGCTCTAAAACTGTCTTGAGGTGTTGCTCATGTTCCTGCTTGGTTCTTGAATAAATCAGTATATCGTCAATGAAGACGATTACAAACTGATCTAGATACGGCTTGCACACCCGGTTCATTAAGTCCATGAACACAGCCGGTGCGTTAGTTAATCCGAATGGCATCACCATAAATTCGTAATGACCATATCGAGTACGAAAAGCCGTCTTGGGTATGTCTTCTTCTTGTATCCGGAGCTGATGATAGCCTGATCTCAGGTCTATCTTTGAGAAGTACTGTGCTCCTTGTAACTGATCGAACAAATCATCAATCCTCGGTAACGGGTACCGATTCTTGATGGTGAGTTTGTTGAGTTCTCGATAGTCGATGCACATTCTGAAAGTTCCATCCTTCTTTTTAACAAAAAGAACCGGAGCTCCCCACGGGGAAAAGCTCGGTCGGATGAATCCTTTATCGAGAAGTTCTTGCAACTGGTTGGACAACTCTTGCATCTCCGATGGTGCGAGTCTGTAGGGAGACTTGGCTACAGGAGTTGCTCCCGGAATCAAATCGATGCGGAACTGCACCGCTCTCTCGGGTGGCAGTCCCGGTAAGTCATCCGGAAACACTTCTGTAAAATCTTTCACAATTGGTACATCTTGAATCTTGATTGCTTTCTTGTCTTTCTGAATCACACGAGCTAGAAATGCAACACATTGTTTCCGTAAACATTTGCGGGCTTTCATGCACGAGATTATCTTGACACTGCGTTTCGCTTGGTCTCCACGAATCTCCAAGACCTCATTGTTCTCCATAGGAATGCGTAATAGCTTATCGGAACAGATGAACTCAACTCGGTTAAGAGATAGCCAATCCATTCCGATGATGATGTCGAAACTGCCCAGCTCCATCGGTATCAAGTCGATGGAAAATGTATGATCACCAAGTGTTAGTGGGCAATTCCTAAGTACTGTGTCAACTGAAATCTGTTTGCCATTAGCTATCTCAATAGTATAAGGGGAGTCTAATGATTCCTCAACATGATTAAGATGGCTAGCAAAATCGGATGAGATAAAACTCTGATCCGCACCAGTATCAAATAATATAGAGGCATAGAAACCAGATAGAAGAAATGTACCCGTAATGACGTTCGGGTCTTGTCTAGCTGCAGCAGCTCCTATTTGAAAGGCTCGTCCCCTTGGTGCTTGAGCCCTTTGTTGATTTCTCTTGGGGCAATCCCTAGAGAAGTGACCAGGTTCACCACAGTTGTAGCAAGACCTGCGATCAGTAGCAGCAGCAGTAGTGGCTGCATTGTTGTTTCTGTTTGGAGCTCCCGTGCTCCTGCAGCGGTTTGCCCAGTGGCCAAACTTTCCACAGTTTGTGCATTGCATGCACTGAGAGTTTGACGCGTGATGATACTGACAAGTGTTGCACAAAGGTGCAGTGCCAGTGTAGGGCTTTCTGACTTGCAGTGGTGGTGGCTGATTAAGCATTGGAGCCTGAGTAGTGGCAGCAAAGTTCCTTGCCACTTTTTGTTTCTTAGCCGGGCGTTTATCCGACTTCTTGGAAGTTCCAGCTTTGGATGTTTCAGCCTCATCCTTCAAAACTCCAGACTTTACCATCACCTTGGTAAGTTTAGCTGATAGGGAGATAGCAGCCTCCAAAGTAGCAGGATATGCAGCCAACACGATGCTTTGGATGCAAGAAGGTAATCCCGCCACATAACGGTCAATCAGCTTTTCCAATGTTGGTACCATTTCTGGCACCAAAGCTACCAACTCATGATAGCGAGTGGTGAAGGTCATATGATCAGCCCCCTTCATCACATGGTTCGAGAGTTCCGTTTCCAGCAGTTGCAGTTCGTGTTTCGGACAGAACTCGTTCCTTAGAAGAAGTTTAAATTCTGCCCATGGCATCGCCATTGCTTCATCTCTTCCCTTTGCTCGAATCTGAGCATTCCACCATGTCAGTGCTCGCTTGCTGAATGAACCAGCTGCATAGCGAACTTTATGGTGTTCTGGACAGTTGCTAATGTCCAGAGTGTTCTCCATCTTTTCTAGCCATTGGATCAGTCCAACAGCTCCTTCAACCCCGGTGAAACTTGGGGGCTTGCATCCTACAAAAGACTTGTAGGAGTAGTCCGAAGTATGACTAGTGTTTCCACTAGCCTCTCCTGTAGTATGGCCATAATTGTTGTTGTGGCCTTGGATCCTGTTTATCATTTCTGGTATGACATCTTTCAGCTGACTTGTCAGTTGAGTACTCAGCAGGGTTGCCAAAGCGATAGTAGCAGGATCTATCATCTGAACATTGCTTGAGCCTGGTGGTGGAGAGTGTGGAGGAGGAGGAGGAGGTGGAGGTGAATGTGGAGGAGAGTCAGCTGGTGATGGAGTCGATGAATGCGGAGCTGAACCTTGAGTCAACGGTAATAGTGAGGTTGTCTTCGCGGCGGCATTCTGATCATAACCGAAAAGAAATCGGTTAATGCAGTGATCAGAAGCAGAAGACATTATGCAAATAGAATCCTATATCATAAGAACTCTACATGAGGTTCCCTAGGTTATAGTCTAGGCCAAACCATTTAAGTAATATGACCTATATTTCTCTATAACCATGGCTCTGATACCAATCTGTCACACCCCGGGCCGGCGGGAACGGATCGGGTTTTCCCGTCGGGCGGAAGGTTCCCGGGGCGCGATATCTTGGAGTGATAATCAAATGATCAGATTGTTTACATAGCACATGAGATATAAATGAGAAATGCTAATCATGACATGAAATAGAATTACAAAGTTAAATTACATTGTACATCATAATTTAACTAAGTAAATCTAATCAAAAAGAATCAATGAGTTTATATCTTGAACTGTACAAGATATACAAAAGTGATTCACTGTTTTTGTCATATCAAAAGTATGCAGTCAAAAGTAAGCTAGGTCTTCTACAAGTCCACTAGCTTAATACTTGCACAATTGTATCTACACCTGTCCGTCACCTGAGAAAACATGCATTTAAACAAGGTCAACACTAGGTTGGTGAGTTCATAAGTAAGTAAATTGAAAACCATTGAATTGATCATGCACACATCCACAATGTCATATTTGTTACTTGTAATACTTGTTTCATCTGTACCACCCAATGGCCTCTCCTTAGTTATATGTACAAGTAGAGTATCACCTGATTAAGTATGCTTATATATAGGGAATCCTGAAAGGGTCAAGCCCAGACGCTATCCCACCACATACCTAGCCAAGTTCTACCCTACTTGCGATACAACTAAAGATATCCATTACCCGTTTATTCATCGTATTTGATATGTACTCAGTTATTGTATTGATGATAGAATAATATACTGTATGGGGTTTATTTATCAAACCGAAGTGTTGATAACCCTCGATGTATTAAGGAATTATAGATTAATATAATCTTGTCCTTGTATTATTCTATACTTGAGGTGGGTTAACTGATGATACTCTATTAATTATTAAGAGTGTGAGTTAACCTCTTGCAACTTGTCCTTGAACCATAGTGCATAGAGCCTAAAAGGAATCCATTGAAATCCTCACGTAATCAGATTTCAATGCATCCGATTTATCTCTACCACTTTGCATGTCTATTGTCCTCAACGAACTCTATTACTAGTAGTGTAACATGAGAGCAGATCAACTTCTCAATCTACTAATCAATAGGGTTTTCGCTGGATTAATTACTTATCACTGTAGATTAATATCACCATGTGTCGCTTACCAGAACCTGACTTGAGGTCGCCCTGTCACCGGTCATACGTTACCGGCCAATGAATTTGTTACGATCAACATACTAGCCCTACAAGCTAGAGGTTTGTCAAACATATGGTACCACTATGCTATCGTCGGTTTAGTCACGTCAAACTAACTGGTCAGCGAATTTAAGGGACTTACATGATCACTTGAACAAATTGGCACATGATTGAAGTGATATAATGCAAACAGGTCAAATGTAATTAATTGTAATTGTATTCACTTGTACTCTTGTTCTCATTGTAATATGTTCTCCGTGATATTAACAAAGTTAAATAAGAACTAGTCTTATTAAGTTATGTTAATTAATTGAGTGAATGATGTTGTTATCATGAAATTATGTTATCATGATTATCATTCCATGCTACTTGTTATTCTTGTAATATGTGTTGAATGATAAAGTTAAGTGTTATAAGAACTAGTCTTATTACACTCACTAAATTCTTGTATCGAACGATGTAATAAAGATATATCATCTTTATATCATTCTGATGTTTGTTCTTGTAATCATGTCATCATGTTCCTTGTAATCGTTTCAATGTCATTTCTTGTAAGAATAGCTAAGTGTTGTAAGAGTTAACTTACTACTAAGTTATTCTATTGAATCGATGAGTTATGATATTAAAAATATCATCGTCATCATATATTTCCTGTATTTTTGGATTCAAACAAGCATGCATACAATGATTTATGATAATAAGCAATTTAATATCAAATAATCAAAGTATTATCAATAGGTGAGCAAAACTTTTAAATAAATAAAAGTAAAGCATGTTTCTCAGCCCCGAGGGTTTAAAATCAGTAAAGATTAAAGAAAAGGGGCATATGAACTCACCTTGTTGTTGTGGGGTTTGACTTGACCTAAATGAGAATGCACGCGCTCTTGTTTGAATTTGTTGTGTTCACGATCCTGTATTGATTTCATGTTGTTGTAACTTGTAAGTATAAGTTCATAGGGCTTTGTATGTGCATGTGTAAGTGTTAGCCCTAAAGTTGGCTTCCACGCGTAAGACTTGGTCATGATCACCGTTCGGTCCCTTATCAAGGTTTTAAGTTAATAACATTATAAGTTATTATTTTGTAATCTTTGAGCTTGATTATTCTTGAACTTGTACACCTTGATCCTATGAAATGTGTTAAAACCAGGTGGCTTAAAATGAAGTGTGGACCGAACTATGTGACCAAGTCCTATGTTGGGCCCCTAAGTAACAAGTTGGGCCCTAGGCCCAAACCTATGGGCCTTGGACTGTTCTTGAACAACTGAGAGTGTTAGACCATATTAGAACATGTGAATCAATGATATACGCTGTGGAAATACGAAGGCCCGGTCAAATACTACAAGGCCTAGTGAATAGGTGGCCTTGTGGCCCCCATTGGGCCACGAAGGGAAACCGTTGGGCCCGAGGTGGGCCCCGGCAAGGTTGGTTGGGCCAAAGGTTAATATGAACAATAGAAACCATAATTGGGCTAGAAATAGGCTGTTGTCCAAGTCGTTTGCAAAGTGGCCTCAAGGTTAGGACATGGGCCTAAAGAGTAAGCCTTGGATCAAGTTTTGTGGGCCATGGGCTTAATTTGCTGGGCCCCACGGAATTTCTTCCAGGCCCGGAGTATATTATGTATTGGGCCAATATGGGCCTGGGTTAATTGGGCCGAAACAGTTGTGGGCCCAAATCAAGGAAAGTATGGGCCATTTGTGTGTGTGCAAGTTAAATCCAAGGGCCAATTTAATCCCAAACAGGTTAAATGATCAGATTAATTCATATTGGGTCATGTTGGACTGAAATTGAGATCGGGCCTGTAATGGGCCAAGGAATAAGATAGTGGGCCATCCATGGGCTTCACTGATTTGGACAAAGGGCAACGTGAGTCAAGGATAAGCTGTTGGGTTACACAAATCCACTGTTGGGCCGAAGCTATGGGCCTTGGGCCACAACAAGGAACCTTAGGTTGCTGTTGGGTCGTATGTCTGCTGCTTAGTGGCCGAATGTGTCCTGGGGTCGAATGGCTTGCATGAGGCGAATGTGTGGCTGCCAGCGAATGAAGGAGGTGGCGAATGGCGGTTTTCATTCGACTGAGAGGGTCCCGAATGAAAGGGTGGTTCGGCGTGATGCATGGGCGAATGACATGCAGCGAATAGAGAGTGGCTCGAATGAGGAAGTGGCTGGCCGAATCAGGGTGGTGGCGAAAGGGTTGGCCAGCGAATGAAGAACAGCGAATGAGACTGGGCGCATGAGGCCATTCGGCAGAGCCATGGTTGTCCCATTCGGCCATAACAGTGCGGCGCACAGCACCATCTCCATTGCAAGGCTGGTTCGCGGTTTCAAAGGTAATATAAACTAGGGGTGGTTCGGGGGTCATGAGGTTGCATGGTCTAGAGATGGTGAACCGATTAGGGTTAGGAGTAGAAAAAAGAGAGAGAAAACCCTAATTTTCAGGTCTTTGGGGTCGATTTTACCTCCGATTTTGTTGGTTTGACCTCCGATCCGTTGTACTTTTGATTAGAGGATGATGAGAGCTTCGTGTAGGCGAAAGAATCACTCAATTTCGTTAAAAAATGAGTGAGATATAAGAGTTTGAAGTTTGAAAATGGTGTGGGAGCTTGAAAACCGGAAATAGGGTTTTGGGTGGAGAAGAAGAAGTGGAAAAATGAGGGAATAGACTCATTTAAGGGTATTTATACCCCGAGGGTGTTCGGGTTCGTTTTCGTTGCTCGGTTCGCGTTTTCGTTACGTTTCCGGAACGTAACGCGCGTATTTATGGACTAATAATTAAACAGTTTTAATTATTCAATTTTGATGAGTTTCAAAATTGTAAAACATTATATATTTTGTTTTATTAATTTAAAGTCGTTCGTGTCGAGTTTTCGTTTCGTCAGAACGCGTCACCTTCGCGCGTATTCGTTCGAATCGTCACCCGAACAAACACGACGATGGTTTTGCTTTCTGACTTTTGTTTTCTACTTTTCAGTCATTATTTCAGAACTTTAAACTCACAGATATGTTTGTGTGAATCGTCACTCACGCAAACACACTGTCAGTTCGTTATTCTAAAATAACACTGCATTTGTGTTTGAATTGTGTTTCCTCACTGTCGGACTCAACTAAACATTCTGTTTTCACATTGTTCTTGTACTGATTCGTCGACCATCTGATTCCTGTCATCTGTGGACATCAGATCGCAACCGATTTGCTTTCGTTGTTTACTTGAACACTGTTGTTTCCTGTGATTCGTTGTGTTAACTGTACTTAAGTTTTCACTTAAATACACACAACTATTGTTTCAAATGTATGTTGTACTTACTGTATTTAAGTTTACACAAAAATACGTACAACTATGTATTGTATTTTGAAATCTGATAATACAATTACTGTTCATGAACATGTATTTACACATAGTATAAGGTGAAAGTACACATACCGTACGGACTTGCCGGACGATCTGGTACTTGTTGTTACAGAGTGTTTACAGATGACCCCTCTTGCATTTGACAACCCATGAGAGATTTCATGGTTTCAAAACGCTCATGACGTGCTTGCTCTTGGAATATTTCCTTAAGCTGAGTGATCATGTCAAAAGCTGCGAGATCTTCCAGATTTTTCTGAAGTTCAGGAATCATGGTAGCTAACATGAGGCATGACACTTCTGCAGAGTCATCAACATGTTTCTCCCATGCCTTTTTCACAGCCTGAGTGGCGTTTGCAGGAGGTTCATCAGGAATGGCCTTTTCAAGAACATATTGCTTCTTGTCAGCCTTGAGAACAATTCTCAAGTTGCGATGCCAATCAATGAAGTTAGAACCATTGAGTTTCTCTTTGTCCAGAATGGACCTTAGAGCATAGTTGGAGTGAGAGGAATTGTTGTTTGAGTTTGAGGTAGACATCTACAAAATAGGATAGTGGGATTTTAGTATTTTCAATGTTAGAATCTTAATTAAATTGACCCTTTAAATTCATTTTAACTTAAGAAGAATGAGATCCATATTTCATTATACTTCAGTGATTGGTTAATCCAGTTCATGAAATATAATTATTTAGGTAGGTAACGATTACTAATTGTATCTCTATACAATTCTCATATTATGGGGTCGATCTGGACGAGTTATGTCCATGTCGGTACGTTTTACCCCATCTATGCCCGTTTCGCTTATTGTAATTGGTTAATCCAGTTTACAAGGCAAAATGATAGTTGTCCTAAAATTAGCAACGTGTGATTACTGGTCTAGCTTGCTTAGACTAAACAGTATCACCTTGTCTCGACATCCGTAGTCCTTTCGTAATAGGCTAAGCCAGAGAACTTAAGGGGTTCGGATATATCGTTTCAAGTGCTCTAAAATTAGGGTGGCATAGACCTATCGATTTTTTCTAAGGGATTTATTTTAGTGTTTTACCTTTTATGGGTCGAAAACACATCGTGTTGTATTTGCATGATTAATACAATACGAGTTTTATAAAATTCCAAATTTTATAGTTTTGTGATCTAAACAAACTCTTACCTCACAATGCGCTTGATTTTAATATCCTATATTAATAAGCGTGTTTGTTGATCGCGAGTCAATTTTAAACTATTAATAAACTCTTTTATTAATATGTTTGAAATTAATCTCCTTTCGAGATATTTGGTTTTATCCTTTTAAAATAACTCTTTATTTTAAAATCTTTTCACGAGATAACTAAAATATTATTTTAAAATCTCGTCGTTTTATTGTGTTGTTTGTTTTAAAACTCTTTTAAAACTGTTTTGATTGTTTTGTCATTTAAATCAAAATATTTAATCCTAAATGTCATAAACAACCACAAACAAAATAAATGTAAATCAAGCCTTTTAGTGTTCGGTTAAACCGAACGGGTCACAATGGGACAAAAACCAAGAATCAACTCCTTGAATCTTGTAATGCTCCCACTTGCTTCAAGATCTCTATCTTGTCTCCGGGTTTTGCCATCTGTTGATTTCCAATCTTGTATCTTGTCTTGTCTCGATTAGATTACATTTTACAATTTACAAATAAATTCAAAATACAATTTACAAATAAATTTAAAATTAACCTATCTATTACAAGGGCTTCCAAAACAGCCAAAAAAATACAAGATATATATATAAAAAAAACACAACCAACATAACCACAGGTCAAAGGCTGATTTATAATAACAACACAATATTTAATAAACGAAAAGGAAGCAATCTTTGTTAAAATAAATTTAACAAAATAAAACCGGATTGCTTAATTAAATTAAATTATTCTGATTGTTTGCAAAAGCGGCTCTGATACCACTGTTGGGATTCGTATGTAGGTTTTAAAATTTTTTAAATCATTAAACGCAGCGGAAACATTAACCGTACGAACCAATCCGGTCAAAACCAGATTGCCCACCAGGAGTCCAGATGCAAACCAAACAGAATAAACAAACCATATGGTGTTTAGTGATTATACCTTTCGAGAATAAACCGCAAACATACGCGAGGCACCACGAAACAACGAACCCAGTCGCTAGATCTGGTTACACAATATAATCCGTGACTGTTGAATCTTCACAAAATCTCAACACCACTTAAATAAATCACCTCCAAAATTGAATCTGGATGACAACAATTATGGAGCTGGCAATGCTTAGGGTGACGCAAAATTGAAAGAAAAAAAACGTCGAAATTGAGATCGCCACCACCGAATTTGTTTTTGTTCACATATATATCCCAATTGACGATATTAATCTTTTTAAATAAAAGAAATCCTTTTATTCAAAATTTAAATCTTTTAAATTTAGATAATAAGATTTGATTAGATAAATATTAATCTAATTAATATTTAAATAATAAACGTAATTTATAATTATCAACTAATTGATAATTACAAGCATTGCCCCTCAAATATCAACTCTTTGATATTTCACTCTAATAATTATTAGTTGCGATTGTGTCGATTTAATTAACATTTAATTAAATCTAATTGTTCATTGCTCGTAGTGCAACCCTTGCGGATCTTATCTTAATAGTAGTACAAACTGATGTCGTTACTTGGGCATACAAATCCAACAGGTAGGATTGTAACAGTAATGGACGATAGTATTATTTCAAAATAATATATTTGTATTTTGGATGTACTATACCGATTTAGATAAATAGTACTAAAGGTGTCAGTCTTCACCCAAATCCAAACAAATGGATTGGTTTTGGTAAACAATTATTGTAAAACGGATAGAAATGGGTAACACTATAACATGAAATGAGTTGAAATGTGTACCTCTTTAATATAATACGAGTTAAGATTAGTAACTTAAAAACTATGTGGATTCAATTAATTCAAACGTTTAATAATGATTAATACCATATTTGATGAGAAAATCACTAAAATTATCCTAAATATTGTATTTTAAAAACATCTATTTTGACCCAATTTGATTTTGTTAAAACCTTATCTAAACCGCGCTCATCCTGACTCGTACTCATTCTGACACGTCACCCAACCTGACTCAACTCGATCATTTTACCAGGCTTAACAAATACCATATGCATTTATAATGACAAACCCATAATCATTTCAACTACAAGAATCTACATGCATTCTAAAACCATAAATCATATATTATATATTACATACCAGTTTAGTCACCCGTGTATTACACATATTAATAAAAAATTACATTGAATTATAAGAATTAATAATTGCAAAATGATTTTGTCATATAACTTTTTGTGAGTTAAGTTTATTTGATAAATAGATATTTAATTTTGCTGAGATTGAATAAAGAAATTTAATTTATAAAATGCAAACATCCAACTAATTATATTCGTATGGAATTGAAAATAATAGACACGTTAGGCAATTCAGATATAATAATGTTAGCATAAATATAAAAAAATAATTTAAAAAATACATATATAATGAATAATAAATATTTAAAAAAGGATTTAAAAATTATGGTTGAAATCTTCTTATTACTTTTTAAGTTTTAATAAATTATTAGAATAAAAAATTCATTTTTTTATATTTAATAGGAGAGAGAGAGAGTTATCATTTAATAAAAAAGACGGGAAAATTTTTGATAGAGTACCTGAACAATTGACATGTGTCAATTTTGGTACTCTTTTATTAGAGTAGATTAATAAATGCAAATCTTTAACATAACACAAAAACATAAATTTGTTATCAAATCCATCAAACAAAACGCAACATAACTAAAATTATTTCATACATTACATTAAAGATAAATAAACACATTCAAATCAATTTATTTGGACCCCTTGCAGTGTGTCCAAGGTTCTTACACTTCAAACATGTGACATTTTCCCACACTAAATATTTTACAAAATGAAAACCACATTAGATGTGGAATATGTTTACTTTGAATTTGTTTGTGATTTGCTGGTGTAAAAATGACGTTTCAGAAGCATTAGGAAAATAATTGGAAGTAACAATACAAGAAGGTATGGAAGGAACCGAGTGAAAGAGCAATCCAATGTTTGATATGTCATGTCGCACCCCGGCCTTCCCGACCTGTCCGAGGGCGCGACGTGACTGTCGGAATCGCAGTCTCCGGTCATACAGTTGCCAGACCTACATGTCTGTTTGCATACGTACATCCAAATACTTGGACGAAACAGTTTTAGAAAATCAGAGTTACGGAAGTAAATGTTGAGTTGTCAAAACAACATTGAAAATATAAGTTGTGGAAGCATAAGTAATTATCATTACATAACAAGTCAATTGTTTAAATGTTCTCAAATGACCTAAGACACATCCTAGCATCCTAGTCCTCGTGCGCGTACCTTAGTTACCTGAGAAAACATGCGAGTAAAAAGGGTCAACACATATTTAAACCCAAACTTTAGGATTCTAAAATTATCTTCATTTGGGCGAAATTTTTGACAAAAGTGGACGATTTTGAGGCTTCAAAACATTGAAATCACATCCATGTTCACAATTCAAATAAAGAACCAAATATCTAATAATGGTAATGCAAGGCTAATCAACAGTTATCTCTTATTGAGAGGGTTAAGGATTTGGTGACTTAGTTGTTAATTAGTTTTTAACCTAGGTTTTGGATTGATGTCTCTAACCTTTCAAATTTATCGGATTCAATTATTTGTTGATTCATTTAAACGCTTTAATTGTGTAAAAACAAATGTTTAATATTCACCGGGTTTTGATTTCTTTAAATCATGAGTAATTTTGAATTGAATCTTGTTTTGTAAAGTTATATTGGTGGTTTGTGAATAGAAATCTTTAAAACTTGTTATATAACTATCAATTGAGGTAAAAAAAAATACAAATTTACTTGGATTCCTAATAGGTTAAATTAAGTTGATCATTAATTTGCTAAACTTGATACCCGAAATTTGTTTAAAATCATTTATAGCTGGCTGTTTTCGTAGATGTTTTCACATCAAATCAAAAACTCAAGTTTACAACATTGTTAAATAACATTTTTTGTTGATTATCTATGAAATACGATATCTTATTTACTGTTACTAGTTAAAGATAGCTAAAACGTGAGTATACAACTTATTTGCCGTCATAAAATTAGTTTAATTTAATTAGAATCAGATACTCGTGTGGTTAACATTACTAAAACAAAATATTCACCTCCTTGAACTATTGACAGAAATATAGAGTATTAGATAATAATGAAAACAATTGATATCCAAGCTTTGAAAAAACTTAAAGGATCATAAGCTTAAAAAAAACTAAAATAAAAACTTATTTTCTTACTTTTCATTTTTATGGAATCAGTTTTTGTGATGACATAAAATTCTATTTCACATCAAAAAAAAAAAAAAAAAAAAAAAACTTTTAGTGACAAATGAAAGTACGCAACTCAGAAATCAAATTACACAACTCGGGAATCAGTTTTCTCCCAAATTCCCATTCCCATTCCCATTCCCATTCCCATCCAAAACTACGGAATAGGAATGATACCCGTTCTCCATCAAACATGCAGTTTTGTTAAAACTAAAAGATGAATCCAACCACCCTACTCTTTTAGCCCTTTCAACAAGCGAACCAAACTGCTTTCTAGCATCAGGTACGTCCAAACACAAATCATCAAGCGATTCCGCGACACGCCCGAAACCTTTCGTCATCTGAATCGGGGTTATGATTCCCGAGTTGAAACACTCTTCAAGCAACTTCCAAACCCGATCGTTTTTCTTCTCGATAACTGTCACTAACGACTTCTTAACGACCTCATGACAAAAAAAGGGCATCCCGAGCTCCATTATACACCGACACGCCTCTCGTGTGTCACCTCCCGACTCGAACTCTTCCAAGAGTTTTCCAATCTGGTCTTTAACATCCTCGATAGCCCACCCGTTCGTGTAACCCCCGCCTCCGCCCCAACACCTTAAAATCCGTTCACCTGAAAGCCGTGCGTTTAGAAGAGACTTGGCCATTTTTAAAACTTGGGTCCCGACCGAGTCGGGCTTTAAAGACCTGCCCCCGACTTCCTCCAAATGTAAGGGAGCCAAGACATCATCAACAACGGCCCGAGCCAAAAACATTGCAAGATCTTCCACAGCAACCGGGATGTCTAATGCAATGTCATCTGCGGATTCGATCAACATCGAGAACCCGGTTACAACATCATCAGCTGGGAAATACAGCGATGATAGCAAAACCGAAGCCATTTCTTTCTCCCGTTTCTTCCGGTCCATTGCTAACATAATCAAACGTTTAACAAAAACTGCTTTCAATTCCGGGATAGACGAAAGATTTTCCGACTCTAAACAACTATTTACTTCCAAAACATCACCAGTTAGAAAGTACTCCTGAATGATTGCGTGCGCTTTCGCTTTAAACGCTCTCACAATGCTTTCTTCCACCAATTTCTTCTCTGAAAAGGACACTTGTTTCAAAGACGAAGCACATAACCATCCTTCAGATGCTGCTTTCGCGATCAACGACTGTAACAACTCTTTAGCATTTGGTATATCGAGCGATAAATCATCAATCATATCAATGATACGTGTGAACCCTTTTGAAATCTGGCTTGAGTTGATCAAACACTCTTCCGAAGCAGTTTTCAACAAATCAAGAAGCTTACCCTCGGCTTTCTTCCGTTCCATCGCCATGACAATCGCGCGTTTCACTATCTCATGATGAAAAAATGGGACTTTTAGATCATTGATGCATCTAATAGCCTCCTTCTTATCGCCACTAACCGCATACTCCACCAACAAATTGTCAATCTTAGCCTTCACATCTTCAACGGTTTTGTTCCGACTACCACCCCACCTTCGTTCTATAACCTCCGCGTGAAGCGGGGCCGACAAATACCCTTTTTCAGCTCGTTTAATTACATCAATACCCTTCGCGCCTTCAGGCAATGCATCAATTTCTTTTTTCAAAAAAGCAGGGGGAAGTATGTCATCTACAACCGCTCGAGCAATGAATAATGCCAGTACATCAACTGTATCAGGAATATCTACAATCAAATCATCTGCAGATTCAACGAGTTTGCGAAAACCCATGTAAACTTGTCGGGGATCAATGACATCAGTATAAAGAGAGGATAACAGAACTGCAGCCATTTCTTTCTCTTTGTCATGGCGGTCCATAGCCATGGAGATGAGTTTCTTCACAAAATAGTAGCTGTAACTTGGCATGTCAAGGTCCTTTAACTCATTTGCAGTTGAGATGCCATCATCGGTTGCAAAATATTCTTCGACTATAACTGAAGCTTTCTTCTTGTACTCCTCAAAACGTGGATTAATAACTTTAACAGTGGTTTTGTCGGTTTCCTGAAATAATGTAGTACTCTCAAATTAAGAGAAATTCAGACTTCACATCAAGCAAACTAGAAAAGTGAGTTCAAATCAATTGATTCATGTGAATTACATAGAATTATAGGCACTTATTGGTACAATTTGAAGTGTTTTTGATAGCATCGGTTCATTTGCATTGTATTTGTTCATAAGGGGTCATGTATTTGAAACTATAATTATAGCTGGAGTTAATTACATTGATTGTCCTTGTGTTTGAGTGCTTCGGGCAAACTAACACGCTTGGGCAATAAGGTTTATAGCTAACAATTTTGAGGTTTGTGCTTTCATATTTGTAGTGAGTTCGGGTTTTAAGGTTAACTTCAGTTAACATTTTCGTTAAATTATGGCAGATAAACGAAATAACTTTTTCGTCAAAGGGTTTTTTCTTTAATTCACCCTAAGTTAACAAAAAAGTTGACAAAAGTTGGTCTTAGAACACAAACTTGTTACAAATTGAAAGCACAAACCCAAAACTTGTTGCTTTTTTTGCTTAGTTCCTAAATTTTATACTTTAACCAAACCACTAGGACCATGATGTAATTAGAGTTTTGAGATTAGATTCACTTGTCTTGACCTCTTTGGAAGAGCCTCTCTATCATCAGGGATAGAGGTAAGATCTATCTACATATCATTCTTCCTAGACCCTACAAATAGCCACACTACGAGTGGAAATTTACTAGTATGCTCAACTTATCATCTTTCAGAACTATACAGTTGTATCTTATAATCAAAAGTGATATCTGGGCCATGGAATCCAACTGAAACATACCAAAGCTGACCAGAGTTGACTAAGGCGAAAAAAATATAAAGGATGATACACATACCTCACTACTACTATAATTTGGGTCTTTAGCATCAATAAAGTGATTATCATCCATATCAACTAATCCTCCTGGTTTTCCTTTCTCTCCACAACCACCTACAAAGAGATATCATTGTGAGGAAATACAACTCCTTTAATACTGAAAGTCTGAAACCATCATGTTCACGAAACTAGAAAAGCTTTTAAAAAATTATGTTCTCCATCACATAAAACTTGCAAAAATAAATATTATTATGGAATGTCCGACTTGCAACGATTTCTCAGGTGATTTTTTTTCAAGATAGGGCTACTTAATTGTTTTCACTGTTACCATCACAAATTGTTGATGATAATCATTTCAATTTACAATTCCCTTTAGATTATTACAACTTGTAACTGATTGGTATCTTGGTCATGTGACTAATAGTCAAATACCTACAATTTGAGTCAACTATTGTTCATGGGATGGATAGATAACCTGAAGGCATGCCAACAACATTAAAAATTGAAAATAAATACACAAAAAATAAAGAGAAAAAAAAAACAATTCACTTCTACTTCAAAGCTTTAAATTATATGAAGCTAAGTGAAAAACATTAACTAGCACTTCTCTTATTCATGAAAATAGAGATGGATATCACATTTTGTATTTGATCTCAATATTTCCTTTCATGGGAAACTTTAATGCTAAAACAAAATTTTATTTCACATTGTCATCATTAAAAATTACCAATGGCATAGCCTCAATGGTACCCCAAGATTCTTCCAAATGGGAGGTCTTGGGTTCAAATCCCTCCCGCAGCGAAAAAAGGGTCTGAGGGGGGTCAGGGGGTTTTTCCGGTGGGGTTTCCTCCTGGGATGGTTGTGGTGGCTCATGGGAGGTCCAGGTAACTAGACCTTGGTGACATGGCTGGAAACAGTGGGTTCATACGATTGAGACCTTCGCAGTTCAAAAAAAAAGGAGAGGCGTCCTTTGTCATTATTGAAGGGTATTTTTGCAAATAATGTATAAAATTGTATAGATACAATTGGCCACAATGGTTATCCTAATGTACATATAAGCCACAAAGCAATAATTTATAATGTTATCCTAATGGGCTCTAGAGTTTCAGTACCTCATTTGTATTTCATTATATGATACACTATGTATAACTCATATGTATCTCATTGTGCAATACATAGACATATACAAACCTTATATAGGACCATGATATGTGAAAGCGTATAATGTTTTCTTGGATTAATATACAAATAAGCCATATTGATCAATACTATATCATGTTAACCTAATGGGTCCTAGAGTTTCAGCACCTCATTTGTATGATTGTATCTCATTGTACAACACATAGAAATAAACAAACATTATATAGAACTGCAGTATGTGAACGCGTACAATGTTTTCTTGGATTAATACCTTTAGTTGTGCAATCTTTGCTATGAAGATCAGCACTTTCTGAAGCAGCATGGGGTTGTACCTTGTGCTCATTTGACTTGTACCCTTCACCTAAATCCATTTCTATCAATTCCCTAAAAAAGAAGAGAGGAGGATGCTACAACTACTGTTTCATAAGAAAATTGAAGCCTCCTCTCAAGCTTGATCTACTTCAAATTTATCAGCCCTAATTCAATTTCCTGCATATAATTAACCCCCAAAATCAATAATCAGATTTAGCTTTAGTCAACAAATTATCCAATTATTTGATTTTGATTCTTTAAGTCACAATAAACCACATATCCCAAAATAGTTTCAAATTAAACCACGTATCGTTCAGCCAGTGCCCAAATTTTGAGTTAACTTGTAAATTGTCCAATTTTTTTGCATGAAACCCGATTGAAATCACACTACATTCGATCAATGCCGCAGAGAATAATCAGATACGTTGAGACATGAATTACCTGCTTATGAGTGGTAAAAACATCAGAAAAAGGTTGTAGCAGATTAATGGTTAATCGAGTCGATTAACCCCAAATCAAAGAACCCAAATCAATCAGAGATCTCAATCAATTTGTCTGCATACGATAGAAATGGAAGACGAAATTGGGTTAAAAGAAGATGAATCACATTTTCAAACAAGGAAGAGAAAATACGGGCATTGGAGGGGGAAGGAGTTTCAGACACCAGTTTTCCCATTAGATTAGGAAGGAAAATTTGTGGCAAAAATACAAGGCGGTTACCCCAAAAACTAACAAAAATGGTAGATTTTTTTAGAAAATAAGAGAAAAAAAATCTATATTTAAATTTATACTTTCTAATAAAAAATTATAAAAAAAAAAATCACATGGGTCTTTGTAGGCTTGCATCACATGTGTAATGTGTTAATTGTTTATTGCATTTTATACTAACGTTGTATTAATTCTTATTATTTTAAAAATTAATTTTATTTAATAAATATAATCATTTAAGCTTTTAGATTAAAAAAAAAACTGATATTTATCATCTTTAAGTTATGTTTCTGAATTTATTAAAGAACATAACATAAAAATAAAAAATAAAAAGAAAATTTACATTTCATTTCAAATCAGAAGGAAAATAAAACGAAATAATTTTGTCTTGTTTTCTTTTGTTTTTTTCTTTAAGTAAAACTCAGAAACATAACATGTTTTATTTTTCTTTCCTTCGTTAAATAAAAGTATGAAACTTACGAATACAAATATGTTTCTCTTTTCTTCTATTTCCTTTATTTACTCTACTTAAATGAACTTGGAAACAACGCATAAATGTTAGTAAAAATTTAATTATGTTTCTCCTTCCTTTTATTTTATTTCTTCTCTCTTTAAATGAACTCCGAAACAACGCATAAATGTTAATAAAAATTTAATCACGTGAAACTTTTCACTTTTTTCAATAGTTTTGAAATTCAAAATTTTCAATTATCGTTTTAAAGTTTTTCAATAGTCTTGGTTTCGAGTCTCGCCTAGAGCAAAAAATGTTCTGGGTGAGCTAGGGGGTTTTCTCAGTGTGAGTTTCCTCCTAAATTGTGTGGTGGTTCCTCGATTCGACACTCGCCAACGCCCGGCTTTAAATGTTTCCAGGGGTTGGTAGCGGTATGTGGTCGCAGCGCGTGGGTTGTTGGGTCCGAGGACTCGTTTAGCTGTTAAAAAAAAAAACTAAATCATCCCATCTTAGTTATGGTTAATGAAAACAATAAAATAACTATGTTAAACAAACTATTTTGAAGTTCAAATTATTAAAATGTGACGTCAACCAAACCGTAATACACCAAAAGAGTCTTGCTTTCTCGAAAATGATTTTAATAACAAACAACTGTTATCATACAATCATTTAACTTATACGATTATAGTTTTGTTTTTTTTTTCCCTAAATGACGTCCTTCGAATATATGCAATTTTACTTCTTAGTTACTCAAAAAAGTAAATTTAATTATTTTTAGTCATAACAAAAATAAGGGATAATATCATATATATACCCTTACTAAACATCAAAATTACATATATCCCCAATGTTAAACTAAAATTACAAATATCTCTGTGTTCCAAAATTGCCTCTTAGTAAGGAGAAATATGTAAATTGTTTTTAGTTAGTTCATTAAAGGTAAAATAGAAAATACATAATTTGTTTTTTAATGAAATGGATAAATATGTAATATATTTGGTTTAGAAAGGGGAAATATGTAATTTAGTTTTATGATTGGGTAAATATGTAATAAATGGTTTTAGCAAGGGGATATATGTAATTGACTCAAAAAATAAATGTCTTTTTCTACTAATTTTTTTATTTGTATCCAATGCAATAGAAGCAGGCATTAAAAGTGTTGCTTATTTATTTATTTCTTTTTTCTTGGATAAATTTAAGAATAAATTACAATATTCATTATTTAGTATATAAGTAGTTATGGATTATGTCCTTTATCTATGTTAATTACAAATAACATCGTTTATTGCAATAGCTTATAGCAATTTCATCATTTAAATTAACAATTGTTAGTTTCATGGGTTATATAAAAGGGCAAAAAGTAAAATTCACCCATTTAATAATTTTACACAACCTTTTAATTAAACTACATAATCCAAAACTAATCAAATTTTGGGTTGATGAATCGGTTTTTTCTCACGAAATACCTCATTACAATGTTTAAAACATTTACCTAATTCACAATAGATTATGGGAAATTTATATGTAAGTGATCTAGGAAATATTGCACATGTATGGTTTTGGAGATAAAATTTTAAAATGAGAACTTACATATGAATTTTTCATAATCTATTGTGAATTAGGTAAATATTTTAAACATTGTAATGAGGTAGTTTTTGCGAAAAGGAACCGAGTCATCAACAAAAAGTTCGATTAGTTTTGTATTATGAAGTTTAATTAAAAAAATTATGTAAATTTATTAAAGGAGTAAATTTTACCTTTGTGCCCTTTTATATAATCCATCAAACTAACAATGGTTAATTGAAATGATGAAATTGTTATAAACTATTAAAATAAAGGATGTTATTTGTAATTAACATAGATAAATGACCTAATTTATAATTGCTTATATACATAAAGTATGAATTTGTAACTTACTCTAAATTTAATCTACATAGTTAAGGGAAGCTTTAACTATCATTTTATATATATATATATATATATATATATATATATATATTTGTATATGTAATACGTAATTTTCAACTTACCAAGTATTTATAACAGGTGTTTAGAAATTCATAAATTATAGTATTTTTGTGAACACACAAGAAGTATATACAATATTGTATATAAAAAAGTTTTACATATTTTCTAAAATATATTTTTCTTTTTTTTAGATGTTGAAAGTTTGTTTTATTTATATCTATTATTTTTATTAGCGAATGTTTTATAGTGATTATTTAAAAAAAAAAACTACATGTTGTACGTACGGTCAATAAGTTACTTGTTTGTATGTAGTTATTAAATGTTGCTTTAAGTTTATATTGACTGATGGTAATATATTGGTACCAATAAGAATGAGATTGATGTTGTCTGAAGAACACCAATGCTATTATATTATTGTTTTTAATTTATGTTTTGGTCTTCATAACTGATTCGTTGTAAATTCATATTTTACTTCTATATATTTAAACACGTTAACGTCACTGACACAGTGACACAATACACGTAATTTTTCTTATATATTTCTGTTAAATTATTTTTTTAATTATTATATCGCAACATACAAAGCAAAATAGTGTGTTTAATTTGTATTTCAATCTTCAATCAATCCATTCCACTACAATTTCATATGTCTTTTTAAGATATATGATCATGCTACAATATACAGATTTTATTCATAATACTTGCCGTAACGGTAACCTTGCTTGTTTTATTCAATGACATATGTATTGCTTAAATATAATAAAACCAAACATGATACAAAAATACGGACTAATAATCACTTACAAAAGTGCGGTCGTATTGCGATTCGTCTTATGCTATTATCAACAAATTTTATAACTACATTAAAAATACTTCATGATAAAAATTTGTTAATAAAATCCCAAAAGTTAAAAATTAAAAATTACTACATACATAATGTTATCCTCAAAATAATTAGTGTTTTTCGGCATGCATAACCTGATATTTTTTGATAACTTCTTAACATAATACCAAAAATTGATTATTCTTTCTTTCTACTTATCATAGATGAAAAAAAAAACTTTTATGAGATATGTTGAGTTGCATTATCTTCACATGTAGACTATGTAGTACTATGTGTAGTGAGATATGAGAAGGGGCTTGACCATCCACCTTCACGCCCCCACCCTTTACAACACCAATACACACAAGGGCATGACTACCCTTTGGTGGAAAATCCGTGACAACTAGTGAAGAGGAAGAAAAGGGGCAAAAAAAAGGGTGATGATGGCTTGATAAGGGGTGATGATAGCATATGTGGTGATGACATGGGATGATGAGTGGGTGATATTGTTGGTTGTTTATGTGACGCCTACGTAGAATCATGGGGGCTTGATGAGTACACATGGTCTAATAGGTAAGCGTTTCATTATTTGCTCTAGGTTGCATGCTACTTGTATGTGTGGGGAGTTTTTTCCCAAAAAGACGTTGGTGGGAAAATTATTTACCAAAATGGGTGATCTGAAAAATATTTACCAAAATGGGTGTTTTTCACTTTTTTTTTTTATTTTTAACTAGTTTATTATAATTTTTTTGATTTAATCAAAATAAAAAACCTAAAGAAACTAAAGTGAATTAATTAAAAAAATCGGATAATGGTATTATGGTATAATAAATTAGTAAAAAATAAAGAAATAAGTGAAAAATACCCATTTTGGTAAATATTTTTCAAATCACCCATTTTGGTAAATAATTTTCCCACCAACACATTTTTCTCCATGTGTTGGGTCACCAATCTTAGGGGGTGTTTGTTTTTCCTAAAAAAGTTCTTCTTACCTCTATGTTTGCGCCGCGCAAACGCGGGAAGAGGTTGGAGGTTCGCAGACCGTTTGTTTTCTCGCAGACATTTCATTAAAAAACATCTGTGCGGCCTCTTCTTGGTGTAGACGTGGACCAAGCTCTTTTTGAGCTCTTCTAACCTCTTCATCCTTACCCACGCTTCACATTTGATGAACCAAGCTTCCCACCTCCAAAGCCACGCCTCCCACCTCCGTCGGCCTCCACCGCCGTGTCTTCTCCTTCACTTCGCGAACCAAGCTTCCCTACCCACGATCCAAGATCTGAGCCCTTCTCTTTCACTTCGCGACCATAGGCGACCTACCGCCGCCTCCAAAACCCTTCGTCCTCCAAAACCCTAGGCTCGCGACCTACCGCCGCACCTACCGCTCGCGACCTACTGCCGCCCTCCTCAATCGCATCCCTTCGACCTACCGCCGCCTCCAAAACCCTTCGTCCTCCAAAACGGTGATTGTGGTTCGACGATGATGGTGACAGCGGTGGTACTCAACTCGTGATGATGGTGACAGCGGTTGTGGTACTCAGCTCGTGATGGTGATAGCGAATGTTGTTCGACGATGGTGACGGTCGTGGGTAGGGTTGGGGAAGAGGTTGGGAAAATTTTGAAAATGAGAAGAGGTTGTGAAAATATTGAAAAACAAACATCCCCAAAAGCTCTTCTTGCAGGGGTTTGGTCCACCTCTTCTACAAAAGAGGTTTGCAGATGTGGTCCGCAGACCGCAGACGTTTTACCTCTGAAAAAACAAACACTACCTTAGTCATTTTACATGCACAACAACGAAATTCTTAAGGTCCACAATCACAACAAAAAGTAATTTAAACCTATATACAGCTTTGTATTATAGAATTACTTCATGTCAATTCAAATCTTGCCAAATAGCCATATGATAGCTAGGGGTGTGCATAGGTCGGTTTGGGTCGTTTTTTTGCTTAGTTCAAACCCAAAACTGAAATTTCGGTTTTTTCGGTTTTTGAACACGCATGGGTTCGGTTTTAATTTTTTAGAACCCAATTGGGTTCAGTTTGGGTTTCGATTTTTTCGGTTTTTCTACCCGGGCTTAAAATTATGCTTACAAAAAAAACCAAAATAATGTATTTGTACTAAAAATATTTAAAGTACTGTACTACTTAAATTTAAAATTATATATAAATTTTTTTAATTTAGTAAAAATTATATGTGTTTTTGGTATCATAAGCTTAAAAAATAGTGAAATATACGATTTTTATATAACTTTTGATATCAAGAAACAAAAAATAAAAATAGACGGTTTATAAATTATTGAAATTTATGAAATTTAACACACACACACACATATATATACGCATGCATTCTGTTTTTATTTTAAGTAAACCAAACTCAAACTTTTGGTTTTTAGAAAACTTATACCAAGCCCGTCGGTTTATATTTAGGTTCGATTATTTTGGTTTGGATTTTTCGGATATTTTGTTTTGGGTCTGTTTTTCGGTTTCATGCACATCCCTACCATATGATGCCTTTTAAACAAGTCAGCTTTCGTTTATGAGTTTTACTTTCAACATTTTCAATAATATTTCATTTGTAATCAAATTAACACAAATACGCATAATTTTCATCATCCCTTAAACCGAAGGGTCTCTAAAACTAAAATTAGGATACAAGAATCACCACCCAATAATAACGTTAGTATCCAAAGAACACCGCCTAAACAACCTAAGTTCAGATTAGAAATGAAACTTGAGACTCTTACTATAAAAAAGTCCAACCTCAAAATTCAACACCATCATTTACTTGCATAAAGATAGTAAGAAAGAAAAATATAGTCCTCTTACTTTACATTGGTTTAATCAATGTTATTTCATTTTTTTTGAACGGCTTGGTACGACGACACTCAATACGGGATTTCAACCGTCTCCTTGGATTTGACGCTCTGGAGCATACCTTCGAGCCCACCCCAGGAGGAACCCCACAACTGTATAAACCCCCTAACCTTGCCTCAGCAAATATGCTTCAGCCCGGATTCAAACACAAGACCTTTCATAGAGAAGTCAAGAGGGTATCATTATGCTAGAAGCCTTTTAGTCAATGTTATTCCAATTAAAGGATAACTTCACTTTAATCTTTTTTTTTTTTAATCAATGTGTATTATCTACAGTGTAAATGTCGTTGGTTCCTTCCACACACACCATAAACTTGTTTGAATAACATATAAAATGTTATTTATTTGAAACATTTGATGCTTGTATTTTGTTTCTTTCTTAAGTTACATGTTATCCATCGGCAAAGCGTTTAGAAATGTTTTATCTTTACAGGCTTCCATTGCTTGAATTTTGAAGCCTAAAGACATACTCAATAAGGCTATAAAACTGGTTCATGAGTCACTTGTTGCTAATAACGAACTTCTCAAAAACTCTTTCATAGTCAAGTTCAAACTACTTGGCTCATATAAACATTTGAGCGAATAGGATCGAGACAATGAATGCTTGCATAAATTTGTGTCGTCGATTTTTTTGTCATATTTTAATAACTTTTATAAAACATATTAAATTTTCAAAATTCATTATACATGAGCCTACAAACCAAGACAAAAAGATACGTCACGTTGAGTATGAGACACATATGAAATACGTATTCACTTCAGATTTAGAAAACGAGCCAAATCTTAAAGAGTTTAGAGCACATTTGCTTGACTCCTTTTCATAGGTTATCATGTAGTTTCTTAACCTCTATAGAAACACATTTAAGCTAAAACGTAATGCATAAGGGCATAAGGCTACTGTATGCTTGAGGTTCGGAGAGGTATTGAACCAGTGCACACAAACTTATTCTTCCTTTTTGTAAAACCTCACAAAAAAACTTCTTGAGTTTCTTAATAATGAAAGTGAAAAAAATGTTTTTAATAATATTTCATCTTAACATCTTAAAATAGAATCGTCCCGTATGTATAGGTCTTTAAGGGACAAAAGTAAAGTTGCAATAATTTTAACGTTATTTTACTTTATTTTTTGTGAAAATAACGTTAAAACCATTAAGTTGGTCGGTTAATCAGACATCGTGAGTTAGGGATGTCATTGGAAGCAACTTTTCTATTCCTACGAGGTAGACGTAATGATGTCTACATCTTACCTTTCTCAGACCTTACCTTAGTTATGCTAATGACATGATATACTGTATACGATGATGTTCTTAAAATATAATTTTTTTTAGTATATCATTTTATCTTTTAATTTAATAAAAAAATAACTTTAACCCGACAAAATCTTTTTATAACTCCAAAACCACAATTATGTTACACTAGTGTTAATCCCACACGCGTTGTGGCGCACTAGAGTGCTAAACAACAAATTGTATTTTTCATATGGAATTAAAAACAGTAGTTCCATCATCTAAAATCGTATTGAAAAGGGAGTTTTTCGACGAATTGGTTGACAAATTCACAAACATTTTGAGACCCTTTTAGCAATTATTGTTGAAAATCTTCTTAGTTTTTGTAAAATAATTTCTTTTCGTAATCACATCCTTGGTAGCCTACATTTTAAAGAAGTTGAAATAATCAAGTGGTAATCAAAAATGTTTCAAGGGTTTACAAGTACATTATGTAATGAAAATGAAATCGTGTTTCCAATAGTAGATAATACAATCAGGGTTTGTTCTTCCATTTCTCTATCCAAAGCTAAAAGAAGCAAATAAAAATGAATTTGATGATGGTATTTTCTCCATACGTACAATGTCATGATAGCATAGGTTTCATGTCATACCTATTTGTTAATTCATATGTGACTTCTTCTTGCATACAACGCCATAATACAAGATATTTCATACCCATACCCATTCCTATTTGGTTTTGTATTTTGTGGCAAAACTTAAAAATCCAAATAATTTTATTAGGTCAAATTCTAAAGCTTTTTAAATTATACTATTCTTTCTCATGAATTTTAATATATATAATAATAATTCTCTCTTTCCCTTGTAGCGTTTCTCTATTTGATTTATTTGCTTTTCTTTATGATATTAAACGTGAGAAGACATTAATATATGACTAAGGTTGTGTTTGTTTTTCCTCAAAAAGTATGCGCATGCTCTTATGTTCGTGAGATCTCTTCTTATTGCAGATCTGGCTCAGTCACTTCTAAAATCATCTAAGGTCTGCAGAGACCATCCACCACCACCACCACCCCTCCCCCCACTCACCATCACTAACCATCCCCACCCACCACCACTAACCAACCACCCTCCACCACCACTGTCAGCCACCACCACCACCAAAATCGTACACCACCACCATCGTCAACCACCACTGTCGGCCACCCCCATCATCACCACCAGCAACACCATCACCACCGTCTGTACACTAGTACCAGTTTATTTTAATAGTCAACAAAAGTTAAAAAACAAAAAAAAAAAATCTTTTTGCAGGCAGCAGATATTTGGTATACCACTTCTTTTACAGATGTTTGCAGATATGGTAGGCAAACTGTATACATTTTACCTTTTAAAAAACAAACACCACTTAAGTCATTTTACATGAGTGTTTAGTTTAAACTCAAACAAAAAAAACAAATATAAAATTATTATAGATTTATGTTATTGTTAAAAAAATTAAACTGAAACCACGATTTATTTATTAATCTAATCTATATTATTTAATAAATGAATAACAATATGCCACATGGTGTTATTTTAGCCCATCCACGTCACAATTGTCACGTGGCATCTTTATAGGCTAACCATGTGGCATATTTAAAATTTAAAAATTAATTTCATTTATTACAACAAAGTCAATTTTCAACATTTAAAGAAAAACAATTAACATTCATTTTTTAAAATATTAATTAAAATTTAATCATTTCAAACTTTCCATTTTCAATTAATAATTTTGAAAATTCAAAATTTCAAATCTTATTATTATTTATATTGTTTAAAAAGTGTTTAGATTTTTTTAAAAATATACTTTAATTTTCTTATTTTAAAAATATTGAAACTTTTATATTATTTGTAAATCTATTTTATATCAGTGATTGCTTTTTAATGCTTATTTTTTATATAACTCTGTGTAATACACATGTTAATAAACTAGTAATTAATAATTATTTTTGTTAAAACCCCGTATATAAAGGGTTGTGCTAAATATATCTCCTTTGTATTTTTTACATGTCGTACCCCTCTTTAAACTTTTTAAATATATACAAATAAACCTTATATTTTTAGTTGTTAACTAAAATGATCAATAAGCCTTTAAACAAAAACGTGAGAGACTATTCTAGCAAATGTTCCAAACTTCATCTCTTCCCCACCATACTCTACCCGTAATCAACCATAGATCCATAGATACCCACCTTCGACCCGATCATTCTATAGCTCGTGTTGACGGATAATATCAATCAAGATTTGAAATTAAAACAACTACAAAAATTACGGAATCATTATCATTATCAATTCATCATTTAAAAATCAAATCAGTACGAAATCGAAGCTTAAATAACTGTAGTCGAACGAGAACGAAAACTCAAACTCTATTAAAACGAGTATAAACTCAAAATTAATTGAGTCCAAACAATCCTTTAGCCTCTGCGAAATTCTCTGCGTAAACCAAAGCTATTCACAAGCTCAGACAAATCAAGAAAATGCATGTTAGAGCTCGGCGGTTCAAATTCGACTCATCAAGCAACGGACACGAACTAGTTAGCTAAGGTATGTGTTTCATACACCATTACACTCGTTTTTGTTCGAGGAATGAAAACCCTATGTTAGTTCAATCGAATTTGAACAAAGAGGAACTAGAGTTCATATGATGAATTTATATTTTATATTCGTAGGGGGTCTACAAGTAAAAAGGGTGATACGTTGAGCATAATTTAAGGTAGAATATCGTTTAATACATTTTGGTTGTGTTATAAAGTTAAAGAGTTTGATTTTAACAAATTTATATTTAATATTTCTAACGTCAAGTCGCAATAAGCTGGATGTTTAGGCTGACCCTGAATAAAATATCCCTCACAATAAAATACGTCTTCAGAAATGAGATCCTTCTGGCGCATAGGTTTCCCCTAATTGACTCCAACCAGATCCCTACTGAATAATAGAATTCAATTCACATTCATTCTTTCTTCTATTTGTAATCATATCATCATCATCCTCTTGCTTCCTATTTTAAATCCAATTTTTATATTTTAGGGTTCAATTTTGTAGCATTTCAAGTAGCATCTGTAAAGTCCAATCGTCAAGTTGGAAACAAGAAACCCTTAATGTTATCAGTCTGCGAAGTTTTGCGTTTCTATAATCGAGGAATCAATCAAGGGAACATCACCGAAGGTCGTCTTTTGATTGAGAGCTAGTAATTGATGGTTTCACGGAATGAATTTACGATGCTGAGGGAGAATAAGATGGAGATAAATCCTATCTTCAACTTCGTTTGTTAGTTTTGATGGCCAATTCACAACATCGCTGCGTTTTTGGTACGTTTTCAGTTTAAGTTCGTTCTCGCCCTTCAGATTATAGATATTTAGAACCCTAACATGGTCTGAAAACAGCTCAATTTATCTTCTCTGTCGATGTTTATTAGATGGTAATGTTATATAGTTAATTGAAGTCTTCAATGATTTGTCTGTTTGCAGTTGGAAACATACCATATGATGCCACTGAAGAGCAGCTTGTGCAAATCTGTGAGGAGGTTGGCCCTGTTGTATCGTTCAGGTTTGTAAGTTTTTATCCGTTCAACGAATCAATCAATTTGCACAGAAAGAATTGCATATTATCTAAGCATCCATAAGTTATTGAAGGCAATTGAGTTATGTTTAGATTGAAGAAAGGGTATTAAATGGATTTTATGTTTTCTCTTAAATGTTACAAAGAAATTTGCTGTCTGGGTTATATTATGTGCATAGAAACGTTCATGTTTTATCTGTTTATGCATATTTTTTTAGTTGATGCATAATTTGATTGCTTCTGCTGCAACTTGCAGATTTCGTTTACATAAATTTGTATGGTGGAGACAATTTTAACATGTGTCATTGTCTCACTTTCAGATTAGTTATTGATAGAGAAACTGGTAAGCCCAAAGGTTATGGGTTTTGTGAGTACAAGGATGAGGAAACAGCTCTAAGTGCTCGACGTAATCTCCATGGTTATGATATTAATGGCAGACAACTAAGAGTTGATTTTGCTGAAAATGATAAAAATCTTGACAGAAGCCGAGAACAGGTAAATGATTTAGATGTTCTGCTATGCCTATGTATGTTATTTATCAACATTCCATGTTAATTTGTTATGAGTTTGTATTAGTAATTTCTAACAAAATTTATGATATATTAGAATAAGAAAAGTAGGAAATGGGTAGAAAAGAAAGTTTAATGGGTCAACCCAGCCTTGGTTTACAAAAGCACGCCTTTGGCATGCCTAGGCATAATGTGTCACACCCCTTGCTGGGAAAAATCGATCATATCATCACCTGCCGCAAATAATAATATGCGTACAAACGAGACCACATTTTCTAAGCAATCATATAAATTTTTTTACAAACTTAATTAACATATTCCGTAAATTATCAAAATAAAAGCATTCTATGTGTTTGGGTAGGATCTACGACAAACAAAAACATAACAAAAGCATCCTATCTTGATCTTCTTCCTTGAGCTTTGGATATGCACATTACTTCCCTGTATAACGAGCCAAACAATGATAGCAATATAAATTATTGGTGAGTTGTGGCCAGTGACTTGTAGATCATTAAACATAGAACTGCATGTGAAACATAAATAGCAAATCAAATTTCCGTATTCAAGTCCACTTTTATCTTGATACGTTCATCAACATATGGGCAACCTAGAGTTTTGTGATATTTCTGGACTCACTTTTCATATTGGTTTCCCCTTTCTTACATAGGTCTAGACCAGATGTGAGTCTGCGACCAAACACGCATATGTTCTGAGGTAACTGACCTTAATGATTTACCGACTCCTAACTACGCCAAAATACCATATGAACCTATGTGCACAATGACATGTCAGTGTTTCCACGTATTATAGTTTAACTCACATCACACAATGTTAAACATTTCCTTAAAACGTACTGCTTGTGTTTAACCCATAGGAAATTAAATATAAAACGGGGATAGTCATTGACTCGCCTTAATTGGGCGGTTGAAAACCTTTACTATCTTTATGCCTTAGTTCTGTAACCTCACAACATACCTTAACCAAACTCAATTAATTGCAAGTTCTAGGTTGTCCTAAACTCTTCTTAAACTGTTCTGTGCATGATAGCGGACCGTTAAGACTTAAGGTTACCCTGGCAGTCTGCTATGAGCCTTTTAACGAGCTCATTTTCATATACCGGATCGTTTTACTTATTCATAGCCATAGCGGTCCTTTATAATGACTCTTGATCAGTCAACTATGATCTTTGATGGTGGTCTGTTAACCTTGCACATAGCAATCTGCTATCAGCCTTCTTATTTTACCTGGGATTTACCTTCTGTCAGCAGACCATTAAGCTACCCTTAGTGGTCCATGACCAATCCATTGGTACTGGTGCTTTTACTTTCTGCTAGCGAACCGTTACTATGCACCCAACATTTAGACCTTGTTTTTGTCACCTTTGTCCATTTTAACCCATTTTTTTGATCCATCCTTGTTCGTATTAAGACTAAACATTCTTACCTTATGTTACGAGCTGCGTTGTCAGAAGCTCTAAGGTGCACACCTAGGCCCTGAAAAAGCTCAACCCAACAAAAACACCTCTCTAAGGGCTAGGTGCCTAGGCGTGCATCTGTGCCTTTTATTTACAAAAGCCAATTTATGAGACGACTATGATGTAGGCACAATGGCATAAAAGCACATATTTTTTTTTAAAAAAAGTGGTCTTATCTTTTTTTTTTTTGGATCTTTTAATATTTGGTTTTGATTTTTTTGGATTTGTTTTGATTTTATTTAGAACATATACCTAGAAAAATAAGGCAATTAACTTATATGACATTAGTTTTGAACTTTTGGTATTGAATTTTGACCATTTGGAATTATTTTTGAACATTTGATATTGGTTTTGAACATTTAGTATTAGTTTTGAACATTTAATTTGTGAAAGATTATTAACTTTAAATGTACAATATAATTTTTTTTGCACCTATGTGCACTTTTTTCTCTCTCGTGCTATCGTTTCTTATGCAACTTGCACCTAAGCCCCGGGCAAAGCCTTTGCACGTTAAGTGCGCCTATCGCCTTCGACAACATAGCTTCTGAGTGTCTTTTACAAATCATTTTCTTCCAAAAGCAATCCTTGCAACCTATATTGAAACAAAGGTTCAAACACCTCTTTTGATGGGTTTTCATTTGTATATCTTGCAATCCCATGAACGTTTAAGTTTGAACCAAATACTTACTGGTTAATAGGTTGCTATTATCACAATAACATCATTAAACAACATAGATTTTGCCATTTTTGAGTTTTTACCTACATGCAACCATGATCAAGCTTACCTCGCTTTTTCTAACCAAGGACTCAACGTGATTCAAGCCGTTTTCAAAATCACCATTAGAACTGAACCCATTTTGGTTCATCATCCAATCGGTCCATTTTGCCATCTCTACAAGTCTACAATTTATAATATATGAAATAACAATCATTGTTAGTGTATTTTTCTTATGCTTTCTTTTCAGGGACGCGGTGGACCTGGACTGCCTACAAATACTGGTAATGTTTAAATTCAACCTTTTAAATTTTCTTGATTAATTATTTAAGCGTAAGATAATATAATATTGAATTTGGTATTATAGCTCCTCAAAAACAAATTGGGGGTCCTGCAGTACATGTTGATCCTAGTCTAAACCAGGCTGTTGGTTTACAAGTGGCTATGGCTGCTGCAATTGTGATGGCTGGAACTCTTGGAGGTGTTCAAGCTAATAATACAAGTCAAAATGGCACCCAAAGTCAACCAATATTGGGTACCGATCCTTTGACTCTTCATCTAGCAAAAATAACCAAAGGCCAGTTGACTGAGGTTTTGACTGAACTGAAGGTAGCCTTCTTGATTTAACATACAGTTTTTTATTTGTTTTTGAAAATTGTCATTAATTTCATCTTGATACCAGATTCTAGCTACTCAAAACAAGGAACAAGCACGCCAGCTGTTAATTGCTCACCCACAGCTGCCAAAGGCAGTTTTGCAGGTTGTTTGACCTATATCGAATATCAAAATGCTTTATTAGAACTGTTGTTGAGCAATTTAACTCATTTCATAGATCATCAGTTTAATTTATGAATTTCTTTATTATAATTGTTGTGCAAGTTAACTCATTTGATAGATCATCTGGTTTCTTCATTCTAATTTTACCTATCAAATTTTTTACCAACTGCGGAAAAACATGTGTATTTTTGTATGCATTTTCCACGTTTTTGACAAAAAAAGCAAATATATGTGATTATATGATGAAATTAAAACACATCATACAAGTTTCTATTCTTTTGATTGCAGGCTCATATAATGCTGAAGGCAGTTCCTCCCCACATGGTATGCATTTTACTTTCATTATTATCATTATCATTATTTTTATGTTAGAGATGACATATTAGTCCATTTATTTAAGAAGAGATAGCTTGGAATGGAGAGACAAGTCAAAATTCATCCAAAGTTAGTTTAATTGCCTAAACTCTTAAAACAATTTTAGTCACTAAAATATATTTTAGACTAAATTGCCGAGAGGGTCCATGTGGCTTGCTAGTATTTCACTCTTGGTCTCTAGGATTCATAAACTACCGATATGGTCTCAAACATTAAATATTTGTTACACATTTAGTCCTTAGGTGATGGTAATTTGATCAAGCATGTAAGGGTAATTTGGTGACCTAAGAACTGTATATGTTATAAATGTTAAAAGGTTTGAGACCATACCGGTAATTTATGAAACCTAGGGATCAAAAGTGAGCTACTAACAAACCACATGGACTATCTCGGTAATTTACTCTAGATTTTATTACATAATATAGAGTAAACTTCTCTTTTGCTCCCTGTGGTTTGACAAAAGTAACCATTTTCATCCAAATTTTGAAATTTTGCAATTTTCCTCCATTAGTTTCAGAAAATTAACCATTTTCATCCAAAGTCCATTTAAACTTTGGATGAAAATGGTTACTTTTGTCAAACCACAGGGACTAAAATGGTTAATTTTCTGAAACTAATGGAGGAAAATTGCAAAATTTCAAAATTTGGATGAAAATGGTTACTTTTGTCAAACCACATGGAGCAAAAGAGAAGTTTACTCCATAATATATTTTCCATAATAAGAAATAATATAATGTTCGTAATTATATTTGACACACTAATTGTCTGTAATTTTTTTTATAATGAAAGTGTTTTGGTTGCCTTTTTTGTTTTTCTTGTAGTTACAGATGCCCCATGTTCAACCACTTCTTGGTCAACATGCACATTCTCCACTGCAAGTTGGTCAACCAGGTCAGCAATCTTCAATACAACCACTTTCTGGGCTGCCCCCTCTTGCTCAAAACAAAGTGCCACTTGGGTTCATGCAACAATCTCAAATCCAACCCTCTTCTTCATTAGTTCCCAGCCAGTATGCTGCACCATCACTTCCTCCACAGCCTCGGCTTCAGACTCCACTGCCAGCTCAGCATCAGGTTCTACATTATTCAACACTATCAGGACCATCTGCTTCTGGAAATCTTCAATCTTTACATCCACAACATAAATCACAGTTAATTGTTCCTGTTCAGCCTTCAATTACCCATAAGGTGCCAATAAATACTTGCATCATGCAATATATGATTATTGGGAATTTGGGATCATCTGTCATGTAGAATATTTGTTTATTGCTGCCTATTTTCTAGAGGTGACAAAATAAGTGGGTTGTGGGTTTATCAGGCAATGGGCTGAGTCATGTTGAGCACTTGAGCCAACCAACAAATAATTTTTTTGACCATTTAATATCCTAATTATGATCACTTGATCTACCTAAACATTTTATTTTTCGTGAAAGCGTGAATTTACCAATTTGAGCTGCCATATATTAAACATAATCTAGCCCATTCATAAGTAGTAGGTTGAAAGTGTCACCTTTTATATATTTATATTTATTTATTAATATAAGAAGGTTACCAGCAATCACTAAACAGCCAAGGAAGTAAATTCTATTTTTGCTCATTCAACGCAAGATAAATTGTTTTATTATATATTTAATTAAACTTAAAGCTATCCTTTTGAACGTCTCCGTCCGTCTTCTTAATAGCCTAGCTCCTTGATTGGATCATCTTCTATACCAAATAATGGAAACAAAGATCATGAAAAGCCTATACATTTATCTAATAATCCTGCTTGGGGGCTTCAAGTTGATCATCAGCATCCAAACATGGCTTCAAGGTTTCATGAAAATCCAAGTTTTAATAATGACAAAGATAAGATTGTTCATCCTCCGAAACTATTGAAAATGGAGGATGGAAGGGCTGCCTCTTTTTCACCTGCAGATATAAATCTTCCTGCTTCTGTTCCTGTTCCTCTATCTGGAGACCATATATCAAAAGCGGGTCCCACAGATCCTCAAAAACCAAGTCATGAGGTATTTGTTTTTCATATATATATATATAGAGAGAGAGAGGAAGGTTCATGAGAAAACTCTTTATTTTGGAGAAAACCAAAAAACTCATACTAATCAATAAATTTTTAAAATTTTTTTTTGATAATTTTTGTTATAAGGTTAGAAACAATATAATATACTTTTTTTTTTATAAAATATATAAATAACGAAGATACGTATATGTAACTCAAAACGTTGCTTATGTAACTTATAAAGTTACATATATGTAATTAGTATGTGTAGATTACAAGTTACATATATGTAATAACCAAAAATACATATTTTTTTAACTTTTTTTTTCCTCTTTAAACACTTCTTATCTTATAATAAAAAGAAATAAAAATGAAAAAGTGAAAAAAACTTAATTATTAATGATTGTGATTAGTTTTCTCTAAAATGATGGTTTTCTTAGGAACCCTATAAGAGGGAGAGGTAGATATATTGATATATTTCCATGCTTATATGCCTGTAATTTGTATCTTTACATGTTCTGTTCTTTAAATGGCAGCAGCTTCCCCCGGGTGCTGATACGGCTTTATTGCAACAAGTTTTGAGCCTCACACCAGATCAGTTAAGTTCATTATCTCCAGAACAACAGCAGCAAGTCATTCAGCTTCAACAGATGCTTCGACAGTCAACTTAGTAAAAGACGGAGTCAACTTAGTCAAAGACTCGGGTCAGGTTGGTCAGTGCTCGGGTCAACTTGGTCGAGGACATGGATCAACTTGGTCTAGGACTCCATGTTCTACTCCGGTCATCAATGTTTATTTTTTTTTTGGCACACACATGTAGAATAGTGTTCAGAATTCTGAGGGATCCAATTACACTTGTAACGGTTGCAATCATGGTATTGAGTGGTTCAAAGTGAGAATAGATTTGAAATATAGTCCTTTTATTAATATTTTTGGATATTTAATATTTAGATTTTATACTATCTTTTACTTGCTAATCTAGTCCATTTCATGAAGAGTCATAATAGTTTTCTAATGCCCTAAGAAAGAACATAAAGTTTTTATACTTGCACCTTTATATTTTTTTGCACATACACGCGCTTGATATTATAAAACTTTATAAAGATATTATATAAAAAAACATAAAGTTACGTCTAAACATCAAATACTGGACAAAAACCTAATTGGCGATGCAATTGCAGACACAGTGACAAAAATAATTTAGTGAAAGCTAAACACAAAGAATCCTTATAAAACACCTTAGACAAATTGATTGGCACTACGTGATGGTTCAAAAAACCCGATAGAAATTAAACATATAACAAAACACAAAAACTTCGGAGAGATACAAACGTAAATGAAGATGTAACGATAAAATCAATGTTAATAAAAGAGAATCCTAAAAATAAAAGAGTAAAATACATTAAAAACAAAGAAAATGATAACTAACGTTAACAAAAAGAGATAATAAAAATAAAAACAAAATAATAAGCAAGATGTTAACAAAAGAGAGAAATTAAATTAAAACATTAAAAAAAATCTAAATATAAACAAAACATTAACAAAAGAAATAATCAAAACTAAAACACTTTAGAACGAAACCCTTAAAACACTTATTTTTATTATGTTATTAAAAAAAAGAATATCACATATAAAAATAAACAAACAAACAAACAAACCCAGTATATTCCCACTGTGTGGGGTCTTGGGAGGGTGAGACGAAAACAAACCTTACCCCTACCCCAGATGTGGTAGAGAGGCTGCTTCTAAGACCCTCCGGTGTGCCCCCTTGCTGGGCGTGGATCAAGGCGTGAGTGTGTCTTGTGGCTGGAACAACGGCGTGGGTTGGGAGGGCAACGGGAGAAATAGCCGTTGGGCTTTGGGAAGGCAAAGAAAAAAAAAAATTTTTTTTTACCTATTTAAACCCACCATTCACATATTAAACCCAAAAAAATATTTCCCATTTCTAACATTCAACACAAAAAAATACTCACTCTTCCCATTTCAAACTTTCATGGATCCCAACCAAAACCCAAATTACTATAACCCAAACACTCTACCAAACCGAAACCCTAACACGCCACCTCCGAATTGGGTCTTTACCCCTTCTCCAATGAATCCTTTTTTCGATGCAAACTGTTATCGACCCAATTTTGATTCAAGCCCACAAGGGTTTTATACATTCGCCGATTATGGTTCGAGTCCACAACCGCACGGGTTTACACAATTATCTCAGGATGAAGTTGTACCCGAGACCCAACCCACTACAAATGCCGGTCCAAGCACGCAACCAAAACAAAAGCGTAGACACAGAAGGAAACAAGCTGCGGATACCGAACCTGCTGTGGGAGGTTCATCCCGTATAGAAAAATGGACTACGGAGGAAGAGTTTCAACTTACAAAAGCTTGGATCGATGTGTCGGAAGATCCAATTGTTGGTCGTAACCAAAAAGGACCGGACTTTTGGAGTAAAATCCGAAATCAATTTTTTCAAGCCATGGGTCGTGGGGAATATCGTACTAACGATATGCTCTCTAGCAAATGGCGTGACATGAACCTAAAGGTTAGAAAGTTCAACGGGATTTATTCCCAGAAATGGAAAACTCGTCGGAGCGGCCAAAGCGACGCGATGATCGAGCGGGAAGCGGAAGAGCAGTACCGGGAAGAGTTTAACGCCCACTTCTCGCTTCAACGGAGTTGGGAGATTATGAGAAAATGTCCGAACTGGATTCGACTAGAGACGGTACAATCGTCGGCCTCAAAACGATCAAAAGCATCGTCAACGGATAGCCCCGGCACGTCGGATGCTCGAGTGAATATAAATCTAAACGATCTCGACGAAGAAGAAGAAGACGACGACAACAAGATAGAGGATTTGACTCGTCCGATCGGGAGAGATCGCGCAAAAGCCGACCGAGCAAGGGCGAGACGAGGCTCTTCATCTCAAACGACCCCGGATTATAACCAAGGAATAGAACACTTATCTCAACGAATCGGTGACTTTAACGAATTAAAACGGGAACTTCAACGGTTGGTAGAGTTACAACTTCTATTCACCAACACCGAACACTTAACCGGGCTCGACCGCAAAATTGCCGAGCGGGAGAAGGATAAAATTCGTAATAAATATAGAGATAATTAATTTGTATTTTTTTTATTAGTTTGTAATTTTTTTATTAATTTTTTTTATTAGTTTGTATTTTTTTTATTAATTTTTTTATTAGTTTGTAATTTTTTTTTAATTTGTAATTTGTTTTTATTAATTATATCTCAATTTAAATTAAAAGGGAATGATAACGTGGAGTGAGTGGGTAATGGGGTATTTCCACCAAAATGGTGGGGTGAGTGGTTGTGGTGAGTGCTTATGTGGCGCCTACGTGGCGCACACGTGGAGTGAGTGGGTGCCTTGGCACACCCACTAGTCTAAGAGACCCCCGGCTCACTATACTGGATAAGTTTACAAAAATATTTATAAATAAAATACCTTTTCATCAAGTAAATTTCATACAATTTACTATCATGAATTTAATGATTAAGATTATGTTTTATGCTCTTTGGCATAAATACCCTTTTATATAAATAACTTGTATTATTTGCATGTACCTTTACGATGCAAACTCACGAAAACATGTTAAGATCTAGAGTTAAATGTCATTTTAGTCCCTGTGGTTTGACAACTTTTACCATTTTAGTCCCTGTGCTTTGAATTTTGCCATTTTGGTCACTATGGTTTCATTTTATTGCCATTTTCATCCCTATGGTTTCCATTTTATTGCCATTTTAGTCAAATTAAATTTAAAATTTTGGACTAAAATGGCAAAATTTATCAAACCATAGGGATGAAAATGGCAATAAAATGAAGCCATAGTGACCAAAATGACAAAATTCAAACCACAGGGACTAAAATGGCAAAATTTGTCAAACCACAAGGACTAAAATGGCATTTAACTCTAAAATCTATTATCTTTTTTCTTCAAATATTAGCATTACAAATGTACTATATATTTATCTTTTATATAATTTACATAGGTTAATAAAACAACGTGTAATCTAACACAAAGATCATGTGTTACTTTTATATAAAATGCTAGGTTATTAACCCGTGTATTACACAGATTAATTATAAAATATTAAATAGTTAGAAATAAAAATTTAAAAATAATAAACAATATTTTGGTATAGAATGATTAAAGTAAGTATGGACAAAGATTTTATGTAATAGACTAACAATTAAAAACTCTAATAACTAAAAAAATATTATCTAATCTTAGTTTGTAACATATAAGAGTTTTAAACTATTATGTTGAAAACTTCATATAGTTTTTTATGTCAAAAGTATAGTTTTCCCATAATTTCTTTAAAAACTTTTCGTTTTAAAAAAATCAATTTTAATATTTTGTTTAAAAAAATGTCTGTTGTTTATAAAAGTCATATTGTTTAAAAACTTAGTTTTATAGTTAATTTCATTTTAAAAAATCATCTTTTAAGAAAACTTGTTTTTTACAAAATAGTTAATTTCCTAAAAATAACGATTTTAAAAATTTTTTATTTATAAGAAAATTCTAATTTTTTGAAAAAAGTATATATTTTTTAATAAAAATTAAATTTTAATTTATTTAAAAGTATTTTTAATTCTTAATATGAAAAAGGAAAATAATATGATTAATATTATAAAATTTTTAATTTCCTAAAAATATAGATTTTAAAATTTTCTTATTATTATATATATTAATTACCAAATATTCTCCCCCTCACATAAACACTATTCTCTTTTTCACTCACTTCACTTTTTCACACACACATCACACCCACACCCAACATCACACACACACCCACACACATCACACACACACATATATATAGTTTGTATCGTGTGAAAACCCGGTCTTAAAGAGAAAACTCTTAAACCCTATCTGGGTCGTTGATTTGAAATCTTGAAAATAAACATGTGGTCTACATTAACCCACATTAAAACTGATTTGTTTATCCAAAACCTAATTTTTTATTCAAGTTTAATGTGTACCACATACTTTATTTTCAAAAGTTCAAATCAATGGTCCAGATAGGGTTTAAGGGTTTCTCTCTTATACCGGGTTTTCACATGATACAAGCTCTCACATAATCACTATTCACTACCGCGTCTAAAGATCAAGAGATATATTTCAATACTTTTCAATTAATTTGAAATTTTCGTTTATAACCCTGAACTTTGAACTCTTATTTTTAAAGGTCCATCTCACTTTACTCACATATTTTTAATGTTCACATGATTTTAACGCGTCATTTGGTTATCTGATAAATGTCATAATTATATTAATTTGATCGCAATGGCCTCATGGAACATTTATATAAATTTCTAACCCAAATGGTCACAAAAATTTTGCGTGTTGTTTACATGCCTATAACGCATCCGTACATTATCGAATATTTGTATCGTTTATATCATTTTGATCGTAATTAGTTCACAAACGATTTAGATTCAATAATTTTATAAACCATGAGTATTATATATACTACATATATATACGATTTACTTTTAATAATTTTATAATATTTGTATCATTTATAAATTCTACATTTACGCATGGCCTTTTTTTTAAGTCTTCTGTAATCACATTCTTTACTATTCTTAACCTTCAACCCTTAGTTTCAAAGCTTACGTTATAGATGTCGTATAGGGTATTTTCGTGCATTTTGTTGTACACGATTTTAACCTCATGTTCAGTTGGTTTTTTTTACGTCAGTATATCAGACCCCGCCGCAACGCGCGGGTCCTGTATACTAGTTTATAATAAAATTCGAATTTTCAGAAAAAAGCACATATTTTTTAATAAAAATTAAATTTTAATTTATTTAAAACTATTTTTAATTCTTAATATGAATGAGGTAAATGATATAATTAATACTATAATTATTTAATAGGAGAGATGGTATAATTAATTTTTTAAGAAAGAAAATTAAATAAAATAACAATAAGATGGCATGTGGCATTAATATTCTAAAAACATGACAAGTGACAAAATTATTTTTGTTTATTATAGTACTAAGATAAGATAAAATCAGATAATAAGATTATACACATCCAACAAAAAAAAACAAATTTTTTTATTGATTTTAATCGACCTTGTTTGTATGCAACTACTCTTTACAAGTCACAACCACACTAATTAACAAGGGTGTTAAAAAACCAAAAATTGAATAAATCTTGTATCTGAATTGTATCTAAAACCAAGAAAATCAAAACTCAAAATTTTATTTGGATATTCGGACAGATAACCATTTTTAAATTTGGACCAAATCGGATATCATATATATAAAAGTTGATTATTCAGATCGGATTTCCGAATTCAAACCTAGTAAACCGAATAAAACCTTTCAAATGTTTTAGATATTAAAATCACGCTTATCCAAGTTATTCGTTTCAGGGTAAACCTGGATTGATTAAGGGGAACGTTATTTGGACACCACCTATGGATCAGTTGACACCACCTAGCCTTATACGGGTCGTATGGTGTCAGATTTTGTCAGACTTTGTTAGAAAAATGTCTGCCGGTTGAAAGTACATACGGGCCGTATGACCCTATACGGCCCGTATAGTTATAAACTTTTTTTTTGAAAAAGAAAAGGTTTTTTTTTGTAAGAAAAATATGGTGTACAACTTTCCTTGCTAAACAAAATGCCAAAAATGATGAGCTCTTTGCAGTGGTTTGAGACCATGATTGAGCTCTTGATTCGAGCCCTCGACTTGAAAAATGGTGGTGGTAGCAGAAGAATGGTATTTCTCGGCTCTTGGTTCGAGCCTGCTCCTATCGGCTCCGGTGTTTCGTCCCAGAAGAAGATTGGTGGTGGTGGTTAGGTGGTGGCATCGTTGGTGTTGTGGCAAGAACATGTAGAGAAGGTGAGGGGTTAGGTATGTGTAAAGGATGGATTTATGAAAACTCATTGATATCTGTGCTTTACTTCTCTTTTTTTGAACGATAATTGAAAAGAGAGATTTGAAAAAAGTTGTCAGATTGAAAGGGACAAGATATATGTTTTTATGTATAAATATATAAATATATATTATTCTAGCAGATATCTGCTTCTGCACCCACTGTGCAAAATTTAAAAATAAAGACCCATACGGGCCGTATGGGTGCGTATCAGAAACGTGATTTGATGTGTCAGGTTATGTTGGAAATAAAATATCCATACGACCCGTATAGACTCATACGAGTCGTATGGATGGTGTATGTTGAACCAGCCTGACGTCTTCCTAACAGGTCCCATTGATTAACGAGTCATGTCAAATTTCGAATAAAGTTATAAAGATTTCAGATATGAATACACCGATACAGTGGCGGAGCTTGGAAATAATCTTCAGGGGGGCCGAAAGATATAGGTTAAAAAAATTTTTCTTATTGCTACGTTTCGGGCTAAAAACTTGGATCGACAAATGTTAATTCGGGTCGGGTCAAACAATTTAAAATATCAACTATTTGTTCCACTCAAAAAATTAAAAATGTTTGTATCAAATAAGATATGAAATGTTTAAGACGAAAAGATGAGTACCCGGAAGAAGAATCACAATTCAGCGCGACGACCTTTGAGCTTCAGAATTACCATGCATTTCTTGTTGATTTTCAGTCTCTTGCGGCTCACTTGTTGAAATTTTTTGACGCTTACTTTCTTCAATTTGTTGTTGATTATCTTGTGGGGCTTGTGCCTCTTTTCTTTTGAAAAAGTGATGAAGAGTAGTTTTCTTCATGACACAAATCGGATAAATTTCTAATCCTAAATCCTAACAACCAATTAAACAATCAATTTAAACAATCAATTTAAACAAACAATAAGTGAAGAAACTAATTAAACAATCAATAATCAACAAACAAATAACAAGTTAACAACAGGGGCGGTTCAGTCGTTCACATAGTTCACGCAATCAAAGACTCAATAAAAACAAAAATTAACTAATCAAGTAAATAAATAATCAATAAGTGAAGAAACTCAAATTGGTTAGTAATTAGTGGTTACCTGGGTCTGGTCGTCACCGCCCGGCCGCCCAGGTCACTCGAACAGTCAAACTCCAAAGAACAGAAGAAGCCGAGCGCTCATCAGTCGTCTGTCGTCACTCGTGGTCGTGGAGTCGTGGGCCTCGTCGTTGATTCACTGATTGTTGAAGAAGATTAGAACTAGAAGAAGAAATTGATGTTGCTTGAAGCTTGAATTGGAATTTGGAATTTGGAACCCTATTTCCTTCTGCTCGAGTTCTGCTACCCGCTTCCTGCTATTAGATTACATTAGGAATGAGTAAATGGGTTTCCTTTTGATTAAATTAGTGGCCCAATTAAATTTCAGGCCCACCACAATTTTTAATGTTTAAATGTAATATCGGGAGAAAAACGAGATAACAACCGACACTGTGAACCCTTAAAGGTTTCAAGTTTATTGTTTTTAAAAATCCAAGGGGGGCCCTAGGAATATTTGTAAAAAAAACCGAAGGGGCCGGACTCAAAACATATAAAATTTCCCGACCGAAAACTACTATATCGGGGCTTCTGGCCAGAAAAACGGGGGGGGGGGGCGGGGCACCCCCGGGCCCCTAAGATCCTCCGCCACTGCACCGATACATATAAACCGTTACCTGATAGGACAAACATCGCTACTCGCATACATCAATTTCACAAAAGTTGGCTAAGTGTTGATATTAAGAGGGTCAATCTAAACTACCTGCAAAGTTCAAGGGTCTCTAGAGCAATTAACTATACTTCCCCACAAGACAATGATTAAGGTGCCCATACACATGACACATCACAATCGTCTTCCACCTCACAACTTCACTTCGCTCTCTAAATCTCGCACAAAAATGGCAGAAACCCCAATCCGATTTGGGATATTGGGCTGCGCCGACATAGCCCGCAAGGTTTCCAGAGCAATCTCTCTTGCACCCAACGCCGCCATATACGCAATCGGCAGCCGATCGCTAGAAAAAGCTACCAAATTCGCAGCCTCCAATGGTTTCCCTGAATCCGCCAAAATCTACGGAAGTTACGACGCCGTTTTGGATGATCCTAACGTTGACGCCGTCTACGTTCCTTTGCCTACCAGTCTTCACATCAAGTGGGCTGTGTTAGCCGCCCAGAAGAAGAAACACATCTTGCTCGAGAAACCGGTGGCGCTAAACGTCGGTGAGTTTGATCAAATTCTTGAGGCGTGTGAGTCGAATGGCGTGCAATTGATGGATTCGACTATGTGGATGCATAATCCAAGGACTGCTAAGATGAAGGAATATATCTCCGATACTCACAAATTCGGCGAATTACGAACGGTATTATGTTAATTGTTATTATCGACTTCAATTTCGTACTGTACTTTAATTATTTTGACTTTTAATTGGGGATTTTATGATTAGGATGGTTGACTCGTTTCTTTTGTAGTTGATTTTGAATATTTGGCCCATTTGATGATACTGAGTGCAATGACACATTGACACTCACATGTAGCTAACTAAGTTTAAGTATTTATGATCCTTTGTGCAGAATGATGATATACACACACATAACATACCCATACCCAGTGAAATCCCACTTATAAGTAACATCACACATCGAGTGCACATGCACACATACACACACATAACATACCCATACCCAGTGAAATCCCACTTATAAGTAGGGTCTGGGGGAGAGATAGAAAACAAACCTACCCCAGGAAAAAGGTAGAGAGGCTGCTTCAGAAGAGACCCGGCTCATCGAGTGCACACGGATTGGTGTAAAAGAGGGTGGCCATTGTGGTACTGTGACAAGAAACTTCCCCACTAGATTAAGGGGTAAATTTTAAAGGGTTGTAGTGCTTGCTTGGTTATGTATATGAAACACTGATGGAGTTGTAGTCTCTTACAAAGCAGCCTCTCTTCCACATTTGCAAGTAGGGGTTAAATATGTCTTCATCCTTGCCCCAGACTCCATAAAATAGGATTTCACTGAGTTCGTGTAGTTATTGTATTGTTGGCCTATCAAGAAAGCACAAGTGTCTAGTATGGTAGATAAGATAAGATAAGTGAGGGTAGATTGAAATGACTTGACATGTGAATAGGAGACAAACGATGACATCAGTTAGATAGTTAGAGTAGTGGAAACCTTCGATGTGATGTTATGGAGACGTAGAATTAAGGTTAAGACTTTTAGGAGAAAGATTTTATTGAAGTTTAAATATCTTCCTACATCTCAGAAGGACTTTATTGTCTGATTGTATTATGTCTATGTGATGTTTTATGATGTTACATGTGTTGCTACCTACCATGTCACCATTTCTTTTGTTGATGGTATATTTTTATCTTTATATGTTATAAACACTAAGCTTGGCTGTTGTTCATCTCTTTGAAAGCAACCTCTCTTTCAAAAGAATATAGGTAAGATTTGTTTGCATCCACCCCTAGACCCTACAAATACCATTGTTATGAGTTGGATTTATTGGGTACGAGTGTTGGTTGGATGACACGCTTGTCCCATTTCCTTTATTAGTTCATTTATTTGTTTTGTTTTTTTGACCTTTTTTTTATCAGTCAATTTTATATATTTGGCCCTTCTGAGATTAATCAATGTAGCTCATGTGAAACTGAGAGTTGTGTGCACCATTGTAGATAAATGTAGTTTTTACCTTTGCTGCTGATCAAGACTTTCTTGAAAATGATATCCGTGTGAAGCCTGATCTTGATGCTCTTGGTGCTCTCGGAGATGTTGGATGGTATTGCATTCGCGCGATATTATGGGCATACGATTTCAACCTGCCCAATTCTGTAACCGCATTACCAGGGACAATTTTTAACAAAGCAGGAGTTATAATATCATGTGGGGCTTCTTTACACTGGGAAGATGGGAAAATTGCAACTTTTCATTGTTCTTTTCTTGCAAATCTAACAATGAACATAACAGCTTCCGGTACTAAAGGTAGTTTGCATTTAAATGACTTTGTCATCCCATTTGAAGAGAAGCAGGCTTCGTTCACGACTGCTACCGAATCCAAGTTCACTGATTTGGTGACCGGGTGGGTCCCTTTACCGAGTCACCATACTGTCATGACTGATGTTCCACAGGAAGCTTGTATGGTTACTGAGTTTTCGAGGCTGGTTAAAAGTGTTAAGAATGATGGTGGTGTGGTTGAGAAGATGTGGCCGACATGGAGTCGGAAAACACAACTTGTGTTGGATGCAGTGAAGGCGTCGGTTGAGAAAGGCGGCGAGGCTGTGAGTTTGAGTTGATTCGGTTAAGGTCGATTTGTAACCAACACTGGCTTTCATGTTCAAGTGTGAACAACTTGTAGTTAAAACATAAATACATAATTAAGTGTGGAATATTTTTGGAGTGATGATAATGCAATGATGTTTTAAGTTGATGAAATAAACGCCCCATTTGCGGTGCACGTATATAATGTATGTATGTGTGGGCCCTTAAGGAGCAAAAGTAAAAGTGCACTAATTTTAACGTTATTTTAGTTATTTGTGAAAATAACGTTAAAATCATTTGGATGATCAACTTCAAACGATAACTTTGAGCCGGGGACTCTTTCGGAGCAACCTCTATCTATCCTTTCCCGTCAGACGCTACTGAAAAGTGGGAATATACTGGGTAAGGTTGTTGTTGTTTAAGTTGATGCAATACCAATCTTTCTTATTTGTTCGTTGGGTCTTCACGCCTGTTTGGTTTTGATTTGTGAACCAATGATTTATTGTTATTGTTATTATTTTTATAATTATTTAATGAAATAATAGTAAATTCATAAAATATGATAATTATACATGTAATTTATGTTATTTATTGCAAGTAAATATTATGTTAAATATTTTGTGCATAGTTTTGCAAGGTTTATTATGTATTGATCCTTGTAGGTAATCACATAATGAGATTATGGGATTATAACCAAGTTGTTGTTCAATTGGTAACAAAAAATTGTTTTGGTTAATAATAGGAATCAAGTTTACATATTTGATGTATTATATTAACAGTCTTTGCATGAATAAACAAGTTGAAATGCTGCTCTTTTCCTCGAACTTTTAGCTGACATCTTTTGCAAAGATATTAGGGAAAATTATATAATTAGTCAAATTAAGTTTTTATTCAAATTTTTCATTTTAAATATCAAAAATAACAAACCAATCATAAGACGACACCTATCAATGTGTAAATATATTGTATCGTTGATGTGACAAATATCGCTGATGTGGACAATATTTTTTTCCCATGGAATATATTTTCACCGAGAATATGGCTAACGTGACATCTAATATGTTGAGTTGGCAAATTCTCATTGGTTTTTAATTCTCAGTAAGATTTTTATAAACGTTAAATCAATGATTTTTTCTTCTTATTCTATCGTTGAGTCAACGATATCTTATCTGATTAAAAATAAATTTCTTTATTTATTTTGTGTCAACTATTATTGGTCAAATGGTTATTTAGTTGATTTTCCCAAGATATTACTATGCTTGTATGCATTTAGATTGTACATCACAATTTTATAGATAAAAAAGGAGTACAAATGCATAACGATACGATGTTTGTCCTTCCACGACCTTTTTTATTCTTGCAACTTGTTCACCCTTTCTATTCATTTCTCTATTTGACCATCACGTTTTTAATTACAATAAAACATAACCGGATGAAACGATATATACTTGTATTAATTAATTTAGTTGAAATGTTGAGTAATTTTATTCGTAAAAAAAATTATTATTAGATATATCAGAGATAAACTAAGGAAATATATGAGTTTCGAGTGTTTTGATTTTTTTATGACCGTATGAACCCACTTACATGGCAACCTCCGAGTTCTCCAATACCTAACTAACCCGCACTCGTGGTGGTGGCTGACATTGTGGTGGTGGATGCCTGGACGGTGGTGGCCGATGGTGGCGGTGTTTGACTTTGATGGTGGTGGTGGAGGGTTGGTGGTAGGTGGTGGTGGTGAGTGATCTCTACATACCTATTTTAGAAGTGAATGACTCATATCTGCACCAAAAAGAGTTCTCGATTTTTTAACGAAACATTTTCGAAAAAACAGTCTGCAGATGACAATGTCTGCGCGTGGTCTGCGAGACGCAGACAGAAGAGCCCGCGCAGTCCTTTTGGAAAAAACAAACACCACCTAATTATTTAAGGGTCAATCTGAAATACATGAAAAGTTTAAGGGTCGCTGATGCAATTAACTCCTTTTCTTTTCACCAGCAACACAATAATTGTGAACATGCCAGTAAAATAATCACCACACATCACAATCATCTTCACTCATCCCTCACTAAATTTGCACAAAAATGTCGGAAACCCGGATCCGATTTGGGATATTGGGCTGCGCCGAGATATCCCGCAAAGTTTCCAGAGCAATTTCTCTAACACCCAACGCCGCCATATACGCAATCGGCAGCCGATCGCTCCAAAAAGCCACCAATTTCGCAGCCTCCAATGGCTTCCCTGAATCCGCCAAAATTTACGGCAGTTACGACGCCGTTTTGGATGACCCTAACGTTGACGCCGTCTACATTCCTTTGCCGACCAGTCTTCACATCAAATGGGCGGTGCTAGCCGCCCAGAAGAAGAAACACATCATGCTCGAGAAACCGGTGGCGCTCAATGTCGGTGAGCTTGACCAAATTCTTGAGGCGTGTGAGTCGAATGGCGTGCAATTTATGGATTGTACCATGTGGATGCATCATCCAAGGACGGCTAAGATGAAAGAATTTCTCTCCGATCCTCAAAAATTCGGCGACTTACGATCGGTAATATGTTATCTGTTATTATCGATTTAAGATTCATACTATACTTTCGATATTTGCCGGCACTCTATCGAAAGTAACCTCTCTTGTAGACAGGGTTAAGGTGTTTATCCTTTCCCAAAACCCACTCTAAGTGGGATTCCACTGGGTACGTTAGTTGTTGTGGTTGATGTACTATACTTTCAATATTTCACCATCCCTCATATGTGGTATATATATGTGTAAGTCTTAAAGCTTGGTTTTAAAAATAGCGCCTAAGGCGCGCCTTAGGCATGAGGCGTGAGACGTGCTTCAGGGCCCGAGGTGTTGGGTATCACACACACACTAACACACGATAATCACGCAGACGAGAAAATAATAAACGATAAGACAATATACTTTTACGTGGTTCGGTTCCAGTGGGGAACCTACGTCCACGGGCTGCAACTAGGTATTTTTCATTAAGTTCATACCAAAGATTACAATTACATGACAAGGTATATATAGAGATACAATTAGGTTAAACAAATAAACGGGCCGAACATAGGGCCGAATTAGGGCCGGCTGCCATAATCCCCTAAAGGCCTTCGTAAACCTAACAATCTCCCACTTGGAGGCCTTGCGATAGAATCAAGCCCGCCATCCAAAGCACACAGCAACCCCGTCATCCAGTAACTTCAGTAATCTTCAAACCATACATGAACAGAAGTCTTCAAGTCCAGCTCCCAAGAACAAACCAAACTTCAAACCATGTATCTTTAATCAACCTAGCTGTAGCGGCCTTTCTCATCAGTAACCTGAAAAGGCCCATTGAAGCACCCATGGCTCCAATACAGTCATCACAAACTCAGTCATAGCAAAAACAACCAATGACTCATCCTCAATCTCAACTGGCACCTACTTACTTGAATAACCGCCTCCAGAGACTCCAGAGGAAAGAACACTCCCCAAAAAAATACAAGCACCCATGGAGAGAATTTCCATTCAGAATTCCGGTCTCAAAACCCAATGTCACTAAGTAACTGTGCCCGAAACACGCCTCGTGCTCCCACTGTTACCAAATCGTCATCCAGGTTTAAACCTCCGAATACGCTCGAGCTGACATCCTAGTGGCTCCAGGATTCATGCTTGCAATATGAATCCACTTAGCTCTACCCGATGCAACGAGCCAAGACTTTACTACTCGGAAGTTGATCCATTTCTTCCGGTGATACGTAATCCCATATCTCCTAAAAGTATTCAATCAAAACAGATTCACCGATGCTTCATTGAAGTAGGTAACAATATAATGAAGCAAAACAGAATCTCAGAACCAAGAGTCTTCACTGCGTTCCACTGAATCCCAATGCATCAAGCCCAGACACATTTTCAGACGCATAATTCAAGTATCTTTGGACATCGACTCTAAAGAATGTCCACACCTCTATGCAGCTCTACCAAGTCAAGCAGTCAACTATACCAAGCTCCCACTATCCTTGTTATCCCAACCCATGCCAGACCAATACTCCATGAGATGAATCCCCAAACGTACTTCCACGGCAAATGTCTTCACCCAGTACCGGATCCCAGATCACATCAAATGTTGTACCACTGATCACCATTGAACAAGACAGTTCAAGACCAGCTAACAGGCAAACGGTTATAACAACAGCAGAACTTTCATGGAAAGTAAGCGGTACCAAGGGTTCTATGACCGTACACACGATCAGTTAACGCAAACCCTAACCGAAAATTCTTTCGAACGAGCAGTAGTTCACATGACTTTCACTAAACTCCTTTTCACTTATATCGTCACCAGCACACTTACTGGTTCCATTTTCTCCATGTTTTATCCATCGTTTGTACCACATCCAATTTCCTTGACAAACCAAGCAACCGAGATCCACAACCGACGAACATTTCGATTTCATCATGTTTTCAGTTATAACAATAACAAGCAGGAACGAAAACAGTGAACATACACAACAATGGCACGGGCCTGAACTTGACGGCTGTTCTACTGAACCCTGTCAATCAAAACCGATTTGCTCCTGCAATAACTCGATAATCAGAAACAAACTTCAAACAGTTACCTGATGATCTCCTGCAGACAAATCTTCACCCGAATGCTGAATATTCACATAACCCGGTTCCTCATTTTTAAGTTGATTATGAGTCAAACGAAACAAAAAACAAACTCTAGCCTGGTAAATCCAAGAGTTTCTAAACCAAAACCCTAATCACTGTCTCAAGAGTTTAACTCGGTACCCAAACAAAAAAACTTTCACCTGCGATATCAAAACCCGAAAAAACACCGAATCCACACCCGATCAAACAAATCCGAACACATCTGACCTGAATAACAGCGGAAGCAGCCCTGAACAGCAGCAAACTGCTGTAATCAGAACGATTCAGGTCGGAATCAGACTTTTCTGGTCAAATCAGGTTCGCCGGAACCCTAATCCAGCAGTGGCGGCGGCGGCGGCGTCGGAACCCTAATCCGGCAGTGACGGCGTCGGAACCCTAATCCGGCAAGAGCAACAGCAGCGGCGGCTGTAATCTTTACCAATCAGCCGACCCCGAAACCCTAATCGCAAGTAACATCGGCTGTAGCAGCAAAACGCGACGGCTAGGGTTCGCCGGAACCCTAAAACACTCCAATCGGCGGCGGCAACCAATCGCGACCCAGAAAACCCTACGGCGGCGGAAACTCTAGCGACGGCTAGATGGCGGCGGCTGAACAGTTCAAACCCTAAATCGCGAACTGAAAACCCATTCGTGATTTACGTTCAACAATCAAACCCTAGGAGCCATCGTAACAGGGTAGATGGCCGACGATTCTGGCGGCGGCGACTCCGGCGGCCAGCGGCGGCGATTTCGCAGAAGCAGTAGTGTGAGCAACTGAGAGCCCTGTGCTCTGATACCAGTTGTTGGGTATCACACACACACACACACTAACACACGATAATCACGCAGACGAGAAAATAATAAACGATACGACACAAGAATTTTAAGTGGTTCGGTTCCAGTGGGGAACCTACGTCCACGGGCTGCAACTAGGTATTTTTCATTAAGTTCAGACCAAAGATTACAATTACATGACAAGGTATATATAGAGATACAATTAGGTTAAACAAATAAACGGGCCGAATTAGGGCTGGCTGCCCTAATCCCCTAAAGGCCTTCGTAAACCTAACACGAGGCAACGCTTTATGAACTTATGGGTCAAATTTGATCAGCAGTTGGGTATGTAGAAGGGGATATGTATAAACACCCAATGCGATTAGAGATTTATTATGGTTTGCATGATAAAAAAAGCCCAATACGTTAAAAAGACAAGAAAAATGCATATTTTGGTTGTAGATAAAACTTATTTTGTTATATACAGAGCAACGCCTCATGTACGTGAGGCTCTCGTCTCATGGCTCATGCCTTAGGCCTTAGCATTTGAGGTCTAAACGCCTTAGAGCGTCTCGAGCTTTTTAAAACCAAGGTCTTAAGAAGGCGAAAGTAAAACTGCATTAATTCTAACTTTATTTTAGTTATTTTGTAAAATAACGCTTTTGTTAAAAGCGTTAGAATGATTTATTTCAAACGATAACTTTAAACTTCGGAGTCATTATTTCGTTTTGTTAAATACTTGTGTTTGTTTATAATCCAAACTCTTTAACTTCATATGATTTCAATTACACCCGTCAAAGATAAAACTTTACAGAACTGAGTTTATATAAAAAAACAAAATTACACATATATTAATATAAAAAAAGTAAAAAAACAATGTAAGAAAAAAACTTGCTCATATATTTTCATAATTTACTTTACATACATATACTTTAAACCCTTAACTTTATATATCCACATGATTGCCTTCAAATATGCCTATTAACAATGACACAAAGGCCCCCTAAACTTATTATTTGGTTCACCCTTTCAATGGTTTGACCCAGGGATGCTCATCTTCGTATATCCGAAAATTTCGGATATTTGGAATTAGGATTCAGATATCCAAAATTAGAAAGAAAAATAAGAAAGAATAAAAAAATATATGTCTGATATCCGAAAATTATCTGAAAAATTATCCGATAAAGACCTATCTGAACTATCGAAAATTTCAAAATAGGTATCCGAAACCGAATTTTCGGATATCCGAACTTCCGAATATGATTTTTTTGGATATTTTGGATTCGGATTGAACTTTTTTTGAACACCTCCATTTCCTTTTTTAGTTAATTTCGTTTATTGCCTCGTTTGTGATAAAATAACGTAGTTCATGTGAAACTAGAAGTTGTGTGCGTCATCGCAGATAACTGCAATCTATACATTTGCTGCCTATCAAGAGTTTCTTGAACATTATATATCCCTTAACTTTATATATACACATAATTGACTTCAAATATGCCTTTTAACAATGACACAAAGCCCCCCTAAACTTACTATTAGGCTTATACTTTCAATTAGAGGTGGCAATTTTTACCCATAACAAAAGAAATGGGTTGGTTTGGGTAAACAATTGTAGTATAATGGGTTGAAATGGGTAACATCATAATGTTGAATGGGTTGAGATGGGTAGCACTTTAACACAATGCGGGTCAAGATGGGTAACCAAAAAACTATGTAAATGCAATGAATTCAAACATTTAATAATGATTAATAACATATTTGATGAAAAAATCATTAAAAATTATCCAAATGGACTATTTGTTTACTTATAACACATCTTAAGCTAAACTAAATTGATGTTATTTAAGAACAAGCCATTTAGACCCGAACTGATTTTGCTTAAAACCCATTTTAACCCACACCCATCTTAACCCGAACCCATGCTGACCCGTTACCCAACCCGCCCATTTTGCCAGGTATACTTTCAATGGTTGACCCATTTCCTTTTTAGTTAATTTCGTTTATTGCCTCGTTTGTAATTTTAATGTAGTTCATGTGAAACTAGAAGTTATGTGCATCATTGCAGATAACTGCAGTCTATACGGTTGCCGTCGATCAAGAGTTTCTTGAAAATGATATCCGCGTGAAGCCTGATCTTGATGCTCTGGGGGCACTTGGTGATGCTGGATGGTATTGCATTCGCGCGATATTATGGGCAAACGATTTCAACCTACCCAAGTATGTAACCGCGTTACCAGGAACCGTGTTTAACAAAGCAGGAGTTATCATATCATGTGGAGCCATTTTACAATGGGAAGACAAGAAAGTTGCAACATTTCATTGCTCATTTCTTGCAAATTTAACAGCGACCATAAAAGCTTCCGGGACAAAAGGTAGTTTGTATTTGTATGATTTTCTTATCCCTTTCGAAGAGAACCAATGTTCGTTCACGACTGCAACTGAATCCGGATTCACTGAATTGGTTACCGGGTGGGTGCCATTACCGAGTCAACATATAGTCATGACTGATGTTCCACAGGAAGCTTGTATGGTTACTGAGTTCTCAAGGCTGGTTACAAGTGTTAAGAATGATGGTGGTGTGGTTGAGAAGATGTGGCCAACATGGAGTCGAAAAACACAGCTTGTGTTGGATGCTGTGAAGGCGTCGATTGAGAAAGGTTGCGACTCAGTTAGTTTGAGTTGACTCGGTTATGTTGGTTATGGCTGTGTGAACAATTTCTAGTTAAAACATAACTAAGTGTGTAATAATGTTTGAGAGATGATAATGCTTCTTTATTTGTTGGGCTTTTTACCTTCATTTTTGTCGATAGTTATAGGAAATAGTGAAATAGTCGTAGTCTAGAAAGATACAGAAATTAAGAATGTAGTATAATGGTCGTGTTATTCTCACACTCATCCTACACCTTCACACGGCTGCATTCTTTATACGGCGTATGGTATACGAGATGTATATGTGACAATTATTATTTGATAGAATTTTTCAGTGTTAATGATTTGACTCTTATATGTCTCGTATATGTGTATATGGGGTGTATAGATCCTATACGAGGCCTATACTAGACCAATTATTTTCGAATCAGTGGGTGCAAAGACGGGCTATACGCCTCGTATAGGCTTATATGAAACGTATAGTGCCGGTGGAATGCTAAAATAAAAAATATAGGTGTGTAAATAACCAGACCTATTATAAAACAATATTTGGGTGCAATTATTTAAATTTAGAACATGAAAAGACGCAATATAATTATCTAAGGGGCCGTTTGGTAGCATCTGAATCATTAGTGTTGAATGGTTAAGAGGGTCTGAACCAATAAGTGCTGAAATAGTTAAGACTGCTTGGTTGAACATTTGAATGAATATACAGGATGACTATTTTATCCTTCTTAAGCTTTTTATTTCAATAATAATATAAATAATAAAAAAAGGTAAAATCCAAACATGCTAAAATCCAAACATCCAAATTACACAATAATCTTTTCAAAATCCATAAAGATTGCAAAAATTCGAACATAAATTAAAAGTTGACGAACATTGTCACCCAATTAAATCCAATAAACGAATTAATTCATGTATTATAAACAAAACGCTACTACAATCAAATATGAAATTTAAGTATGACTTTCAAACATTTTTGTTTCTAAGTTATGCAATGCTACCCATTCTAGAGTGTTGTGCTACAAACTTATCCTTTTTGTTGATGTTAGCATGAATGTTGTTATTTTATAGTTATCTTAAAGTAATTATATAACTGTTGGATCTATGATTTAAACGTTAACGCTCATCAAAACAAAAAATTATATATATATATATATATATATATACATATATATATATATATATATTAAAAGGCATTGAAAATGAATAGTAAAGTTTTGTTTTTTCGATTTTTGTCACTAAAACTTTCATATAATATAGCATTGAAAATGAATAATAAAGTTTTGTTTTTTCGATTTTGGTCACTAAAACAGTAAAACTTTTATATAATATAAAGTTTTGTTTTTCAATTTTGGCCACAAAAACTTTTAAAGTTTTGTCTTTTCGATTTTTGCCACTAAAACTTTTATATGATATAAAATTTTGTTTTTCGATTTTGGTCACTAAATCTTAATAGTAAAGTTTTTTTTTTCGATTTTGGTCACTAAAACATTTATATAATGTAAAGTTTTGTTTTTTTGATTTTGGCCACTAAAACTTTTAAAGTTTTGTTTTTTCGATTTTTGTCACTAAAACTTTTATATTAATACAGTTTTGTTTTTTCGATTTTGGTCACTAAAACTTTTATATAATATAAAATTTTGTTTTTTCGATTTTGGCTACTAAAACTTTTAAAGTTTTGTTTTTTCGATTTTTGCCACTAAAACTTTTATATAATATAAAGTTTTGTTTTTTCGGTTTTGGCCACTAAAACTTTTTAAAGTTTTGTTTTTTATATTTTGGCCACTAAAACTTTTATATAATATAAAGTTTTGTTTTTTGGATTTTGGCCACTAAAACTTAATAGTAAAGTTTTGTTTTTTCGATTTTGGTCACTAAAACTTTTATATAATTTAAAGTTTTGTTTTTTTTGATTTTGGCCACTAAAAATTTTAAAGTTTTTTTTTCGATTTTGGCCACTAAAACTTTTATATAATATAAAATTTTGTTTTTTCGATTTTGGCCACCAAAACTTTTTAAAGTTGCCTTTTAATATATATATATATATATATATATATATATATATATATATATATATAATTCAAACGATTGGTTGTCGGTGAGAAAGATTTTGTAAGTAATTTTGTCTAATATTTTTGTAACATATTTGTCAGGATTTTGTATAATTTTATGTTTTTATGAAAAATTGTATAGAGTTTGTGATAAGATATTTGATTTTGATATGTAACTTATAATTTTGCAAATGATATATAACACACGTTCTCGGGAGTGTACTGTGATAACCCGCCGCAACGCGCGGGTGGGATTAAACCTAGTTATTATCATTTGGTAAAATGGTGAATACAAATAACATTCATAAATTTCAATGATTAATTATTGTTATTTGATGAAATACTAGTAATTCATTTAATATGATAATTGTGAATGTAGATTTATTGAGATATATTGCAAGTAAATATAATGTAACATGTTTTGTGAATATTTTTGCCATGTGATTCTAACTAATTATTGTTCCATTGGTACAAAAAAATGTCTAACTACTAATAGGAATCAAATTTACACATTTCATACAATATATTCAATCTAGAGTTGTTAAATGCAAAAGATGCACTAAAGACATAACAAATAAGCCTGAGATATAGTGGATAATCACCAAAGGGGCTTTACCTTAGCGGTATCCCTTGGCTTTTCAAATAGAAGGTTATGGGTTCAAATCTCACCCAAGGCGAAATAGAGGTCCCTGAGAAGCCAGGGGTTTTCCGGTGTGGTTTCCTCCTGGGGTGGTAGTGGGGTCTCAACGGAGGTCATGGTAACTAGACCTTGGTGACGTGGCCTGAAAATCAGTGGTTCACACGTTGAGATCAAATGTCGTTAAAAAAAACATAGTGGATGATCATTAGTCTTAGGCATGATGGGCTTAGTAAGTGAAAGTCACATATAAGCAAAACACACATCATAAACATATCATTTTTAGAAGTGTTATATGTGTTTTAGGTTTGTTTATGGCTAGCTTTGGATAACATAGGCTTGGTTGAAACCTCGCCCGAGGGCCTAGTTGATCGCAAGGTGTTGACCTACGCTTGCGTTACCTGAGAGCCTAGACGCACGCCCAAAGAGCTATTGACAACGTAGACTAGAAAATTGAATAGAAGGCTATTGCATTAACAAAATGAAATCATGCAACTAAATGTTTTGAAAAGATGTTACCAAGCTTTTTTTGCAATACGATATATGTTAAGTCATGGTTAATAGATGGGCATTGTTTTATTGTTTTACCCATGTCTTTGCATAGAACTAATAAATGAAACCATGGTTGTAGATAGGGGTGTAAACGAACCAAGGCAGCTCGTGAAATGCTCGGGATCGGATCGGTAAAAAGCTCGAACGAGCCGAGCCTTAACGAGCTCGAGCCCAAAAGTGTGGCTCGTTTACTTATCGAGCTCGAGCCGGCTCGCGAGCCTTAACGAGCTTTTTGTTTATATAATTTTTATTTATTATATTAAGCATTTATTTATTATATTAAGTGTTTATTTATAAAATTAATTATTTTTAAATACAAAATTATGATAAATATATTTAAATCAAATATTTTATTTTAAATTTAGAAAATATAGTTATAAATATAATTAAATTAGTAATTAAAGTAAATAAATTAAATAAATAAAATCTAAACGAGCCGAACCGAGCCGAGTTCGAGCCTAAAAATTTTCTAACAAGCCGAGCTTGAGCTCGAGCCCTAATTTATCTTAACGAGCCGAGCTCGAGCTCGAGCCCTAATTTTTCTAAACGAGCCGAACTCGAGCCTTAACGAGCTCGGGATCGGCTCGGCTCGTTTACACTCCTAGTTGTAGAAGTTGATAGACGTTAGTCGGGTGGTGAGGTACATGTTAGTATTAATCGGGATTAATCGGCGCTAGACGGATTGGAATTTTTATATAATTTTACAAATATATATTATATACACAGATAAATATCAATAATTTAATATAACACTTCAAATAATTTAAAAAATAAACTTAAACATACTAAGTTAAGTACTCCAAAGTTCAAACTTAAACACCAAGTTCAAAATTTAGAGATGGATTTCGATGTCCAGTGACTAGATTCGATGTTTCAGATGTTGGACTCGATGTTTTAGATATATATTAAGGATTTTGGGTTGAGAAATGCCTTAAATAATCATAGATGCAGTTGTAGGGCGCCTAACGCCTAGGCGGCCGTCTAGGCCGATTTTTACAACACTGAGTGAAACCCTTCGTTGCGGCCTTGGTGCTAAAATTTTCAAGCCATGGCTTCAACAACATTGACGGCTTGCATGTTCTTGCTCTTGATTTGTACGCTATCATAGAAACTGAATCTTGAAAAATTTACATTCAAGTGCAAGTAAAATAAGCATGTCACAATAATACCTTAATAATCTACAAAAGGTAGTGCCTTAAAAGATGAAAGAGAAAAATTCACATGAAAACTTTTATAAAAATAGGTATGTGATAATGTTAAAATAACAAATCAGTAATTTTCTTAAACATTATATTTTAAAAGTATAAAAAGTTTTAATAACAAAAGCTCGAGACAACTTTGACAGCTTGTGTTGGGATTATATGAGATTAAACCTCGGCAAAAGTTAAATCTTACTAAAATTTACGTAACTCGGTATGGGGAAATTTGCTACCTATGAGAAAACTTGCTACTTATATATATATATATATATATATATATATATATATATATATATATATATATATATATATAGGGAATGGTTCAAATACTAACCCTCCTTACGGCGCTAACCCATTAACTTTGGCAAAAAATGGCCGAATCTTGAATTTTTTTTTAAACATCATTGTAACACAATTTAAACACCATGTTCAGTTTTGAGTTTGGCTAATTCATCACCGTTTGGGCTCTTACAGTACTGTAGGTGTTTAAATATTTAAAACTTACAGTACTGTAGCAAAAACCTTACAACGATGATATTTTTTAAACGGTGATGAATTAGCCAAAACTCAAAACTGAACATGGTGTTCAAATTGTGTTACAATGATGTTTAAAAAAAAAATTCAAGATTCGGCCATTTTTTGCCAAAGTTAATGGGTTAGCGCCGTAAAAGAGGGTTAGTATTTGAACCCATTCCTATATATATATATATATATATATGTATATATATATGGGAAAGATAAAATGAAAACCTATTCTTAATGAGAAAACCGCGAAAACCATGCAAAAATCATGTAAAAAAAACGTTTTTTTTTTGAATTTTTTTTACAGGTTTATAACACTATAGGACACATTTTTATAAAAAAATAAAAAAAAGCGCCGACTAAATATTTAAAATAATATATTTTATAAAACCACGTAAAACCTAATTAACAAAACGTAAATTTTTTTTCTACAAAATTGTTTATCCATCACATGATTCTTAAAAGGATAGGTCCTACAATTGCTCACAGGCTTCAGGTTTATATGAAGGGTAGACATCATAATGTCAAGGGAACCCCAACTGACTTTAAAAACTTTAGCCAGGCTATTCGTTTGTTTATCGGGAATTGTGACTCTCAACTGTTTCTTGATCGTCTTCGAGATCGTGTTCAAAATCTACCAGACTTCTATTATGATTTTTGTGTTGTCAATGGTGAGTTAAGACATGCATTCTGGGAAGACGAGATATCGAAGAGAAACTACGAATGTTTTGGTGATGTGCTTGCATTTGATGCGACCTATTATACTAACAAGTAAAATGACCCTTACGTATATTGTGCATTCCAAATTTCATATTTTTTACGTATGATTTACGTATTAGTTACATTAGAATTAAGTACATCTTTTTGTCTTTTTTTATTAGGTACAACATGATTTTTGTACCGTTCACGGGTGTTGATCATAACAAGAACTTTGTTACATTTGGTGCTGTGCTGCTACATAATGAAACCATTGATTCGTACACATGGTTGCTTAATGCATTTCTTAAAGCTCATGGTAAACAACCGTTGTTGGTTTTAACGGACCAAGATCCGTCCATGAAACAAGCTATATCTCATGTTCTACATGTTTCAAGACATCGGTTATGCATGTGGCACGTCATGAAAAAACTGCCCCTTAAGGTGTTTATTTTTACATTAGTTTTACCAGAATTATATGATTACCTATGTCATTTCCATTGTACTAATAACAACAAATGTATATATTGAAACAGTTGTCTAGCGATTTCTTGAACAACACAGACTTTAGGTCGTCTATTCACTGTTTAGTGTGGAATTTGTATATTTCACCTGCTACACTTGAAGAGCGATGGGGCGAACTTATTTGTAAGTTCCATCTTGGGGATCATGTTTGGTTGAGCGACATGTATGCTATTAGGAGTCAGTGGGTTCCTGCTTATTTTCGAGAACTACCAATGTGTTGTTTAATGAAGACTACATCTAGGTGTGAGAGTTTTAATGCTTCTTTCACGGTTAATTTCAGCGGCGTGAATACCTTAGTATAATTTGTATTGTGTTATGACACATCAGTAGAAAGCCAACGTTACAAGAAACGATTGGCCGAACATAAAAATTCATGTAGACCTTTTCAAAGTTTGACAGGTTTGGAAATCGAGAGGCATGCGTTTGAGATATACACTCGTTCTAGATTTCTGGGAGTACAGAAAGAGATCATGAAAGAGAAGTTGTATTGTTACGTTTCACACACCGATTGTGTCGGCGAGAATGTTATTTATTCGGTTACACAACTCAACAAAAACAACGATGTAACGAATGTGTTTCAGGTTGATTACCCAGTAACATTAAGTTTACAGTATTGTTACATCAAAGATACATATCTTATTACAATAGTATTACGTGTACAGTAACCTTACTTTTTTTGTTTATTTTTGCAGGTGGAAACTTTGGCAAACAATTGTGGTTACGAATGTTCGTGTCGGAATTTCACTAGCATTGGTTTCTTTGCAGGTATGTTTTTTGTGTTTTTAGGGTTACTAAAGTTAATTGGATTCCTTCTGAGTACATCGCAAAACAATGGACGAAAGATGTCTTACCCAAAAGGATTTTTGAGATCCAATATCGTTATGGTGTTGATAAATCTCCACAGTCTATGCTTAGGAACGAGATTTTAGATGTTGTGGCCGAATGCGTTGATTCACTTCGTTATGATCCGGAGAGACTTTCGGTTTTTGCTTCCAAGGTGAAAGAATTGAAAAGCAGCACTTTTAATCTGGATTCCTCTGATGCAAACAAGAAAGGGACTAATGTTGCTGATATACAACAGTTGGTTACTGCAGATATAGATTGTAGTAACCCTCAAGGCATCCGAAACAAAGGTTGTGGGAAGAGACGTCGTACGAAAGGTATACTGGAGGAAGCCGTTAAGAAAACTGTCAAGGCCCCAAGGCTCTGTCGAACACACAAGAAATATGTTATTGGGCATGATTCACGTAATTGCAAGAAGAAGGGTATTTGATTCCTTCAAGTTTTTCTTTCCCTAACAACGAAACAATGATTAGTTATTTTGTTTAGTTAAGTTAGTGTGTTTAAAGAAGTTATTGGTATTTTGTGTATTTGAAGATGTTTTGGTACGAACATAGGTTTTGGAGATGTTATAACTATGTAACCAATGCGTGTTTTTGATGTGTAACGCATATGTTTTTAGTACGTAACACCAATGTAACAGAAATGTAAACTGAATGCAGGTAATTTTTTGGGTGTATTTATTAGGTTGTACTTTAAGTCCCAACCACCATGTCAAAGCTCTATTTTAAGAACATATGTCTCCATATACTTGTTTATACCATTCCACACCAAGTTTGTCATTGTTTTCTATTTTCCACCATATCAAATGGCAAGAAAGTTTTCTTCAAAGTTGAGGAAGACAACAAAGATTTCAAAAAACCTATGACAAGTTCCCCAAATGTCAAGCATCATTCAAAGTTTGTTCACCCCATAAATCAACAACCTAAAGAAAGGAGTCCATCCCCTCCTGTTGATGGGTTCGTAGACATTATCAACAACCTAATACTCAACCACCCCCGTAATGGAAAATTTTACTACTATTATTACCAAGATGTTACGTCTCCTTTACCTATAAGTAACGTATCATCCCACCAACACAAATCAACCCATAAACAAACTCCGCCCCCGCCACCCTCATCTACTTTCAACCTTGCCAACACTTCTTTTTCCTCAAAGCTGCCTTTCTCACCACCATCAGTGAACAAAGTTTTCCAAAGCCGTATTGCGCGTCAAGTTTTTGCCTCACAAGCATCTATCAATCCGCGCATGTTGTTGAAAAGTTTTCAATCTTCAAAGAAACAAGCAAAAGGAGTCCATCAAATCTACCTGGCCCGTCTACGCCCCGTATTCCCCAAAAAAACCCACACATTTTGACTTAATTCAGTGCAAAGAACCTTTTGATGATGATTGAGTTAGAAATTACAAGTTCACCCAATAGGTTAGCATGTTTTTATGGTATTTGTTGATTTTTGTTGTAATGTACCTTTTTTTAACATTAAATATTTTTGTACGTGTTTTTTACGGTGATGGCTTTTTTTACCTATACATAGAAAATCTCACCTTTTCATATCAATTTGTTTTTAAAAATACAATCATTATTTTATAGGTTGTGATTACCTATCAACACACACTATCATATTGCCTATATATACCATTGTTTTGCATTCAAAATTTTTTTCACCATTTGTTGCTTAGAAAACTTTTTTTTGCGTATTCTTTTAACATATGGAATATCTCCCACAACATGTTGTGTTCTTGTTGGTACCCAGACAACACTCGTACGTCGTGGACATCCACAAATCCTGGCAGGCGGTTCTACTGTTGTGCTAGAAACGTATATTTTTAAGTTAAATACCATAATGCGCTTGTTTTCTATATATTAATTGTTTTTTAAATTATTCAGGCAGGTGGTTGTGGTTTTGTTGGATGGAGAGATCCACCTATGTGTTCAAGATCTGTTGACATTATTCCGTGCCTTCTTAGAAAGAACAACATGCATGAGGAAGCTGCTAAGATGATTGTTTTTCAAAACCGTTGTTTGTAAACAGTTCTATCAATAAGTTGGTTTTTTTTCTGTGTGCATTGTTGTTTTTTTAAGAAGACATTTGTAGTTTTAACTCTTTGTATTTTTATTAAGTGATCTACATTTTATCCGTTTTTGATATGCAATTTTTGTTTTTGGAAGCAGTTACATGTTTGTTACAATGTAGTTACATATTTTTTACAAGTTGTAACTGTTTTGTTACTCCTACCCAAACATTACTCGTTGAAGTTGGACGTGATGTTTGAAGTGTTTGGATTTGATGTTTGAAGTTGAGAATAGGTTTTGTTCAATGGTACTTGATCAATTTTTGTAAGTGTTGACCCTATACATATAAATGCATGTGTCTTTTCTCAATTTTAAAAGTTTTGTTTGATTTGATGGGAATAGTGTTTTTTGTACTATATTGTACCTTTCCTCTCTTTTTTTTTTAAAAATGCAATGATTTTAAATTAACAATTTTTTTAAACTTATTTTTCGTAGTAAAAACAACACACCATAGCAAGAACCAAATTTAAATTGTTTTAACAATGATCCAAATAAAGTTTAAAACCAGCATTTATAGTTGAACATTGTTTTACGTCAGATTTACAACACCATTACTTCTTCCGTGCATCAAGTAGTATTGTATCTCGCAAGACATTAACCTCGGATCTCAGTAGATGGAGCAAGAACCTCTTCCTCAGCAAGTTTAGTTGGCTTTTCTTCTTTTTGCCATTTGTCAAAAAGCCACAGTTGAACTGTTCCCGCAAGTCATGAATTTCTCCATGTGCCTCATCACAAAAACCGCACAATCCACAACGTTTGTTTTTGTTGCCCATGAAAGGTGTAATTTTTGAACAGGAGTTGCATGGATGTCATCTGTTTTTGGATGTTGAATTTGCTGCAAGTACTGGACGAAAACATCTTTCTGCACGAAAGAGAATATGTCAGACGTAATAATAATCGATAATCACATTACAGATTTATATATCTTACCACTTTGTATGGTGAATCTTTAAGATAGTAATCTGCATTGTCTCTAAGTCCCACCAAAGAGATTGATTCATGGAAGTTATCAATTACCGAAATTGCAGAATTTTTTAATTCAAAAACAATCAGGTAGTAATGGTTGAATTCTAAAACCAGGAATAACACAATGTCAAACAATTTTAAATCCGCTAGTTTTAAGTCTCCTTTGATCTAACCATCCATGTTTGTTGAGAACTTATCAAGTCTTTCTTAATGATTGATCCCTTCTTGATTCAGCACCCATCCTGGCTATAATTGTTGTTTTATTAAAAAAGTTGTATAAATTTTCTGTATATAATAAGAAACCCACACACATATACAATTTAATGTTACAAGCTTACAATTGCACTTGTTCCACAAAACAACCTGCGCGGGGAACCGATTGATTGGTATTTTTCTTCAAAATTTAATACTTTAGCCCAAGCATCTATAATTTGATTGTTTACCTCGTTGCCTGGCCTCAACAAAAAAAAAATGACATCTCTCTAAGACCAGATGGTTTATAATGTGGTAAACAACCTTCCTGAAAAATTGTTTTACACATTATTTGGGTAAGGTTGGTGTAAGCACAAAGATAAACAAGTTTTTAAGTACTAAATACATATGTATCACACATGTAATATAAGGTTAACATACATGGCTTATAAGTTTTCAAGTACACTGTGATATACGAGATATTATGTGAGTTTTACGTACTGATAACATATATTTTGCGTATAAATTACATATTAACATCACTCATATATACATTACATTCATACATATATATTACGTATTTTTTACATACCGATTACATACCTATTTTGCAAAAGGTACATATTTAAAATACCAACTATATTCAGCTGTTTGTGTATATACTACAAACAATAAATGTATTACATTTATTTTAACACAAAAAACAAATATACTAGATTATAAAGAAAAATGTTTACCTTTCGTTATTGTTTTCTGTCACAGCTTCCTTCATTTTTTTTACTGTGTAGAAAAGATGTTAATGTTAATTATCCAATATTATGCATCAAGTGTTCTGGTATTTGATATTTAAAAATTAGTGATACCTTTCATCAGTTGCTTCACACAGATTATCGGTCGCCTTAATGATGTTTTTGCTGTTGTCACCCATTTGTGTCGACCCACTATACCATACGAAGTTGATTATATTTTCCTCATCTTTACTCAGGTCTTTGCTTACATCAATGCCTCTAATAAGATAAGGAGATTTGTTGACATCAGCTATTCCTTTTTCTCGAATTGGTTTTACTTTCGTTGCTTCAAACTTTGCTATGACCTCATGCCAATTGGCATCAACAACAGTCATATCTTTCTCTTGATCTATTACAATTAAAATAGTTACAGTTTTTTTTACCTTAAATACAAGTGAATACTTGAAATGTGTTTTACTTACTGGTGTTTTCAACAACTTCACCAACATTAGAGGGAGGAACAAGTGCTTGATGTGTATTTTCATTCAACTGCGAAAGACACAAGTCTATTGTTGTTTGATCTAATTCCATTTCCTGATCATTCTGTTTTTGATTGTTGGCGGACACGTCAACATTTTCTGTTAGTAAAGAATAAGCAAATTTTTAATTATAGACTAGAGTAAGAATTTTTCTAAAAATAGTGTATATATAAAAAGTTACTTTTCAGTTGTGTTTCCAAATCAATCTCTTGTTGTGAAATAACATGCTGAGAAATGCCTAGACTCCAGTTCGGTCCGCATGATATATCTTGTTTTGCTAAGTTAACGACATGGTCCCAAACATATATTTTGAAAAACCAAAGTGTGACATTATATGTTTTTACAATGTTTATATTATGTACTAACCACGTTTCTTTTACGTACCAGGGGGCACCGGCAGTGTCGTCTTTAATGTTTGGAACTTCTTCATTTTTTTTCTCTGGAAACAAAAGAACAAAAAACATATATTTAAGTCACAAGTACAAATAGACATTATATATATTTTATTCACAAGTACAAATGGACATGTGTTTTTACAATGTTTATATTATGTATTAACTACGTATTTGTGACGTACCAGAGGGGGCACCGTCAGCTTCCATTGATTCATTCAAGTTAACATCCATTATTCCAAGCTTTGTTTCGATTGAATGTTTGCAACTTCTTTAGTTTTTTTTTTCTAGAACCAAAAGTACAGACAACATATATTTAAGGTCCCAAACATGTATTTTGACCAAAAAGGTGGACATTACATGTTTTTACAACGTTTATATCATGTATGAATCACGTATCATTTACGTACCTGGGAGTGCACCGAAAGCTTCCACTGAATCATTAAAGTTAACAGCCATTGTTTTTTGGTTACTTTCCTTTTCAATGTTTGCAACCACCTCTGTTTTTTCTATGTAAACATAGAAAAGAAATAACATATATTATAGATACAAGTACGAGAAACCTGTTTTCAAAATGCCTAATTTACCCCTGAGGTTCCCGCTACGTCTTGTATTGGCGTCTCATTCAACAATGATAGACAAAACAGGCTTGCAAGTTGTTCTTTCTCAACGGCATTTTCTGCAATACTTGTTGTCGTTCCAATATGTGAGACCCCAAGACTCCAGTTTGGCCCTTCCAGATCAATACTTGATCTCGAGACATCATCTATGATTTTTGTAACATCTGGTCATGTATTCAATTCGATTACCCACATGTAACTACGACAGTACTGGTTATACACATTTTTTTATAGTACACAATCAACTAACCTTTTTCAGTTTGTTGAACATCATTTTGTGTAATCTCGAGACTCCAATTTGGACCATTGAACAAATCTTCTTCATTGATAGAATCTAATATTTTTGTTTTTTTAATCGTATGTTAATCAGGATATTTTTTTCTTTACAATAACTATGGACAAAATTTTAAAAACATGTACAAGGTAGCTTGAACAACCATCTTTCTCCCCGTTTCCAATTCCGGCTGTTCTATAAAGTTTTGGATTGGGCTATTGATATTCAGGTCCACAACGCCTTCTTTAACAGATAAATTACTTGTTTCTACGTTTTTTCCCACGCACAAGTCAACTGTATTCGCTAAGTCAAAGACTCATATGTTAAAGTTGATTAAAAAATTACGTGACACAGATGTAAATAGACCTTAAAGTTTAGTTACAATAATGTAACATATCATAAACTATACTGTACCTCCAACTGTTTCATCTTCCAGATTCTCACCTATAGAAACAAAATATATGATAAAATCCAGTAACAGACATGTACCATGAACGTAACTATGATGTAAAGTATATGTTAAAAAATCAATGTTGTTACCTGAAGCTGTTTCTTCCTCCAGATTAACACATAGATCATTGAGAACTCCATCAACTGTTTCATAAACATTGTCGTTTTGAATACTTGGTTGTGGCCACACTGATTTTTTTTCTAGCAGGCTTTCATAGCAAGCGATGACCGTTTGTATGTCCTCGTTATCATAATTACTTTTAACCAATTCACCCAACTGCATTTCAATGTTGTTCTTTGTTTCCTCCCATTGTACCGGCAGTTTTTTAACACTTTCTATGTCAACCTATTTCACCAGAATAAAGAAGTGAAAGTCAAAATTTTCTCATTTTATCTACCAACAAAAAGTATGTATAAAAATAACCCTTGGACTATCCCTAACATGTTGATCTCCTTCTTCTCTGATTTCTAACAAATCTGGATTAACTCCACCTCTGCCTAATCCTCCGTGTTTTATTTCTCATTCTTCTCTTATCTTTAAACGGTTTTTGTTCCAGAACTCTATAGGTTCTACAGTTTTGTCAACTGAGATGCCTTTACACTCGAATCCGTCTACATACAGCAGCTGCAAAAAACTGTACATTAAATTCGTTTTAACATTAACAAATTACCCTAACACCATAAAACATATCGTTAGTATTGCAAGAGGCCCATTGAAAGGTGAGCTATTGCCATCGGGGGACCATCCAAGTTTTCATGATTTGATGGATTCGAAAACATAATTACGCCAGTCAATCTGACTAAAATCCGTCTACGCTGTGATATACCTAAGAATTTCTTCTCGTGCCCTTCCGTTTTTATGACATTCTACCAAAACTGTTATAAACAACATGATGAAGTTCATCCGAAAGTCGAAAGTGTCTTCATCTTCTGCGCTTTCAATTATTTCTACTAGTGTTCTTGTTGCCAACAACCTACCCTCAAACTGCGCTCTCCACTCTGAAACTGATGCATCATAAGTCTCTAGGGGGACAATGGATTCAACTTGAATTCCACTAATTGGGATCCCCTAAAGTTTATGGATTAATCCTGGTGTAATTTTTAATGTTCCACCCCTATATACAATTTCCATTCTTTTTGGTTTCAACCTGTCTACAACGAAGTGCGTCAACCTCGATGGGATACCATCCAAATTAAAGTTAAGAAATCTTGCGAAACCCATTCTTTTGACACTCTCTCTTTGATTTTCTCTTAACAACTTGATGCATCGAAATAGTTGAGCGGGGGATGACCTTGTGTTTAGAACCATCAATTTTTTGCTTACATTGCTTTCATGAACCACTCGTGTTTGCTTCTTCTTTTGTTTCCCTACAATATCTTCTTCAGTCTGTGTTTCATACACCTTCTCTTTCCCTGTTATAAGAACTTTATGTATAACTGACGTAAACAAAAAGCATCATATCCGTAAAAAGCTGTTAAAAAATTTGTACCTTTTTTCTTTTGATCCACCCTAGATGGTCTACTACTCCCCTCTTCCACACAATCTGTAAGGAATACAAAATAAGTTATTTTTTTAAAAGTGGGTAAACGAAAAATGGTTTTCAACCACTAATTTTAGAGTACCTTTTGTTTCTTTCTTTCTTTCTTTCCTTTTTTTGTCATCAACAGGCGCTTCATATAGATTGTAACCATCATTTGTTAACAAATCATTTAACGAAAATGGTATCATAAAAATAATAACAGGTGCTAAATAGTAATTGGTATTACCTTTTTTTCTTTTCTTTATCGTATCAACCTTTTCTGTTTCCAGAATCTCATCAGTATCTGTTATTATGACAAACTCATATGTAAAAAGCACGTAATTAATATGTATAATAAAGTAAACATATGTTTTGGTATCATACCAACACATGACATTTTCTTCGAATGGCCCTTCACCTTTTTGCTACTTGTTTCCAACATTACACTTTGTTTATGTTTTTTCCCTTCTTTACACGAGGTTCTACCTCTTCGGAGTCGGTATCAGTTAATTTTAGATTACCTGTTTTTTCTGTAATAATTTCCAAATTTTTTTTTTCAAATGACAATAACAGAATCACAAATACCCATACTTACCTGTTTTGGCACAATTACCGTGCTTACTATGAATATCTTCCAACAGTTCCACAAATTCTGTAATTATGTGTAAAAGTTGTAGACAGTTTAGGTATAAACGAAAAACCCACACGAAACAAGTAAAACATGTGTAAAAGTAACGTAACAGTACCTGGTGTTCTAGGTTTTTTCTTCACATGTTTAGGTTTCTTTGAATGTTTCTTTTTTTCCAATACCACCACACTTTTCTCTTGTTCACTCTCGGTGGTTTCCCCTTTTGGCATCACTATATACCCATTAAATTTTAAAAAACATTCAGGCATAATAAAACACACATCCTATGTTCTAAATTGGGGAACAAAAAAAAACCTATTTTGATCTTCTTCTTTTTTTTTTCCCACGTGCGTCATCCATGTCTTCATCCACATCTTTTGTGACATTAAAGAACAAAAATAAATTTATTAACAAGAACTACGAAATACACAATAAGGTTACAATCCATACCCTTTATCTTTCGTTTTAAAACTTTCTTGTTCGAAATTTCTGCAGAATCTAAGTTGAATGGATCATCTTCTGTGTTTGTAAACTTGCCAAGAGTTTTGTTTGTGATTCTTCCACTTTTTCTTCTCAATGACATATCTTAAACAAGATAAACAGAGATTATTGCATCAAGTAAATTAAAAATAAGATTTGTTGTAATAATGTCACACGAAATATAGAAAATCAAAACCAACTCCGCTGTTGCGACAATGCTTAACACTGTCACACGAAATATATAACCGAAGACATTTACCTTTACAATCCGGCGATTAGCAACGTCGATTATGAACGGCGGTTATTTTACTTTCCGGCGATTAGGAATGGCGATTAGCAATTGAGGAGAAGGAAGATATCAATGGCGGTTGAACTCCATCAATGGGTGTGAGTTTTCCGGACGTGAAGAAGGAAACAAAACCAAATTGCTTTAATCTTTTGATTAGACGGTTTTGAGATTTTCAAGATTACAAAGTACCAAAAATGAAATACCAATACTACCCTTTAGTCTCATTTATTTTAAAGATAAATGGTAAAATTAATCTCAACCATCCATACACTTAATCCAATGGCACACATTAAGTTTCTACGGTTTTCTCATTAATATATGGTTTTCAAATTATCCCTTCCCTATATATATATAGGGAGAGGATTAAATGTTAACCCTTCCTTATTGCATTAACCGAATAAATACATCTTATTACTTTGGTGCCCACATTAAAGTAAATCTAAAACGTATGTTTTTTTTTCTTTTTTAATTAATGTAGGGCTACTTACATTAATAAAAAAAGAAAAAAACCTAAACCTTTAGATTTACTTTAATGTGGCCCTCAAAGTAATAAGATGTAGTTATTCGGTTAACGCAATAAGGAAGGGTTATCATTCGACAACGAATTTTATTACCACCAAACTAGCAAGATGCTAGCATAAAAGATTACACCATGTTAAAATATCACCGAAGAACATTCTTTAATCAAAACGAAAAAGACTCCATTTCTCCGACCTCCAAGACTCCCTTTTTGCTCGGTTTTTAATTCACAAGAAACGTGTTCTCTTTACATCTTCAATTAGTCCATAAACAAGGATGGTTGTGCATTGTTAAACACCACCTGGTTCCTTAATCTCCAAATGCACCAACACCCAATTAATATAATTGCATGGATAACTTCTTTGTATCTCCAATAGGAAGGAACTTGTAGGTGGTAAGTAGATCGTTGACTTCAAAGGCATAGATGGGGGGTATTTTACACCACATTGAAATGATAAGCCAAAGCTCAGCTGATAACCTACAACCGATTAGAAGGTGCAACACCGTTTCCATCTCATCTTGACACAGTGGACAAAACGTTGAAGGATCTATATATTAACATATTTGCTATTGATGAGGGAAAAATTAAATACAGTACAAAAAAACATAAATACAATACAATATACAAATTTAATACTAAAAACAGGTGTTCTTATATTTTTATGCAAAATCTTGGTTTTTATTTGATTGCATCTTCATGTGCTTGGTAAGGTTTGCCTTCGTCCTGCTCATTCAAATTTTATTAAATAGTGAAATTTTATATGTGTGTTTGTTTGTTCTCTCGATATGTATTTTTGCACTTTATTTTTAAATACAACACAAAAATGGAATACAGTAAAAAACATAAATCCAATAAAAAAAATATATTACAAATGTATGTGTTTTTATGTTTTTATGCAATATATTGGTTTTTACTTGATCTCATCTTCATGTGACAGGTAAGGTTTGTCTTCTTCTGGTTTTCTCGTATCCTAGTAAATAAAAAGACATTTTTGACTATGTTTGTTTGTTTCTTTCTTCTTCCTTGTTATCATACTTAAAATCATTATTAGACAATTATTCTGTTTTTGTTAAGTAGGTTTTCTTAAAAAAAAAAATTAAAAATAAAGTGAGTGAAAGTGTGAATCTATATGCCATGTTAGAGGTGCACAAAAAAACCGGGTATGGACCCGGACCCAGACCTGGACCCGATTAGTACCCGAACCCGGTTGTGTGACAATTGCAGTTGAGAATTACGTCATCAATGGCATGAGCACATGTGGTCGTTCTAGATATCCACGTTGATTTAGCTATTGTATATATTACAAGAAGATAGTATGCAAAAAATGGTGAACGTGGGCGAAAACCGTGCACGAAAAAGAGTTACGGATTGTCCGGAATCGCGAAACGAAGATAAAATCAAAAATTGGACGAAATAGACCTGGGGAGGTACGCCCCGGGCCAAACCTCGAGATGGGGCGGTACGCCCGGATGGTCTGGAGTCGGCAAAATGGGTTTAAAGGATCAGAACGCATGGAAACTATAACCTTTCTTCTTCCTCTCGATTTTTCTTCAACATCAGACGCACAAAATCATATTTTCATCTTCCAAACACCATTTTGAAGCCTTCTAATTGCGTGGATCGCACCAGCGATCATATCTACAAGCCCTGATCGTTGTTCTACCTTCAGAACTTCGTCTGATTAGGTAACGGTTCGTTTTAACCTTCTAGCTAGATTTTGATTGATTAGATTTTGATTTTGAATGTAATGAGATAGTTAGGGTTGTTGATTATTTCCTAGATGATGGCTAGAATTGATTATAAATGAAGAACACGATGTTTTAAGGGGTAAATCCTTGTTTTGATCCGTTGTAATGCTCGGTTTGCATGAAGTCATACCCATGATTATAATGGTTTAAACCATTTGATTATGACAATGTAGGTGATTAGTTTGGTTAATATTTGGAATGCAAGGTTAAATCCAGGTGTTTCAAACTAATCACAATCATTAACATACTCATTGGAACGATTATCTGATGTTTACGATAACAGTCAGGTTAGTATGTTAAACTTGATTGTTAAACCTATTCTAATGCTACATTGTGATATTTCATGATATTTGGGTAATCAATAACAAGGATTGATCATTCCTAAGCCATTAATCTGTCTAGAAACTGTTTTACCATTATAATCAACAACATTAACTATTTGGTTAATCTGAGATTATTCTGATTAATCAAGTGTGTCATCAATATTGTATTAGGAATCTAATTCAGTGTAGATTCCTACATTATCATACATTGTATGATATGACATCAAAATCATTAATTAAAAACCTAATATCAGTTTGATGACTTTCAAAGCAATGTCTTTGACATTGAACGTTCAGAATGATCTAATTAGTAAGTTAAAATCTAAATAACTCATTAAACATAAATAAATGCAAAATCACCTATTTATTATCAGTTGTGTGATATTCTGCTACTTCGGAGTTATCAGGTGAGTTTCGTACAACCCATTTTCTTTTTAATCTTTTATAAACATCGGGGTAGCACTGTGAAACTCTTCAAAACTATATGATATGTGTCACTGTTATCTATATGATTTCATGTGATCTGTGGAAACTTGTGAATTTCATGGGATTGTGTTTGTAAACCAGAACTCTATCACGAAACCTAAAACTCCTCATTACTGAACTGTATCTAGTGAACCCGTGTGGGGCCGAACAGGGAACAATGATAGTACTATCGGCTGACAACCCATTTGCTAGGAGTTTGCAACTCCCCTTGCTGTGAATGTTTGCTACATGTTTTACTATAACTTCTTAATGTTGTGATAGTCATTAAGACAATGAGGCATAAGAACTTACATATCATATTGTTGAACATGAACTGTATGAACTCACCAGCTTTGTTCTTACGTTTTAAACTTTTTGCAGGAAAACAGTGACCCACCGGGTGAGGCAGCACTTTAAACGTTTGTAATTAAATAGATTGTTATGTTATAACTTTAGTTATACAATGTAATGTTGGTTGTGATTACGACATCCTTGTAATGTATTTACTTTAAGTTAATCTGTGTACTATGATATCGGATCAAGTAAGTCACACCTCATCTCTGAGATATCACCACTATGCTTCTGCATTAATCTTCTCAGTAACATCATCAACAGGTGACGAGAGGTGGGGGTGTGACAGGTTGTACCCGAAAAAACCCGGCGGTTCCTACCCGGGTATGGTTTTTTTATTGAGACTGGACCGGACCGGACCCGAAAAAACCAGACCCGGAACCGGGTATTACCATTTTTTCGAAGTCTAGCCCTTTTTTTTCGAAAATATAGCCGTTTTTTAACGTTTTTGACTTTTTTTTCGAATTTTCTTAACCATTTTACCCCCTAAGCTAGTATATAAATGTTTTTGATGAATTGGTTAATTTACAACTCTCAAACGCAAACCCGAACGCTTAAAGATAACACCTACAATCTGATATATACATTAAATGAGCTTTTATGTAATTTACTCTTTGGTTAATAACACAATCATATATCAAGTTGATCCAATCTTTTATATAAATTAAATTTACAATCCACCAGCTATTGTCAAAACACACTGATATATCAATTGAGGCAAAAGTTGAAATTTCAAGAGAGATCGAAGTGAAAACCCGTATAACTTCATCAAGACCAATATAAACCTTTATTTTTTTCAAACATTATTATAACACATGTACAACAATATCTTGTTTTATGTATATGCGTAAGTATGTCATCGTTTAAAAGTTGACAACGTTGTAATTTTGGATATATAAACTTATACTGAAGTAAGTTAAAATTTACGATGATGTTTATTTTTAAACAATAATAAATTTATGCATATAAATAAGAAAAGAAAGTATAATATATGTTTAACAATGATGTTTGAGGAAAAAAAAAGAAGATTTAGATAGATTTGTATAATTAGTTTTTTTTAGAATTATGTATTTGTTTTTAATTTAAAAAAAATTAAAAAAAGGAATTTTATGTTAATTAAATGTTTATATATTAGTTTGTAAATTGTTTAAAATAAATAAAATTATAATTTATGTTATTTAAATGCTTACAAAGTTTAAAAAAAAAAAGAAAAAAGAAAAAAAGGGCCATACCCGGTTTTCATACCCGAACCGGACCCGACCCTAACCGGGTACCATAGGGTATGAATTTCGGCTTGTGTACCCGACCCGGAACCGGAACCGAGTATGCATAGGAACCGGACCCGGTTGTACCCGATTTCAAAAAACCTGGAACCGGTTTTTAAAAAAACCCGAAATGTGCACCGCCATGTTTTCAATCTCGAAATGGACATAGTGATACTTGATATTCGGCCGGTTTTCGTATCGAGTGAAAACGGTGCACTTTTCAAAACACCATCGTTTCAATAAATATTTTGTTTAACGTGCGAGTAAAAAACGGTGGCACCATTAAATTTTGGAGATATGACGCATACTGGTCGATCAAGAGATATTCTAAAATCAAACGAATTCTAGCCTAGTGATAGACCAAACCCTTGACTTCTCATACGAGACTTCTTGGGTTGAAGTCTCACATACAACAAATATTGTTGTGGATTGAGCTAAAAAGTTTTCTTAGTTGCAGGTTTCCTCCTAAGCTGGTGGGTCAGGTCACCAACTCTGTTATCTGGACGGAAGAGTGATCTATTTAATTGCCAGAGTGATCCGGGTTATCGACCGGGGGTTTGCTGTTAAAAATATATATATATATATATATATATATTCACGTACAGATGTAAGATCAATTATTGTTGTTGATTTAATTCCTGCCTCTCGATGGAGATATGTGCCCAATTTTCCACAACCCAATGCATGTGTGAATGAAGAAGTTAATTATGTTAGAAAATTCACTGCCGCATGGTTTACGTAAACGACGACATTGACGAAAAGTAACCAAGTGTCCTATTGCTTATTATTGATGGTTGTTATATTCTAAAAAAATAAAAATCCTCATAGCATGCTTCGTGGGTGGGCATCATGCACGCTTACGAAAACACTATACGTATTAGTTATTATGAGGGTATGTGTAATGAAAAGGCTTGATAGAGGTTTGTCTGGTGTCACACAGCGTTACGTAGGAGGCTTGATGGACGTTTTGGTATATTTGTAATAAGAGGCTTTGCTGAGGCATGATGGAAGATGATGTATGTGTTTTTTATTAATTTAGAAAATAAAAAAAGAAGAAGCACGGTAATGCCACAACCAAGGTCATTGCGTGATGAACTCTGCCCAGACCACGAAAAGTATGCAATCGGATGGTCACCTGGCGGGCGACATGAGAGGACAAAAAGACTGGTCACGCGAGAGGTTTCATGTCTAATAACACATGATGTGGGTAATGTGTGTGAGAGTGAGACACGAGCCCACTCATGTAGGTAACAATGAAAAATTATCGCGTTTGTTTCTTTAGTTTTTTTATAAGTGTTATTATTTAATTATTAATATAATTAATTTTCAACTAATTTGATTTTTATCCATCTTGAACAATTTTATATAGATATCTAACGAAGTTATTTTCAAAAGAAATATATATTTTTTGGTTTCGTAAGAAGTTTTGACACACCCTTTTACCAACCGTATTTAAGTTTATTTTTATAATACGCTATTATATTTTATTTAGGCTTATTATTATTAATTAGTTTATATTAATTAATGAAAAATAATAAAATCATACTCGCACTCAAATCATCGAGGTATGTGTATTTGTTGAGTAAAAGTGATTATGTGTCACCTATTTGGCATGGGCTCACACTTACACTCAAGGTGTTTTGATGTGCGCGCACCCACACTAGTTAGTGTCACATGAACGTCATCTCATCATAAATCTATACGGGTTGTAAACGAGTCAAGTTGAGCTGGGTCGGCGATCAAGCTGGAGTTCAAAAGTTCTCGAGTTGAGACAAGCTGAGCAAACACAATTATTTTATTGAGCTAAAATCTAGCTCGAACTTAACTTGTAAAAAAGCTCGAGCCATGAGTTTGCTTATTTTTTTTCCTTTACACACATATATGTATATATGAGCTACTTGAGCCTACCCTGGCTCGTGGTCGACTTGATTACAAAACAAGCCAAGCCATCTCTAGTTTTATATACGAGCTATTTTTGAGCCAAATTTTTTCCAGCTAGTTTCAAACAAGCCGCAAATCATGGGATTTTTGAACTTTACTCACATACACCTCAGTTACATGAGATAATACGATGGATGAGTGTTCACACCCTTATTATTATTATTTTTATTTTAGTCATTTTATATTATTAAATAACTTAAACATAAAATACTAATATTATATTAAAAATAATATTACATAATGGAAAAGGACATAAAATAACAGATTTTAACCCATCTTTATTACAATAACATGTATAAATTACACCTCTAAAAGCAATACAAACCTTTGTTTTATTTTGGATTATTATTTATATACATTTACAACACATTATCATTTTATGTCTATGTGCAAATTTACATGCGTTTTGGATCATAATCTAATGTAAGTGTTTGTTGTTACATGTTTCGCTACACTGTAACAAACTTTTAAAAATTTTAAATCATAAACGTACGTATTTGAATTTACACACATATATAAAGGAAGGAATTGTTAGTAAAACTAGGATAAAAAAAAACAAATATTTGTGTTAAATCGTAATAATTACTCAGTTACAATTAAAAAATAGTTTAGGTGGCATTAAATTCAAGGTTTTGATTAGCTAAAAATTTATTGGAACATGACTTTTATAAGAAGTACCCACGAAAGCACATAGATTTTACCACCTTTTAGCTAAACTAGAAAATATAATACTTTTCAAACCATTCAATTGCTTCCTATTTCACAGCATGTTACCTATTTAAACAACCATCCTTCAACCCCCCTTCACACGCATCAGTCTTCTTATCTTATCTTATCTCATCTTATCCATGGCAACAACAACAAGCCCATTTCATCAAAACTTGATCACTTGGTGGCCCATTACTCACCCTGCCTTTCATCATGAAACATATACTAATTTGAACATAACATATGTTTTGGTATATGGTGTCATAACATTTGCTACTCTTGCTTTTGTGACATGGAGTTTAACATCTCAAGGAGGCCCTGCTTGGAAAAACGGACGCAACCGTTTAGGCTGCGTCCCTATTCCAAGCCCTCTTGAGCTTCCTGTCTTTGGAAGCTTGCTATGCTTGGTTCATGATCTACCTCATCGCACCCTTGCATCCATGGCTCATTCTAGCCAAACAGCCACCCAACTCATGGCTATCAGTGTTGGCTCAACACCTACTGTCGTCGCCTCAGACCCTCAAACTGCTCGTGAAATCTTAACATCCCAACACTTTGCTAACCGCCCTATCAAACAGTCAGCTAGACTACTCATGTTTCACAGAGCTATTGGGTTCGCACCCAATGGACAATACTGGAGACTGTTGAGAAAGGTTGGTTCGTCTCATCTATTCGCTCCCAAGCGTATTTTCGCACACGAGCATGCACGTGGGCAAGAATGCACCTCCATGTTAAATAATATTGCTAAGGAGCAATCGTTGCATGGAGTTGTTAAACTAAGAAACCACTTGCAAATTGCTTCTTTGAATAATATAATGGAAATTGTTTTTGGCAAAAGCTACAATAAGGATGAGGATGTTCAAGAGTATATGGAACTTCAAAAGATGGTGCAAGAAGGGTTTGAGCTTTTAGGGGCATTCAACTGGTCTGATCATTTGTCATGGTTGAACTGTTTTTATGACCCTTTTCGCGTTAAAGAAAGATGTGTCGCTCTCGTCCCTCGAGTTCGGAAGTTTGTCAAAAAGATCATCGATGAACACAAACTCAGAGGCTCGGTTAACCTATGTGAGGATTATGATTTCGTTGATGTTTTGCTCTCTTTAAATGGCGAAGAGAAGCTTAAAGAGGATGATATGGTGGCCATCCTATGGGTTAGTGTCATCTAAATTTACCTTTTAAAAACATTGTTATATCATCTTTATATTTTATAAAACGATTAGGCTATACATCCCTTTATCACACGAGCCTAAGAATAAAAATTATGTAATTTTATAATATTTTTATAAATTTTTATAGTTGAAACAATTTTATTACATAAACCAATATTACAAATATACTTAAATTTAGGGAAAATTACCAAAATGGACACTTTGACCAAAAATTTCTCCAAAATGTCCATTTGACTTTCCAAATGCCAAAATGTCCATAGCCTTTACAGGCGCCGACGCCTGTGTACACACGGGCGGGCGCCTGTGTAATATCCAATCAAAAAACGCCACGTTTTCTACACAGGCGCCCACGCCCCTTAAAAACCACGAACGCCCGTATAAAAAAAAAGTTGTCACGGGCGTCGGGCCCACACTGACACATCTGTCACGGGCGTCCGACCGTAAAGAAAAAAAAAAAAAAAAAAAATCCCGGGTCAAGTCACAGGCGCCCAGACCACCTACACAGGCGCCCGAACCGACCACACGGGCGCCCAAACCTAGTTACGGGCGTCCAAACTTTTTTTTTTCGGAAAAAGTGCCACAGGCGCCCGCCTGTAACACACAGGCGCCCGCCTGTAACACACAGGCGCCCGCCTGTGTAGTACAAGCGTCCGCCCGTACAAGTTTTTTTTTTTTTTTTTTTTTTTTTTTTGAATCTTTATTTTATAGGCGTCCGACCATAAAGACGGGTATATATATGCGTAAAGTGTCCCTACCTAAAACGCTCACTTTTTTTTTTGCAAACAAATTTGAAAATGGAATTTACGGTTATTTTCTGTATTGGCGGAAATTGGGAGCTTAAAAATGGAATATATGATTATCTTCCTATTGACAAATTGATTGACAACATCATCTTCCGCCCGAAATTCCTGGGCCGGCTGAGGATGGGAGGGAACCAAAATCAGGAATTTCGGGCGGAAGATGATGTTGTCAATCAATTTGTCAATAGGAAGATAATCATATATTCCATTTTTAAGCTCCCAATTTCCGCCAATACAGAAAATAACCGTAAATTCCATTTCAAATTTGTTTGCAAAAAAAAAAGTGAGCGTTTTAGGTAGGGACACTTTACGCATATATATACCCGTCTTTATGGTCGGACGCCTATAAAATAAAGATTCAAAAAAAAAAAAAAAAAAAAAAAAAAAAAAAACTTGTACGGGCGGACGCCTGTACTACACAGGCGGGCGCCTGTGTGTTACAGGCGGGCGCCTGTGTGTTACAGGCGGGCGCCTGTGTGTTACAGGCGGGCGCCTGTGGCACTTTTTCCGAAAAAAAAAAGTTTGGACGCCCGTAACTAGGTTTGGGCGCCCGTGTGGTCGGTTCGGGCGCCTGTGTAGGTGGTCTGGGCGCCTGTGACTTGACCCGGGATTTTTTTTTTTTTTTTTTTCTTTACGGTCGGACGCCCGTGACAGATGTGTCAGTGTGGGCCCGACGCCCGTGACAACTTTTTTTTTATACGGGCGTTCGTGGTTTTTAAGGGGCGTGGGCGCCTGTGTAGAAAACGTGGCGTTTTTTGATTGGATATTACACAGGCGCCCGCCCGTGTGTACACAGGCGTCGGCGCCTGTAAAGGCTATGGACATTTTGGCATTTGGAAAGTCAAATGGACATTTTGGAGAAATTTTTGGTCAAAGTGTCCATTTTGGTAATTTTCCCTTAAATTTATGAATTTACACACGTTTTTGTAAACTACAATTGTTATTTTGTTTAAAATTAAGAAATTAATTTGTTAATGCATTTAATGTTATATTATTAATTTTAAAGTAAATTATTGTTTTGTCCCATGTGGTTTAGTTTTTTAATTATTTAAACCCAAAATAAAATTTTCTATCAATGCAATCATAAACAACTAACAATTTTTGCCTCAAACCTAACTAGTTTAACGGTTTTGGCCGCCCAACTTAACTATGGTTAGAGGCCAAAATCGTTAGTTGTTTAAACCACATGGCTGGATTGTTAGTTGTTTAAACTACAAAGGTTATATCGATAGAAAATTATATTTTGGGTTGAAATATTTAAGGCACTTAAACCAAATGAGTTAAAACCGTAATTTACTCTTAATTTTATAATAAAGAAACTTGTTATCATTTGATAAATTGTATAATTAATTTGTAAATAACAAACTTTGTCATAAATTGATATAAAACATAACAAATGATTGTATATTTTTATTAATAAGATTTAACAATATACTGTAAATTAGTTTGAAAAACTTTTTAAATAAAAAGTGCTTCAATTTTTTTGATTTTTTTTAATAAACTAAAGTTAAATATTTGTTTTTATTTAGATAAGAAAAACAAATATAAAATGAGATCAATGATTAGAAAGTTAACACACTTTGGGAAAACACTCATCAAGATTTCAAAAGCTGTAGATTGTTTTAACATTAAGAAACATCAAGGGGAGATCGTTCGATCAATTAATCAAGTCAAATTTTAAATAATTAATAAAAGTTACTTGAGGTAATTGAAACTTCATTCACATATGATGTCAAGACCGATTCATGTTATGATGTTATTAAAGGTGTTTATTTTCAGATATTCGGTAGTTCGGGCAGTAAATTTCAATAATTAAATCCATATCCGTATTTGGATTTGAATTCGGATATCCGAACTTATAAAAATTTTAAAAATTTAATATATATATATATATATATATATATCTTGAATATCCGAATATTCAAAAATTATACGTAATATCTGAAAATTATCTTAAAAATCAGAAAAGTATCTGAAATGTCCAAGAAATTATTCGAATATCCAAAAAATTTGAAAATTATATATATATATATATATATATATATATATATATATATATATATATATATATCTCGGATATCCGAATATTCGAAAATTATACGTAACATCTGAAAAATTATACTAAAAAACTGAAAATTATTTGAAATATTCAAGAAATTATTCGAATATCCAAAATATTTAAAAATTATCCTTAAAAAAATATTTCGAATATCTGAACTATTAGAAAATTTTCAAAACAAGTATCTGAATCCAAATTTCTGGATAGCCAAACTTCCGAATATCCGAATTTTTGGGCTCAGGTTCGGTTATTCAGATATTTCGGATTCGGGTTTTAATACGGATTTTTTTGAACGCCCATAAATATCATGATCTTGATGATTGTGACTATAATTATGGTGTTCTTGAGTGAATTAAGTGAAAATTTTCTAATGATCCGAACATTATAAAGTTCATTTAATTCTTATATATATGCATATCTTACATATTAACGGTATATAAAGGGAATAATAATTGTCTCTCAACTTATAAATATTTATAATTATTTTCATCAAATAAATGCATAATATGTCATATTTTAGTATAGTTAATTCATTATTATAAAATGATCATAAGAGCATAATTATGTGGATATTTTCCAACAAAAACAACATTAGTAACCAAGTAATAAGGTTCTTTTAAGAAAATCCTTACGGCAGATAATGTTTTCCTATAATCAACTAATGATGTTTCGAATTTTGTATTATACAAGTTTGCTGGTCAAAAGAACGTCTTTCAGTAGAAACATTTTAAATTATATAACGTGACTTTAGTTGTTTGACTAGGGTTATAATATTCGTAGATCAACTCAATCATTTATGTTTTATATATCTAGGTCAAATCAATCATTATCATACTCACGTTACTTTTATTTATACATATTTTAAAGTATTTTTTAACATTAAAACTAGGGCTGGCAAAATTGGTACCTGTTAAGACACGATTAGACCTGTTTAGCAAAAAAATTACTATTTGATTTTTTACTTTTTTAAAAATAATAAAAATTAAGAGGCTAAACTTCATCATTTTTCTTTTTTGTTACATAAAATATAGAACTGTCATGCTTAAATCACCAACCCAAGTGTTAAACAAGTCGTTTTCATGTTTATATTTTCATTATTCGCGTCGTCTGAAACCTGTTAAAACCCGTTAAGACCCGTTTTACCAGCCTTAATTAAAACATACAAAAAGATAGTATTATTAATATACCAATAAAAACAATAATGATAAAATACCTAATAGAAAAATACAATTGATGTCAAGATATTCTACCGGCCAAATCTTGAAAATGATGAAGATTTAGCGTGTAAAATTCAATTTTCTTAGTTTAAATATTTTATACGCTTCGTGATATCCTCATATAACTTATCACTCTAAGTCTTTATATTAGTCAAATATAACTTTTCATTATTATTAATTAATCAAATAAAAATTCATTATTATTAATAGGGTATGGGAATATGTATTAGCAATCCAAGTATCATAATTGATTGTAAAAAATGTCTTATACCTCCCATCGTTAAGGATTGGAAATACCCACATATAAGAGTTAAATCAAAAAATAATCCCCAAACTCTAAAATTATCTGTTGGGATTTCTAAGTGCTTTATACACCAACTATTATTATTACTTTCAAAATATAAATAATATCGTTATTACATATTACAAAAGAAAAAAAAAGAATTTAACATATAAAACTATAAATGATTCACTACTAGAAAAGGGTCATGAAGGTTAAAAATTAATCGTTCAGGATATAGTTAGGCTATATGTACCCGTCACACCCCATTACTCATGTAGGCGTCAGGTTTGTTGTGTTACCATTACTCTCTCTTCATATACGTATATTTAATTATCACCTCTCATCAATTCATTGTAATCATTACCCTTGTCTAATAATTTATTATTTGATTTTTTATTATTTTTAATTAAAGACTTGTATTTATATTAAATATTAAAATAAAATTATATAATAAAATTTAAAAAAAACATTAAATAAAATAAAATACATTAAAATAATGATTATTTTAGAGAGTTGAATTGTAATTTAAAGAGAAGAATAATTTAATTTATAGTGGTTTTAAGAATTGATTTTTTTTCTCATTATATAATTGTTACTTTTTTTTCTAATTTCCAACGTTCACTGGCTTCACACGTGACCACCATCGCTCCAGTCTTGGTCATGCCGGTCACTCCCGGGCTATAGTGGGGAGAGGGCGCCAATCTTGATCATGCCCATCACCCCTTAGTCACCCCCTTAACACATAGCCTCAGGGGAAACAAAATTATTCCTTGAATCAACAAGTCATATATCTACAAAATTTTTTGAAGCCAATCCCCTACTTATTCCTATACTCGAATACTGTACCAAATACCCGGTCCAGACGTTTTAAGTATCGGTATTCTTGTTGGGTTTAGGGTTTTTTTTGTGTCATCCTTAGTTGGCTTGTAGGCTAATGATATCAAGTGTACATAGTAGTCCTCTGTCTTTAAAGTTGAGAGTTCAAGTCTTAGTAAGCAATATTACAATAATATTATACATATTGGATTTTCTTTTTCTAAGCACAAACATATATAATTTTAAGATGACAAGTAATATATTAGCCATCACCATCTTTATATTATTTGATACAAGTTACATGAATTGACATTATTAATTAATTTTTGTTCTTACATGGATAATGATAGGAAATGGTATTTCGTGGAACTGATACCATAGCTCTTCTAACCGAATGGGTCATGGCTGAATTAGTGATCAATCAAGGCATTCAATCCAAGCTTCGATTTGAACTTGACAATATCATGGGTACCAACAACTTCAACGATACTGAAATAACCAAACTACCTTATCTTCAAGCTGTTATTAAAGAGACCCTTCGGGTCCACCCACCGGGCCCACTCCTGTCATGGGCTCGTCTTTCGACATCTGATGTCCCTCTCACCAATGGCATGGTTATCCCAGCCAACACAACTGCTATTGTCAATATGTGGGCAATCACACATGATTCCAACGTATGGGAAAGTGCTTTTGTATTTGATCCGGATCGGTTTTTGCCATCTGTGGGTGGTTCTTGTTTTGATATAAGGGGTGGTGACCTTCGGCTTGCCCCATTTGGTGCAGGCCGCAGGGTTTGCCCGGGCATGAACCTAGGTATGGTCACAGTTAGCCAGTGGGTCGCAAAGTTAGTATATAACTTTGAGTGGGTTTCTGACATGGCTCATCCTGTTGACCTAAGTGAGGTGCTAAAACTCTCTTGTGAAATGAGAAATCCTCTATGTGCAAAAGCTTTTTCTAGGAATGAAGCTTTTGCAATGATATGAAACTTTTGTGAGTGGCTTATTGCATGCTAAAGTACTCTCTTTTCAACCTCTAGGGGTAAATACGAAATTAAATAAAGAATTGAGAGGGCAAAAGGGTCATTCATGCTATATCAAAGGGTTGCCATTTCCTTTTCCTAATACCTATTGTAATGATTAATGTATTGTGTAACCTATCTATAAGTTGTAAAAGTTATGTTTGTTTTATAACAAGTGATGTGTTATTTTGTGTTAGATATATTTTGTATTCATGTTAATTTGGAGCATCTTTAAAAGTTTTCTTGAAAGACCACCATTATTTTTTACATATAAAAACCGCTAATCTAGTAGGTTTCGCGAAGGTGGTGGTTCAGTCGTGACTCGTGATTTGGTGTTTCAAGCACCATTCTTGTTTATATCTTCACAAGTTGAGAACTAAACCAAATTTTGAGAAAGTTGATGGTTTTCAATTTTGGATGAAACGCAGGGGGGTCTTAGAGCATGTGCAGGAGGTGCGACCGCACAAGGCCCATTTTTTTAGGGGGCCCTAGGTTTTTATAAAAATTTGTATATATTATATATATTTTAATTTATTTTACAACAAATACATATAATTTACAATCCAATTCTTAAATATATTTAACCTAATTAAAAACTAATTACCAAAAACCAAAGTGGGCTTTTTATATATTGTTGATCAAGCATGTTTCAGTTCAAACAAGATTTGAACAATACCAAAAGTATGAAAAATTATTTGCATTTTTATTTCCTAAAAAGATGAAGGAATTGGACGACAATGACATTAGTTCATGTTGTATTCTTCTTGAGGATGCTTTGAAGTATGATGGAAGATCATATATTGATGGTTATAAGCTTAATATGGAGTTAAAGTTGTTGGATACTTTATTATCTAGTGAGATTCTAAACCTGGTTGATGTTTTAAAATATTTGAAGGGGGTAGATTGTTTTCAAAATGCATCAATTACATATAGAATCTTGTTGACTATTCCGGTAACTGTAGTATCCGTAGAAATAAGCTTTTCAAAATTGAAGTTGTTGAAGTCATACTTACGATTGATAATATCTCAAGAAAGGCTTAATGAATTGACAATGATAACTATTGAGAATGAAATACTAGATAATGTGGATTATGAAGATTTAATCAACAACTTTGCATCAAAAAATGCTAGAAGAACGTCACATTTTATTTAGTTATTTGAAACATTGAAATGCATCATTTTGATAAAGCAATATTGTTTATATTGATTTTACTGTTGTTTTAATTATCGTCAATTTGTGTGTGCGTGCGTGCACCCACACATAGGGGCCCATTTTTAGCATTCGTACATGGCACATAATTTCTCAAAGACGACCCTGATGAAATGTGCAGTGGTGGCTGAAAAGATTCACGTCACGTCTTTGCTGATTTGGGCGAATGAACCATGCCTCGACTCTCGTGCCTCCTATTTCATACGGAGATTTTTCTGGCAACACGGAAAATTATTTATCTGGCCCAACTGGTTATTTAATTTCAAGCCGAACATCTCACAATACCAGTTGCAAGAGCAGATGAGCAGATCTAGGGCTGTAAATGAACCGAACGAACACGAACAATTCTGTTCGTTCGTTTAACTTTTAACTTGTTCACGAACGGTTCATGAACGCTAACCGAACAAAAACTCCTGTTCATTTTTGTTTATTAAGGAATTTAGCTTGTTCATGAACGCAAATGAACACATATTATTTAAACAATAAAAATCAACATTCTTAATCTTAAGCGTTAAATATAATTATTTATATAAATATATAAAGTTAAATATTATAGTATTAAACTAAAAAGAGCTTAAATACGATGGTATTAAACAAAAAATAAAAATTTAAGAATATACAATACATTTAATGAATAAATATATTAAATGAATATAACCGAACATAAACGAACGTAAACAAACACGTTATCGAACGCTCACGAACACAGATGAACAAACACAACTGTAACAATCCTGAAATTTAATAAGCAATTATATTTAATAACCGAATTATGACGTCACTTGAAACTTCATTTATAAGAGTATACACATTCATAATGTAAGTGTACAAAACAAAATAATAATAATAAATATATATGTATATATAAACCGATTTAATGTAATTTAATATACAAACGTATAAATACATATGTATGTAGTGGATATGAAAATTATTTATGATTATATAATTTAAACAAATAAATCAAATCACATTGTGATAGTTAAAATAGTTTACAAAATGATCTCATAAAAGATTTTATAAAATTTAAACAAATAATTTTGTCATAATTATATAATTTTAAATTAAGCATTTATAAGCTTTTGAAATAATAAATAAAACATTTATGAATTTTTAAGTTAAATCATAAGATTCTTTATAAACTTTAATTATAAATAAATAATAAAAAAAGGACAAATAATTTGGTTGTAATTTTTATAATAACAATTAAAATAATGTTTTACAAAAAGATAATCAAATCATATTAATTGTAATTTTAAACAAATTATAACAATTAAAAACAAGATTTTACAAAAGTTGAGGGTTAAAAGTGACAAATTTGAAACTGGAATTACTAGGGAAAAACTAGGGGGACTAAAAATGACAATATCCCAAAGAAACCTCCTCCCTTTGTGACATCAAGTGCCAGATCGTCCGGCAAGTCCGTACGGTATGTGTACTTTCACCTTACACTATGTGCAAATACGTATATGTGAACAGTGTTTATGATAACAGATTTCAGAATACAATACACAGTTGTACGTATTTTAGTGCAAACTTAAATACATTAAGTACAACGTACATTTGAAACATTAGTTGTGTTTATTAAGTGAAAACTTATTTACAGTTAACACAACGAATCAAGAGAAACAGCGGTATTCAAACAATCTTCAGAAACATATCGGTTGCGATCTGATGTCCACAGATGACAGGAATCAGATGGCCGACAAGTCAGTACAATAACAATATGAAAACATGATGTTTAGTTGAGTCCGACAGTGAGGAAACACAATTCAAACACAAATACAGTGTTATTTCAGAATAACGAACTGACAGTGTGTTTGCGTGGGTGACGATTCACATAAACATATCTGTGAGTTTAGAGTTCTGAAATAATGACTGAAAAGTAGAAAACAAAAGTCAGAAAGCAAAACCATCATCGTATTCGTTCGGGTGACGATTCGAACGAATTACGCGCGAAGGTTACGCGATCTGACGAACCGAAAACGAAAACACGTCACGAACGAAAATAATTTAACAAAAATCAAATAAATAACATTTTACAATTTTGAAACTTATCAAAATAATTAAATTTAATCCTTTTGTTTAAATCCATTTAAATTACGCGTAAAAATCCGGTTACGCGACGAACTTACGAACCGAGCAACCAAAACGAACCCGGATACCACCCGGGGTATAAAAACCCTAGAATGAGAGTTTTCCTTCATTCTTCTCTTCCCCATTCTCTCTCTAGCTCAAATTTCCGGCTACCAACAAAACCACCATTGTTACATCTTCAAAGCTTCATATCTCCTTCGTTTCTCAACGGTTTTGAGTGATTCTTTCGCTCACGTGAAGCCCTTGACATCCTTTACATGAAAGTACAGCAGATCGGAAGAAAACTCCACTGAAATCGAAGGTATAAGCTGTGAAAGTCCACGAAGTTAGGGTTTTTGAACTCTTTAGCTAGACCCAACCCTACCCGGTTCCAAACCCACTTATTTCTACTCCTGCACACTCAAAAACCCTCCCTTTTCATGCTGCCACCATGGGACCTCTAACACTTAGCTTGATCGACCTCTGGTTTGAAACCCTAAGTCGCCAACCTACTGTTCACCGAATGAACCATGGAGGTCGAATGAGAGGAGTATGACTAAGGCCGAATGACCTTATTCTCTCGGCTCTGTAGCTGTCTTTCGCCAACATCCTCATTCGCTGGACACTATCCTTCATTCGAAGACAGCTCATTCGAGCCATACACCTCTCATACGCCAAGACTATCCCCATTCGGACCATACTCATTCGAGCTACCTTATTCGACCACCATCATTCACCAGTCACCACCGTACGACCACTGCTAATGAGAAACTTAGTTTCTTTAGATCGATCTCCTTGATGCTACACTAGTGGACCATGCGGCTAAGATCTACAAAGCAGAAAACTATAGGGGCCAACGACAATTATTGAGGCCTAAACCTAGTTAGTAGGCCATCTTGACTCAACTGGGCCGTGAGACTAATCCAAGCCCAACATCTATACTAAACCAGAGTCATGTAGCAGGCCCACGCATAGTGTCCGGTCCATATTTGCTAGTCGGCCCAAAACATGACACATTCGGCCCATTTATCATGTTTCAACCTATTTTTCTTTCATTAGGGAACTAGGCCCATTGGCCCAATAACCTTAACAGGCCCAACAGCAAGCCTTGGCCCAGCAGCATTTCATTTTCTTTGGCCCAACCGATTTCCCTTAGCCCATGTTGGATACATTGGCCTAAGGCCCACTGTTATGGCCCAACAACACCTCAAACGGATTAACCCAACCATTGGCCCATTCATAAAGCCCACATAATCATTCGGCCCAAAATAATTACGGTGGTTCAAAGACTAATTTGACCACTTGAAATGAGGATACTATAAATGTAATGGTTTAACAAGTACTTTCAAAGTGTTAAAACAAAGGGAATAATAACAATATTTAGCTAAGTTACAAAATATTAAAGGTTACTAAACTTTAATCTTTAATCTAAAACCTATATTCTATACCTAGAACCTTTAGCAATACGAAATGAATTAATTTGGAGATAAAAGCTATAGCAAAATATATTAACCTTAATCTAATAAGGTTAAGTGTATCACGATTCATAACCAGTACACAGGGCCGAATGAAGACCAAGACCACAACTAAGATTTATGAGTGTTAGCCAAGTTAGGGCTATCACATACACGCGCATGAATATCTAAAACACACACTTACAAATTTCAAACTACGTGAAATAAATACAGGACCGTGAAAACAAACTCAAGTACCAACAAGAGCGCGTGCATTCTCATTAAGCTAAGTCAACCCCAACAACTATAAGGTGAGTTCATATGCCCCTTTTCTTTAATCTTTATTGATTTTAAACTCTCGGGGCTGAGAAACATGCTTTACTTTTATTTATTTAAAAGTTTTGCTTACATATTGTTAATACTTTGATTATTGATATTAAATTGCTTATTATCATAAATCATTGTATGCATGCTTGTTTGAATTCAAGAATACAGGAAAGATAAGATGATGATGATATTTTTAATATCATAACTCATCGATACAATAGAATAACTTAGTAGTAAGTTAACTCTTACAACACTTAGTTATTCTTACAAGAAATGATATTGTAACAATTACAAGGAAACATGATGACATGATTACAAGAGCAAAACACAAGAATGATATGAAGATAATATATCTTTACTACATCATTCAATACAAGAGTTAAATAAGTGTAATAAGATTAGATCTTAAAATACTTAACCTTATAACTCAACACATATTACAAGAAGAACAAGTAGCATGGAATGATAATCATGATAACATAATTTCATGATAACAACATCATTCACTCAATTAATTAACATAACCTAATAAGACTAGTTCTTATTTAATTTTGTTAATATCACGGAGAACATATGACAATGAGAACAAGAGTACAAGTGAATACAATTACAATTAATTACATTTGACCTGTTTGCATTATATCACTTCAATCATGTGCCAAATTGTTCAAGTTGATCATGTAAGTCCCTTTAATTCGCTGACCAGTTAGTTTGACGTGACTAAACCGACGATAGCATAGTGGTACCATAGGTTTGACAAACCTCTAGCTTGTAGGGCTAGTATGTTGATCGTAACAATTCATTGGCCGGTAACGTATGACCGGTGACAGGGCGACCTCAAGTCAGGTTCTGGTAAGCGACACATGGTGATATAAATCTACAGTGATAAGTAATTAATCCAGCGAAAACCCTATTCACTAGTAGGTTGAGAAGGTGATCTGCTCTCATGTTACACTACTAGTAATAGATTTCGTTGAGGACAATAGACATGCAAAGTGTTAGAGATAAATCGGATGCATTGAAATCTGATTACGTGAGGATTTCAATGGATTCCTTTTAGGCTCTATGCACTATGGTTCAAGAACAAGTTGCAAGGGGTTAACTCACACTCTTAATATTTAATAGAATATCATCAGTTAACCCACCTCAAGTATAGAATAATGCAAGGATAAGATTATATTAATCTACAAATTCCTTAATACATCGAGGGTTATCAACACTTCGGTTTGATAATTAAAACCCATACAGTATATTATTCTATAATCAATACAACAACTGAATACATATCAAATGCGATGAATAAACGGGTAATGGATATCTTTAGTTGTATCGCAAGTGGGGTAGAACTTGACTGAGTATGTGGTGGGATAGCGTTTGGGCTTGACCCTTGCGTGATTCCCTATATATAAGCATACTTGATCAGGTGATACACTACTTGTACATATAACTAAGGAGAGGCCATTGGGTGGTACAGATGAAACAGGTATTACAAGTAACAAGTATGTCATTGTGGATGTGTGCATGATCAATTCAATGGTTTTCAATTTACTTACTTATGAACTCACCAACCTAGTGTTGACTTTGTTTAAATGCATGTTTTTCTCAGGTGACGGACAGGTGTAGATACAATTATGCAAGTGTTAAGCTAGAGGACTTTTAGAAGACCTAGCTTACTTTTGATTGCATACTTTTGGAATGACAAAACCTTGAATCACTTTTGTATATCTTGTACAGTTCAAGATATAAACTCATTGATTCTTTTGATTAGATTTACTTAGTTAAATTATGATGTACAATGTAATTTAACTTTGTAATTCTATTTCATGTCATGATTAGCATTTCTCATTTATATCTCATGTGCTATGTAAACAATCTGATCATTTGATTATCACTCAAGATATCGCGCCCCGGGAACCTTCCGCCCGACGGGAAAGCCCGATCCGTTCCCGCCGGCCCGGGGTGTGACACCCTTACCCGTTTTCAGTCATGGATTCGACCCAACCAACCCAAACTCCACCTCCTCGACCCGTTCACCCAATTGGCCGATTACCAACAGATTACAGCTAATCAAAAATAGTTTTGGAAGGGATTCGAACATGTTAATCAATCCCAATCAACAATTAATCAAATTATTACCGTATCAATCGAAAATCATTACCGAAAATACGAGCAAAACACGCATTAACCAAAATCTTTCGTAAACTGTATAAATATCAAATCAAATGAACGCACAAACTCGCTAACACTAGACGAAACATTCTGTACATTCAAAAATTACGCACGCAAGCCTTGTTCATCGCGATTGAAGACACAACAGCCTTCGGTTCATCGCTCATGTTCTTCAGTCGAAACACATCAAAACAAAAGCCAATGTAAGTGATTTATACATCATTCTCTTCGTTTTTAACCCCTGAACAAAAGCCCTATGATTGTTTTTACAATGGGGTTCACAGTGAATCGAATCTGAGGCGAAAAGGAACTAGGACTCGAAACCTTTTCTACTGTTTAGGATCTTATTAGAGGATCAGAACCTGGAACATAATAAATTCAATTCGAAACCGAGTTTGTCGCGGCCTAGTGCCTCAGTTCAACTGGTAGATGGTGCGGGTTTCGTTTGTGGGGTCTTGGGTTCGAACCTCATAACCGGGTTATAACCGGTTTTGCTCCATTTTTGACATTTACACTTTATTTTAAAACTTTTAATTGCACTAAAAATATTTTTATAATAATAATATTTTTCTGTATAAAAAAAACAAAGATTATGTAATTGATTTTTAACAAATGATTAATAATTATAACTTTTATTCTAAATTATTTATTTATTTATTCTTACTTATTTTTTTACATATAATAAAATAATTTAATAAGTTTATAAATTCATTTATTTATAACTCCTTATCTCATTTATTCATTTATTTATTTATTTATTTATTCTTACTTATTTATTCAATTACATAATAGTAATAATAAAATAACTTAAAAAGTTTTATAAATTTACATAAATAAATAAATAAGTTTTATAAATTTATTTATTTATAACTCTTTATCTCATGTATTTATTTATTTAATTATTTATTTGTCTTTACTCATTTATAAATGATATAAACATAATATTTACATATGTTTTAATCATAAAATGTGATTTATTTTTAGAATTAATCATAAACTTATAAGTTTGGCAATTAAATAAATTATTTTCTTATTGATTTATTATATTATTTTTATAGTTATTTATTAATTAGTGAAACAAGAACTTTGATAATTTTTGCTTAAACATACAATAATTAAATTCTAAACTTTAAATAAAACATTTTACTATTTTCATTTAAATCATAACAAATCTAATTGTGTTTATTCAAAACAAATCGAACTCGTTGAACCATTTTAGAGCTTAGATAAATCCATAGAAAGTCGTAGTTTTGTTAAACATATGTCTATTGAACCATTTAGGTGAACATTGAAATTGTGTTGGATATTGTTGAACTATACTTGACAAGCCATTTCAAAGACTACCTAACACACTAAGGTGAGTCTTCATAGCCCCTCTTTTACTACTTTTGTTTTAGGGGTGAAACATGCAATTTATTTATTTCATTTACTTGTGAACCTAGCTAATGGCCTTATAGTTAGTGAACTTTAGCTAAGCATAGGCATTGATCACATTCATTTTAGTGACTATGATAGATCTATTGGACCGACCATCCCACCGTTGTTTGATTTACCCTTCGGGGGAGGCCCGCGGTGATAGTTTACTATTTGAGCATTTTAGTAATGCTAATCATAGGTCAAACATCATTTGTTATCATTTGTTGATCTGCTTTACTTGCTAGTTCATTTTGACTATGTTTATTATGCTTAGAGTTCACTTATAACATTATCTATATCATTTTTATTAAACCTTTTTGGTTTGAGTGTCAAAACCTATGAAACTCACCAACTCTTTGAGTTGACACTTGATTTTAACATGTTTCAAGTGGAAATAGAAACTAGCATTTATTGAGCTTGGATTTAGCTTTATTTATTTGAATTATGTCTTTGAATTTGAAACGATGTAATAGCTAGGGTTGAATTTATTTGACTTTGTAATAAATGATGGATTTAATTGCATTGAATGATTATTTATTAATATCTACATCTTTATACCCTAAGCTATGAACAATCTACACTTCGTGTCACCTCGATGTTTCCGCCATCGGTCGGGGTGTTACAACAACCTTTGTTCATGTTCGTTCATTTAACTAAACGAACAAACGAACTTCCTGCCGAACGGTTCACGAATGGTTCGCTGAACGTTTGGTTCGTTTACAGTCCTAAGCAGATCTATTAAGAGTTGGGGTAGAGACAAGCAAAAAAAACTGGTGCTGGAACAGGTCATTCTAACTAAAACCAAAACTCACACTATCCGAACCAGGAGATACAGACAGTTCCAGGTTCTCTGTTTCTTAGAAAAACTAGAACCAGAACATATTTCACATTTACTCGGCCAAAACTAGAACTAAGCCGAAGCCGAAACCAGCCTAAAACCAAAATTATTTCTTGATTTTGTTGACCATAACTGGAAACGATTTGAAACCATAACATGTTCCAGAAAAAACTAGTTTGCTCACCTCTACTTGTGGTGGGTGTGGGTGAGGGTGGGGTGGGGATGAGAAGGCCACACTCAATACATCGTTAAAAGGTTATAAATATTCGTGTTTTCTTATAAACTAGTAGGTTCTTCACGCATTGCAACATGAATTCCATTATGACTGTGAATATCAGAACACATATCTAATCATGTATATCAAAATACAGATATACAAGAACGCCACAACGGTTGTCACTATCTAAAATGATCTGTAGTAAATACGTCTGTCATGCCATATCAAAAAAAATGTCGTTCATTTGTAAAAATTCAATAATTGTAAAAAATTAAAAATGACTTAAAGCTCACATCACACTATAGGCACCCAATTGAAAAAAAGCTTGAGCCATGTTGTTTTGTCTATATAGTACTATGTTATGACAACGGTAATTGTTTCACAAATATTAAAACATAACCCAAAAACCGAGTTTCTCACGTCGAGCTCGAGCCGGCTCACGAGCATAAACGAGTTTTTTATTTATATAATTTTAATTTAATTAAATAAATATATTTATATAAATAGGGATTTCTATATATAAAATCATGTATATCAGGTTATATATAAAGGTATAGTGATACCTATATATCTTCGGATCAGCCTTTCTATTTCAGCTGGGATAGAGATAAGGTTTGTGTCAATTCTTCTCCCCAGACCCTACTGAAAAGTGGAAGTATACTGGGTAAGTTTCTTTGTTTGTTTGATACCTATATATGAAACTAATAATAAAAATAAACTAAATTATATTAAATAACTAATAATAAACGAGCAGAGTCAAACTCGAGGTTGAAAATTTTCTTACTAGCCGATTTGACTATTTGAGTCGAACTTGATCTTGAAAATTTTCTTACGAGCCTAACAACGCTTAAGCTTGAATTTTTTTTACAAGCTAAGTCGAGCAGAACTTAAGTTTGAAAATTTCTTACGAGCTGAACTTAATATCTTTCAAGTCAAAACGATCTGAGATTAAATTTAAGCTCTACTCGACTTGTTTACATATAGTAAAACATAATAGTTGCATGTTAAAGTTGTATTTAAATAAGCAAGTTAGGCTGTTGAGATATGTATCATAAACATGTCAGCCAGTAAAAAAACAAAAAGCAAAAAGCAAAAAGCAAAAAGCAAAATACTTTTAGAACAAACAATTTATAAACACAATATTTAGTTCTAATTAATCATATCTTTCTTTATTCATGCTTCATATAAATAAACACCCAAATTATTACATTTGTAAAGTAACATAAAATAATTCAACTTATGATTTTGAGTTTAAAAACAATAATACAAAAAGGAAAGATATAAACAATATGTTTGACAAACAAATTATTTAGATGATTAACACTTTGGCATATCTTTTGGTGGAGGTAACATTCTTTCATGTGCACCTTTCCCATTTTTTACAATAAATACCGTCTCCATCCCCCAACTTACATGACGCTCGAAATGACAATGCATGAACCATACTCCTGCACAAACATAACACAGAATGATCATCATATCAATCAAAGTAACTAGAATGCATGAATATATACTAGAACATACTATTGAGGTTACATGCATAATCAAATGTATTTTTTTGTTAACGGTGTTTGGTCTACCACCACCACTACCCGAGTTAGAGTCCTCCTATGACAGTATTTCAAGCGTGCCAATTATTTGACACCACCGGTCAAACTAGAACTCGAGACCACCCGAGGAGAAACCCGAAATAAAACCTCATGCCCTACCTTGATAGCTATTTATAAACTTTGGCCTCTCAAATGAAATCTTGAAGGAGTATCAGTTATTTTTTTTTTTAAATAGGTGGTATGGATTTCTTTTCATGATTTTAGGTGGTTTTGTGAAAGGTTTTGAGAAATAGGCATTACGCTACCTGAAGTAGCGGAACCTATCCCATGTGGCAACACCCCTGATCAGGTTTCAAGAAAATTGTGATGTGGCAGCATTTCGCTACTTGGAGTAGCGGAACCTGTCTGAGATAGCACTCCAAGTAGCGGAAGGCTATTAAATGCTTCAATTCTTCAAACAAGCTAACGTGGAGTGCCATCTCAGACAGGTTCTGCTACTTTAAGTAGCGGAATGATGCCATATCACAATTTTCTTGAAACCATATGGGGGCGTTGCCACATGGGATAGGTTCCGCTACTCCAAGTAGCGGAATGCCTGTTTGTCAAAACCTTTCACAAAACCTCATAAAAACCATGAAAAGAAACCATACCATCTATTTAAAAAAAATCAGTATCAGTTGGGCTCTAAACCCGTTGATGTGTGATCAAAGATACTAACCAGGGTTGTTTGCTCTGAATCTGATGGCCGTCCAACCATTTTGAGGAACCGCAATGGTCTGGCGAAGTGGAGGGTCAACAAGATTATAGTTCAAAGGGTCTCGCTTTCGGTCAAAGTTTCCAAATCCAGATCCAACAACATAGAAACTGTATCCATGCATATGCATGGGATGCTCTATCCCTGAAACCACATTTGTTCCCTGGAAAACAAGCTCTACCGTATCATTATACTTCAGGATCTTAACTTCCGTCGCATTCTTCGGTGTCTGCAACGAACTGTTCAAATTAATCGCGGTGTAGTCGAATGCGAAAGGGGGGTTATCTGGAAACTCATCACCATAGACACCATTGATTCGTCGATAGTAAGCTCCAAGAAGTGAAGTTTTTGGATCATCAAATGTAATATTGTTTATGCTTGCAGAAAACCGGTTACCCCTCGGTCCGTAACATGTAGTGTTACTAGCACAAGGCAATGTGTTGATAGAAAGGGTGTATAATAACTTCCTTGAAATCGTCATTGGCACATCAATTGGATGATCAGTTGTGGCTAGACTACGCAAGCTGCTAGTGAATCTAGTAGACGCTTTTCGATCGTTAAAAGCAGGAAGACGAGGTAAAGCGGGTGAAGGAGTTGATGTGGTGTATTTGCCATTGTACTTGATGATGGCTGTGGTGGTCGTGTTGTCAAAGATGCTACGTGGGTTGCTGTTATAGAACTTTGCAGCCATGTAAAAACGACCGCGTGGTTGGTTTGCGGTTAACAAGACGTCTATGGTTTGCCCCGGTGATATTGCGAGGTAATTGGTCTTTAGGGGCTTTGTGTAAGCCCCGTCGGTTCCTACAACGATGAGCTCATGGTTGGCAATCGCGAAGAACATGATGTTGTTCATGGCCGCGTTTGCCATCCGGAGCATGTAAGTCTTTCCTTTATCCACATTGATTTTTGTTGTTCCTGCATTCAACAGACAACAATTTGGTTGATAAGTATACCAATTTACCACTTGAATGGCTCTTTTAGCACGTATTTTATTAGTTAGTGAATCTAAAATTTTTACAAGTTTATGTAATTTAAGACTAATATTTTGCACACAATGACCGGCGTCTAAAGACGTCGCTTTGGAGTTTAAAGACTCCAAAAAGACGTCAGAAGGGGCGTCTAAAGGCTTATTAAGACGACGGTTAAAAATGGGTCTTAAGACACTTATTTAAACCCTGACAAAACTGCTAACATGTGGGCCCATATGTTTCTTATTTTGACACAAAAGTACAGAAAACGAGCGTATAAAACTAAAACGAGGGGCTAAATTTCAATGATTATTTTGGTTAAAAGAGGGTCAAACTTGACTATATTGGTAATTAACCCCCAAATTAAATTTAAAATGAAAAGAGATGAATTTATGAACCTAAACGAGAGCAATTGTAGAGATCGCCTGGTTGACCATTAATTGTTAGAGCATCAGATGGAGCTGGATCACCTCCTCTACGCATGAAGTCTTCCATGACTGTTTGTATATCATTTTTCCACCAGTCACCTAAACTTTAAATTATTAATATTTTACATAATAACATATGTTTTACAAATAAATGTAGAAATAAGAAATTCGATCTTTTATTGTGTGGAACATAAGAAGCTAGGGAAAGAATAGAGACCTAAGATGACTGGAATCTCTGCATGTGGTTTAGGAAATGGGAAAGTGGTTCCAATCTTGGGCGAGACGACTAGTAACCCATGCACAGTGGCTCGAGACCAGTCGCTATGTGCATGCCACCATAATGTGCCTTCCTCATTGGAGAGGATGATCTTCTGGCTAAAACGAGCACCCGGTTGAATCGGGCATTGAGTGATAAACTCAGGTCCATCAGACCATGGATATCTTGGTAGTTTCACTCCATGCCTGTAATTAAAATAAACATGCACAACTTAACATAACTTATGGTTTTTGACAAATCTTAAAAATGACACCATTTTTTATGTAAATTAATTAATTACCAATGAATTGTGATGTTTTGGGTTGCTTGGTTGATAACATCAACAATAACAGTGTCACCTCTACGAGCAGAAATAGTTGGACCGGGGTACTGTCCGTTAACTGTCAAGATGTTCTTGCTGCTGCATAGCCTTGTGTAGCTAGTTTCTTGAACCTGCAAAGAAATTAAAACATGCATCTAAATCAACCCACAAAAATTAAATTACTTAAAGTTATATATATAATGTAAACCATGCATACCACGAAGTTATATCGAACCAAAGCTGCTTGTGATCGTATCAACCCGTGAAGCATAAAGAGCCCAAAAACAAGAACATGTATTTTCATGGCTATATTCATAATATGAAACTTAATCAGATAATGAATATTATGGTATGATGTGATGCCTGAATGTTGTTAAATATGTTTGGTACGTTATTTATGTATGTTAAGATGTTTTTGAAAGGATGGGTTGCATGCATGTATTTATAGGAGCTTCATATGTATAGTGAATGCTAGCTGATCTTCAAAATCACCTTTGAATTTTTCACTTGTTTTATTTGCTGTGTTATGCATGCCTAAAATGGAATTGGACCCATTACCATGTTTTGGAATTTCTCAATTTTCCATTTTGACTTTTTTCATTATCCTTGTTTGACTTCATCTCAAATAGTTAATTAAATACGCATCTAAACACTTTAAAATTCACCAACTTTTCGTTGTTACTTTGTTCTGATTAATGTCCTCTTCCTCATGGTCGAGAGATTAGGTGCAATATGCGTATGTTAAAAATGGACCCTTATATGTGTGTGAGATAATTGTTGGTAACTAAATTTGAAGTGATTTAATTTGTTTTTTTTACCTAAATTTTAAATTGCAATGAGTTATCGGGTCATATGATCGATTAATAAATAAGTTTTTCTTTTAGCTTTTATAAATTCGTAACTGAGCTAACTATATTTAAAAAATTGTATTGTAAATTATATGTTTTTGCTGTAAAATTAATTAATATACATGTATAATATATTAATATATACAAATTTTTTTAAAAAAATTAGGCCCCCCTAAAAAATAGCTAGGCAATGTGCGGCCGTACCTTCCGTAGTTGCTATAAGACCCTCATGCTCTTCCTCATGGTAAGAAGCCCCCCCCCCCCCCCGGGCGCGTTTTTCCGGTCATAAGGGCCGATTTATAGTATTTCGTCGGAAAATCGTTCGGTCTCCTTTGTTTTCTTTCTAAAAATCATTCGGCCTCCTCCGTCTTCTTCTTAAAAATCATTCGACCCACTAAGTTTTCTTTCTAAAAATCTTTCGGCTCCCTCCGAGCTTTTTTTCAAGCCCCGTCAATGCTCTTCCTCAGTTAATTAATCCAACAATATGTTTATTCGCTAATCGCTACAATGGTTTTTGACTAATTCTTGTTAGTTATATAATTCTTAATTAATTATCAGGTCAATAGTTTTTAAAGTGATAACACATTTCGATAGATCAGTTGCTTGAATTAATTAACATATATATATACTCTAATTAATTGGTTTTTTATTGGGAGGTATACCTTAATTGCAACCGACAGGGTAGTCTATTTCTATGTCTAAATCAAAGCCTTATTTAATTAAGGCTCACTTTTTTTTATCATGCATGTAAAAGGAAATATATATATAGTATACAAACGCGTTATTAATTATTTATATATTTACGTTTCAGATAAATGAATAGTTTATAGCTTAGTGTAATTAAAGAATATTTTAATATATGTGTATATTGTACGATAAAATTGATGTTCAAGATTTATTTGGTGCAAATTAACATATATAACACAAACCACAAAAAAAAGTGTATATATATATTCCTAAAAGATAAGTGGATACAAGAAGTAGTGAGATCTATCTAACTCTAAATAGCTTTGGATTTTATCTATTTGAAATTCTATTTAAATGAAAGGTAGAGAATTTTGAGGGTTATAAATATACATATTGCGATACCGTCAAATAAATGGAATTCATAAATTGAAACCACCATAAGTTGTAAAAACCATAAAAACATGTAAAAAAGCTTTTTTATTTTATTTTATGTCCTCTCGATGGTGACCTAGTGATAAAGGGGTGGGAATCCATAATGGAGGTCTAGGGTTCAAAGCCCGGCACCACCCAATTTTTTCTGGGTCACGCGATTTACCTCTCTCATGTTGGTTGTGGGACCGGTCGGTGAGGGACGCCTAATGGTGGCGTTCACCATTTTTTTTTATTTTTTTTACATGTTTGTAATATTATTTGGATATTTTTATAATAAAAATATCAAAAAGGTTTCGAGCAAATTTTTAATTTTTTTTGTAACACAGTGTAACACATACGTAACATCTTCGTACAATGCTACACATACATGAAAAAAAATATTTAGGGTGTTACATGGAAGTTTTCATTATTTTCATAACTGAAGGTGATTTTTAAAATATTGATACCTTACATATACAGGGATTGTATTATGTAAAAATTTGATCTTACAGAAAAAAAATTTTAAACTTTATCTACGTCGTCTATTTAAAATATTAAAAATAAATGTGATTCACTTTAAAGTTGAATAAAAAATTAGGATTTAAATAAACAAATAAATTTTAATATGGTTTAATATGAATCATATGCTTATTTCTATGATTTTAAATGAAGGACCTTGGTTTGTAGGTTTTCTCTTTAAAATTTGTTTATTCAAACTTAAATTTAATATGAACCACATATTTACTTACAACATTACAAAAAAACGACACAAATAATGTTTAAAGGTTTCTCTATAACATACACAAATGGAAGCGAGACTTAGAAAAAAAGGTTCAATAGATTATAACATTTATGTATTTTAAAATTTTTTAGGGTCTGTTTGGGTTTTCATTTTAGAATTACTTATTAACTTATTAGTTTTTTTTTAAAAAACAATAAGTCAATAAGTTGTCAAACCTAAATAGACTTTTCAGAATGACTTTTTTCTTAAATATTAATAAGTTATTTTTCAAAAGCTAAAAATTATTGCTTTTTAAAATGACTTATGCCTTATTGGTATAAAATTACAAGATTATCCTTACTTTTTATTCTTTTACCCAATCTACCTTTCACTAACACCGCCACCCGCCACCCACCGTGAACGCCGCCATCCCATCACGAGAGTCACGACCCACCGCCACCCGCAAGTATCACCCACTGCCACCCACCGCCATCGTTGCCGCCCACCACCTTACCACCCACTTCGCCACCCACCACCGCCACCGGTATCCTTAAAATGGTTGTAAGTATAATAATGTCCTTTTAGTCATTTTGAAAAAGTTCTTTTAAAAAATGCTAACCCAAACATATTTTTAAAAACTTAATTTTAAAAAGTCATAAGTTAATAAACAATTTTAACAAAAATCCTGTTGAAAATAAATAAGCCGCAATACCGAACAAGGCCTTAATGTTAAAAAAAATAACATTAATCAATATTCAATCTAACTATTAAATATTAATATTCAGTCTAGTATTAATTAAACATGTACGTATAACATCAAGCTCAAACTAATATCTACTATCCATTTTTTTTTTCATTTTATGTCCCATCTCTTATTTCTTTTTAAATGTAACAATATATGTATGTACATATGCAAGTATTGATCTATATATACGTACCTGCCCCAGATAAGGCTTTGCAGTTTGCATCACTAAACCAACGTATTATTTTATAAATACATGACGTTTAATTTTTGAAATATCAAAACATTATATAATTAAGAACTTAGTTAAATTGTTAATTGCATTTGAAAAAGTAAAGTCTTACATTTAGAGTTGTAGGTCATAACATCTTACCTTCATGCCCGTTTATAAAAACCTAACAAGCACTTTGGAGCATAATCGATGGATTGATAACATATTTAACTTGCAATACGAAAACAAACAACTCATAACATAAAAAAGGATGAAAATAAGATAATGGTTAACACATGTAACACAACCGGTTACCTGTCTACTGCAACAAATTAAATACGTACGACTTTTTTTATAGAGTAAATTACGGTTTTGATCCATGTGGTTTAATTGTTTTAACTATGTCAACCAAAAATACAATTTTTTTATCAATCCAGCCCTTATGGTTTAAATAACTGACGGTTTGGGCCCTAAACCTATCTATTCTTACGGTTTTGGCCCCCAAACCTAATTATGGTTGGGGGCAAAACCGTTAGTTGTTTAAATCACATAGGCTGCTTTGATACAAGATTCTATTTTGGGTTGAAATAGTTAAACACTTAAACCACAAGGACCAAAACTGTAATTTACTCTTTTTATATGTCATATAACATGAGTAGCGTATGTACTTCGTGACACAACTATACATGAAACAAGCATAGGTGAAACCTAATATACTTGCAGTTTCTCGCACGATACGGTACCATATGAAAAACAATGAGAATGATATATTCGGAATTTCATAAATATCGTATGTTAGAATTTATTAAAAGGAAAGGTGACACGTTTTTGAGCATTTTATCATATATCATTGATAAAAATAAGCACGTCGAAACGGTAACTAATCGTTTCTTAAGTGGTTGATACTATAACACTCAAACCACAAAAAAAATTAACATCTAACTTTTAACAAAAGACATCGTCGGGCCTCACAGGTGTTACAAGTTTAAAACCAGTAAACCACAAACCTAACACTTTTAAATTGCAAGATAAAACGCTATCTTTGTGAAATCATTCATGTAATTAACAATTATAGTATGGTACTACACAAATGGGCAAAAGCGACCCATATATGCGACCAACAAAAATGGTTGCAACACTAATAAATGAAAACTGAGTCATCAAGTGCATTTAAAATAATTTTTTATTTTTATTTTCTAATGATTGATCAATTGATGATACTTTGTTAATCACTAATGAATGCTTCAATCGGTGAGTTTTTTTTTATATATAATGCATGAGTTGTCATCATCACACCGATCAGGGACGGAGGATAGATAGGGTCGTGGGGGCCTCCATCCACTGTTTCATAGCTCCGTAGTATAATTTTATGCGCTTTTTGTCCGAAAATTTAATACGTGTTGAGTTCACCCCCTAGGTTTATAAGTATGGCCCCTCGGCCCTCCCGTATATCGAGCCAAGCTCTGTTACTGACGATTCTATTTCATCAATGTAGGTATTCGAATCTCATTCAAATGTGTTGGATGTCGAGAGTGACTGGCTTCACCCACATTCATGTCATGCCATAAAAATCACGAGGGAGGACATTGTTTTGTTGTCTGTCGTGAGTGACTCAGGTTACACCTTAGTTTTCCCTTGTCATCATACCTTCCTAGTTAAGATTATATTTTTTTTAGTAAAATATAAATACGTATTTTCTTGTAAACTGATGTGACAACTTAAAGTAGTGGTTTTACGAGATTAAACACAACTACATTGTTAACAATGTAATATAATAAATGAAGGTTTGTGAGTGTCATGTGGCACTCAATAAGGCACCTCTTGGACTCCATTTCTCGCTCAAACTATTTCCACATTATTAAATTATTCAAATCATAATTTTAATAAATTGTTGCAACTAATGGCATTAGTGAACTAGTGTAAGAATTAATTTGTATACATAATGACGTTAATAAATTATTTTCACCGTTGTAGATGTTTTTCTTGCGAGTCTTTTTTGGTTTTTTTATATGGAAATTGTAACTGGTATCCTCAAGGACATGTAATGATATAATCTATTTATTCTAATAAATAAAGGTTTCTATACACACTTGTTTTGTTTCTAAACCACCTCAATTTTGTTTTTCTCTCCTCTCTCTCTTATTAAATACATGTTTTAAATTAAGAAAAAAAGTTTTTTAATACATTAAAATTATATTAATATCCAAAAACACATTTTTTTTAAAAAAAATTATTATAAAATATTGAATTTTCAAAAAGAAAATTAAAAAAAATAAGAAATAAAATTTGAAAAAACTATAGTGTTTAAAAAAATAATATAATTATTTTATATTAAAAAATTGTCTTATATTGTTTAAAATTTTAATTATAATTATTTATTATATTTTTTTATTAATCCTGTGTAATACACGGGGTGCTAACCTAGTATACAAATATATATTACAACAAGATTATAAAATAGTTTGTGTACAATACCCATTTTTAGTTTTAATTCAATGAAAACAACTAGATAAACATATTGACCGATTCAAAAAGTCTAAATAAACATTAATTTTAAGACTCTTAATTGAGAAGGCTTTTTATTTTTTAAGCGACATCAAAAACCAAGGGGCATATCGCAAATACATTGACAAAAATTATATTTTAGTTATATATAGTTTTGCATGTTGGCTTCGGCTCTAGGCTTGTCGGCTTTGGTGTCGCTAGACTTTCATTATTTATTTTATTATGATTGGTTCATTGATGAAAAAAATCTATTTTTAAGTAAAATAAAAAGATGATTATTTTGGTTTTCTAACGGACAAACTAGGAAAAACATTTAGTGATTTTCTTTAATTAATTTAGGTGCAAGATCATAAAATACCATTTTAATGTGTGAACTAATTAAAGGATACAAAATAATTAGTAAGGAAAAAAATAAATAATAATAAAAAAAATTCAATCCAATATTCCGTGGTTTCATCGAGGAAAAAATACAATAAAAGAAGATAAGAAAAAAGTAAAAACCGCTAAGAGCCAATACGCGTTTAACTAGGAGATGAAGTGATAACAAAAGTCAAAAGGGGAAATTAGAATACTGAAAACATGATACAGGGTCCAATTCAATTTGCATAAATGTTAGGTATTATATATTTTTAACATGCTAAACGTAACGAGTGCCCTAAAGTGCATTGTGACAAAATTTCAAGGTTGATTTTGATGACTAGTCACCGGCTGCCACTATACATATGAAGATACTATAAATACATGCATGCAACCCATCCTTTTAAAAACGTCTTAACATTACATAAATAACGTACCAAACATATTTAAAAACATTCAGGCATCACACACACATATTTAGAATTTGGTTTTTTTTGTTATGAATGTTGTTCGGTTTTTGGTTATTATAAACAATCAGCTTTAATTTGTATTCGCTAGGGGCCCTTTTTTATGGTTCGTCCTGGGCACCTCAATTCTCAGAGTCGCCCTGATTAATACCTTCACAAGCAACTTTGATTCGATATAACTTTGTGGTATGCATGGTTTACATTATATATATAATTCGAAAATCACTTATTAGTGTAAAAACCATGTAAAAACGTTTTTTATTGAATTTTTTTACAGGTTTGTAACTATAATACCCATAAAAACATAAAAATTAAATAAATAATTCAAATACTAAATATTGATATTATTTAAATATTAAAACTGAAACGACGGTAAATGACAAATGACTTAGCAATGTTCCGACAAATGTGGTACATGTTTCGAAGAAGTAACAACAAATTAGTTACCGAACATTCGAGTTCTTTGTATGACCATACTATTTAATTAATAACTTTCGACTCGATTATTTTCACAAATAGAAATGAACTATTTGATTGTTATTGTAACACTTTATAATCGTGACAACACTCGATTTATAACCACGACATAACCGGCTGAATTGAAAACTGATTCAAACTCTAGTCAACTATTATCTTGCCCTATAATCATCACTTGTTTACTCTAGTATCACTTAATCTGGGTTTGCACGATACGGTTAATACCTACATCCAATTCTTAATCTATTTAACATTTCATTTAGTTAGTAACAAAATATGAAAACTTTACAAAACAACAACGTACAAAACTACCAATTATTGTAGGTCGTTAAACATGCCACATTAGGATTTCTAATTATCTAGTAACTAAAGGAATTAAATAGAGAAGCAGGTGGATCGGCTCCTCAATTATTGCCATAAAGAATTACAAGTTGTAACCGAACCATAAGTATGAGAATGAAAGTGATTTATTTCAATTGAAAGCCCACCCATCAAATAAATTCATAACCGACTCTTCATAACCATAGAAAACTCAAACCTTTCGGTGGCTAAAACTCATACACACACATACGGTGTGTGTTCAGGAGCTTCTGCATTATTGGAGTTTTCATCATCAATCTTCAATTGGAGATTTCAACCAAACTCACGTGAACAATCATAGCAACACCAAATTTAAAAAGGTGTATGCACATTTGTTTTATATATCATCTACTCTTTTGCCATTGGAGACTGGCCGATCACCAGCTTGAACCGGGAAGACGACCAAGAACGCAGCAGAACTGTCACTTAGAAACATCATTATGATAGACTACAAACAACCGGGCACGATCACATAGCAGAAAATAAACCATCCGGTTATCATCGGATGTGAAAACTCGCCATGCAAAAACCTTTCTATGGACCATCGCAATCAGATTTCTGAATCGTCGGGGATTTGAATCACTCAATTATTTTTCTGATTATTTTCTAAGGCCAGGTACGGATTCTGTTTAAATAAATCATAGTATTTTTGTTTCTGTAATCGTTTAAATTCTGTTTCGGTATTGTATTCTGATTTGTTATTGCCACGATATGATATCGTGTTTCCCTGTTTCGTTTATCATGCAATAGATCTAGATTATGTTGTACTCGTTATTGCATGATCCGATTTTGACAGTACTTTGCAGTTTATCTACTCTACTGAACCTACTGAACTTCTGATCGATCTGTTACCCGAGCATGCCCCTACCTGTAAGGATGACTACAGGCCCTTCATGGCGGCAACCATGATGTGGAACCACCCGTGGCGGTTAGTTGAGTTCACGGCGTCTCTATTTTAGTACTCTGATAGTACACTTGTGCACCTACTGAATTCTGGAGAGGCGTATGGACTGGTCCTAGGATAAATTTTAAACTGTACTTTCTGATTTCTGGGGGATAGTGATGTGTATGCCAACACTAACTATCTCATGTGTCTGGTAAGCGGGAGTAGCTACCCGTGAACCTTACACTATTTTATGTACAGTCGGCTCGTGGTATATTCTGGGATTTCCCATTAGTTCTGACTTATATTATAACCTATCTTGTTGTTTCTGAAAGGTTTTTTTTTTTGAGTCAAGTCAGACCACTGGTTACTGTTTCTGTTTCTGTCACTACTTTGTTTCTGGTATCTGTTTATGATTAGCATTTCTTATTATCTTCATCACTTTCTAAACTTCTTTTAATTACTGTTGTTTATCCGTTACTGAGCATTCTTTGGCTCAGCCGTATTTGTTTTGGTGGTGTTTATATGTATTGTATAGGTAATCCAGGAAATCAGGCTGGGAATTGAGGAACGAGAGACAAGAGTTATCAAGAATTTCTTTTACATTTAATGTAATAAACTTTATCATAAGACTGTGATTTATGTTTTTGGGTGACTCATGTAAGACTTTTATTACATTTTAATCAATTTTGGATTGTTGCATTAATTCTGATCTCCGTATAAGTGACACGTCAGCCCTAATCAGGTTGGGGTGTTACAGTTATGGTATCAGAGCTAAGGCTCTTTCCTGTAGAAAACTTAAACAATAAGACATGTGAGGTTAATGGGTAGACATTGGGATAAGATTACACATAGGTTAGGACTTTGTGTTCTGATTAGTCTGTGTGATAATTAGTTTGTATTCTTTTCTTGTGATAATTAGTTTGTATTTATTTGAATCGTAATTGCTTGATTATATGCCCTGTATCGGTATTTAGTGTTTTTTTTTATTATCTGTAATAATAATTATATGTTTTGAAAAATGTATCTGAAATTTTGTAAGGTTTATAGTATAGGAATAGTTAAATTAAATACATGTAAATCTAAAAATAACCTTTATGAAAGTCTGTAATGTTGTAAATAAATGATTCTGTAAACTCTGAAATTTCGAGGACGAAATTTTTTTAAGAGAGGTAGAATTATAATACCCATAAAAACATAAAAATTAAATAAATAATTCAAATACTAAATATTGATATTATTTAAATATTAAAACTGAAACGACGGTAAATGACAAATGACTTAGCAATGTTCCGACAAATGTGGTACATGTTTCGAAGAAGTAACAACAAATTAGTTACCGAACATTCGAGTTCTTTGTATGACCATACTATTTAATTAATAACTTTCGACTCGATTATTTTCACAAATAGAAATGAACTATTTGATTGTTATTGTAACACTTTATAATCGTGACAACACTCGATTTATAACCACGACATAACCGGCTGAATTGAAAACTGATTCAAACTCTAGTCAACTATTATCTTGCCCTATAATCATCACTTGTTTACTCTAGTATCACTTAATCTGGGTTTGCACGATACGGTTAATACCTACATCCAATTCTTAATCTATTTAACATTTCATTTAGTTAGTAACAAAATATGAAAACTTTACAAAACAACAACGTACAAAACTACCAATTATTGTAGGTCGTTAAACATGCCACATTAGGATTTCTAATTATCTAGTAACTAAAGGAATTAAATAGAGAAGCAGGTGGATCGGCTCCTCAATTATTGCCATAAAGAATTACAAGTTGTAACCGAACCATAAGTATGAGAATGAAAGTGATTTATTTCAATTGAAAGCCCACCCATCAAATAAATTCATAACCGACTCTTCATAACCATAGAAAACTCAAACCTTTCGGTGGCTAAAACTCATACACACACATACGGTGTGTGTTCAGGAGCTTCTGCATTATTGGAGTTTTCATCATCAATCTTCAATTGGAGATTTCAACCAAACTCACGTGAACAATCATAGCAACACCAAATTTAAAAAGGTGTATGCACATTTGTTTTATATATCATCTACTCTTTTGCCATTGGAGACTGGCCGATCACCAGCTTGAACCGGGAAGACGACCAAGAACGCAGCAGAACTGTCACTTAGAAGCATCATTATGATAGACTACAAACAACCGGGCACGATCACATAGCAGAAAATAAACCATCCGGTTATCATCGGATGTGAAAACTCGCCATGCAAAAACCTTTCTATGGACCATCGCAATCAGATTTCTGAATCGTCGGGGATTTGAATCACTCAATTATTTTTCTGATTATTTTCTAAGGCCAGGTACGGATTCTGTTTAAATAAATCATAGTATTTTTGTTTCTGTAATCGTTTAAATTCTGTTTCGGTATTGTATTCTGATTTGTTATTGCCACGATATGATATCGTGTTTCCCTGTTTCGTTTATCATGCAATAGATCTAGATTATGTTGTACTCGTTATTGCATGATCCGATTTTGACAGTACTTTGCAGTTTATCTACTCTACTGAACCTACTGAACTTCTGATCGATCTGTTACCCGAGCATGCCCCTACCTGTAAGGATGACTACAGGCCCTTCATGGCGGCAACCATGATGTGGAACCACCCGTGGCGGTTAGTTGAGTTCACGGCGTCTCTATTTTAGTACTCTGATAGTACACTTGTGCACCTACTGAATTCTGGAGAGGCGTATGGACTGGTCCTAGGATAAATTTTAAACTGTACTTTCTGATTTCTGGGGGATAGTGATGTGTATGCCAACACTAACTATCTCATGTGTCTGGTAAGCGGGAGTAGCTACCCGTGAACCTTACACTATTTTATGTACAGTCGGCTCGTGGTATATTCTGGGATTTCCCATTAGTTCTGACTTATATTATAACCTATCTTGTTGTTTCTGAAAGGTTTTTTTTTTGAGTCAAGTCAGACCACTGGTTACTGTTTCTGTTTCTGTCACTACTTTGTTTCTGGTATCTGTTTATGATTAGCATTTCTTATTATCTTCATCACTTTCTAAACTTCTTTTAATTACTGTTGTTTATCCGTTACTGAGCATTCTTTGGCTCAGCCGTATTTGTTTTGGTGGTGTTTATATGTATTGTATAGGTAATCCAGGAAATCAGGCTGGGAATTGAGGAACGAGAGACAAGAGTTATCAAGAATTTCTTTTACATTTAATGTAATAAACTTTATCATAAGACTGTGATTTATGTTTTTGGGTGACTCATGTAAGACTTTTATTACATTTTAATCAATTTTGGATTGTTGCATTAATTCTGATCTCCGTATAAGTGACACGTCAGCCCTAATCAGGTTGGGGTGTTACAGTAACAATATTGACACATTTTTATAAAAAAAAATTAAAAAAAGTTGAGTGGATATTTTAAAAAAAAATTGTAAAAATATGTAACACAGTGCCTAGATGTTACAAAATATTTACGTATGTTTTCCATGATTTTACACCAAATTCATCTAATGTATAAATAATAATGATAAGATAAAATCAAATCAAATACTAAAACACATAAAACAAGATAATAAATACATATGACATAATATTCTGAAATATATGTTTAAAATAAGATGTTTTGTAAAATAAAATGCTGAAACAATGTAATTATTATTATATATATTAAAGATGGTGAAAAAGGAGTAGTAAAAATAATATTATTAAATAGATAGGGGTCCATGATATTATATATATATATATATATAATATTTAATAGTAATGTGTGTGTATATATATATATATACACACTAATGCATAGTGTATAGGTGTCTGATCCATGTAGTGACGCTTTAAAAGTTTAGACTTGGACCAGCATTTTTAATTTTGAAAATTAGTAAACAGAGATTAGAATATTAAATTTGAGATATTTGCTTAGATATGTGGATTTTATAAAATTTGAGAAATTTAGAGATTTGAGTTTTTGTTGGTTAAGGATTTAACATTTAAGCTTCAGAGTTTACGGTTTAGTTCGTGATGAGGGATTTGATTTTGCTTTGTAGCTAGCTATATAATACTTATTTTCGAGAGTGTATTGTGATAACCCGACGTAACACGCGGGACGAATAAAACTAGTTGTGTATTATAAGTAACAAATTTCTTGAATTCTAAAAGATACCAATTTTGTCATATAGCGGTTGTCTTTCATTTCATCATTTGGCATTTCTTGAAACATTTTAAGGACAAGGTTAATTTACATGAGCTTTCATTAGTTGTAGAATTCTATAAAATAGTTTTCCTTTTAACAATCAGTATTATGCATGGAAAAATGGTCGGGTTGGGTTGGGTTGTGTAACGGGTCAGAACGAGTTTGGGTTAGGATGGATGCAGGTTAGAACGGGTTTTAAGCAAAATCAGGGTTTAAACGGATTGTTCTCTAAACACTACTAGAAAACACTCAATATTCCTACAAAATTTTCTGACAAAATACCGACAAACAAAATTTCCCACTAAATAGCGACAAAATACCGACAAAATAAATTTCTCTAAAACTTCTGACCACATTCCGACAAAATAGCTACGAAAAAAAATTTGTCGGTATTTTGTGGGTAATTAAAAGTTCATTCCGACACAATACCGACAAAGTATAAATTAACGATTGAAAATAATTAATTTTTTAGTTCGTCGGAAACTTGTCGGAAAAATTTAAGCTTTCCGACGAAATTCCGACAACCATAAAAATATTATATTATCTAAATTGTTAATCTAGTTTTAAAAAAAGTATAAATTATTATTTTTTTAATTCAATGGGAATTTAGTCGGAACTCTAACACATTTCCGACGAACTTCCGATGAGAGAGAAACAAATTATATTATTTTAAGCTTTAGTCGGAATCTTGTCGGAATTTATTTACTTTCCGACTAAGTTCCGACGAATATTAAAAGAAAATATATTACTTGTATTAATGAACTAGTTTTAAAAAGGAAAACTTTATTTTCGTCGGGACTTTGTCGGAAATCTAGAGTTTGCTCTTTATTGTTAACTATGTTGTCAAGTTTCCGACAAAATTCCGATAAGCAAAAAGCAATAAAAAAAATGACATTTTATTATTTATAGGAATTTAGTCGGAACATAGTTCACCTTTCCGACAAATTTCCGACGAATGGTTAATATTTTTAAATTTAGTCGGAATATCGTCGGAATTTATTATTTTTCCGACTAAGTACCGACGAATATTAAAAGAAAATATATTACTTGTATTAATCAACTAGTTTTAAAAAGGAAAGTTTATTTTCGTCGGGACTTTGTCGGAAATCTAGAGTTTGCTCGTTATTGTTAACTATGTTGTCAAGTTTCCGACAAAATTCCGATAAGCAAAAAGCAATAAAAAATGACTTTTATTATTTATAGGAATTTAGTCGGAACTTAGTTCACCTTTCCGACAAATTTCCGACGAATGGTTAATATTTTTAAATTTAGTCGGAATATCGTCGGAATTTATTATTTTTCCGACTAGTTTCCGACAAAGTTTGATTTACTTAAAAGTTAAAACTAGTTGTGAAAAAGGAAGAGTTTGCAATATTCGTTAGAAGTTTGTCGGAATTACCGGAGAATTTTAGATTATTTTTCGACTAATTTAAAAAAACATGTTATTTTTTAAATTTTGTTGAAATCTTTTATGAAGCTTTTTAGTTTTTCTTTTTGAAAATATTAGTTTAACAATGTTTTTTATTTTTTTCTTTGTGAAAATATTAGTGCTGGAAGACAAGGCCTTGTATTCAAATGTTGTTTATAATGTGCTTAATTATATGTCTTATGCATATAGTCTTTTAGTATGTACATATGTGTGTAGCAGATAAATGTGAATGAGCGTGTGTGTGGGAGTGTTATGGTATGTGTACATGTATGCTTATGTGTTAGTGTGAGTGTTATGGTTTGTATACATGCCTGCATATGTGTTAGTGTGTGTGTTTGTATATGCATGTTTGCGAGTCTAGTTAGTGCAATGAGCGCGTGCATGCATAACATGTATGTGTATATACATATGTTAGTATGTATATGTGTCTAGTATGTTTTTGTATGTGTTAATGCATCCGCATGTGCTATATGTGTATGTGACGCATATGTATACTTTATGATGTATTGTGTGTGTCAATATGCTAGTTTATGTATGTGTTAGTGTGTATATGTCATGTATGAATGTGTGTGTATGTTCATGTATGAATGTGTTCGTATGCATGCGTAACATGTATTGGATTAATTTTATCGATCAAACTTAATTTTATCTGATCAAATATTTGAGTGTGTATATGTTCATAGTGTCTATATTCGTATTTCTTTACACTAATTTTTTTTGCTTTTGTGATGCTTCATTTTATTATTTTAGGACGGAATGACAACCATTGTGACTGGTTCTTGAGTCTATGTTTTTATTTTATTTTATTGGTTGGCCCTATGTTTTTGTTTTTTAATGCTAATTTTATGACTAGGCATGACTCTTTTTTTGTATGACATGTTTATAACGACTACACTTTAGGGTTTTATGTTGAAGGGACAACCGTTATGAGGAGTATATATCTACATTTTTATATACCAGAACATGTCTACGTTCTGATATTTGCAATCGTAACAATTCCCGCTGCAACGCACGGACAATCCATTAGTATATTATAAAAAGTTTAAAATATTCTTTAGGAATGTAATTAAAAATACAAGCATGAAGCTTTCAAATCAATATAATAATAGTTACTTTAAACATGGTGTTATTAATCCGTTTTCATATCTTGGACTCAAGTTCAAAAAAATTCCCAATTTTTCCCACTCACGCTTCTATTCTTGTTCAAGTGTTTCTACCCTAATTTTCCTTCTCATTTCCAGCCGTCACCACTCGCCACTTCACCTCACGTCTTCTCCGTCGCCACTTGCCACCTCACCTCACATCTCCTCCTCTCATCGGCGCTCCTCTCCTCATCGGCACTCCTCCCTGCCCCTACCTTGCTCGCCGGCTCCTCCCCGACCGTCGCTACCGAAGCCGCTCCTCTCCTAGCCACCGCTCACCGCCACAACTCACTGCCACTCGGTATGTTTTAATTTGAGGTCCATGTAGTTAATTTGAGGCATCACTAGATGAATTCCTTTGATGTAGCTGTTGATTTTCTTTCCTGTAAGAATTAGTGCAAAAGTAGACAGTTTCTGAAGTTGTATAATTGACTATATGGTGGAATTAGTTGGTTTAAAAAATTAGTGTTCAGTTCACCGTCAATGCATGAATTCGGATCAAGTGAAGGATTTCATTCCTAGAACTTGCATTGTATAAATGTTAATAATAAATATATTTATAAGGTTGAACGTGGCACATTATTGACTAATCTAGCTTTTAATCTACCCAAACATATTTTAAGCAGAAGATGAGAGTTAAAGAAAGCAAACTAAAAGCTTTTCATACACTGATCATTATTGTGTGAATTAGTTTTAAATATTCACCTGAATACTATATATAATTTTGGCCACTATGAGTTTTCTTGTAGTTATTACCCTACAATTTATGTTACTTGGATGATCAAATAATTATGCGCTGAAATTATTTTATATTTCTATCAAATTAGTTTTAAATAATGAATCCTTGTTATAGATAAGAAAAATGACATCAAATAGAGAATGGATGTATACAATGAGAACCAATAGAGATGGTTCTTTCAACCTACGATTTCAACAAGTTGTCTCTTATTTTCTGGATTTTGCATATGAAAATGCAACAAACATTGAAAATGGAAAGATAAGGTGCCCATGTAGAAAATGCAAAAATCGTTATTACAATACAAGAAATGAAGTTCAAATGCATCTAATTACCTGAGGATTTATGAAAGACTATCAGTTATGGTATGCACATGGCGAAAGGTATTCTGATGTAGCTATAAACACGGGGCAATGTTCAAATCCGGTGCCGTCTCAACATATGGGTGAAGATGCTGATGAAGATATTGGTGAATTTAATGAATATGATCAAATGGTTATGGATGGCATGCACCAGTTTCGTGATCCTTATTATCAACAACAAGCACAAGATCCTAATAAAAAAGCAGATGCATTTTATAAAATGTTCGAGCAAGCCAATGAGCCTTTATAGGATGGGGCCAAGCGTGCTAGCACACTCTCTATCACCACGAGGTTATTGAATTGGAAATCAGAATGTAATGTTTCTTACTCAACATTTGATAAACTACTTTCGATCATTAAAGAAATTCTACCAGATTGTAACAAGTTACCTAGAAACTTTTATGAGACCAAGAAGATGTTGAAGCAACTAGAGTTGCCATCACAACAAATTCATGATTGCCAGAACCATTGCATGCTATTTCATGGACAATATTCTGATTTGGATTATTGTAGAGTATGCAAAGAAGGAAGATACAAAGAAAAAGGAAAGAAGGTGCCGAAGTTTGTGATGACCTACATGCCTATTGGACCAAAGGCTTCAAAGGCTATTTTATTCAAAGAAGACGGCACAACATTTAACTTGGCATGCTAATCGTAGTCCATCAGAAAAGATGAGTCATGCTAGTGATGGTCAGGCTTGACATCATTTTAACTCGGTCTTTCCTGATTTTGCAAAAGAGACACGCAATGTTCGTCTTGGGTTATGTACAGATGGTTTTAGTCCAAATAGTACAGGCGGAAACCTGTATTCATGTTGGCCAGTGTTTATCACAGTTTACAACATACCTCCTTGGTTAGCATTAAAAGACCAATACATACAGATTCCTTTAATCATTCGCATGTAAGACATATTTTACAGCCAACCGGAGAGGAAATATGCCAGATTGTAAAACATTTGCCCGTAGTTTACAAAGGTGAACCTCATGGTAGTGAATTATATAGAAAACCACCAGGTTTTGGTATTACCCATAATTGGGTAAAGAGAAGCATCTTTTGGGAGCTTCCGTATTGGAACAAGTTGTTGATTCGTCACAACCTCGACGTGATGCATATTGAGAAAAATGTATTTGATAATCTATTTCACACAATTATGGGCACCAACAAATCCAAAGATAATTTAAAGGCGAGGCAAGACATTGAGCATATTTGTGACCGGCCCCTTTTAAACCCAATATATGATAACAATGGAAATATATTGTTTAATAGGGGAGATTACACTTTGCAAAAAAATGACCTTAAAAAAGTTTGTGCTTGGATGAAAAAACTTAGATTTCCAGACGGATATGCTTCAAACATAGGGAGTTTAGTAAAAATCAAAGACAACACTTTCCATAGTTTCAAAAGCCATGATTGTCACGTGTTTATGCAACGGTTACTTCCCCTTGCTATTAGAGGCTTTGTTTCAAAAGAGACATATGAGGTTGTAACAAAGTTGTGCATGTTCTTTCAGGTCCTATGTTCAAAAACATTGCACATATATGACCTAGTAAACATGAAACGCTCTATCATTGTGACCGTGTGCAAGTTGGAGAAAATCTTCCCTCCTGGTTTCTTTGATTCAATGGAGCACCTGGTTATACATCTAGCTGACGAAGCTCTTCTTGGTGGTCCAGTGCAATATAGATGGATGTATCAATATGAGAGGTAATTCTATTTGTAATATTACTAGTTTTTTTTTTTTTTTTCAAATGCGTTTAACAACACATACTCAATGATTTTCTGAATGTAGAAAACTTGGCTTGATTAAAAGAAGAATTAGAAATAAATCAAGAGTTGAGGGTTCAATCATGAGGGAACACTTGGTGAATGAAATTGCCACTTATTGTTCTTTATACTTTGACCCAACAATTGAGACACACCATAATCGAGAACCACGAAATTTTGCACCTCAACAACCTAGATCTTCGAGTGGAGGTTCACAACTAAGCGTGTTTGTCGTTCCGTCAAGACGATTATATCAAAAGAATGGAACACGAAGACGCATGAGTTCTGAAGAACTTAAAAAGGCACACACATATGTTCTTCTAAATTGCGAAGAAGTTTACCCTTACATTGACAAGTTTGATGAAGTGGCCCCTGAAGAGTATCCGGACGAGCCGATTCCGCTTCTCAGAGATAACCACTTTGTTGAATGGTTTGAAAACCGCGTAAGTAAATCCGATTAAATTATAATAGTTGATTCCGCTTCTCAGAGATAACCACTGTGTGTTTTTTAATATAGGTAAGGATTGGTTTAATTGATGGAAGCACTCAACATTTGAAGATTTTATCAAAAAAACCATCAATTTTTGCTCAATCTCACAATGGGTACTTTGTAAATGGTTATAAGTTCCATACACAGAAGTATGGTAAAGGACTTGTGACATCAAACTATGGTGTATGCGTGAGAGGGGAGACGTATAACACAGAAGCGTCGGACTACTACGGGTTAGTGGATGAGATACTAGAACTCCAATATGATTGCAATGAACATCACACTGTTGTACTCTTTAAATGTACATGGTTTGATAACAAACATGGTGTTGTAGTTCACAAAAACAAGCTTGTTGATGTCAAACCCAAGTCTTGGCTTTCGAGCAATGACCCATTTATCTTGGCATCACAAGCGGAACAAGTATTTTACACATCATACCCTTCCACAACAAGTGATACGAAAGATATATGGGCGGTTGTCAAGACAAAAGCACGACACATTTATGAAATCTCCACGCCTAAAACCGAAGCTGCAAACGATGGAAACATGGAAGCACATGTGTTCTTTCAGATTAATGAACGGTTTGAGACACCAACTGTGGTAACCAATAGTGAACGCTTAGTCCAGGTTACAAATATCATTACAACAGAGCAATTGACCAATAGGGAGGAAACACCTGAAGAAGATGAAGATGATGAAGAAGAAGATGAGGAGGAGGACGACGATGACAATGACGATGACGATGACCTTGACGACGACGGCGGCGGCGGCGGTGCCGATAATAATGATGATGTTTTTAAGGAACATAAATTATTTGTGGTATATAAACTTTTAAATTATTCTTACTTATATGATTTATCATACTTATATCATGTGTTTGACCATTGTTGTTCTATTAAATGCAGGGTGCATACATTATCGATGGTGGTGGTGGCAATGTCGGTACTCGTGGTGGAAAACCATGTCCAGGGAGACGTGGTAGGACTGGTACTCGAGGTGGTAGTGTACGCACTCGTGGTGGTATTGGTACTCACAGTATTCACGTTCAGGAGTCTGATTCTCGTAGTGGTGCTGATGATATTTTAAGGAGACGTGGATCCCAGGAGTCCAGTTCTAAAGTTAAAAATAAAAAAAATGTTGAAGAAAGAGAAACCGTACATACATGTGGGAGACACGTGATAGTACGTGGTGGTAAAGGGGGGGGGGAGTTGCTGGCAGTAATAGTCGTGTTGCTCGTGGTGATGAAATGGCTGATATGGCGGGGGTATTTTGTAACACCATAACGTTACAAGATAATAGCAATGATATGGATGACTACAATTATGATGAGGATGATAGGAATCTACATGACGATGTTGGCGAGAATGATGGTGATGAGAATGATACTTTTGAGAATGCTCCTTTAGAGGATGCTAGCATTGAGGATGCTGGTGGTAATTAAGGATGATAGTAGCAAGGATGATGGTGGCAAAAGGCCATGGATCAAACGTATAGGAAGAAAGTATGCTTTTAATTTTAAAATTTTAATTTATGTCATTTTTTCATGTTATAAATATACTTATTTGGTTATTTTTAATGTTGTAGGTTTGCATGTGGACGCATTCATAGGAGTGCAATCAATATACTACAACAAAATTTTGATGGAGATTGGGTCACATTTGGAAAGGTCCCACATAGTAATTTGAGGGAGATGTTTAATAGCTTTAAGGTAATATATCAAATAATTATTTGTATAGTTATAATTTTTTTTTCAATTTCTTTCTTTACTTGTTGATATAGACACAGTGGAGATGTGATTCACGAGACGACCAATACATTTTTGATGGATTTGTCAACGTGCTTAGTGATCGTTTTCCGGATATAATGAGTGAATTTAGAGAAAAATTTAGAAATAAAGCCAGAGAAGATGGACATGATATTCCATTTGGTGAAGATAAATTTGATATAACTTGTAATTATCCACCCGAATGCATTCCTCTTGAGAGATGGCAACGTTTATGTAAAGTAAGGATGTTATGGTTTTAAATATTAATTTTATTATTCCTTATACGCATATCTAGATACATACATACATATGTTTTACTATTTGCAGATTTGGAACACGGATAAATGGTTAAAGAGATCCAAAACCGAGAGGAGTAACCACAATAATGATCTATCTCGTCATACCGGAGGGTCTATGGGTTTTGATGAACATCGCATCAAGTTGGTAAGCTTATTGCGTCTATACAATTAAGTAACCATTTGCATATTTTACTATTATCAATGTTCAATGTAGGACAAACAAAATGGTACAAAGGTTGGTTATGAATTAGTCTTTATTGACACACATGCCACCAAAGAAACAAAAAAGAGATTGCGAGAAGGAGAAATCAACATTAATGACTTGGATGAGTTGGAGTTTGTCATGTCACGATCAAAAGAATCATTTGTAAGTTATCATTTATAGAACAATTTACACATTTTGTATCTGTTTTATATTAACAGTGTTGTAAAAAAAATTTAGTGCAAAAAAATAAAATAAATATGGGTTGATTAATGCTTGTGGGGGGGGGGGGGCTTTTTTGTTTGGAGTTTGGAGGGGGGGGGGGGGGGCTTTTTTGTTTTGGGTCAGCTTGGTGAGTCCCATCTGCTTCAGTTTTCAGTTTGTTTTGTTGTTGCCTGCTTTCTGCTTGTGGGTGGGGCTTGGCCTTTTTGGCTGTTTTTGAGGTTTTATAGAGGCTGGAGCTATCTCATGTGGATAGGAGATGGGGGAGCTGGGTGCTGGGTTAATAGTAGCTGGGAGATGGAGTGTTTTTGTGTGGATATGGCCAAAAGGTTTTCTTGTTGGTGCTGTTGGCAGGAAGTTATTTTGGATAGGTGTCCTAACTTGCTCGGGCTTCTACACTTGGTTGTCGGGTGGGGTTCCCTAATTTGCTGTTGGGATGGTACGCTTGTGGGTGCTGGTTTTTGGGTTTGCTAATTGTGCAGGGGTTTTGTACATTTATGTAAGGTTTTTTGTTGCTTTGTATAGAGGATGTGTGTATCTAAAATGGGCTGATTTTGGGCCCCTTCATGGGCTATGTTATGGGATTGTGTATTTTATCTAGCATGGGTTGTTTTTTGTATTTTGTTTGGGCTCTAGGTAGGGTTGCTTTTTCCCATGTTTCTATGTGGGCATGTTTTGTTACTATTATGGGTCGTTGGCCTGTTAGTTTAGTGTATGGTGTCCTAGTGTTGTTGCTTAATGCTTTGGGCCTCTTTATTAGAGGTGATATGTATTGTCCTGGGCCCAAAGTGATTTCGTTCATTGGTTATATATTTTTTCGGGCAAAAGCTCTTTATCCAAAAAAAAATTTTAGACCGGCTTTGTTTTGATGAAAATACAGGAAGTGTTCCATAAAGAGCTTGTGAAAGAGTATGGGTCAGACGATGATGAGAATCTTGATCGAGATGAATTTGCTGTGTGGGAGCGTTTGCATCCCAATGGTGGTGGCCGAATGTTCGGAGTAGGATCTTCTGATCCACGTTTTGTGGTGACTGGGTCACAATCATCATTTGACGGATCTAATTCATACGGTGATGCCCTACAATCACAAAAAGGTATAGTTGTTGTTTTTTCTTATTTAAGCATCTTTGTCTAGGTTAAAAGTTACATCATTGGTCTTGTAATACAAGGAGACATCCCATGTTTTATATGTTGCATTCTATCTTGATAAATAAGATTCATAGGATGGGGTAGATTGCTTATTAGACTCTTAGAATTTGTTTTTTGTTTTTGAGCATTTTTAGTTTGTAGATCAACAACTTATCTACTATTGTTCATGCTTATAGTAGCAAAATTTAGATTAGATTAGCAACATGTTTCCTATTACTTTTTTATGAACGATCACTTATTATTTGCAATTACTTTTTAGTCAAGTGATATTGTATATGTATTAATTACATATGTTTCAACAATTATAGGTCAAAGATGTCCAATCTCAATTGCAAAAAGAAATGGAGGCTCGCCAAATCTTGGAAAATCGATTAGAACAAATGGAACGAGTGGCTGAAAAAGAGCGAGCGGAGCGAGAGAAACTAAATAAACAAATTGAAGAAATTATGAAAAAACTCGCCGATAAATAGTTTCTAGCTTGCAATTGTTTGTTTTCTATTTTAACATATTAGAACATGTGTTATATATTTTGGTAACTAATTGTAACAACTAATATGTATGTATTTGAACAATATTTATGTAATTTTTAGGTTTTATTAGGAATTTTCAGCAGCTTTTATTTTGGAATTTTCTGCAGTTTTTAGGTGGGAATTTTCTGTGCAGTTTTTAGGGTCTAAAATCTGCATTTATACATTTTGGTCGGAATTTCCTCGGAAAAAATGGTATTAAAAAAACCGTTTCGTCGGAATTTAGTCGGAACAAAATGTAAAAAATAATACAATGTCGTCGGAATTTCCTCGGTAAAAAAACAACAAGACACAAAAAAGATTAACTTTTGTCGGAAGTTTATCGTTAAAATTTATTCAAAACAAAATAATATTGGTCGGTAATTTGTCGGAAAGTTTAATCAAAACAAAATAATATTCGTCGGTAATTTGTCGGAAAGTTTATTAAAAAACAAAATAATATTGGTCGGTAAGTTGTCGGTAAATTCTTTAAATCTTTTAATTAAAAATGCATATTTTGTCGGAAACTCGTCGGAAGATTTAATGAATTATGATTAACAAATGTCATTATTAATTCAATTATTAATTAAGTAATTAAAAAATAAAGATTAAGAACATCAGATTTCGTCACTTTTTAGTCGCTATTTAGTCGGAACAAATATTCTTTGTTAATATCGGTATTTTGTCGGAAATTTAACGACTAAAATATTTTGTCGGTAGTTTGGTCGCAATTTCGTATGAAAATGGTTTCCTACGAGGTTTTTTCCGACTAAATTTTTTCGTAGGAATTTAGTCGCTATTTCGTTTTTCCGACGAAATTTTGTAGGAAAAATTTCTGTTTTTTTGGTAGTGAAAAACATCAATTTAATTTAACTTTAGATGTGCTATAAGTAAACAAATAGTACATTTTGATAATTTTTAATTATTTTCTCATCAAATATGTTATTAATCATTATTAAATGTTTAAATCCATTGTATTTACATACTTTTTGGTTACCCGTCTTGACCCGTATTGTGTTTAAGTGCCACTCATCTCAACTCATTCAATATTATGATGTTACATATTTCAACCCATTATGCTACAATTGTTTACCAAAACCAACCCATTTCCTTTGACATAGGTAAAAATTGACACCACTAATCATATCATTTAAAAGTGAAACTCTCTTCTCTATTCTTTGAAAATGGATAAATGTAACATCTACAAGTTCTTGATATTTGAATTTTTGTAAAATCCTAAATGCATAATTATGGAATTCGTATTATTATAAATAAATATTTGTGTGTGTGTATATATATAGGGAAAAGATTAAATGAAAACCCTCCTTAATGTGAAATCCATGTAAAAATCATGTAAAAAACGTTTTTTTTTTTAATTTTGTTTACAGGTTTTTAACATTATTTGGCACATTTTTATAAAAAATAAATCAAAACCAAATAAATATTTTTAAAAAAATATATTTTATAAACTCACGTAAAACATACGTAACACGGCGCCCAGATGTTATGTATGTTTTACAAAATATTTTGTTTAAAATAACTACTCAACATTTTTTTAATTTTTTTTATAAAAATGTGCCAATAATGCAACAAACCTGTAAGAAAAAACGTTTTTTTACATTATTTTTTACATGTTTTCATAGTGTTCACACTAAGGAGTGGTTTTCAAATCATCTAAACCCTATGTATATATACCCTATATATATTTATGTATATATGTAAATATGAACAATCTAACTCAAAATTCTAAAAACTTTAAATTAAACAAAGTTAAATATACTTTGTAAAAATAAATGCTTAGAAATATAAAAATAATAACAACACATAAATAAAATACTTATAAACATTATTAATAAACAAGTTGTAGAAAATAATTATAAACTTTTATTAAAGTTTTAAAAATGAAATAATAGATTTATAAAACCCAAGAACCATTTCTGTCAAAATGACAAATTGCTTTTGTGAGTGTGTTGGAACTTTGGGCCAGAAGCAAACTAAGAGAGAATAGGGGGACCTGTTTTGCCAAAACCTCAAACTTCCAACCAGCCACCCCCATACCTCAAACTAAGGCAGAATAGGGGAACCTGTTTTGCCAAAATCATGTTTATTGCTTTATTCTTATAAATCTTAAATAAAAATACATTTTAATATAAATATAATTGCAAGTTTTACTTAAATAAACTTGGTATAACTTTATATATATATTCTACAGAGATATTTATAAAATTTATGTTATATTTTAGTTTATGTGTTTTAAATATTAATATTAATATTAAAATTTAAAACCTTAAGTTAATAAATTTAGAATATCTGTTCTAAAATTAATTATTTGAACTTGTAAATTATTTTATTTATAACATATTATTAAAGTAAGGATTTCTACTTTTAATAAGTTTAAAAATTTATACAAAATAAGCCCAATAAATCAAACACAATCCTTAGAAGTCTAATCTTATCAAATGCCTTAGTATTATAGAATGCTTAGAAACTAAGAAACTTGTAGACATTTTTATACATATTATATTCAAAAACAGGTTGACAAATGTTTACAATTGCACAACTAGCTTTAATTGTACTGTTATATTTGCTTAGCAACACAAGTGAGTCTTCATATCCACATTTACTTTTATGTTTACATCGAGGATGTCACACATGTCCTTATTCAAATGCTTGAACTTTTGTAATATTTGAAACGTAAGCAAGCTACATAACGCTTTGTAGTTGAATTGTTATTATGTGTTGATCTTGTAGTGTACACATATTTACACATGCTTTTCTCCACATATTCTCAGTACTCGGTTCCCAAGAGAGTCCCACTCTCTTCGCGTGACGTTTCCGTGTTAAAAACAACACCCCTATTCTATTAAAAATAGCGTGATAAACATTAAATAAATTGTATCAACCAACTGTACAAACTAAAAAGAAAACATCAAATCATATTAAGTGATGAACTTCTTAGTAGTTTTCGCTCTCTAAATTGACGCATTTTGTCTTATCGTGTTCTTCCAATCTTATATTACAGTCCCAACAACGCGCATTATGCCGAACTTTAGACAAGCTCCTGCCTCAACCCTTGTTGCTTGTAACATCCTGTTTTGAAAAAAAAAAATAAAAAAAATACTCTCGTTTATAATTAAAATACTATTACTCATAAAAATAATAATAGAAACGGTTGATTAAATTATAAAGTGTCGTCTAATAATTAAAATAGTTTAGTTTATAAAATATGATTATTCGAGAGTATAAAAGTAAAAATAAACGCTAAATTTTTAGCATTCTTTTAAACTAATAGGTAGGATAAAACAATTATTATAAATAATCGGTGTGTAAACAATCGTTAAATTTAGTCAAAACTCGGTTAAATAATAATAATAATATCAAAATATATTATAATTGAACATTCTCCGTTTTTAACGAAACTTATGTCGAAATGTAGAGAAAAATGAGTAGGTCCTACATATTTTATAAAACGTAATATTTTAAAAATTATAAGAGAAATACAAAATATGAGTTAAATTAATTATAATATAATAATAATATAGAAATGAGTCTGCTCATACGTGTTGCAAAAGAAAATATATATATATATATATATATATATATATATATATATATATATATATATATATATATTTATATACGTATGCATGTTGGTGTCCAAGAATTTGGAAGATTAGGATAAGTATATCCTCATGATCTGTACATCGAAAAACAAATATATATGGAGGAGACTTATGCATTAATCTTCATTGAACAAACTTTCAAAAGAGAAGGTGTCGATTGAAATTTACAGAAACACTTAGATGCAAGCTTTTCTAATTCTCAAGATTAAAAGTCGGTTTGTTTAGATATGTACTCTGATATCTTGGTTTAACTTATAAATTTAAGCTTTTGTACATTATTAACTTATACGGTTAGGGTTAAGATCCGACCCTGTATATATATACACACACACAAATAGTATGTTGATCATGATCTATTTTAGGATCAGAAAAATAAACATCAGGAATCATTCCTTTGACATAGTTATAAAGATACATTAAGAAGAAACGCTGCCCAAATTATATTAACAAGTTATAAGCTGTCACTCAGCCAATTAAAAATACAGGTGAATACGTCTAACTTGTTTTTAAATTATAAATGAATTTTTATGAGCATGTATGTTAAAAATTTTACGCATAAAGGGATACTATGAGACCAGCACTTAGGCCATTAGTATACGTATGATTTGCAAATTGTATCCGCATTGGGTAAAATTCCCATATGTGGCTGGTAGCGTGGGCTGGAATGTTATACGTAAAACGCACTCCGCAGGCAACCTAACCAGTGACGGGCTGTGGACTGGAGAGAACAACTGTAAGACGCATTCCGTTGTTGTTCCTAACCGGTGACAGCACAAGCCAGGGTATGCAGTGGTTGTATAGATCAGTGAAATAACATGCTAAATGTGTAGTATTGCCAATAATAATTATGGTTAAAGGACCGAACGTGCTATGCTTACATATCGAGTCTGTTATTTTTATTCACAAACATTATGTTGACGTTTAATTTCTAAAAACTTTTCAGGTAATAATGAATGACAAATCAGAAGCAAGATTAGAGGTTTAGTGCCTATGACGCCCTAAATAAAGATCTTGTGGCGAAACCTATGAGCGATTGGAGTTATACCTCTAAGTCCCGTGTAAACCGGGATATGTAAATATATTTGTGTATAAAAAACTCGGCTTAAAACGAAATAAAATGATGCGTTCGTATCTATGCATATGAAATTTTATAAAACCCTGAAAAGTCATTTACAAGCAATGAAAATGTGGTTTTTCATACCTATGCGTATGAATTAGTTATAAATTATGAAAAACGGTTTTTAGATCCATGCATATGATTTATTTATAAAATTATGAATTCAAAAAACAACGTTTCCGCTGAAACATATAAAAATGAATAATAAACTCTGACCAAGACTGTATTATCTATGAAACCAATTCAGGTCGCAACGCCCGGGTCGCCGAGAGCCCAGGGTGTGACACTGCTCCTACTATCTCGGCTATTATCCCATCCCATGCTAACATAAAACATCATAGAAAAAGATGAGAAGATCCTGGTTTAGCACCCCTTCGGCGAACATCTTCGCCTAGTACCAAGTCCCGAATTTTATCAAATGTCAACCCGTCAGTTCCCACAGAGTTGGTAACAATAGTCACCGTCCCGGACCAACTATAAGGAAGTGAAGATAGCAATAGTACAACCTTAGTCTCATCATCGAATTTCATTCCCATAGATGATCATTAGACATAATGGAATGCAGATTATTAATGTGCTCGGTAACTGAGCAACCTTCTCTCATCCTCATCATAAACAGCTCTCTCATCAAATTAATGGGCCCTTTTCCTAAAATACATAAAAACAACATATTCCTTTAACCAGAACTTTAGCAACAAATAAATCAAGTAATGAATAATAAAACATACAACAAAAAATTGGATGAAGAAACATGATCAGATCTTCAAAGACAGTAGATGCAAACAATGGATGAATGAACTGGACCTGATCAAGATTTCAGCAAAAGAGAGAAATTACACTTAACACAGAATCACAAGCCAATACAAAATTTAATGCACAAAAGCCCTTAAAATCTTATAAACAAGAAATTTTGATTTAGAAAATCCCAAAATAGGAATTTCCTATCAAGCAATAATCTTAAACTGGAAAAAAAATCAAACAAATGCTAATCCGTAATACGAAATCCTAAGATAGGAAGCAATCAAACAAGTATAAGAATACTTGGCCTTGCCTCTTAACTCATCAGCTCATCAGCTCCTCTCATTCTAATCTAGAATTGGTAAACAAAAATTAAAAGATTACAAGATTGGCCCGAGTATCATTAATGGTTCAGAACAGGTTGCAACAAAGAAAAACATACATAATGAACATTTTTGTATTACTCAAAAACTTTACTGCAAAACTCCACCACCTTTCATTTACTTCAAAACCCATTAAATACATCCCAATAACAAAGCAAACAACCAAGAAACAAGGAAACACTAACCCATTATTTACACCATGACTCCACTACTATGACTTAACCATAATCAAAAAACAACCCATGATCTAGACCAACTAATTAACTTAATAAACACCAAATAAACATATGACTAAATTAAAACACTACCAACCCGTAACCCGACTTTATGACCCGTCAAGATTAATCCAACATTCACCCCCTTAATCTTGACTTTAACCCATATCCTTCAAAGTAAAGTTGGCTCATCTTCATGAGCTTGAACTAAATTTGTTTCTTCCTCTTTATCATTCAAGTTGGGACATTCATACACAAAATGCCCAACCTTTCCACACTCATAACACCTTAGACTATATTTGTACCTCCCTCGACCATACCCGAGTCCACGTCCTCTTCCTCGACCATAGAATTCACAACCTGCTTCTTGACCCATTCTTCCATTTTCCTTCTTCACAACCTCATCAAAATCATTGCTATGGTTGTTAAAACCATTCAAACCTTTGCCACAACAATGTTTCTTTTCTCAGCTTCTTTCCCATAATTGTTTCTTGTATCCGAGCTAGAAAATAAGAGTTTGCCTTGGCTTTCATCTTCATCTTTGATAACAAGGGTTCAGATGGGTAATTTAAATATTTAATCGGATGTTCTTAAGTGCTTTGATATGATTATTCATTCGAATTGGAGCTACCATGTGTTCATGTGGGTTTGCAGGTTTGATGAAGCAAAATGATGATTTTAGAAGGAAATCGGACAACCGGAAGAAAGAATGAGCATTTTGGGAGGCAAGAAAATGAAGTTTTGGAAGCCCAACCCATAGCTTATGGCTTACTGGGCGTAGCTTATGGTATGTGGGAGTTACATCGTAAATGGCACCGTAAACCCGAGGCTTTTGGGCGTAAATGGAGTTTTGGAATGCCCAGGCCGTAGCTTACGCCGGCCTGGCTGTAGCTTACGGCGGGGGTCAGATCAGCATACCAAAAAGTGCGCTTTTTGGGGTATTTAAGCCCCCGGTTAACCCTAGTCGAGGGGGATCACCGGGAAACGAAAAATTGGAGTATCTAGGAGCATTTTGGAGCATTCCTAAGCCTTCAATCATCAATCCAATCCTAGGAATCAAGATTTAATCATGCAATTCATCAAGAACATTGAAGATTCAACCATTGGAATGTCCGGCTAAGCACTTCGTGATCATCTCCGGGTGGATAGTTAGGTTTGATAGCTAGTGTTTCTTTTGAATTGTTAAACATTGGTATTGGATTCGTGTTTTCATTGATTTACTTTTCTAGTATTGCTTGATTGTGAAACTATAACTGTTGTTAGTTTACTTTGCAATTTCAATCTCAAGTTTATTACTTTTTATTTATTCATTGTTTGAGTGGATTGGTAATTAATGGAATTGAGTTTTCAGAGTTCTATAAATCATTGGTTTTGTGAAATTGATAACCAAGTCAACAACTTCGGTCTAGTTACCGGTTATCAATAAGGTCATTAATTGGTTTCCAAATCATAGGTGTGGATCAATTTAAGCATAAGTCATGTATATGTGGTTTCCAATTAACAATTCAAAGTAGACCTAGTTATTTTACTAACTTGAAGTCCGGAGTGATCACCTTTTCTTTATTGTTTACAAATCTTTCAAGCAAATGTTTTAAGTTTATAAATTTGTTTTTGTTTGCAACTCAAAATCCAACATTTCAAAGTTTCATTTTTATTGTAATTAGTTAAGTAAATTGTGTTTGAAAGTAGTTTACACTTGACTTCTCGTGGATCGATATCCGACTTCCCTATCTAATTGGGTAGTAGGACTTGAGTTTAAAGCTCTTATTTTTGATTGGTACTTCGACATCGATCAATATTCTTGCCCTTTAATCCTCTCTCCATAAGCTTTTAGGAGTCCAATGGCTTCCTCAAATGGCATCATGTCAATCTTCGAATATTGCTCGATAGCCGCTACAATTTGTATAAATTTCTTTGGAACCAAGTTAAGTAATTTTCTAACTATTACTTTATCTTCAAGAGTGGAACCAAGACTTTTGAATTTAATCAAAATACCACTTAGCTTGCCCGAGAATTCATCAATGGTTTCGTTGTCTTTCATCTTCAACATCTCTAGTTCGCTCCTTAGTGTTTATAAATGGGCCTTTTGTACCCTTTCGGCTACAAGATATCTCACCCGAATCGCCTCCCATACATCTGTTGCATATTCATATTTTGCTACTTGGAGCAAAATGTCTTCGGGTATTGATTGGAAGATAATGGCTTTGGTTGTGTAATTCTTTCGTGTCACGACCGTCGCACCCGTCACCGGATCTATAGCATCCCACAAGCCTTGTGCTTTTAAAATTGTCTCCACCATAATTGCCCATGATGTGTAGTTTGTAGTTGTCAACCTAGGGCATTGCAATGAAACTTGATTTTTGTCTCTTACTAGCACCATCGTACCACTGCCACCTTGGGTTGTATTTGCCATCTTGTTTCCTGTAAAAGACAAAAAACCAAAACCAAACAATAGTTATCTGCTCTCAAATTCCCTTTTTTATTTTTTTAATCCACGTAGTGGAAGTCCACAAAATCAAACACATTTTTTTTTCGAATACTCCCTTCTCGATGGAATCACGCAGATTATTCCATATCGTAGAGACCCATCACTCTAATACGATATCCATCACTCTAATTTCTTCCTTTTAGTTGATTCACATAGAATCTATGTTCACACAGAACTTGTATGGCTCACATAGAACCCTACCACGATCACAGATAGTCTTTTTCTCTTTGGCCAGCTCACACAGAACCACCTTCGGCTCACCCTGAACCACTTTCATCGTGATCACACAGGCTGTCTCCTTTCTCGTCTCCTCCTCTGGTTCACACAGAACCTCTTTGGTTTTTGATCTTCAATCCGAGCAAGAGCATTGCCTTGCTCTGATATCAAATGATGGTTCAGAACATGTTGCAACAAAGAAAAACATACATAATGAACATTTTTGTGTTACTTGAAAACTTTACTGCAAAACTCCACCACCTTTCATTTACTTAAAAACCCATTAAATACATCCCAATAACAAAGCAAACAACCAAGAAACAAGGAAACACTAACCCATTATTTACAGAGTAAATTCCCAATTTGTCCATTTTGACCCAAAAAAGGACCAAAATGTCCAGATTGTTTCTATTGGCTTAAACCATAGGCGTCCCGCCCGTAATAATATATTTCAACATGGGCGGTTATGGGCGGGACGCCCATAGTTGGATCCGATTACTGGCGGGACGCCCATGCTTTAAGCCAATAGAAACCATTTGGACATTTTGGTCCTTTTTTGGGTCAAAATGGACAAATTGGTAATTGACTTTTATTTACACCATGACTCCACTACTATGACTTAACCATAATCAAAAAACAACCCATGATCTAGACCGACTGATTAACTTAGTAAACACCAAATAAACATGTGACTAAATTAAAACACTACCGACCCGTAACCCGACTTTATGACTCGTCAAGATTAATCCAACAGTCATCATCTTGTTTCCCTATGGTGACCAATCGTTTGGGATTTGTTGTATGCTCGTATCTCTACTCCACGGCTCCACGCGACTGATACGGTGATATGTTGCCCTATTTATTTTTCTTTTGTATGCCGAAATCTGCAAGAAACTAAGCAAGCTTGTATACTTTTTAAGCCCAACATCAAAATACATGCATAACAAGCCCAAAAAGTATAAAAATGGAGGTCCTTGTTAGTTTGGAGGTCCTAAGCCCTAGATTGGGCTGTTTGGCTCATTGGGTCGGCCCTGTCTCACTCACAGGTATGTGCTTGTTTATCTTTCGAATTGAAATCCATCTCATTCATAATTTGAAGTATCTTGTTAGGTTTTTTGTCAATCTGATTATATTTACTCTTGAAATCGTAAATTGGATACCAAAACAATTTTAGGGATTAGGGGTTGAACCGAGGTAATAATGTATGTCGGGTTCCACTTCAACTAAGCTTTTTTGAATCGATTTGCTAGACGATAACCAAAGCTATATTCTCATATCTGTAACTGCTTCTCATTCTCCTTAGGCACTGCTAATATTAACAGATTAGTGCCATTGGCTTAAAACATATTAGTTAAGGCATAATGCTTTTTAAAATTTATTTGATTTTTTATTGTTCTAAAATTGTTAGGTTGTAAAGAAAACATGCTTCCAAACACTTATCTTTCTTTGGTGCAATGCATTTTAGAAATGGATATAGAATGTAGCTTTGATTATAGTCTAGTAACTCAATTAATTTGAATGACTTGCACAATATGTGGTATGAATGATTCTATTAGAGTTATGTTTTGCCTCAAACAGGTCAAACATGTTTAGAGTTGTCCTCAAATCAACTTTCAAAACACACAGCTTTCTATATAGTGAAGTAACTGTTTTTGTTTTCTTCTCTTTTTCTTCTTTAAAGATGTCTTGTCCTAATGTTAATATAAAGTATGGGGGAAGTGATAGGAGACCCTGCTCTTTGTTTCGATCCTTGATCTCATCCGGTTTTACCGGCCTTTCACCGTCGTGCCTTTGGGCGGATGCTTAGGTCGGGTTTTCCTCGTGAATTGGTGGCTGGTGTGCTAGGGCTACGTCCGTCTGAACTATTGGCCAGCTTAGGCATCATTTAGTCATTTGGGACCATGTACGAAGTACTCGACAATTGATTAGTTCACCATTAAAAAAAAGATTGTCAAATATTTTTGCAACACGTAAACATCCGATCTAGTTTGACTGTACTAGAAACGCCCCACGCCTTTTCATGATTTAATATGTGAATTAGTTCGATAGAAATGTTTGTTGTCAATTACCAGAACTTCATGGAATAAATGAATTTAATAAATGAATTTAATAATTGTTTGTTGTGGTTTTGTGAATATTTTTTCAGTGTTATAAAACTATTATTTTTATTTTAATATTGAAAAACTGTTTCAAGTTTAAAAAATTTGTTTATTTAAATTTTAAATCATTTTAACAGGTTGCAGACGTTAAAAAACATAATATTTTTTTAACAGAATGCAGATGTGGCTCGCAGACTGCAAGTATTTAATTTACCTTTGAAAAAATAAACAGCACCTAAGAGTTGGGGGGTGAGAAATATATGATATATTATTTAAAATAAATAATTTTAAAATTTATATATATATATAACATGTGTGATACACATTGGCGGACGTACATACAATTCATGGGGGTCGGCCGACACCCATGAAAAAAAAATTATTTGTTATATATATGATTTAATCTCGACCGACCCTCATAAAATTTTGTCCCAATATTTAACTCTATTTTGACCCAAATATAGGATGATGCCTTGATCTCTCTCAATATTGTCCGGGTCTCCTGTTTCTTTGTTAAAAATTCTCTTGTTTCTTGACTTTCATAAAGATCACATTATTACTAAAATAATGCTTTGACCCATCTTTTTGAAGATTTAACTCCCTCGGGCCTTTTCCTTAAATTGCAATCTTTCTACCACTGTTGCTCCCAACTATACCCATATTCAAGGGGGTCTTAGAGCATGTGCGGGAGGTGCGACCGCACAGGGCCCAACTTTTTAGAGGGCCCTAAATTTTTTAAAAAATTGTATATATTATATATATTTTAATTTATTTTACAACAAACAAATATAACAATTCAACTTTTAATTATATATATTTAAAATATTTGAAGCAAGTCGATTGTTTTTCAAATGCATCAATTGCATATAGAATTCTATTAACTATTCCGGTAACTGTAGCATATGCAGAAAGAAAATTTTCACAATTGAAGTTGTTGAAGTCATACTTACAATCGATAATGTCTTAAGAAATAGTTAATGAATTGACAATTATACTATTGAAGATGAGATACTAGACAATGTGGATTATGGAGATTTAATCAACAAGTTTACATCAAAAAATGCTAGAATAACGTCATGTTTTATTTAGTTATTTGAAACATTGAAATGCATCATTTTGCTAAAACAATATTGTTTATATTGTTTTTACTGTTGCTTTAACTATCGTCAATTTGTGCGCGCGCATATAGGGCCCATTTTTAACATTCGCACAGGGCACCTAATTTCTCAGAGACGGCCCTGCCCATATTACACCATCCTTTGACTAGTCTCCATGTCGAAGCACCTAATGGGCAAGAGATAAGTATATGTTCGGTCGATTCTAATGCTATCCCACATACATCGCATGATAAGGATCCAACCTGCACATTTCTTTTTGCCAATTCCGTTTTTGATGGAATCTTACCCAATTCCGCTCGCCAAACAAAGAATTTGATTTCTTTCGGCAACCACTTTGACCAATCGCGAAGTGTGTTATTATGCCCCAAGATTCTGCTTTCTATTATTGATCTTAATGAACTAACCAAAAACTGCCTCATCCTTCCATAACTAATTGTCATTACCATTTTTAATGGGTTGTTGCCAAATGATGTCAAGACATGGTTTCAATTCTTGTTTTTCAATGTTGTTAAGGTTATATTTTGACCAGTTCCAACACTAATCTAACAAATTCTCCTGCATCTTTATCCAATCTTCCACAAGGCATCGTTTGTTTTTTTTTTCCAAGACAAATAGATTTGGAAAGAGGTCTTTTAGTGCTCCCTTTTTCAGCCATCTATCCAACTAAAAAAATACCCGAGTTGCCTTTGTCAATCTCACATTGTATTAAGCTCATGAGATCAATGTTCAAACTATTTCGCTCACTAAAATAATAAAATAAGAAAAATGTCATTTTAGATATATAACTAATAATCATACTGATTTACAAAAATACAAACAAAAAAGGTTGACAAGGGCTAATTTGCATACATTGGCTTTGATATTTCATAGGATTATAATTTATGCACAAATATCAAACTTACAACTAAACGGCTAAACAAAAAGAGGAAGAAACAAACGTTATTGTATTTGGTGTCTCTATTTTTTTACATTAAAAAAAATATATTACTTCTTGTCAATTAAAATGTTCTTTCTAAACTGCATGTGTATAATAAATGTTTAATTAAAAATTTATATTATGTAAAAACTAAAATAACCATTTACAATTAACAACATGTTTTAAATTATAAAATAACAGTTTAATTATGTTTATACTCTTTAAATAATATGGTTACAAATGATTCTTTCTAATTCTTAAGGACTTATTGGTTCTCGTTTGAATAGAACCATGATAAATGATTAATTGATATTTGATTTATATAAGAGCTATTTATATTCATTCGGTATGTTTTGGTGAATCACGTGTTATTTTGAGCGGTTTCCTATTTTTTTACAGGGGTTTTAATGAAAATTTTGACCATTTTAAAAGAATTTTTTGTACAAGTGACTATTAAAATTTCATATCACTAAAAAGCTTTAATGAGTCGAGCTCAAACAAGCTTGAGATCGAACCTTGAAATATAATTCGTTTAGTTATTGAGTTCGAACTTCATATGTCGAGCTCAAGCCAGCTCGTGAGTATAAATAAGTTTATTATTTATATAACTTTAATTTAATAATTATATATAAAATCATGTAATATCATGCTATATATAAAACTAATAAAATAGATAAAATAAATTAAATAATTTATAATAAACGAGAAGAGCTGAAGATAAGGCTGGAATTTTTCTTATTAGCTGAGTTGAGTTGAATTGGAACTTGAAAATTTTCTTACAAACTAAACAGAGCTTAAGCTTGAAAAATATTCTTACAAGCTAAATTGAGCAAAACTCAAATTTGAAAATTTCTTACAAGCTAAACTGAAGATCTTTTTAAGTCAAAATGATCGGAGCTTAAATTTAATCTCGATTTAACTTGTTTACACCTACTAAAACATAATAGTTGTATGTTAAAATATGTATTTAATTAAGCAAGTTAGGCCGTTAGGGATATATATCATAAACATGTTAGCTATATATGACGGTAAAAAAAAACTTAATATTTTTATTTCGTGTTGGTCTTTCTAATGTGTCAAAAGCAATGTTTTGAAAACCGGACCGGACCGGCCGGTCGGACTGGGAACCGGTGGTTGGACCGGTCCGGTTATGGGTTCTGGGCCGTTTTTGGATGAACCGGCCGGTCGAACCGGTGGTCGGACCGGTGGTTGAACCGTTTTTTTTATATTTTTTTATATTTTTTTATTTTTATATATATATATTTATAAAATGTATATAAAATCATCCGGTTCTTAAATCCGGTTCGACCGGTCCGACCTCTGACCAGTAAGGAGACTGGTTCGACGTCCGGTCCGGTTATGAAAACATTGATCAAAAGTGCCACTCCTGAACTGTTGCCATAAATAGAACAAACAATTTTCAAACACAATATTTAGTACTAAATCACAGCTTCCTTTATTCATGCTTCATATAAATAAACACCCAAATTATTACATTTGTTAAGTAACATAAAATAATTTAACCAATGATTTTTAGTTTAAAAACAATAATAAAAAAAGGAAAGAAATAAACAATATGTTTGACGAACAAATTAATTAGATGATTAACACTTTGGCATGTCTTTTGGTGGAGGCAAGATTCTTTCATGTGCACCTTTCCCGTTTTTTACAATGAATACCATCTCCATCCCCCAACTTACATGACGCTCGAAATGACAATGCATGAACCACACTCCTGCATAAACATATCATAGAATGATCATCATATCAATCAAATTAACTAGAATTATGCATGAATATATACTAAAACATACTATTGAGATTACATGTATGCATGATCAAATGAATTTTTTTTAATAACCCGAGTTTGAGCCCTCTTGCGAAAAGATTTCAACCGTCAAAATTATTTGTCACCACAAGTCAAACTCAAACTCAAGGCCACCCCAAGAGGTAATCCTAAAGAAAACCTCATGCACTTTGTTGAGAGAGGTTTTAACCTAAGACCTCTAAATGAAATGTTAAAGGGTGTCAATTGGGTGGTAAACCCATTAATGTGTGATCAAATGTACTAACCTGGGTTGTTTGCTCTGAATCTGATGGCCGTCCAACCATTTTGAGGAACTGCAATGGTCTGCTGAAGAGGGGGGTCGACAAGATTATAGTTTAAAGGATCTCGTTGTCGGTCAAAGTTTCCAAATCCAGAACCAACAACATAGAAACTGTATCCATGCAAATGCATGGGATGGTCTATCCCTGAAACCACGTTTGTTCCTTGGAAAACAAGCTCCACGGTATCATTATAATTTAGGATCTTAACCTCTGTCCCATTCATCGGTGTCTGCAACGAAGTACTCAAATTGGACGCGGTGTAGTCAAAGGAGAAAGGGGGGTTATCCGGAAACTCATCACCATAAACACCATTAATTCCACGGTAGTAAGCTCCAAGAATTGAAGTTCTTGGAGCATCAAATGTAATATTGTTTATGCTTGCAGCAAATCGGTTACCCCTTGGTCCGAAACATGTAGTGTTGCTAGCACAAGGCAGTGTGTTGATAGAGAGGGTGTATAGTAACTTCCTTGTAATCGTCATTGGCACGTCAATAGGATGATCAACGCTGGCTAGACTGCGTAAACTGCTAGTGAAGTTGGCAGACGCATTTCGGTCGTTAAAAGCAGGAAGAGGAGGTAAAGCAGGTGAAGGAGTTGATGTGGTGTATTTCCCATTGTACTGGATGATGGCTGTGGTGGTTGTGTTATCGAAGACGCTACGTGGGTTGCTGTTATAGAACTTTGCGGCCATGTAATAGTGATCGCGTGGTTGGTTTGCGACTAACAAGACGTCTATGGTTTGGCCCGGTGATATTGTAAGGTAGTTGGTTTTTAGCGGCTTTGTGTAGGCGCCATCGGTTCCTACAACGATGAGCTCATGGCTGGCAATCGCGAAGAACATGATGTTGTTCATGGCTGCGTTCACCATCCGTAGCATGTAAGTTTTTCCTTTATCCACATTGACTTTAGTTGTTTCTACAAATGACACACAAGAATTTGGTTGATTAGTATGCCAACTAACAATTGACTATTTTAGCACACATTTGATAGTCAAATAATGTATAAATATATTTTTGCATCCACCAAATTAAACCTAAAATGAAAAGATGGTGAAGAGATGAACCTGGACGAGAGCAGTTGTAGAGATCGCCTGGTTGACCATTAATTGTTAGAGCATCAGAAGGAGCTGGATCATCTCCTCTACGCATGAAGTCTTCCATGACTGTCTGTATATCATTTTTCCACCAGTCACCTGAACTTTAAATTATTAATAATCGATATAATAATATTTGTGTGTGTAAGAAATTCGATCTTTTATGATGTAGGGAAAGATTAGAGACCTAAGATGACCGGAACCTCTGCATGGGGTTTAGGAAATGGGAAAGTGGTTCCGATCTTTGGCAAGACAACTAGTAAACCATGCACTGTGGCTCGAGACCAGTCGCTATGTGCATGCCACCATAATGTGCCTTCCTCGTCAGAGAGAATGATCTTCTGGCTAAATCGAGCACCCGGTTGAATCGGACACTGAGTAATAAACTCAGGCCCGTCAGACCATGGATATCTTGGTAGTTTCACTCCATGCCTGTAATTAAATTAAACATGCACAACTTAACTTAATATAACCTATGGTTTTTGACAAATCTTAAAAATGTCACCATTTTTTATGTAAATTAATTAATTACCAATGAATTGTGATGTTTTGGGTTGCTTGGTTGATAACATCAACAATAACGGTGTCGCCTCTACGAGCAGAAATAGTTGGACCAGGATATTGCCCGTTAACTGTCAAGATGTTCTTGCTGCTGCATAGCCTTGTGTAGTTAGTTTCTTGAACCTGCAAACAAAATATGCTTCTTAATCAACCCACAAAAAATATATCACTTAAGTTATATATATAAAATGTAAATCATGCATACCACAAAGTTATATCGAACCAGAGCTGCTTGTGATCGTATCAACCCGTGAAGCACAAAAAGCCCAAAAACAAGAACATGTATTTTCATGGCTATATTCATATATATGATGAAACTTATTGATCAGATAATTAATATTGTGGTACGATGACTCAATGTTGTTAAATATGTTTGGTTTGTTTATGTATATTAAAATGTTTTTGAAAGGATGGGTTGCATGCATGTATTTATAGGAGCTTCATATGCATGCATAGTGGCTGCTGGCTGGTGGCTGGTCTTCAAAATCACCCTTGAATTTTCACTTGTTTTATTTGCTGTGTTATGCATGCCTAAATTGGAGTTGGACCCATTACCGTGTTTTAAAATTTCTCAATTTTACATTTTGACTTTTCTCATTGTTTTTGTTTGACTTCGTCTCAATTAGTTAATTTATTAAATACGTATCTAAACATTTCAAAATTCACCCACTTTCTGCTGTTACTTTGTTCTGATTGTCCTCTTCCTCTATTAACTATTCCAACAGGAAGTTTATTCGCTACAATGGTTTTTGACTAATTTTTGTTAATTATAATATATTCTTAATTTGATCAGTTGCTTGAATTAATTAACATATATACACTATAGTTAATTGGTTTTTTATTGGGAGGTATACCTTAATTGGGACCGACAGAGTAGGCTATATCTATGTCTAAACCAAAGCCTTATTTAATTAAGGTTAATTTTTTATTTTTATCATGTAAAAGGAAATATGTAGTATAACAAACACGTTATTAATTATTTATTTATATATTTAGGTTTCAGATAAATGAACAGTTTATTGCTTAGTGTAATTAAATAATATTTTAGTACATTTATATATTGTATGATAAAATTGGGGTCATGTTATTCATACCCTTACTCCACATCCTTCACACCTCTTATACGTCTCGTATAGGTAAATACATATAGTTATATACGAGATGTATCGAAGGTCAATCATTGTTTGTAAAATCTTATCAGTGTTAACGATTGCACTTCTATATGTCTCATATAGGAATACACGTCGTATAGGTCTTATACGCAACATATACATGATTAATCATTGTCAAATTATTGGGGATCTGAGGGGGTTATACGCCTCGTAGACGTATAGAGTCGGTGTGGTGTTAAAATAAAAAAATTGGGTGTATGAATTACCACTCCATAAAATTGATGTTCAAGATTTATTTAGCGCAAATTAGTTAATATATTACACAATCCACAACAAAAATTGTGAGCGTTTTGTAAAACATACGTAACACAATATAAAATTATTTCATAAAATATGGTGCTGCATTACGTATGTCTAAATGATCTTACAAAATATTTTTTTATAAAAATATCCACTTGGTGCTTTTTTAATATTTTTTATAAAAATGTGTCAAATAATGTTACAAACCTGTAAAAAAACGTTTTTATACATGATTTTTACATAGTTTTCATGGTTTTCATACTAAGAGGTGGTTTTCATTTTACTAATTCCTTGTATGTATGTATCTATGTATGTATGAAATTCATAAATTGAAACCACCTTAACTTGTAAAAACCATGAAAATCATAAAAAAAAGCATGTAATATGCAACCTTGTAGTTTATTTCTTACTGTAAATTACAATAATTTTTTTTTAATTTTTACAACTTGTAATCATATGTTTTTAAAAAGCGTATAACACATTCAGGTAAAAAAAAACATGTAATATGTTTTTAATTTTTACAACTTTTGTTAATTACACTTTCTATCCCAAATTCAACAACATAAACTAACCTAGTTATGTTAATTTTAACAGAATGAGTGATGGCTGCAATCTTTTTAAAAACACAGAGTTTCAAGCTGCAAAAATAAAAAATAAGGGTTGCAACCTTAAGTAAGAAATAAACCACAACGTTGCTAATTGCATTTAATTCAAAAGATTATATAATTAAGAACTTGGTTAAATTTGATTGCAACAAACTAAGTAAAGTCTTACATTTAGAGTTGTAGGTCATAACATTTTATCTTCATGCCCGTATTTAAAAACCAAACAACCAAGTAGGAGCATAATCAATGGATGGATAACATGAAATAACATCTAATACGAAAACAAACAACTCATAATATAAAAAAGTACGAAAATAAGATAATAGTTAACACATGGAACACAAGTACTAGAGGTGGGCAAAAAACCCAGAATCGGAACCGACAACCTAGACTGGTGGGTACGGGCGGTTCCGGATTCTCAGAGAAACTAGAACCGGTTCAACCTTTAATTACCCGGCAAAACCAGAACAAGAATTGGCCAAAAACCAGTTAGAACCGGTTAAAAACTTGGTTTGCCCACATCTGAACACAAGTGGTAGCCTGTCTACTGCAAAAAATCAAATGCCTACAACCCTTTTTTATAGGGTGGTGTTAAACTTACACCCCAAATGAATGTCTGCACACCCCTCAAACGCCCCGTAGTGGCCACTACGGGGCGTTTTGGTACGGATTGTACTTTCTTGGTCAAACGACGGAGGCTTTGATTAGACCTAAACGCCCCGTAGTGGCCACTACGGGGCGTATTGGTACGATGTTCTGAAAAAGTTCCAACAATGTCAGTTGATTAGACCCAAACGCCACGTAGTGGTCACTACGGGGCGTTTAGGGCTAACCCTAAACGCCCCGTAGTGACCACTACGAGGCGTTTAATGTTTAAAACGTGCCAATTAGTTTCTAACTTACGAATTCATCGTCCATATATACACACATATTGCGTTACAATATCAAACGTTCACTCGAATCACTTGACGTATAGTTGATCGAGTTTCTCTTGTTTCGTTTATTAAATATCTACACTCTACACCCATATTTTTGATTTGAAATATGTCTTGGTGGGATAGAGACTTTTTCTTCGGTCAATATTCCGACGTTTCGCGTGTGCCTGAAACTTATCAGGTACGAAACTGTATTTACTTGTTTTTATTGTTAATAAAATGACAAACTAATCATAATGTTTTTAAGGATGAGACTGGTGTGCAATCGTCTGAGGCCACAAATAGACCAGTATTGCCAGATCTTAACGAAGAGGTTGCGGGTCAAACTTCGTACTGGCAGTTTGATTTGAACCAGGAATGTTGCGTTGATGAAGACGTTAACAGGGAATGTTACGTTGGTGAACAATCGCACCCACCCCAAGTTGCAATTTATAGGAAGAAGCTGACATTGTATACCAAAATATGAACTGGAATACCAATGAGGTAATATATTTTCACTTGTTTTTAGTTAGATGGACATTAGTTTAATGACAACATTGTTTGCAGATATTCATTTCTGTGGAGGAGCTAATGGCATGGGTGAAAAGTAGAGCCCTTGATAATGGATACGTTGTAGTTACCGGACGATCTAAGAAAAAGAAGGGGACCGATGAGGTCAACAAAATCTGGCTTGTGTGTGATCGTGGTGGTGAACACAACAGTATAGCCATCTTAAGGCGTGCCGGTAGCAAAAAAATCGGCTGTCCTTTTAAAATAATAGGGATATTGTAACAACCGGTTTTAATAATGAAATGTATTTGAAATAATCGTTAATTGAACGATTGTGATTGTTGTAATTTGAAAATATGTGAGAATTACGTTATCAATGGCAAGAGCACATGTGATCGTTCTAGAAATCCACGTTGATTTGATGATTGTAATTATTACAAGTTGATAGTATGTGAAAAATGGTGAACGTGGGCGAAAACCGTGCGCGAAACGGAGTTACGGATTGTCTGGAATCGCGAAACGAAGTTAAAAATCAAAAAAATTCGGAAAAATACTTTGGGGCGGTACGCCCCACGCCAAGCATTGGGTTGGGGCGGTACGCCCGACGCGCTGTGAGTCGACGGACTTGTTAAAAGATCAGAATTCAATTTCAGAAAGGTTTTAAAACCTTTCTCTCGAAGCTTCAACAACCATAAACGTATTTTTGAGTTATAAATCTCAAAATTGAAGCCGTTTAAACCTACGGATCGTACCAGAGAATGTATCTGCAACATCTGATCGTTGTTTTGCAACTGAATATCTGTTCAATTGGGTAACGATTCGTTTTATCCTACTAGTTTAATATTTTGTGAATTAAATCTAGTTTTGATTGTAATACTATGATTATGGGTATTGATTATTGCCTAGTTGATAACTAGGGGTTATTAGAAACGAAGAATTTGATATTCTGACGGTGAAATCTTCGTTTTGAAGCTGGGATAATGTCCGGTTGTTATGAAACCCATATCATGGTGTGATAACTAGTAGGATGGGTAAATTGTGGTTTTGAAATATATATGGATTATGATCCATGGGTTAAATGATGATTGTGATGAATTGATGTTAACATTATTAACATTTATGATCATAAATGAATTTTTGAATAATAGAAATAACTAAAGATCGTAACTAATATAATGAACATCAATTAATTGATTAAATGCCTAAGAGAGGCATGAAATGTGATTAATTGTGATAATTGACTTTGAGGAAGTCAAATCAATCAAGTGTGTTGAACTTGATTGTATGTGCTATACGTGTTGAAACTAGTTGTATATGTATTTTGCAACTAGGTGGTGGTAGTGGAAGTCAAACAACTAGTCATAGAGCGGGAAAGGAGCCTGCAATTGCTAATCCCTTATCTGATTAAGGTAAGTAATCCCACAACTATGACATCACATAATAAACATTGAATTTTGTTGTTGAATAAATTGTATGATAAATATGGTATTGGTGATAGGGGAACGTTGAATAATAAAAGTTCAACAACCTATGATAAATCCAATACCTTGGTGAATGAAAGTGTGAGAACTCTATGATGGAAGTACCGGTGGGTGAACATCATAGTAATTTGATTGATATAATTGTGATTCCACAAATGTGTGGATAGCTAGAGGTGCTAGCAATTGTCTTAGATGGAAGTACCGGTGGGTGAACATCTTAAGACTTGAATTAATTATGACTCCACAATGGTGGATAGCTAGAGGTGCTAGCAATTGTCTTGGATGGAAGTACCGGTGGGTGAACATCTTAAGACTTGAATCAATTATGACTCCACAATGGTGGATAGCTAGAGGTGCTAGCAATTGTCTTAGATGGAAGTACCGGTGGGTGAAATGTGTGACACGTTTACGTTTACGTTAAACTTTGTTTAATATTATTAAATAAAGAGGGTCAAACAAGGTTTTAAAAATGAAAAATTTGCTGGGACCAACTCTAATATTTTGGGAAAATGTTGAATAGTAACCGGGGGTTACAGATATACGAAACTTATTCTTATGGTTGGAAGCTTCAGGTCAGAAGCGACAATCACAACCATGAACCAGCTCAAAATCTTGAGGGGCACCCGTTTGTTAGAAGAATGTCCGAGCAGGAACAAAACATAGTACATCATCTGACTAAGCAACACATGGAGCCACGCAACATACTTTCCTGCCTAAAGAAGCAGAATCCCGACAACGTCTCCATCCGTAGAGACTTATACAATGTGCAAGGCGAGTTTTTCAGACGATGAGTGGAAAAAGTTTAAGGGTCGTTGGGGGAATTTGTGTGATTCTTCGTCGCTAGAAATTTACGACTACAACTATAACCGCCTGTACCAACAACTAGTCGCAGATAACCGTCAAAGTAAGCGTCATTAAATATCATTATCATTATTTTTGGTAAAATTACGTTTTCGTATGTCATAGTTGTTTTTTTATTTCAGGGGTTTTGAATTATGTGACTCAGACTTGGTTAAACCCCTACAAAGACATGTTTGTCACAGCCTGGACTAACAGAACGCCTAACTCTGGTCAACGTACAACTAACAGAGTCGGGAGTCAACATTCAAACTTAAAAAGATATCTTAGAACCACTAATAACTCGCTCTCGACATTGGTAGGTTTTGTTGATCAAATGGTATAATCGCAGGAGGTAAACATGAAACATGGGTTTGAAACAAGTTTAATAAATACAATGGGTCATCATGAAATACCCATGTTTAATAACATACGTGGCAAGGTTTCACATAAAACTCTTGATTTACTACTTGATGAAATAAATAAGATCAAGGTTATGCGTCAAGGTAGTATGTCACACGGCCACCAGTTGTGGACAAGTTGTGGCTTGCCATGTGCCTGTCAGATCTCAACATACGAAAATACAGGTATCAAAATACTATAACCAATTCCTCTTTGTTTGTTTTTTACATTTTTTTGTTGTAAACTGATTATTTTCCTTTCATTTGTATACATACATGATTATCTCGCTTTCTGATATAGACATTTTCTGGACAAAACTTGATACTCGATACCCGACACTTCTAGAAGACGAAGAAATCGACGCAGGACAAATGGGTCTGGTGACGCAGGAAATAAATTGAAAACCTGAGTCAGTGAAAAAGAGTCTGGTTAAAAAAATACTTTCGCAAGTGTTTCCGTTTAAAAGTGAAAAGAAAACGCCATTGGTTCAGAAGGATACACGCGGGCGTCCGACATTGAAGACTCAACAACAAAGGGGGAATGAATCTAGACAAAGCATAGTTGTCGACTCACAAGAGAGTAGTTTTCAACTTCCAAGGCATAGTTCATTCACTCCAGCAATGTCAAACCAGCAAAGACACGCCCTTCAACGTAGTCGTTCAACGTCTTCTAGAGGGAAAAAAGGACTCGAGACAAGTCAAGTTGACTCGGTAGTTGCCTCGCCAGTGAAACCAGAAGGAATGAACAATCTTAGACGATTTGGTGGTTACATTCCTTCAATGCTTCATTATTTTCCTTTCATTTGTATGCCAGACGCGTATTCGTGACCCGCTCATTAGGTATTTGCACCGGTGCATTGCCTCGTTTGTTACAGGACATGGCATGAGCTAGGAGTGGTGCACTTCACAGGATTTATTTTATTTGTATTGTATATTGAGTGGGAGACCGTGCAACCTTGCACATTGTCTGGCGGAGTATTTTAGCACATATTACCACCGGCAGGAGAGGGGGCTGATCTACCGGGGGGTGTATGTGACCCGTATTGCTCGTTTTAACGGGCTTATCGATTTGGAGCCTGCCGGTATGGAGGCCTTTCATCCTGTTTGTTTAGATCGACGGACTGTGCAGGCATGCGTATCGCGCAGAACTTCCCACGGCTCGGGCTTCGATTTTCGCTCGAGAAGGGGGTCATTTGGCAGCCGGGGCCAAATGATCTCCATTACAGAGACGAGGACCCTATGCCCTAGAAGCAGCCCCAGCAGCATCCGCCACCACATGGCAAGGGGGAGCAGCATCAGGATGTGCCACATCAGCATCCTGAGTGCGTATACAGATGTCACACCCCGAGCTGGCGGGATAGGATATTTGTCCCGTCGGGCGGAAGGTTCCCGGAGCGCGATATCGTGAATGATAATCAGATTGATCAGATTGTTATATGGCACATGATACATACATGAGAAATGCTAAATATGATAGAATTACAAAGTTAAATTACATCAGTATTGTTTATAATTTAACAATGTAACTCTACTGTTAACACCATGAGTTTTTATCTTGTATTTACACAAGATATACAAAATGGTATGTGTAATGATGTCTTCAAAATATGCAGGTCCAAAACACTAAGTCTTCTATTTGAAGTCCTAGTCCAGAAGTAATGACTTCCTAATTAACATGTTCGTCACCTGAGAAGTCATGCAAAAAGATCAAGTCAACACATGGTTGGTGAGTTCATATAGTTTTGTAAATTTGAAAATGTTTTGAACCCTTCTTTCGGTAAAGACCCTAACCTCATTAACACCACATGTATCATCCAGATCGGTATGCTTATATATAGGGCATACCCCTGGGTCAAGGCTACAACCCCGCCCAGACGACGTCCCACCACATACTAATCCGCATAGGACATTGTTGTTAATGATAATTAAGCGTTTTTACCTACCATACACCTTTAAACACCCATGATCCCTCTGTTCTCTGTTCCTGTAATTGCAATCATTTGAAATCTCTCTTGATTTCATATGTTCATCATACAAATATGATTAAAACAGCAATTGTAGAATTTATTATAATTGCTTAATTTAAATAAATAAATAAACATTCAATAAAAATCTAAGTCCTAACGATTGGGGCCTTTGGTCAACTCGAGTAGACTAGTCTGTCAATCAAGGTACTTAGTAGTAAAGGAGATCTGTAAACCTCATCAAACATGTGACCTATAATCAATCAGTCTAGCTAGGACATCTTTTGATATATAGGCTTTCATAGTTCTTTAGACCATCCATAGTTCTTTAGTTCTTTAGTTCTTTGGCACATGTTATCTTTGAGCATTTCCCAGATGTTCCTCAAAATAGTTCTTTGTACTTAGTTCTTTGAAATAGATCGTTAGTTCTTTGACAACACCTTCTTGAAATAGTTCTTTGAAAATAGATCGTTAGTTCTTTGACAACACCTTCTTGAAATAGTTCTTTGAAAATAGATCGTTAGTTCTTTGACAACACCTTCTTGAAATAGTTCTTTGAACATAGTTCTTTGTTTGAGGTCTTTAGTTCTTTGAAATCAGTTATTTGAAATAGTTCTTTAGTACGTAGCAGTTACCTAAACATAAGCCTAGGATAACATTTATACATGTAAAACATATAAAAGCATTCAAGTAAATAATTTACATAAAACAGTTTACGCATGCTTCTCAGCCCCGCGATTTAAAACAAAAATGTTAGAAAAAGGGGCAATGAACTCACCTTGTAGCTGTTGAGTTGACTTAGCTTAAACGAAAGACTGCACGCGCTCTGTATTGTAATTTAGTTTGTTTTCAAGTTCCTGTATTGATTTCACGTTGTTAAGACTTGTAAGTATAAGTTTGTAGGGTTTTGTGTGTGTAGATGTAGGTGTTAGCCCTAAAGTTGGCTAATACGCGTAAGACTTGGTCATGATCCCTGTTCGGTCCCATATGTTTGATTCAAGCTAATGACCTTATAAGTTATCATCTTGTCATTAGTTATAAGCCATTTGCTTTGATAAGAGACTTAGTGCTTATTTTCCAACTCGTCTTTGTTGATCTTGTACGTTTTGAACATTTATTGCATAATTATGAATTAATTAAGCAAACATTCTTTTGACATATCTTATTTTGATCTTATGAAATGTAGTGAACCCATGTGGGCCTAATCATGGCATATGGACCGAACAATGTGACCAAGTTACTTGTTGGGCCTTGGTGTAACAAGTTGGGCCTTGGGCCCAAATCTATGGGCCTTGGAATAGTTCTTGAACAATGGAGGGTTGGGAGGCTTATTGGAATGTGTGGACCAATGATATGGGCTGTTGGAATACAAAGGCCCGACCAAATGTTACGAGACCTAAAATTCAAGTGTTCTTATGGGCCTTCATTGGGCCACAAGGGAAATTGTTGGGCCAAAGGTGGGCCCAGGCAAGATTTGTTGGGCCTATAGTTAGAATGGGCTGTAGGATTCAAAAGTGGGCCAGAAGTAGGCTGTTGGCCTAGTCAATAGCAAAGTGGCTCCCAAATGAGGACAAGGGCCTCAACAATAAGCCTTGGATCAGTTTCTGTGGGCCTCGGGCTGATTTTGCTGGGCCCAATGAGTTTTGTCTCGGGCCTTCACCAAAATAGTCCATAGGCCAAGCTGGGCCTTGCTTACATGGGCTGAAAAACTGTGGGCCTAAAACTTTGGGCTGTTGGCTAGACTCATGGCCTTGGGCCAAAAGCAGTGGGCCTTGAGCTGATTTGGCTGGGCCCCTTGGGTTCCATCAAGGCCTGAAGTAAAATAGGTCTTGGGCCAACCTGGGCCTGGTTCCTTTGGGCTAAATTCGATCGTGGGCCAATTTGTCCTTGGGTTACCTAATGGATATGGGCCAAAACAAGGTTTTTGGTTAAATACTTGGGGCCTACTAGGGCTACTAGGCTGGAACAGATTATTTGGGCCAAAATATCCTTGGGCCTGGACAGTATGATGTTGGGCCCATCCTGGGCCAACCAGAATGCGCTTGGGCCTACTGTTGGGCCTGTTGGGAATGACTTGGGCCAATTAGGGTTTTGTGAATAAGTCTTTTGAGCCACCAAAACATATGAGTCTGTTCAAGGTTATCAAAATGATTACAAGCAGCCTACACCTAAGAATTGTTGGTCATGGATGGCAATGGAAGAGGTGGCCGAATAACAATGTTGTCGAATGAGTAGGGTTGTTGACTTGTAATGGCCGAATGAGGCTCATTCGGAGGTGGTGGCTGGCAGCTAAGTGGCGAATGGTGGTTTTGACCAGCGAATGAAGAAGGCTCGAATAGGTAGTGACGAATGGGACTCAATCGGTGGCCAAAGGCCATTCGGCCTATGCTTCGGCCGTAGCTAGGCCCCTTTCGAACCTGGTCTTGACTTGTGATTTCGAAGGTGTAGATAGGTCAGAGATGGTGTTGAAGGGTGTAGGGTTCGAAGGGTAAGGGGCTGGACCGGTTAGAAGAAGGCTAGAACAAAAAAGGTGAGAAAACCCTATTTTTCGCTACTTTCACAGCCTCTTACCTCGCGATTCAGTAAAGCTTGGCTAAGATCTGTTGTACTTTTGGGTAGAGGGCATCAAGAGCTTCGTTTAGGCGAAAGAATCACTCAATTTCGTTGAGAAATGAGAAAGTTATGGTGGTTTGAAGTTTGAAAATGGAGAGGGTTTTCAAAACCGGGAATGGAGGTTTTGGTGAGGAAGATGAAGTGGAGAATGAGAAATTTTTACTCATTTAAGTGTTTTTATACCCCGAAGGTGTTCGGGTTTGTTTTCGTTGCTCGGTTCGCGTTTTCGTTACGTTTCCGGAAAATTACGCGTAATTTAAATGGAATTAATTAAAAGAGTTTAATTTAATGATTTTGATGAGTTTCAAAATTGTAAAATGTTATTTATTTTATTTTATTAAATTATTTTCGTTCGTGTCGTGTTTTCGTTTTGTCAGATCGCGTCACCTTCGCGCGTAATTCGTTCGAATCGTCACCCGAACGAATACGACGATGGTTTTGCTTTCTGACTTTTGTTTTCTACTTTTTAGTCATTATTTCAGAATTCTAAACTCACAGATATGTTTGTGTGAATCGTCACCCACGCAAACACACTGTCAGTTCGTTATTCTGAAATAACACTGTAATTGTGTTTGGATTGTGTTTCCTCACTATCGGACTCAACTAAACTTCCTGTTTTCACATTGTTCTTGTACTGACTTGTCGGTCATCTGATTCCTGTCATTTGTGGACATCAGATCGCAACCGATATGTTTTCTGAATATTGTTTGAGTACCGTTGTTTCTCGTGATTTGTTGTGTTAACTGTAATTAAGTTTTCACTTAATAAACGTAACTAATGTTCCAAATGTACGTTGTACTTAATGTATTTAAGTTTATACGAAAATACGTACAACGATTTCTTGCATTTAGGATCCTGTTAATACAAGTACTGTTCACAATCGTATAAGTACACATAGTTACTGTAGGAAGTACACGTATCGTACGGACTTGCCGGACGTTTTGGTACTTGATGTTACAACAGAGCCGTGCGGCTACCTGCTCGTGTCGAGGCTATGCTGCAGACTATTGCTGATGCGAAACAGCAGCTCGTTCAGCAGCAGGCACAGATACAACAGCAGCAGCTCGAGCTTAGACAGAGCGAGCAGCTGACGCGACGAGTGGATCGGTTGGAGGATCTGATCTCGTGGCAGGTGCATGTCGAGCTTAGGCATGCTTATGGTGAGGGTATCCAGCTTCCTGCGGTTCCTCAGCCACAAGATTATCCTCCTCCCCCTCCACCTTAGTATTTTCAGTTATATTTGTATTTGTTAAACAGACACTTGTATTCATGTTTATGGTTTGTATATATTTGGTTGTTTTGGTTGATGATACGTGTATATATTTGGTTGTTTTAGTTGGTGATGCGTGTTTATTATTTAAATATGTTTTGTTGGTGATGCGTGTTTATTATATGTTTTGTTGGTGATGCGTGTTTATTATTTAAATATGTTTTGGTTGGTGATGCATTATTTTTCGTAATATTTTGTAACATCAATATCCTTAAACAAATAACGTCATTTATATATCAATTAATTAATATATTTAAATTATTATTAAATCTAATAATTAAAAACATTTTTAGCTTTCAAAACTAAAAGTTTTAAAAAACAATTTAAAATAAACGAACCGAGAGACCGTAAAAAATAAAAAACAAGTTTTAAACAAAATAATATTAGATTTTTACAAACAAAAAACATGCGTTTAAAAAAATAACTAAACTTTTTACTGTACGAGAGATGTCGTCGTAAAATATAAACGTAACGAGAGATACGTCGCAAAATATGAAAATAATTTTTAAACAAATTATTATATTTTTAATTTTTTTAACAAAACAACTTTATTTTTACACCCCAAAAACATACCCAAAACCCCCCAAAACATACTCAAACGCCACAAGGCTGCTGAGTTTAATTTTTTTAACCCTATACGCCCCGTAGTGGTCATTACGTGCCGTATAGGTCTGCAAAAGCTGACACAGAATGTCTGATCGTTTAAGGTTGTCAGTCTGTGGTCAAAACGCCACGTAGTGGCCACTACGGGGCGTATGGGTGGCGGCCGGGGTGTTGAATTAAAATTTTGGGGTGTGTAGATAACCCCTCCCTTTTTATATGTCATATAACATGAGTAGTGTATGTACTGCACAATGCATAGGTGACACAAGTGCACAACTATGAACAAGCATATATATATATATATATATATATAGGTGAAACCTAATACACTTGCTGTTTCACTCATGATATTGTATGAAAAACGGTCACAACTATATATTCGGAATTTCATAAACATTATATATTAGAATTTATCAAAAGAAAAGGTGACGCAATTTTGAACATTATATCATCTATACTACTATATAATAGATATAGGAAGGGTAGGATGATCTTTTGCCCGAAACTCTTAAAATTAAGAGTTGTACAATGAATAAAGCCTAATGTACAAGTCTTTATGCATAAAATCTTAAAATCCCTCAAACTTCACTCGCATGTTCCCTCTTCCCATTTAGAAGAATACATATCTATGATTAGATCTCAAAATTCAAAAACCTAGACTCTTCCATCTTTTCATTTTGCACATTCAAAACAAACACACACACTCAAAATTCAGCAGACGATAGCCACAACCTTAGCGACAAAACCAGGCAAGACCAGCGGCAGCGAGGGCGATCTCAAGCAGAATGACGATGGCTTTTGACGATGGTGCCCCCACTGTAAAGGGAAGACGACAGTGACGCTCTAAGGCAGGCTTACGGCGATCGGTTTTTTCGGTGACGGCTAGGGTTTTGCCATGGATAGCAGTGGTGGCAGGTTTTGGTGGTCGAGACTAAAGGCAGCGGACCTGGGTAAAAGAAAAGGTTAGCCCAAACCCTTCGCACACATGATCTAGCTCTCTCTCATTCTCTCTGGCATCATTCAAATTTTCAATGTCTATCTGCATTAATCTCATGTAGAGGTATCGAATCCTTTACAGTAGTTGTATTTGATGAAAATTTTGATTTTGATTCTGGATTTGTTGATTTTGTGGTTTTGAAATCTAGGGTTTTGGGTTTCCGATGGCATCCCCTTCCATTTCAAATTTCGAATTTCAAATACGCAGTCAGGGTATGGTCGCTCTCTCTCGATTGTACTGTCTCCGACCACATAGACACACTGCTCGCGATGCAACAAGAACAATAGCCGACGGAGACACATAAATACAGTTTGTAGCAGGTTCATTTTTAATGAGAGTTAACCAAAAAGCCAAAGTGGAAAAATACAGTTTATCAAAAAAGATTGAGGTGCAAATGCGATTGGAGACACAGAAAACACTAGAAGAAGTTCATTGAGAAAGGCCTATCATAACAGGTTCATGTTGAAAGAGTCAATTTGGTTAATGTATCCGGACCATATAAACGACTTGGGGCTCATTGAGGTGGGTTGTTTCCTGTTGGTGAGTTTAAATTGCTAATATTTTTTAAATTAATATATTATTTATTGTTACCAACACAGTTGCTATCAACACAAAGTTGCTACAGAAAAGGATTCAAGATTACGTAACTAATCTTCGGTTTTGTATATCTCCAACATCCTTTTTCCAAGTATTGGCATTTTCACTTTACACGTGTAAATTTATGAAGTATGAATTTATGAATTTTAGTTTTCAACTTTGAAATCTTGCAGGTGAATTCCCTTGCAGCAGAAAAGTTGTATGCACCTGCTCGAGATTCGGCTTGTTTGGGACCTAATACCTTGCTTTTTGGTATATATTGTGGAATTTTTTTTAAAAGTAGTGTCCTTTACGTGGGGGTCATCACAAATGGGGTGGTTAATTTTTTTTACACAAATGGGTCCCTTGCCAATGCCAAGGGCGAGTTCTGACACACCCGTCAGATTAATTTTCTTAATCACCCTAGAAGTCGCCACTAGCAGGGGCGAGATCTACGTGGCTTTCCACCTCATCCACCATTTTCCACCTGTTATCTTCTGTAACATTAGTGCCGGAACAGTGATCGCAACAGTAACACGTACAGTAACTCAGGTACACATTACGTAAAACTATGTTTATGTTATTGATACATTATACTTGATACGAAACTATTATGCGATTGTCTGAATCTGATTAAAACCTTAGGGTTTAACAGTCAGAAACATATCAGACAACACAGTGTTGAAAAACAAATACTTGATTTGATACTATTGTGTAACGACCCATTTTGGGGAAATATTAAAATATAATATAATTGGCGGAAAAAAAATAATTTATATTTTAATTCGGTGGGTGTTTTAATAACAATTGGGTTGTTACAGTTAACTAGTAACTAGCTTGACTTGGTTAGTTAAACTAGTTAAGGGTTTAAAATTTTGAGGGATCAAATGTGACAATTGGAAAAAGATGGAATTAGATGGGATAAGACTTTGACTATGGTCAAAGTTCATATTCCCATTTTATTATGTATGTGTCGTTCAAGAGAAGAGGAAGAAAGCAGAAAAACCCTAAACCACAAGATTGATCAAATTGGTGCTCGATTTACGGTTTGATCTTGAATACAAGCATATAGTTGAGTTCTACTAGCATCAAACTACATCTAGGTATGTAATTTTTGGAGTTTTGTTGAGATTTACGTGGGTCTTCCATGGGGTGTGGGTTTGATGGATCAAATCCGAAATTGGAGGTTTAGATGGGGTTATACGTTGTAAATCATCATGTAGATCATCTAAGAACAACCTTTTGGTCATTCTATGGAGTTTGACAAAGTTAGATGAAAATGGTGTTCTTATGGTTCATGAAGAAGATGAACTAGGGGGTTTAAAATGAGTGTTGGATAATGGCTTAGATGATAACATGATGATTTCTAACATTTAAAGTCGAATAACAATGGTGAATTGTGGTGATATTTGGAGTTGGATGATTAGAAACCTAAATGGGGGATCAATGGGGTTTGGATGTAGTTGACTTGTGTAGGTGAAATTCCTGCACACGAGTTGTTTGATGAAATGTCAACAACTTGATTTTTACCTAATAATGTGTTCAAAGGGATGGGTGAGGTTAATTGATTGATATGATCACAAAAGGTGAAAATTTTGTGATTAGGGGGTAATTTGACTATAACCTAGGTGTAATTGGTGATGATAGTCAATTTGATGAAATTTGACTAGTTATAGTCAAATCTTGTATTGAACCTATTAGTTGTGATAATAGGAAACGATAGTGGGAGGAGATTTTGGTGGTGGATCACTTGTCGGGACAAGGTGATGGTGGTGAAAGCCAAGGATTAAGTCAAAGACCGGAAAAGGCCAAGTTGACTTTGGTGAAGATCCTACGGGCTAAGGTGAGTAACCTACTCACTAATTATGCAACCATAAGTCATATTAGTGTTGTTATGGGGGTGTTTAAAGTTGATTAATTGGTGAATACTAGGTGTGTGTAGCATAAAAGCAATGTATGTAGAAAATGCATTGCTATGCTAGAATTTGATGAATTGGTTTTGATTTGGTGTTTGGAGATTTAATTGGTGCATATTGTGTATATGGGTGTATATATAATTGAATTGGTGTTCAACTTGACAATGTATGAGGAATATGTGTTGTTAAGTTAGTACATGTATATAATACCACATATAGTGGCAATTGGAGTGTTTGACTTAGTTGTTGGTCAAATGGTGATTAAATTGGAGTATATTAGTGTGTAGATATATGAATTTGGGGTTTGGTGTATAGTTGATTATATGTGTTGAAATGTATATTGACTTGGTGTTGGTCAACAACATGCAATTATGTGGGATATGCATGTTGGGTGTTAGGCGTTTGTTTTAGTGCATGACTTATTGGTGTTTGGTGACCAATTGGTGCATAATTGGTGTGTGTGTGTATTTAGGGGTTATGGTGATCAATTGGTGTATAATTGATGTATGTATGAATTTGGGTGTTTGGTGATTAAATTGGTGATTTGGTGTTTGTATATTGGGGATGTGATAATAACATGCAATAGGTGTTATATTTGCTTAGTTATTGTAATGGAGTTAGTATAAAAAGTGGTGTGGTGAAATAACAATGATTCACAAGGGGTGTGAACTTCTTATTAGAAGTTTGACTGAAAATAGTCAAACAATTCGAATTTGTGTTTGTGTGTTGTTGTTTGTCAATAACGTGCAATAGGTGTTATATTTGTTTAGTTATTGTAAATTTGTATGTTTACCATTGGTGAGGAGAAATGAGAATGATTTACAAGTGATGTAAACTTCTTATTTGAAGTTTGACTAAGATGGGTCAAACAATGCACAAGTGGTGGGAATTTGGAGATGGGTTGATTCACAAGTGGTGTGAACGTCCCATTGTGAATTTTATGGTGTTTAGGTAAATCACAAGTGGTGTGATTAATTACCTACCTTGAAAATCCTTGGTGAAAAAGAATGAGGGGAGAGAACGAAGAAAATATGTATGTATGGAAGGAGTTTCAACATGGTCATGTTCCTTAGAACACGCCCATGTTCATCTGCAGGTCTGATGTTGAAAAACCTTCTGATATGACCGTGTTCCCTCGTAACATGGCCGTGTTGCATCTGTATCTCTAAAAATGTCATAAATTGACATATTTCAGCTTTGACTCGCATTTCCATTGGTAAATCCAATTGGTTTGGGCATGGAAGGGAGATTTAAGGTGTTTGGGTGAAAACGACCCGTTAGTAAATCGTTTTGAAGTCGGGTCGAATAATATTACCAAATTATATTTGGGAGATTTTTGTATTGTATCCATATGGTGTTACGGAATACAATTGGGGAAATTGCGGGGTGATCTCACTTAGTTCTCATGAACTAACACTTGATTGTTTGGTGTGTCTTCAGGTTTTAAACAGATACGAATTGGAGACACGAGCTTGAGATTGGAAGAAATAGATCGAACTATCGTTTGTAAACATGTGGTTTGGTGTAAATTACATATGGGGTTTGTATATAATGTTTTTATATGTGGTGAAAATATTAAATCATATGTTTTTGAAATTTGTAAGTGGTTAATATGTTTTGTAAACCAAACATAAATGAGGATTTTTCTGGGACCTAACTTGGAGGGTGATTTTAAACACGTGTCACACGTGGCACGTGTGGTTGAACTTTGGGGGTTACATATTGTGTGTAAACGTAGGTGAGGTTAAACAGAACGAAACCATAACGGTTGTTGTTACAGAATGCTAAACAGACGAATTATTCATATAAGTGACGATCTGTACGAATGATTCTGAGAGTTTAACGTTCTGAAATAATGACTGAACAGTAGAGAACAAGAATCAGAAAGCCAAACCATCGTCGTGTTCGTTCGAATGATGATTCGAACGAATACGCGCGATGGCGATGCGTTCTGACAAAACGAAACGAAAACAAAAACGAAGAACGATACGAACGATAATAATTTTAGGGAAATATAATATTTCCTATTTTACAATTTTGAAACTCATCATAAATAAAATTAAACAAAACTATTTTATTATTGCGCGAACAAATTTACTAAACGCGTAAAAATGATATAATTCGATTAATAATTTAAAACAAACGATATTTAAAATAATTTCTAATGATAATCATATTTTAAACATCCTAAAATAATCCTTTTTATTTAAATTACGAAGAACGCGCGTAACGATCCGGAAACGCGACGAAGACGCGAAACGAGCAACCGAAACGAACCCGAACACCTCCGTGGTATATAAGCCTTGAATGAGGCTATTTTTCTCATTTTCAACAAACCTTCTCTCTCTCTAACCCACCACCGCCGTCACTTCTTTCTCTCTCTAAAAATCTCATCTTCAAGCTATAAGAACTTGATCAAATCTCCACGAAATTTGGTGTTCTTGGTGTCCATTCTAAGCTCTTGGTCTCCTCTACACAGAAGTACAACGGATCTGGAAGATTACCCAACCATTTTCGAGGTAATGAGCTTGGAAAATTCGAAATAATAGGGTTTCTTGTTACCTTAGTCGACCAACATCATTCGAAATAATTGGAAGGTAAAATGCTTAATTATTGTGACATCCGTCAGATTATTGAATAATAACCGGTATGGTTAGTACACTAAACTCTTTTAATTAATGCGTTAATAACTTTATTATTTATTATTAAATTGAAGTTATTAGAAAAGTCTAGCAAAGAGTGTTTGTTTAAATGCACGGGTTTGCATTTGATGATTTTTGAGATTTTGGTACCACTCGGTGGGGTTTAAACGAACGTTGGTGACAAAACGGTTAACGAAATTCGATGATATGCTTGGATTAGCATAAAATAATAAATCATAAATCAATATTTGAGTTAACAATGAAAAACCGAAATTTTTAAAGTTAACCGTTAAATTTTCAGACAAACGACCTTATCCGTGTTTTATCTGCGTAAAAGGGATTTAATTAATCGAATGACATATAAGGTTATTATTTTTTAACTAAAATTTAATTATTTTAGTTGGATTAAATGTTCTATTAATTTTAGTATAAAAATCAAAATTTTATTTAATATCCCGTACAAGATTTACACACCGTAGGACTCAGATTATACCCGTTTTAACCCACCATAACCCAACTATTAACCTTGTGGTGACATGTGTATAACATGTGTCATGTGGAGGCTATGATAAAATCTTTACAAGATATGAAAAATCTTTATAATTCCCAAGTTAATCATGAGATCACCATTTTAAATTCCAACTTTCTTCTTTCTTTTCTCCAACCATCGACCCCCCTCTCTCTCTCTACACATCACCATCTTTCTTGATTCAAGTTTCATTCTCATCCATATTTGGTGTTTTTGAGTGATCTTTGGTGTTTAAAAGAAGTTTTGATCAAGAAACCATCCTATGTCAAGCACATTTGAGGTAAACTCTTAATCACACTATATAGGTTTTTTTTTTAAAATTGGTTCACCCAGAGAAAGAGTTTGAGACAAATGGGTTTCTATATAAAAGATGATAATGGGTGTATATATATATATGTAGGAAACGTGTGTGTGTATAGATTTTATGTGTGTAAATGGTTCTTTCATAATATACATGAATACATGCAATGCATATATTGGATGATGATAAAAATCACATGCATGTACATGGATGAGTATGTACATGAAGGATACCCACATGCATGTACATATATATGCATGTATACGTATGTATCCATATATATGTGTGATTAAGTTAAATTGGTTTTAACATTCATATATATATTTATATACATGAAAATATATGTATAAAATCGTGTATGTATATATATACACATATGTTAACATAATGGTGTTTATACATGCATGTATGAATGCATACATGAATGGTAATATATGCATGCATGTGTATATGCTTGTGTAAGTAAGGATGTATGACTATTTCAAGCATACATATGTGTGTGTGTGTGAGTGTGTATATATATATATAAAATATTGTTTTGAAATTTATAAGTTCTGATCTTAAAACTTAATATACTTAAAAATATAAGTAATTTTGTTAACAAATAATGATTGGATGATTAACCATAGATTTACTAAGTTAAAATGGGTGTTTTGATAAGTTTAAAAACTTTAAAAATAGAAGTTTTTCATAAAATAATTTTGGGCAGATTTATAAAAGTAATTTAAGTGATTCTATAAAATATTTAAAGTATAAAATCAAGTGAATTTAAAAGTATATTTTTATAATGGTCAATTGTGACCGAAATTACGCGTTTTGGACTATTTTTGACTCGTAAAAATATCGGTTTATAATTCTGAGTTCAATCAGAAACTTTTATCAAAATATTAAGATAAAAATTAATAATTTATGATGTATAAGTGTTTTAAGATATTTATAAAGCGTTATACTTGAAAACTATGTCCGAAAAACACGTAAAAACGTCGTTTTAACGTGATAATACGACGTAATTGTGTGGCTGATTTTAATCAGCGAAGTTTGTTTAAAAATAAGTAAATTAAACTTATTATTAAGTACTAAAAATGACTTGAGTAATAATGCTTGCTTGTTGTGTAATTTGGTATACGTTGTGTTGTCGGTTTTACGGTAAAATACGTAGAATTTGTTATTTTTGGCAAATTATTACAAATAATTTAGTTGATGGTTAAAATGGATTTTTCTTCTAACAAATATAACTTGGTTATTTGGAAATAATGTGGTTTTAAAAATGTGAATTAGCAATTTATGATATAAGACTAAATTCGAGTTACCAACGGGTCGTTCGAACAAAATCTCTTTCGTTGGAATAAATTCTAAGTCTAGTAAGATTGGGTGAACAACTTACATGATAGACTCAAGTATAGATTGTTAATGTGTCCTTTGGGTTTTAGGGCACTAGTGAGAACGATCCGATTGTTTGAGAATCTCTTTGGCTAGCAAGAACGCAGTGAAGGTGAGTTCATAGCCCCTTTACTACTTTTGTTTTGAATCTCGGGGTGGAAAACACACTGACAAAATGATACAACTTTTACTATTATTATTATGCCTCAGTTTTCATGTGACTTTGTTGTGAATTGTACTTACATGAGTAGGCAATGGATTATTTTTTTTATACAACACATTATCGTAAGTCCCACACTATCACAATCATTTAACTCGCGAGGCGATCCGGTGGACAGGTATTGGATAGATCTATTCGGGGCTGACAACCCTCACCTATGGTTTGGTCGCGCCAACCAACGCTTTGTTGTAGGCAAGTAGGTGAATATACTCCGCACGAGTTTTGTATTATTGATATCCGTTATGGATTTTTATTTGACAATTGCCGTGTGCATTTGTCTCTGGGCAGACAAGTCAGAGGTTTGATTGTGAGCTCATGTTATTTACATTCATTTCTATTGTTATATGATATACTTGGCATAACAACGTGCGCACACATTTTCATATATTTTATTGAGTCAAAACCTGTGAACTCACCAACTTTCGAGTTGACTTTTTAGTGTGTTTTTCAGGTAATGACCCTTAGTGGACATGCTTCGTACTGTGACAAGTGTTGAAGTTGTTCTTGCATGGTTTATGAATAATGTTTATTTATCGGGTTGTATTTCTGCCCGTAGTTTGTTGTCATGAGACTTTGGGTTTCTTTGTTTAGTTTGGGTCGTTTTGGTTGTAGGGTTGTGAATTGTTAAACACTAGAACCCACTATAATCCGTTTATTTAGACAAACTTTGACGGACGTATGTCGTAGTACCTATAATAAAATATTAATAAATGTTTTATTAAAACTAGTGTGCTCTGACGTACGAACTGCCACATTCCCGTGATTCCGCCAACGTCGGGGTGTGACAATTATTATTAACAATAGTGTCATATGTGAAATAGTATGTGGTGGGACGGCGTCTGGGCGGGTTGTAGGCTCGACCCAGGGGTATGCCCTATATATAAACATACCGATTTGGATATTACATGTGGAGTTAATGAGGTTAAGGTTTTACCGAAAGAGGTTTGTTAAAGCTATTTTAAACTTAAAAACCATATGAACTCACCAACCATTGTGTTGACTTTGTTTTCTTACATGCTATCTCAGGTGAAGAACAGGTTTAAGCTAAGGCTATTGGATTGCATGCTAGGTGGCCTATATAGAGGACCTAGTTGATTTTGGAAGCACGTCTTTTGTTGATAATACGCATCACTTTTGATATCTTGTATAGATACAAGATAGAAACATTTGATTCTTTTGTTAGGTTTACTTAGTTAAATTGCGGAACATTGAGATTGTAATTTAACTTTGTAATCCTAGTTTAATGTTTGATTGTGCTTTAGTTATTCTTAAAACATTGATGCTATGTAAACATTCTGATCATTTGATTATCATTCACGATATCGCGCCCCGAGAACCTTCCGCCTGACGGGGACTTCGATCCAACCCCGCCGGCTCGGGGTGTGACATCTTCAAACGAAAAAAAGTAAATATGAAGCTACTGCCCTTGCCAGTGGCGAGATTTGGCATAAAGGACACAAGGACAGCAGCTATCGCCCCTAGCATTGGCGATTTCTCTTGTATGGTCACATCACCCATTTACTCGTGAACCGTCCCCTGCCATCCATTTATTATTTTTTTTGAAAAACCCGTTTGAATTCAGCACTTTATATATATGTCTGATAAGAAGATCCGGATGTGGCACCCATTAGTTATCATTTTATGTTGTACATTTTATTTTATTTGTATGCTTATTTATTACATTTTATATATGACTTTTTATATCTTTGTTATTTTATTTGTTATATATTCATAACTATTTAAATACTAATATAAGAAGTTAACAACATAAACAACATTTTAAACATTTAAGGATGTAACTTAAATAAATTATTATAATAAAAATTAAAAATAACAAGTACCATTACCATCAATGTTATATATACTCACATACTTCTTCTACTTACTCCACCAAAATTTTCATTTAACTCCTTTACACATATCTTTCTTAACTTCAGAATGTCAAACCCAAATGAATAACAGGTGGTTGATCAACAATATAAATATCAATATGTAAGTTAAACTTTAACATTACAAAGTTTCAACAATGTCAAGTAGAAGAAACACACCCTTTTTCTCTCCCAAAACCACCTCCATTAGATGTACCAGAAGCCTCTCTTCCGCCACTTGAAAAACCGCCACCACCACTTGAAAACCCGCCACCTCTTCCCCCGCCCCCTCAAAATCCTCCAAGTATTGACGAATGGGATGAAGCTGGTCATGATGTGTTTTGGAATTGGGCTTTTGATAATTTATTTCCACCAGCTGAATACCTTATTGAAAACGAAGAACCTGAGGATGAATACGTATCAGATGATCAATGGGCAATCGATGACAACGTTGATGAAGAAACATTAACTCGATTGACGAATTACGACCCATGGGAAGACGAACGTAATACCGACTCCAATGTTTCATTCGATTCAATATTTATTGATTAGTTTTATCATTTAAGTAACTCTTGATGTCGATTACGAATTAACTCGACTTGATTGAAGAATCATTTAAGTCTTGTTGTATAATTAACTCGTTGATGAAGAAACATTAACTCGATTGACGAATTACGACCCATGGAAAGACGAACGTAATACCGACTCCAATGTTTCATTCGATTCAATATTTATTGATTAGTTTTATCATTTAAGTCTTGTTGTATAATTAATTTTATCTTTCCAGTCTAGTCGTGAAATTTGTAAACTTATTTATTTTATGTAATAAAATTTTAAATCTTTATAATTGAAACAAAATTTTCCAAAAAAAATAATAACAAGTTAGGGGACGATTCACGGGTTTTTAAAGGATGTTGCTTTTAAATGTGGTGATGTGACTGGTCAAGAATTCATTATTTTACAACTCACACGTTTTTTTTCAAATTCATAATATATATATATTATTTTACAATCTGAGATCTTTATAATCAAAAAATGAGATGTTGCCCTTAGTAAGGGCGAGGGGTATTTTCGTCATAAATTTTCAAAGTTTCTGTCTATTTATTGAAATCATATTAAAGGTTTTCACAATTCAGTTCACGTATTCTTTTTTCATTTCACTCTTTAACAATGTTTTCTCCCATTTTGGTTCAACTATATTGGGGTGGTAATGTTTCATATCAAAATGGAAGTATTTCTTACGATGCTTCCACTAGAAGTACTACTGTTGTTATTCGGGAAAAAAAATTCTTATGGAGAGTATATTGATTTAATCTATAAACACCTTCAAATTGAAAAAGAATTTGATCAATTGAAGTTGAAGTTGTATTATACATTCCAGGGGTTTTCTTAATCTTCTGAAATTTTCAATTATTCAAGCCTAGAAGTGTTGTATTATTTAGCAAGAACATTTGGTAATTTTCACACTGATGTTTATGTTAGCATTGAGCCAATAATGTATGCATCTGTACAACAAACCAGTTGTATGGATCTACTATGTGGTTTTAATGTAACAGAAGCGCATCAACAACAAATGTATTCTTATGAATGCAATACTAGCCAATTTCAATTTGATGGCGATTTGGCCACAATTGTTGACGTTAATGTTGAATCTGAATCTGAAGAATGCCTTGAAAGCACAGAAGAATCTGATGATTATCCATCAGACAACGAATCTACAGATGATGATAATAGTATGGAAGAACATGTAATTCCAGAACAGTATCATACAACAACTTTTGCAAACAGTTCAGAGGGATCATTTGTGACAATTTCATTCGAGAATTACATCATCAATGACGTGAGCACATTTGGTCATGTTTGAAATCAACATTCATTATTACGTATGTGTCAGAAGGACCATATCATATCATATCAGTTCATGACTTGTAGTTACTCAGGAATCTGGTGTTAGTAGATCTCAAAGAAACATTCATCACATGATGCTTATTCAAATAGATGACCAATCGATTTCATGTCTAGAATCATAACTCAGAAATGAAGAAAATGATTGTAAGCGAAATCGCAAAACGAGGCTCCGATTTCAAGATACACTAAGTCAAATATAACGTAAATATGAGATCAAATATTCTGAACTCTTCAGGTCTTGAAATTATAACCATTGGAAAGAGCTCGAAAAATCGTGAACGTAGGCGAAAACCGTGTGCAAAACGGAGTTCGTATGCTCCCGGAATCGCGAAACGAAGGAAATCCAAAATATTTGCGATCCCCAACCCGCGCGGTACGCCCCGGCCCAACCTCCCAGTTGGGGAGATGCGCCTGGAGTCCCTAAGTCGTCAGAATTGCTTAAAGAGTCATAATGCATCTAGAAAACTCATATCTTCCTTCTTCTCGATCTTGTTCGACTTCCAGACGAAGAAACCCATATTTTTAGCATCAAATCTCTATTTTGAAGGCATCTAACCTTAAGGATTGCGCTAGGGATCGTGTTTACAAGTCCTGATCGTCGTGATGCAGTCAGAAATCTGTCAGATTAGGTAACGGTTCGTTTTAACCTTCTAGCTTGATTATTATTGATTAGATCTTGTTTTTGAACATAAGGGTATAGTTAGGGTTGTTGATTATTGCCTAGATGATGGCTAGGAATGATTATAAACGAAGAACTCGAAATGTTAATGGGTAAATCCTTGTTTTGAGCCGTTGTAATGCCCGGTTTCATAAAACCACAATAGTGGTTATAGTGGTTTAAACCATTTGAGTGTAACAATTATTGTGATTGTCTTGATCATTTCTTGAAATTCTAGGTTAAATTCAAGTGTTTCAAACTAATGACAAGCATAAAGATAATCACCGAAATAACAATATGAAGTTTATGATAACAGTCAGATTAGTACATTGAGCATGGTTATTAAACCTATTTTAATATCACATTCTCATGTTTCATGATACCTAAATGATCAATAACATGGATTGACTATTCCTAAGCCAGAAATTCATCTAGGAATCGTCTTAAGTGAATAATCAACAACCAACACCTATTTGATTAATCCGAAAAAGTCGTGATTAATCCAGTAAGTCATAAACTCCTTAATAAGAACCTAAATCATTATAGGTTCCTTTTTTATCGCACTTTGTGCAATATTAACTTAAGGAGGCTGATTAAGGATTAAGATCAGCTTGATGACTTAAACTACGATTCCTTGTTATCAAAAGTCAAGGAATATTCTGATAATCCAATTCAAATCGAGGAACTCATAAAACATTAATGAATTACGAATTCTCTTCAAATCTTGAGTGATACTTCAATATCAAAACACTTCGATAAACAGGTGAGATCATAGCCCCTTCTCTCCTCTCTTTAAATATTTATCAAAACTCGGGGTGGAACATGTAGATACATTTAAAAACATAGTTTATCAACTATTGTGAAATCATATATCAGTATCATCAGGAAAATGATGATAAACATTTATCAACTACTGTGAAATCATATATCAGTTTCATCATGAAAATCATGGCAAACTATTATCAAGTAAATCTTTTATCAAATCATTAAATCAAGCGTATCACTTGGGAACTTTGGTTATGTGGAGGCTAAGTTGGGCACATTCTTATGTGAACATCATTAACTTGTTATCAAGCCCTTGGTAGTACTGATATGATCATATGCGGGAACACAAGATCATTATCACAAATCGCTCCGACCGTGGGTTGGACATCATCATGTGAGCTATCAATCATTATCATTTACCATTAGGTTTGATGTTTTCATGCTCAATTAGATTCAATTTCAAAGTACCTGTTTGATCACTTGTGAATACTATATCATGAAAATCGTTGTTTGAACAATCATTTTACATCAACAAAACCTATGATTCTCACTCAACTATTTTTAGTTGACTCTTTATGCTACATGTTCAGGTTACAAATCACCCACCAGCTCAAGAACGGTGGAGCAAGTATATATGTAAACCAGAAGTCAAAGGAGATCTTCAACTATGGTTAAGTAATCGTTACGTCACGCGCAGTGGATTCCGCACGTGGCGCAGGGTGTGACATCATTGGACCATTCAATTGATCCTCAAGAGTTACTAGATTATGAAACAGCTGATTTTGATGATGATAATGAACTGGACATATGGAACGAAGAATCAAGAGAAGTTCGTATCGATATGTATTTCAGATCTAAAGATGAACTCATGCATGCTGTTCGATTATGGAATCTTGACCGTAATCGTGAGTTGATAGTAGACGAAAGCAAACGCAACAAATGTAGGGCAAAATGTAACACAACAAATCCAAAGTGTAACCCTAATATTCGTATTGGTCCCCCATGTAAATGGTATGTGTCAGCTTCTAAGAAGAGCAATGATCACATGTGGAGAATTGTCAGATGGGTAGAAGGACACAACTATTATGGTACAATGGTTCGTAACAACAATAGATGCTTGAAATCTAGAGATATTGCTACACTCATCATCCACGCTATTCGTGAAGACATCGCATATCCAGTGAAACAAATTCAAGCACACTTAAAAGATCAGCTAAACATTGATATATCTTATAGCAAGGTGTGGAGAGATCGAAGAGAAGCAATTGAAAAAATTCATGGTAGTTGGATGAGCAACTTTCAAGAGATTCCTAAGTACGTTGAAGCATGAAAGGTTGCAAACCCTGGCACAGTTGTTGAATGGCTACATCATTCGACATGATCTTCCAACTCGTATACATTTAAATACGTGTTTTGGGCCTTTGGACCAGCAATAAAAGCTTTCCAGCATTGCCAGCCAGTATTATCTGTTGATGGCACTCATTTCAAGGGTTCTTACCGTGGTAAAATGCTAATCGCTGTAACAAAAAACGCAAATAATTACATAGTGCCAATTGCCTATGCAATTGTTGATGAAGAGACTGTGGAAAGCTGGAGCTGGTTCTTTCAGCAATTCTGGTTACACATTGCTATGCAACGGGGGGAAAAGTTGTGTGTTATCTCTGATAGACACAAAGGTATTATTAATGCAATGCAAAAGTTTAAGGTTTCTAGCATGAAACGACTATGTTGGGATATTGGTAGCACCACCCAACAAATAAAGTATGAACACTCGGTTCAACTGTTATCAAGCTTAAATCCACAAGCATGGGAATACCTAAAATGTATTAAAGAAAGCAAGTGGATGTTGCTTAATAACAAAAATCATCGTCGCTGGGGAAACCTTACGACGAACATTTCATAAAGTTTTGACAATACGCTAAGGGGAGTCCGGCTTATGCCAATAAAGGCTATCATTGATTGTACGTTCAATAAAGCAGTGGAATATTTCAGGCGAAACACCGACATTATTGAAAATTGTGATACATTGTTACCACCTCACATTTGGCGTCTGTTTAACATACGTGATCTCCGTTCACAAGAACACATAGTTACGGAGTTTGATTATAGACAAGATCGGTACCGAGTTGTATCAAAGATACAACGTGTCACACCCCCAAATTCCCACTCGTGGTGTCAGTCCACGTGGGTGTGACGTGGCCAGGATCACAGCTCATGGTCATATAGAACGACTCTATATGAGTTACTCAATCACACAGATTTGTAAAACAAACATGTTTTCAAAATAAAGCAACGGAAATGTTTTCATATCATAAATAAACAAAGTTTGCAGCGGAACGCAATTGTATCAGACACTACATAGTTCAAAGCGTTTTAAAACAAAACAAATGCACACAACAGCCTAGGACACGAGTCTATATGCCAATCAGAGTCTTTAGTGCTTCCAAGTGCGCATCCTAGCGTATGCTCCATTAGTTACCTGAGAATACATGCGAAAAGTGTCAACTAAAAAGTTGGTGAGTTCACAGGTTTAGACAGACTGAAAAGTAAACAGACATATACTGGGTATGTTAAGTTTTGTTGTTGGATACTACGATCCGTGGAGTGTGTCAGTTCATATTACCGAAACTAGACTGTTCCCGTTTGCCTCCGCAGGTCATCGCTGAACCCGCATTCCCATCGAAATTACACTCGTTATGATCTCCAGTCAACATTGGTGCCGAGTGGGGTTAGTCAAACCCAGTAGTACTACGTAATTACTACTCGTTTGTGATACAATTAACGGTAAGGATAAGTGAGGACTTTAAGCGATAATAGTTACACTCGAAAATGATTTTCACAACATACCAGTACTATATCTAAAACAGTTGCATAGTATTCTCACCCCAAGGCTTAGTAAAACAGTATGAGAGTAAAAGTGGGGCTGTAAAACTCACCTGAGTTTGAGTAGAGATACCGTACAGGAATCGTGTAGCTCGCCGGCTAATGTTTACCTATATCACATAGGTGTTGTGAGTTCGTGTTTACATACATGTGGGCCTCACAGGACCGTGTTCGTATTTAACAACACCAAGTTGTTAAGTGGGTCACGTTGACCGTGTTTAACCGTGTTTGACTAACGACCCGTTGGTGACGGTTTGGATCAAGCGATCGTGTAACGTGAAATTTCGTGTCATGTGAAGTGTGCGGATACCAATAATCACTTCCGTGAGGAAACTTTCTTTTTTATAGTAAGTTTCTATTTCAAGAAGGTTTCCATATTTGGCAAGTCATGCACTAATTCATATTCCGATTATTCTAACATGCATATTTATCCTAAATGGGCATGTTATCACATAGCACATAGTTACACATAGCCGGTTTAACAGAGTTTGCGCGTAAATGTTTCTATAATTAGAAAGTTTGCACAAACAAGCGTATTTCATTATGTTTATCAACTAATATCATCTAGCATCACTATTTTAATCCTAAGTATCCAATCAATCATAATCGTTACATCTAGCATGCTCCTATTCTCGGATTTGAAAAATAAAATTACTATTTATAGTAACTCTAGACAAATGCGCATATCTCGTGCAACTAAGTTGTAAAATCACATATTATCATCATAACCACTTCACTAAGCATATCAAACATACAATCCTTAATAATTTCATCATTTCTAGAAATTTTATAACAAAAATTACTATATTTAGTAACATTGCTAAATATCATACTTTTAGCAATTCTAACCATTCCAACACATCTAGTTATCACCATCTAACTTCTAAACATCATTTTAACCATAAATTATAGACCTAAACATGCAAATGTGGTTATTTCATCAAGAACACACATTTTGTAACATTAAAGTTACTAAAGTTTGTAATAATCACCAAATGATCAAATCTTGACAAAATCAATCATTCTAACCTTGCATATCATCATCATTAACACTCATAACAATATTTCAATATCCACAAACGTGTAAAACCACCTAGATCATTCATGGATGTTGCTAAAACCATCATTTTAGCTACTATGACCATTCTATTGTAACAACATCATCATGGATTGTAAAGATACATCATCTAATCATCATGGATCATCAAATATCATGTAAACATCATCAAACCCAGAACTAAAATTCGTGTATGTGCATCAAGGGTGCTTGCATGTGTGTTTAAAGTCATGCATGTGAGTGTAAAGGTGAAGGAAGTGTGTTTTGGGTATAGAACTACCTTCTAATGCTTCAAGAACTCCTGAGATGATGATTTCTTTGCCTCAACAGCTTCTGGACAGTAGGTTCTTGCAAGAATGAGATGGTTATGGTGGTGGTTTTGAGCTCCAATGGTTCTTCAAGCTCTTAATCTTCAAACCTTCAAGCTTGGAGCTTCAATGGAGGTCTTCAATGGCTTCCCAAGGGTCAAATCAAGGTGTTTCAGAAAGGAATAGTCGAGAGTTGGTGTGTAGAACCGGAGAAATGATGAGGGTGGTGTTAATAGGCATGGTGGTCTTGATTTTATAAAGATTTGTCATCAGGACTCCGTCGCGTACCGCAGCGGATGGTTGAAATAAGCTTCGCGTAGCGCGACGGAATTCGGGAGTCAAACCCCCGCGATTCCTGTCGCGTACCGCTATAAGGCCTTCTGTTGGACCATCGCGTACCGCGATTGTCACACCCCGGGCCGGCGGAAACGGATCGGGTTTTCCCGTCGGGCGGAAGGTTCCCGGGGCGCGATATCTTTGAATGATAATCAAATGATCAGATTGTTTACATAGCACATGATAAATAAATGAGAAATTTCTAACACATCCATAATATAGAATTACAAGATTAAATTACACAGTATCGTTCATAATTTAATCAAGTAAATCTACCAAAAAGAATCAATGTAACTATATCTTGTATATGTACAAGATAAACAAAAGATGATTCATATCCTTGTTCCCAAAAGCATGCAACACAAAATAAAGCTAGGTCTTCTAAAAGTTCACTAGCTAATCCTTGCATGAAAGTATCTACACCTGTTCATCACCTGAGAAACATGTATTTAAACAAAGTCAACACTAGGTTGGTGAGTTCATAAGTAAGTTAATGTAAAACCTTGATTCATTCACAATGATAATATGTTACTCGTATGATTGTCTGATTCACTTGTTCATCCAATGGCTCCTCAATAGTTATAGTCACAAGTGGTGTTGCTTATATATAGGGCATATGTAAGGGAACTAAGCCCTAGCCAACATCCCACCACAACACTACTAGAACTCCACACTACTTGTAATACAACTATTGATTCCCACTCTCAATTCACATGTTTATCTCTTCCTTGATCACCTGTGTTCTCATGTATAGAATAATAATATGATAACGTTGCAATTATCAAACTGAAGTATTAATAACCAGTAGATGTGTTAAGGATGTTAGATTTATCAAATCCATTCCTTAAATTATTCTATAGTTGTGGGGTTAACTGTTGTTTCACTTCTAAATATTAAAAGTGTTAGTTAACTATTTGTAATGTAATCTCAATGCAACGTATAGAGCCCAAATGAAATCCATTGTAATCCTCACGTAATCAGATTGCAATGCATTTCATTCACCTCTATTCCGCCGTGTGATCCCAAGTCTCCCGGTGGGATTGTCCTCATGTAATTAACAAAGTTGAATAAGAACTTGTCTTATTTCATGATGTTAATTATGCGTAAATGATAAGAATCCCATGAAGTTACATTATCATGATCATCATTTACTGAAATTCATGTGATCCCAAAGCCTCAATGTGGGATTGTTCTCGTATGATTAACAAAGTCGAATAAGAACTTGTCTTATTACATCGTGTTAATTATGTGTAAATGATAAGAATCCCATGAAGTTACGTTATCATGATCATCATTTACTGTAAATGATAATAATCCCATGAAGTTACGTTATCATGATCATCATTTACTGTAATCCGTGTGATCCCAAAGTCTCAATGAGGGATTGTTCTCGTTATGTGATTATGTGTAAACTGTCTAGATATTTGCTCATGTGAAAATAACTAAGTGTTATAAGCTATCATCTTACAACTAAGTTATTCTAATGTGTTGATGATTAAGAAATTACATTATCATAATCATCTGAGTTTCCCTGTTATCTCATAATCATACAAGCATGCATACAATGATAAACGATAATAAACAATTTAATATTATCTAAATCAAAGTATAAATAACATGTCACGCAAAACTTTTAAGTGAATAAAAGTAAACATGTTTCTCAGCCCCGAGAGTTAAAATCAGTAAAGATTAAAGAAAAGGGGCATATGAACTCACCTTGTTGTTGTAGGGTTGACTTAGCTTAAAAGAAAGAATGCACGCGCTCTTTAATTGCCCTTGTAGTTGTGTTCACGTTCCTGTATTGATTTCATGACGTATTTAACTTATAAGTATAAATTGTAGGTTTTGTGCGCGTGTACGTGTTAACCCTAACTTTATTTGCCACCTCTTAGCCTCAATCTCCATTCGGCCTTATTTACTTTGTGCAAATCTTCTAACACTTATCCCACTAGGCCTAAGTTATTTTATTTAGTCATTAATTGATTAATTCATTATAATGCCATAAATGTTATAAGTATAACTTAGACTTGTATCTCAAGTGTCATGAATTTGTCTCATCATTTCCCCATTTGTTTCATAATTGTGTTAACTTTCTTGTGATATGTTAGCACCCGCAAAATGTATATCAACCTTTACTACTTGATTCTTGATGTGATTAACCTTTTAACCTTGTGGGTTAAGTGTTGGGCCGCATCTAAGTAAATGGACCCCATATTTGAAATGGGCCAAATGGAGTTGACTAGAGTCCATAAGTGTGTGCTATTGGGCCGGTGGTGGGGAGTGGGCTGCGAATTTGTGTGCTGGGCCGATTCAGTTGGGCCGAACATCATCACAGGGATCTATCTAATGGTAGTGGGCCTAGATAATTGTTGTTTGGGCCAGTTAATACGTAATGAGGCTAAGGGAGTTGAGCTGGGACAGCCTCGTGGGCCGTAACAAGAAAGATGGCCGGTGATGCTGCCTTGGGTTCGTGGCAATTGTTCACCATCGTAGGTTCGCTGTCTGTTGATGAATCCGGTGGCCATGGTTCGACTAGATGGATACACAGGCCCAAGGTTCGCCAAGGTGTATGGTTCGCCAGCTGGGTTCGTGGTTCATCCTTAGGGTTCGTCGCACAAAATGGTTCGGCCTTTACATGGAGGGTTCGTGGCATCTGATCAAGGTTCGACAACCAGAGCTGGGGCTGTGCAAGGGTTCGTGGGTAGCCAAGGGTTCGGCTAGGATACCCAGCAGCAGCAGGGTTCGTTTAGCATGTCTAGGGTTCGTGACCAGAGAAGGGTGCGTCGGGGTTCGTCGGTTGAAGTGAGTAGCGGGTTCGGCACCCACCAGCAGCTCCTCGAACTGTAAGGTTTTTCCCTCCCCTTCATCGAACCATGGTGATGGTGGTTAGGCTAGTAGGGTTGTTTGTGGTCGTGTGGTTCCAACTAAGGAGGTGATCGGCCGGCTAGGAGTGTGTGTCGAACAAGAAATGCATAGAAAACCCTAAATATCGGATTATTCATGCTCCAATACCTCAGATTTAAGCGGTTATCTCCCCAGATCTGTTGTACTTTCGTGTAGAGGGCTTCAAGAGCTACGCGTGGGTTCGAAAATCACCCAAATCGGTTGAGTATTGACCAAGATATGGTTGATTGAAGGTGGGTTGATGGTGGTGGGTTTCTTGGCCGGAAATTTCGAAGAGAGAGAGAGTTTTTGGAATGAAAATGAAAGAAACTCTTTCATTTACCTATTTATATCACGTGTGGTGTCCGGGTCCATTTCGGTTGCTCGGTTCGTTAATTCGTCGCGTATCCGGAAAATTACGCGTAATTTAAAATAAATAAATAAAAATGCCAATTTAATTAATTTGATGAGTTTCAAAATTGTAAAAATGTTAATTATTTTATTTAATTAAAATTAAATTCGTTTCGCGTCGTAATTCGTTTTCGTTTCGTCGAATCGCGTCACCATCGCGCGTATTCGTTCGAATCGTCATTCGAACGAACACGACGATGGTTTTGCTTTCCGACTTTTGTTTTCTACTTTCCAGTCATCATTTCAGAACGTTAAACTCACAGATATGTTTGTGTGAATCGTCACCCACGCAAACACACTGTCAGTTCGTTATTCTGAAACGACACTGCAGTTTATGTTAAAATTGTATTTCCTCACTGTCGGACTCAACTAAACATCCTGTTTTCACCTTGTTTTCACATTGAAATGCCGGCCATCCGATTCCTGTCATATATGGATATCAGATCGCAACCGATTTGTTTCTGATAACTGTTTGAATACCGTTGTTTCTCATGAACTGTTGTGTTAACTGTACTTAAGTTTTCACTTAAATACACACAACTAATGTTTCAAATGTACGTTGTACTTACTGTATCTAAGTTTACACAAAAATACATACAACGATTTCTTGTATTTAGAAATCTGTTAATACAAAGACTGTTTACACACATGCATGTACACATAGTTACTGTAGAAAGTACACGCACCGTACGGACTTGCCGGCCGGTCAGGTACTAGTTGTCACAGTCTCCCCTTGTTAAAGAAATTTCGTCCCGAAATTTAAGCATAAAGGTCGGGCTTTATTTCTCGAACAAGTGAGGATACTTGGCTTTCATGTTGTCCTCGCGCTCCCAAGTAAATTCTGGTCCACGCTTGGAGTTCCATCGAACCTTTACAATAGGGATACGGCTACGTTTCAGTTTCTTAACTTCACGTTCCATAATCTCTACCGGTTCTTCAATGAAATGTAGTTGTTCATCGACTTGTATTTCCTCCAATGGTATGATCAATGACTCGTCTGCTAAGCACCTCTTGAGATTTGATACATGAAACGCATCGTGTACTCCGCTGAGTTCATCAGGGAGTCTGAGTCTGTATGCCACAGGACCTATACGTTGAGTAATCTCAAACGGTCCGACATACCTAGGTGCTAGCTTGCCTTTAGCCCCAAAACGAACTACGCCTTTCCATGGGGACACTTTCAACATGACTCGGTCACCCACATCGAATTCCAAAGGCTTGCGCCGTTTGTCTGCATAACTCTTTTGGCGGCTACGTGTTGCTTGTAATCGTTGTTGTATCTGGGCAATCTTATCGGTAGTTTCCTGAATAAGTTCGGGCCCAGTGATCCTGTTGTCTCCCACTTCGGTCCAACAAATTGGAGACCGACATTTTCTACCATAGAGTGCTTCAAAAGGAGCACATCCAATGCTACTGTGGTAGCTATTGTTGTAGGAGAACTCAATAAGTGGTAAGTGTGTATCCCAACTTCCACCGAAGTCTAGGATGCATGTTCTCAACATATCCTCTAGGGTTTGAATGGTGCGCTCGCTTTGTCCATCCGTTTGTGGATGATAAGCAGTGCTCAAGTTAACACTTGTCCCTAAGGATTGTTGCAATGATTGCCAGAACCGCGAAGTAAATCGACTGTCCCGGTCTGAAATAATAGACAGAGGCATCCCGTGCCTTACTACTATTTCATCAATGTAGAGTCTCGCTAGTTTCTCCATCTTGTACGTCTCCCTGATTGGCAAGAAGTGTGCGGACTTGGTCAATCGATCAATGATGACCCAAATAGAATCGTATCCGCTGGAAGTGCGGGGTAGCTTGGTAATGAAATCCATAGCTATTTGTTCCCACTTCCATTGTGGTATCTCCGGTTGTTCCAGCAAACCCGAGGGTTTCTGGTGTTCTGCTTTGACTTTGGCACATGTGAGACATTTTCAAACATAAGTGGCAATGTCTTTCTTCATACCTGGCCACCAATAAAACGACTTAAGATCTTGGTACATCTTATCGGCACCAGGATGAACTGAAAAATGTGTCCTGTGTGCCTCGTCAAGAATGAGTGTTCGAAGTTCATCTACTGTTGGGATCCAAACACGATCCTGATAATAGATAACTCCGTCTTGTTTTGTCTTGAAGTGTTTCTCGGCTCCACAATCGAGCTCGCATTTCAGGTTGTTTCTTGCCACTGCTTCCTGTTGTGCTTGTAAAATGTGATCTCTCAAACTGGTTTGCACAGTCATTCCCATGGCACGAACGCGTAAAGGTTTGACTCTTTCCTTCCGGCTCAAAGCATCTGCAACAACATTTGCTTTGCCCGGATGGTATTTGATCACACAATCGTAATCGTTCAGGAGCTCAACCCAACGTCTCTGTCTCATGTTAAGCTCCTTCTGATCAAAGATGTGCTGTAAACTCTTGTGATCTGTGAAGATAGTGCATTTGGTACCATAAAGGTAATGTCTCCAAATCTTTAGTGCAAAAACAACAGCTCCCAGTTCAAGATCGTGTGTCGTGTAATTCTTCTCATGTATCTTCAGTTGTCGTGAGGCATAAGCAATGACTTAGTCTCGTTGCATCAAAACACATCCGAGTCCCTGATGGGAAGCATCACAATAAACTACAAAGTCATCATTGCCTTCTGGGAGTGTTAAGATTGGAGCATTGCACAATCTTTGTTTCAATGTCTGGAATGCCTCCTCTTGCTTATGTGTCCACACAAAAGGTTCAGACTTCTGTGTGAGCTTGGTGAGAGGCAAGGCTATCTTAGAGAAATTCGAGATGAATCTCCTGTAATAACCCGCCAATCCCAAGAATGATCGGATCTCCGTTGGTGTCGTAGGCACATTCCAGTTCTTGATTGCTTCTATCTTGGCAGGATCCACATGAATACCATTACTGTTAATCACGTGACCCAAGAACTGAACTTCTCTTAACCAAAATTCACACTTAGAGAATTTGGCATAGAGTTGTTCTTCTTTCAGAAGCTCCAAAACTGTCTTGAGGTGTTGCTCATGTTCCTTCTTGTTCTTTGAATAAATCAGTATATCGTCAATGAAGACGATCACAAACTGATCTAAATACGGCTTGCACACCCGGTTCATCAAATCCATGAACACAGCCGGTGCGTTCGTCAAACCGAATGGCATCACCATGAATTCGTAATGACCATATCGGGTACGAAAGGCCGTCTTGGGTATGTCTTCCTCTTGAATCCGGAGCTGATGATAGCCTGATCTCAGGTCTATCTTTGAAAAGTACTGTGCTCCCTGTAACTGGTCAAACAAATCATCAATCCTCGGTAACGGGTACCGATTCTTGATGGTGAGTTTGTTGAGTTCTCGATAATCTATGCACATCCTGAAAGTTCCATCCTTCTTTTTAACAAAAAGAACCGGAGCTCCCCACGGGGAAAAGCTCGGTCGGATGAATCCTTTATCGAGTAGCTCTTGTAACTGATTAGACAACTCCTGCATTTCAGATGGTGCAAGTCTATAAGGAGACTTAGCTACAGGAGTTGCTCCCGGAATCAAATCGATTCGGAACTGCACCGATCTCTCGGGTGGCAGTCCCGGTAAGTCATCCGGAAATACTTCTGCAAAGTCTCTCACAACTGGTACATCTTGAATCTTGATTGCCTTCTTGTCTTTCTGAATCACGTGAGCTAGAAATGCAACGCATTGTTTTCGTAAGTACTTGCGAGCCTTCATGCACGATATTATCTTGACACTGCGTTTCGCTTGGTCTCCACGAATCTCCAAGACCTCATTGTTCTCCATTGGAATGCGTATTAGTTTATCAGAACAGATGAACTCAACTCTATTAAGAGATAGCCAATCCATTCCGATGATGATGTCGAAACTACCCAGCTCCATCGGTATCAAGTCGATGGAAAATGTATGATCGCCAAGTGTTAGTGGGCAATTCCTAAATATAGTGTCTACTGTGATCTGTTTGCCGTTTGCTATCTCAATAGTGTAAGGGGAGTCTAACAATTCCTTATCATAATTAAGATAGCATGCAAAATCGGATGAAATGAAACTCTGATCCGCACCAGTGTCAAATAATATGGATGCATAGAAGTCAGATAAGAGAAATGTACCCGTAATAACATTCGGGTCCTGTCGAGCGGCAGCAGCTCCTATCTGAAAGGCTCTTCCTCGCGGTGCTTGAGCCCCTTGTTGGTTCCTCTTGGGACAATCCCGAGAGAAATGTCCTGGTTCGCCACAGTTGTAGCAAGACCTAGGATCTGCAGCAGCAGCAGTAGCTGCATTGTTGTTCCTGTTTTGAGTTCTCGGGCTCCTGCAGTAGTTTACAGTGTGACCAAATCTTCCACAGTTGGTGCAATGTCTGCACGGAACATTTGGCAGGTGATGAAACTGGCATGAGTTGCACAGAGGTGCAGTGCCGGTGTATGGCTTCCTGATCTCCAATGGTTGTGGTTGGTTGCGTATTGGAGCTTGAGTAGTGGCAGCAAAGTTTCTGGCCACCTTTTGTCTCTTAGCCGGACGTTTGTCCGACTTCTTGGAAGTTCCAGCCTTGGCTGAGTCAGCCTCCTTCTTGAATGCCCCAGAGGCAACCATCATATCTGTCAGTGATGCTGACAGTGTAACAGCTAATTCCATGGTGGTAGGGTGAGCAGAAATCACATGACCTCGGATACTGGGCGGTAATCCACCAACATAACGCTCAATCCTCTTCTCAAGTGTCGGCACCACATCAGGTGCTAAAGTGGCCAACTCATGAAATCTTGTGGTGTAAGCCAGATGCCCACCATCAATCATAACCAGGTTGAGCAGCTCAATTTCAACCTTCTTCAACTCGTTCCTCGGGCAAAACTCCGCCCGCAGCATAGCTTTAAAGTCATCCCAAGGCATAGCCTGGGCCTCATCTCGACCTCTGATCGCAACCTGAGCGTTCCACCAAGTTAACGCTCGCTTATGAAATGAACCAGCAGCATACTTGACTCTGTTCTGTTCAGGACAGCCACTGATGTCAAGGGTGGTTTCCATCTTCTCGATCCACTGGATCAATCCAACAGCACCCTCACTGCCACTAAAACTGGGTGGCTTGCAACCTACAAAGTTCTTGTAGGCGTAATCTTGATTCTGCCGGGTGTTGCCACTGCCTTCTCCAGTTGAGTTGGCAGCATTGTTACTGTTGTTACTGTAATCCGGTTCATCATCTCTGGGATTACATCCCTCAGCTGGCTAGTCAGAAGAGTGGCCAAGGCCACAGTAGCAGGATCCAACTGAAAAGCCGGTGGTGGCGGAGGAGGAGGTGGAGGTGGTTGTAGATGTGGAGGAGAGTCTGGCGGTGTCGGTGTAGATGAGTGCGGAGCTGAACCTTGGGTCAGGGGTAGCAGAGGTGGTTGTCTTCTCGGTGGCATTCTGATCATAACCGAAAATAAATCGGTTAGTGCAGTGATCAGAAGCAGAAGACATATGCCAATAGAATCCTATGTCACATGATTTCTATATGAGGGTCCCTAGGTTATAGTCTAGGCCAAACCGTTTAAGTAATGTGACCTATATTTCTCTATAACCATGGCTCTGATACCAATCTGTCACACCCCGGGCCGGCGGAAACGGATCGGGTTTTCCCGTCGGGCGGAAGGTTCCCGGGGCGCGATATCTTTGAATGATAATCAAATGATCAGATTGTTTACATAGCACATGATAAATAAATGAGAAATTTCTAACACATCCATAATATAGAATTACAAGATTAAATTACACAGTATCGTTCATAATTTAATCAAGTAAATCTACCAAAAAGAATCAATGTAACTATATCTTGTATATGTACAAGATAAACAAAAGATGATTCATATCCTTGTTCCCAAAAGCATGCAACACAAAATAAAGCTAGGTCTTCTAAAAGTTCACTAGCTAATCCTTGCATGAAAGTATCTACACCTGTTCATCACCTGAGAAACATGTATTTAAACAAAGTCAACACTAGGTTGGTGAGTTCATAAGTAAGTTAATGTAAAACCTTGATTCATTCACATGCACATTCACAATGATAATATGTTACTCGTATGATTGTCTGATTCACTTGTTCATCCAATGGCTCCTCAATAGTTATAGTCACAAGTGGTGTTGCTTATATATAGGGCATATGTAAGGGAACTAAGCCCTAGCCAACATCCCACCACAACACTACTAGAACTCCACACTACTTGTAATACAACTATTGATTCCCACTCTCAATTCACATGTTTATCTCTTCCTTGATCACCTGTGTTCTCATGTATAGAATAATAATATGATAACGTTGCAATTATCAAACTGAAGTATTAATAACCAGTAGATGTGTTAAGGATGTTAGATTTATCAAATCCATTCCTTAAATTATTCTATAGTTGTGGGGTTAACTGTTGTTTCACTTCTAAATATTAAAAGTGTTAGTTAACTATTTGTAATGTAATCTCAATGCAACGTATAGAGCCCAAATGAAATCCATTGTAATCCTCACGTAATCAGATTGCAATGCATTTCATTCACCTCTATTCCGCCGTGTGATCCCAAGTCTCCCGGTGGGATTGTCCTCATGTAATTAACAAAGTTGAATAAGAACTTGTCTTATTTCATGATGTTAATTATGCGTAAATGATAAGAATCCCATGAAGTTACATTATCATGATCATCATTTACTAAAATTCATGTGATCCCAAAGCCTCAATGTGGGATTGTTCTCGTATGATTAACAAAGTCGAATAAGAACTTGTCTTATTACATCGTGTTAATTATGTGTAAATGATAAGAATCCCATGAATTTACGTTATCATGATCATCATTTACTGTAAATGATAATAATCCCATGAAGTTACGTTATCATGATCATCATTTACTGTAATCCGTGTGATCCCAAAGTCTCAATGAGGGATTGTTCTCGTTATGTGATTATGTGTAAACTGTCTAGATATTTGCTCATGTGAAAATAACTAAGTGTTATAAGCTATCATCTTACAACTAAGTTATTCTAATGTGTTGATGATTAAGAAATTACATTATCATAATCATCTGAGTTTCCCTGTTATCTCATAATCATACAAGCATGCATACAATGATAAACGATAATAAACAATTTAATATTATCTAAATCAAAGTATAAATAACATGTCACGCAAAACTTTTAAATGAATAAAAGTAAACATGTTTCTCAGCCCCGAGAGTTAAAATCAGTAAAGATTAAAGAAAAGGGGCATATGAACTCACCTTGTTGTTGTAGGGTTGACTTAGCTTAAAAGAAAGAATGCACGCGCTCTTTAATTGCCCTTGTAGTTGTGTTCACGTTCCTGTATTGATTTCATGACGTATTTAACTTATAAGTATAAATTGTAGGTTTTGTGCGCGTGTACGTGTTAACCCTAACTTTATTTGCCACCTCTTAGCCTCAATCTCCATTCGGCCTCATTTACTTTGTGCAAATCTTCTAACACTTATCCCACTAGGCCTAAGTTATTTTATTTAGTCATTAATTGATTAATTCATTATAATGCCATAAATGTTATAAGTATAACTTAGACTTGTATCTCAAGTGTCATGAATTTGTCTCATCATTTCCCCATTTGTTTCATAATTGTGTTAACTTTCTTGTGATATGTTAGCACCCGCAAAATGTATATCAACCTTTACTACTTGATTCTTGATGTGATTAACCTTTTAACCTTGTGGGTTAAGTGTTGGGCCGCATCTAAGTAAATGGACCCCATATTTGAAATGGGCCAAATGGAGTTGACTAGAGTCCATAAGTGTGTGCTATTGGGCCGGTGGTGGGGAGTGGGCTGCGAATTTGTGTGCTGGGCCGATTCAGTTGGGCCGAACATCATCACAGGGATCTATCTAATGGTAGTGGGCCTAGATAATTGTTGTTTGGGCCAGTTAATACGTAATGAGGCTAAGGGAGTTGAGCTGGGACAGCCTCGTGGGCCGTAACAAGAAAGATGGCCGGTGATGCTGCCTTGGGTTCGTGGCAATTGTTCACCATCGTAGGTTCGCTGTCTGTTGATGAATCCGGTGGCCATGGTTCGACTAGATGGATACACAGGCCCAAGGTTCGCCAAGGTGTATGGTTCGCCAGCTGGGTTCGTGGTTCATCCTTAGGGTTCGTCGCACAAAATGGTTCGGCCTTTACATGGAGGGTTCGTGGCATCTGATCAAGGTTCGACAACCAGAGCTGGGGCTGTGCAAGGGTTCGTGGGTAGCCAAGGGTTCGGCTAGGATACCCAGCAGCAGCAGGGTTCGTTTAGCATGTCTAGGGTTCGTGACCAGAGAAGGGTGCGTCGGGGTTCGTCGGTTGAAGTGAGTAGCGGGTTCGGCACCCACCAGCAGCTCCTCGAACTGTAAGGTTTTTCCCTCCCCTTCATCGAACCATGGTGATGGTGGTTAGGCTAGTAGGGTTGTTTGTGGTCGTGTGGTTCCAACTAAGGAGGTGATCGGCCGGCTAGGAGTGTGTGTCGAACAAGAAATGCATAGAAAACCCTAAATATCGGATTATTCATGCTCCAATACCTCAGATTTAAGCGGTTATCTCCCCAGATCTGTTGTACTTTCGTGTAGAGGGCTTCAAGAGCTACGCGTGGGTTCGAAAATCACCCAAATCGGTTGAGTATTGACCAAGATATGGTTGATTGAAGGTGGGTTGATGGTGGTGGGTTTCTTGGCCGGAAATTTCGAAGAGAGAGAGAGTTTTTGGAATGAAAATGAAAGAAACTCTTTCATTTACCTATTTATATCACGTGTGGTGTCCGGGTCCATTTCGGTTGCTCGGTTCGTTAATTCGTCGCGTATCCGGAAAATTACGCGTAATTTAAAATAAATAAATAAAAATGCCAATTTAATTAATTTGATGAGTTTCAAAATTGTAAAAATGTTAATTATTTTATTTAATTAAAATTAAATTCGTTTCGCGTCGTAATTCGTTTTCGTTTCGTCGAATCGCGTCACCATCGCGCGTATTCGTTCGAATCGTCATTCGAACGAACACGACGATGGTTTTGCTTTCCGACTTTTGTTTTCTACTTTCCAGTCATCATTTCAGAACGTTAAACTCACAGATATGTTTGTGTGAATCGTCACCCACGCAAACACACTGTCAGTTCGTTATTCTGAAACGACACTGCAGTTTATGTTAAAATTGTATTTCCTCACTGTCGGACTCAACTAAACATCCTGTTTTCACCTTGTTTTCACATTGAAATGCCGGCCATCCGATTCCTGTCATATATGGATATCAGATCGTAACCGATTTGTTTCTGATAACTGTTTGAATACCGTTGTTTCTCATGAACTGTTGTGTTAACTGTACTTAAGTTTTCACTTAAATACACACAACTAATGTTTCAAATGTACGTTGTACTTACTGTATCTAAGTTTACACAAAAATACATACAACGATTTCTTGTATTTAGAAATCTGTTAATACAAAGACTGTTTACACACATGCACGTACACATAGTTACTGTAGAAAGTACACGCACCGTACGGACTTGCCGGCCGGTCAGGTACTAGTTGTCACAGTCTCCCCTTGTTAAAGAAATTTCGTCCCGAAATTTAAGCATAAAGGTCGGGCTTTATTTCTCGAACAAGTGAGGATACTTGGCTTTCATGTTGTCCTCGCGCTCCCAAGTAAATTATGGTCCACGCTTGGAGTTCCATCGAACCTTTACAATAGGGATACGGCTACGTTTCAGTTTCTTAACTTCACGTTCCATAATCTCTACCGGTTCTTCAATGAAATGTAGTTGTTCATTGACTTGTATTTCCTCCAATGGTATGATCAATGACTCGTCTGCTAAGCACCTCTTGAGATTTGATACATGAAACGCATCGTGTACTCCGCTGAGTTCATCAGGGAGTCTGAGTCTGTATGCCACAGGACCTATACGTTGAGTAATCTCAAACGGTCCGACATACCTAGGTGCTAGCTTGCCTTTAGCCCCAAAACGAACTACGCCTTTCCATGGGGACACTTTCAACATGACTCGGTCACCCACATCGAATTCCAAAGGCTTGCGCCGTTTGTCTGCATAACTCTTTTGGCGGCTACGTGTTGCTTGTAATCGTTGTTGTATCTGGGCAATCTTATCGGTAGTTTCCTGAATAAGTTCGGGCCCAGTGATCCTGTTGTCTCCCACTTCGGTCCAACAAATTGGAGACCGACATTTTCTACCATAGAGTGCTTCAAAAGGAGCACATCCAATGCTACTGTGGTAGCTATTGTTGTAGGAGAACTCAATAAGTGGTAAGTGTGTATCCCAACTTCCACCGAAGTCTAGGATGCATGTTCTCAACATATCCTCTAGGGTTTGAATGGTGCGCTCGCTTTGTCCATCCGTTTGTGGATGATAAGCAGTGCTCAAGTTAACACTTGTCCCTAAGGATTGTTGCAATGATTGCCAGAACCGCGAAGTAAATCGACTGTCCCGGTCTGAAATAATAGACAGAGGCATCCCGTGCCTTACTACTATTTCATCAATGTAGAGTCTCGCTAGTTTCTCCATCTTGTACGTCTCCCTGATTGGCAAGAAGTGTGCGGACTTGGTCAATCGATCAATGATGACCCAAATAGAATCGTATCCGCTGGAAGTGCGGGGTAGCTTGGTAATGAAATCCATAGCTATTTGTTCCCACTTCCATTGTGGTATCTCCGGTTGTTCCAGCAAACCCGAGGGTTTCTGGTGTTCTGCTTTGACTTTGGCACATGTGAGACATTTTCCAACATAAGTGGCAATGTCTTTCTTCATACCTGGCCACCAATAAAACGACTTAAGATCTTGGTACATCTTATCGGCACCAGGATGAACTGAAAAACGTGTCCTGTGTGCCTCGTCAAGAATGAGTGTTCGAAGTTCATCTACTGTTGGGATCCAAACACGATCCTGATAATAGATAACTCCGTCTTGTTTTGTCTTGAAGTGTTTCTCGGCTCCACAATCGAGCTCGCATTTCAGGTTGTTTCTTGCCACTGCTTCCTGTTGTGCTTGTAAAATGTGATCTCTCAAACTGGTTTGCACAGTCATTCCCATGGCACGAACGCGTAAAGGTTTGACTCTTTCCTTCCGGCTCAAAGCATCTGCAACAACATTTGCTTTGCCCGGATGGTATTTGATCACACAATCGTAATCGTTTAGTGATCTCGAATGGTCCGATATAACGAGGGTTTAAATTTCCCCGTTTCCCAAATCGAATCACTCCCTTCCAGGGCGAGACTTTAATAAGTACTCGATCTCCCACTTGGAATTCCAAAGGTTTGCGCCTTTTGTCGGCATAGCTTTTCTGTCGGTCCCGAGCTGCTGCCATCCTATTACGTATTTGCACGATCTTTTCTGTTGTTTCATGCACAAGCTCGGGTCCGGTCAATTGGCTTTCACCAACTTCCGCCCAACAAAGTGGAGATCTGCACTTACGCCCGTAAAGTGCTTCGAATGGTGCAGCTCCTATGCTGGTGTGATAGCTGTTATTATATGAGAATTCTACCAAAGGTAGGTGAGTCTCCCAACTGTTACCGAAGTCAATTACGCATGCCTGAAGCATGTCCTCCAGGGTCTGGATTGTTCTTTCACTCTGACCATCCGTTTGTGGGTGATAAGCAGTGCTCATATCCAACCTCGTTCCCAGTGCCTTATGTAAGGACTTCCAAAAATGTGCCGTGAAACGGCTGTCTCGGTCTGATATTATGCAGATTGGGACTCCGTGCCTGGATACAATTTCCTTCAAGTATATTCGGGTTAACTTCTCCAACCTATCGGTTTCCTTAATCGGTAGAAAGTGTGCCGATTTCGTGAGTCGATCTACGATAACCCAAATGGTATCGCAGCCACTTGATGTCTTCGGCAGCTTGGTGATAAAATCCATGGAAATTTGATCCCATTTCCATACTGGAATTTCTGGTTGTTGAAGTAACCCTGATGGTTTCTGATATTCAATATTAACCTTGGAACAAGTCAAGCACTTACTCACGTAGATCGCGATTTCTGACTTCATGTTAGGCCACCAGTAGGTTGCCTTTAGGTCGTGGTACATCTTGTCAGAGCCTGGATGTACCGAGTATCGACTCTTGTGAGCTTCATCCATCACTACTTCCCTCAATCCCCCGTAGCGTGGAATCCAAATTCGATCCATCGGATAGTAAGCTCCGTCATCCTTCTGTTTCATCTGTTTGCCTATACCCCGCATGGCTTCGAGGGCAAGGTTTTCCTTTTTCAGAGCTTCTTGTTGTGCGACTCGGATCTGATTTGGTAGCTCAGAGTGAATGGTGAGTTGTAGTGCACGTACGCGTTTGGTTGTTTCTTTTCTGCTTAACGCGTCGGCCACTACATTGGCCTTTCCGGGATGATACTTGATTGCACAGTCATAATCGCCTATCAATTCGACCCATCTGCGTTGTCTCATGTTTAACTCTTTCTGGTCAAATATATGCTGTAGGCTCTTATGATCAGTGAATATCGTGCATTTGGTGCCGTACAGATAATGTCGCCAGATCTTTAATGCGAACACTACTGCCCCCAACTCCAGGTCGTGAGTTGTGTAATTCTTCTCGTGCACCTTTAATTGTCGGGACGCATAAGGTATGACCTTCTCACGTTGCATCAGCACACAACCGAGTCCTTGCTTCGATGCGTCGCAGTAGACTACAAAGTCTTCGCACCCGTCTGGTAGTGATAGGATAGGTGCACTGCACAATTTCTGCTTCAATAAGTCGAAAGCAGCTTCTTGTTTTTCTCCCCATTCAAACTTCTTGTCTTTGTGCGTAAGGGACGTTAATGATTGTGCGATCTTCGAGAATCCCTCGATAAACCGCCTGTAGTACCCGGCCAATCCCAGAAACTGTCGCACCTCAGTCGGAGTCTTGGGTGCTGTCCAGTTCTTGATTGCCTCAATTTTGGCTGGATCTACATGTATCCCTTTCGCGTTTACTACGTGCCCAATGAACTGAACTTCGCGAATCCAAAAATCGCATTTGGAAAACTTCGCGTATAGTTGTTCCTTCTTCAGTAGTTCCAAGACGCGTCTCAAGTGATCTGCATGTTCTTCGTAAGTCTTGGAGTAAATCAGAATGTCATCTATGAACACGATTACGAATTTGTCAAGGTACGGCTTACACACCCGATTCATGAGATCCATGAATACCGCCGGTGCGTTAGTCAGTCCGAAAGGTATGACCAGAAATTTGTAATGTCCGTACCGTGTTCTGAAGGCTGTCTTTGGTATGTCTTCCTCTTGTATTATAAGTTGATGGTAACCGGATCTTATATCGATTTTCGAATAGTAGCTTGACCCTTGTAATTGATCAAACAGGTCGTCTATTCGAGGTATGGGGTATCGATTCTTGATCGTTACCTTGTTCAGTTCCCGGTAGTCTATACACATACGGAATGAACCGTCTTTCTTTTTCACGAACAAGACCAGTGCTCCCCAAGGTGAGAAGCTCGGTCGTATAAATCCTTTATCTAACAACTCATGTAGTTGATTAGATAGTTCCTGCATTTCAGTAGGAGCCAATCGGTATGGTGCCATGGCTATTGGTGCTGCTCCTGGTGTCAGATCTATCTGAAATTCCACTTGTCGTGCTGGTGGTAGTCCAGGTAGATCGTCAGGAAAGACTTCCGGATAATTGCGAACAATAGCGATGTCCTCGTTCTTCCGTTCCTTCTTTGGTTGTTCGGTGATAAGTGCCAGGATAGCCGTGTACCCTTTCTTCAAGTATTTGCTTGCCTTCATGCAAGACATGAGGTTTAATGGTATTCCGCGCCGTTCTCCCTAGATTGAGATCTGCTCTCCACTTGGCGATGTAATCCGCACAATCTTCTCGTTGCACACAATCTCAGCGTGGTTTGCAGATAGCCAATCCATTCCAATCACCACATCGAAGCTCCCAAGAGTTACTGGCATTAGGTCAATCACCAGTTGGTGGTCTGCTAACGTCAGGACACACCCCTTGATGATATGTTGTGTTTCTATCAGCTTACCGTCTGCTAACTCTACGGTGTACTTATGGTCTAGTGGTGTTGGTGTCATATTAAGAAGTTTGCTAAAGTCACTAGAGATAAAACTCCTATCGGCACCGGTATCAAATAATATACTACCATAGACATTATTTAAAAGAAACGTACCGGTAACGACATTGGGGTCATCTTTCGCTTCTCCCGAGCCAATCACAAAGGCTCGTCCCTTCGCTGCTCCACCTCCACCCTTTTTCAGTTGTGGGCAGTCCCTCCGTATGTGCCCCGGTTTGCCACATTCATAACACCCCTTGAGAGTGTTTTGGTTGTTGTTGTTGTTGGGGTTGGGGTTGGACCGACATTCCTTGGCCAGGTGCCCGTTTCTTGCACAGTTAATGCATTTGACCCTTTTGCATGGGCCGAAGTGGTGGAAGTTGCAAGTATTGCATTTTGGGCTATTGCCCTGATATCCCCCTTTGCCTTGAGTGTTCGGCTGGGTGGCAGTGAAAGCTTTAGCAGGTGCTGGTCGGTGTTGGGTTTGTTGCTGAGGTGAAAAGGTGCGGTTATTGCTGGGCTCCCACTTCTTCTTGGGCTCTTGGGGTTTCAGATGTTCACCCCTCTTTGGCAGTTTTCCCTGAGCTACTGCTTGATCAGTTAATTTATGAGCCAAGCGAATCAGTGGTTGGATGGTGGAGAGATCAGAAGCAGTCACCATGATTTGGATTTGCTCGGGCAATCCACTGATGAATTGCTCGATTTTTTTGTATTTCGGCGTCACCATTGCCGGGCACAGCTTGCACAATTCATGAAATCAAGTGCAGTATTTCTCGATTTCTGAACCCACCATTTTGTGCACCCAAAATTCCTCCTCAAGCTTCGTGATCTCATCATGTGGGCAGTATTCTTCGTGAAGCATTCTAGTGAATTCTTCCCACGGAATGGTGTTGGCAGTCTCGAGTCCTAGAGTTTGGACATGTGTATTCCACCAGGTGAGGGCAGATCCCTCAAGAGTTCCGGTGGAATACTTTACTCGGTTTTCCTCCGAGCACTCAGACCTGGCAAAGACCGATTCAAGCTTTTCAATCCAGCGGAGCAGTCCCACTGCTCCTTCTGTACCCTGGAACTTGTGAGGGTGGCAGCTCAGAAAGGCTTTAAAAGAGCATCCCTTCGCTGCGCTTCCTTGGGATCCTGTGCATCGGGGTTAAATTGTAACGTGTTAGTGTCAGCGTTGCCTATGCTAAGTTAGTCAGGTTTGGCAGGTGTTAGTACCGTTATTGGTGCCGCTAGTCTCGCTAGCAAGTAGGTTTGCCTCGTACTCAGCGAGTACTTTGTTAACCTTACGTTCGACCATCATGTTGATCCTTGCCTTTTCGGCCTTACGTTTGAGATTGCGGGAGTTGGGTCCTCTTCCAGACATGATTCTATACGGAAAGGTTAGAGCATTAGTTAGCATGAGTTAGAGTGTTAGACGATTGTCATGTCAGAAGTCAAGTCAGGTGTTATGTTAACAAACAATCATAATCAAGACATAATAAGTAAAGCAAAGCATCATTTCATTAATAATAATAACTTGAAGTACAATGATTTTCAAAAGAGATGCTACAAAATTCGCACGAGCACATCCCGCTCGGCTAAGTACTACAAAAGTAGAATACGGAAATAGAAAAACTAAACTAGTGTGATGCGACAGTAGAGTGTGAGTCTCCGCTGTCAGCAGGACCGTCGTCATCTTCCTCTTCTGGGTCTTCATTTGGGTCTTCATCAAAATCTTCCTCTTCAAGATCCTCAACCCTGAATTGAGGTCCTTGGTCCGGCTCCTGCTCCGGCTCCATAATCAACTGGTCAGCCCAAGCGTTCTGAAGTGCCGCCTGGTTCTCTCCTGCAACATTCTCTACCACAACCAGTCGCTCGCCATGGTCCTGGACCACAGTAGCGACTTCCTCTTGTCGCTCTTCTAACTGCGATGTCCGGTTCCGAAGTGTCGCGATCTCATCCACTACCTGTCCCCGCAGGTGATCTAGCTGCTCTTGGAGATGTTGGTTCTCCTTTCGGAGAGCCATGATCTCCTCATCATGCTCACGCGACCTACTGGCCTCACGAGCAGTCTGAGCAACATGGGCTGCAAAAGCCCGCTCGAGTGACACTTCAAGTGACGGTAGTCGGTGTGCTCGGTTATCATCTATCCGTACTCGCTATAAGGGTACTCTCTCCTCGATGATCCAGTCCCACACAGTATGTGGGTACCAATTCCACGACCTGGCGCGCTTGGCAATGCGTGCCCTTTCTGCCTCCTCAAAGTCCTCTAGGGTCATGATGTCCCTAACTCGCTGACGATCCTCCTCTGTCAGCTCATACTCGGCAGGTCGCTTCTCCGGGTTACGCCCCATGTCCCCATTGTCATCAGTCATCCTGTAAGTCCCAAACCAGTCAGTAATAGTTCACAATGGCAATAATACTATAAGTGTGAAATCTCTAAGTGTAGTGTCTAATGTAGACCAGTGGCTATAGTCTAAGTTCACTATATGCAAACCTAGTTCCCTATAACCAAGGCTCTGATACCAGTCTGTCACACCCCCAATTCCCACTCGTGGTGTCAGTCCACGTGGGTGTGACGTGGCCAGGATCACAGCTCATGGTCATATAGAACGACTCTATATGAGTTACTCAATCACACAGATTTGTAAAACAAACATGTTTTCAAAATAAAGCAACGGAAATGTTTTCATATCATAAATAAACAAAGTTTGCAGCGGAACGCAATTGTATCAGACACTACATAGTTCAAAGCGTTTTAAAACAAAACAAATGCACACAAAAGCCTAGGACACGAGTCTATATGCCAGTCAGAGTCTTTAGTGCTTCCAAGTGCGCATCCTAGCGTATGCTCCATTAGTTACCTGAGAATACATGCGAAAAGTGTCAACTAAAAAGTTGGTGAGTTCACAGGTTTAGACAGACTGAAAAGTAAACAGACATATACTGGGTATGTTAAGTTTTGTTGTTGGATACTACGATCCGTGGAGTGTGTCAGTTCATCTTACCGAAACTAGACTGTTCCCATTTGCCTCCGCAGGTCATCGCTGAACCCGCATTCCCATCGAAATTACACTCGTTATGACCTTCAGTCAACATTGGTGCCGAGTGGGGTTAGTCAAACCCAGTAGTACTACGTAATTATGACTCGTTTGTGATACAATTAACGGTAAGGATAAGTGAGGACTTTAAGCGATAATAGTTACACTCGAAAATGGTTTTCACAACATACCAGTACTATATCTAAAACAGTTGCATAGTATTCTCATCCCAAGGTTTAGTAAAACAGTATGAGAGTAAAAGTGGGGCTGTAAAACTCACCTGAGTTTGAGTAGAGATACCGTACAGGAATCGTGTAGCTCGCCGGCTAATGTTTACCTATATCACATAGGTGTTGTGAGTTCGTGTTTACATACATGTGGGCCTCACAGGACCGTGTTCGTATTTAACAACACCAAGTTGTTAAGTGGGTCACGTTGACCGTGTTTAACCGTGTTTGACCTAACGACCCGTTGGTGACGGTTTGGATCAAGCGATCGTGTAACGTGAAATTTCGTGTCATGTGAAGTGTGCGGATACCAATAATTACTTCCGTGAGGAAACTTGCTTTTTATAGTAAGTTTCTATTTCAAGAAGGTTTCCATATTTGGCAAGTCATGCACTAATTCATATTCCGATTATTCTAACATGCATATTTATCCTAAATGGGCATGTTATCACATAGCACATAGTTACACATAGCCGGTTTAACAGAGTTTGCGCGTAAATGTTTCTATAATTAGAAAGTTTGCACAAACAAGCGTATTTCATTATGTTTATCAACTAATATCATCTAGCATCACTATTTTAATCCTAAGTATCCAATCAATCATCATCGTTACATCTAGCATGCTCCTATTCTCGGATTTGAAAAATAAAATTACTATTTATAGTAACTCTAGACAAATGCGCATATCTCGTGCAACTAAGTTGTAAAATCACATATTATCATCATAACCACATCACTAAGCATATCAAACATACAATCCTTAATAATTTCATCATTTCTAGAAATTTTATAACAAAAATTACTATATTTAGTAACATTGCTAAATATCATACTTTTAGCAATTCTAACCATTCCAACACATCTAGTTATCACCATCTAACTTCTAAACATCATTTTAACCATAAATTATAGACCTAAACATGCAAATGTGGTTATTTCATCAAGAACACACATTTTGTAACATTAAAGTTACTAAAGTTTGTAATAATCACCAAATGATCAAATCTTGACAAAATCAATCATTCTAACCTTGCATATCATCATCATTAACACTCATAACAATATTTCAATATCCACAAACGTGTAAAACCACCTAGATCATTCATGGATGTTGCTAAAACCATCATTTTAGCTACTATGACCATTCTATTGTAACAACATCATCATGGATTGTAAAGATACATCATCTAATCATCATGGATCATCAAATATCATGTAAACATCATCAAACCCAGAACTAAAATTCGTGTATGTGCATCAAGGGTGCTTGCATGTGTGTTTAAAGTCATGCATGTGAGTGTAAAGGTGAAGGAAGTGTGTTTTGGGTATAGAACTACCTTCTAATGCTTCAAGAACTCCTGAGATGATGATTTCTTTGCCTCAACAGCTTCTGGACAGTAGGTTCTTGCAAGAATGAGATGGTTATGGTGGTGGTTTTGAGCTCCAATGGTTCTTCAAGCTCTTAATCTTCAAACCTTCAAGCTTGGAGCTTCAATGGAGGTCTTCAATGGCTTCCCAAGGGTCAAATCAAGGTGTTTCAGAGAGGAATAGTCGAGAGTTGGTGTGTAGAACCGGAGAAATGATGAGGGTGGTGTTAATAGGCATGGTGGTCTTGATTTTATAAAGATTTGTCGTCAGGACTCCGTCGCGTACCGCGGCGGATGGTTGAAATAAGCTTCGCGTAGCGCGACGGAATTCGGGAGTCAAACCCCCGCGATTCCTGTCGCGTACCGCTATAAGGCCTTCTGTTGGACCATCGCGTACCGCGATGGGTCCTAGAGAAGCCCAATAACCCTAATTTTGTTGTTTCGAGCTGATTTTCGCGTATTTCTCGATTACGATCGTTGTTTCGAGACATATGAACATCATTTCTCTTATCTTAGGTTCCCTGGTACCTATGTGTTGTGCAAATGAACTGTGGTCTGTGAAATTCACCAACGTTCGTTATTCAAGACACGTGTCACACTAAATAGTAATGATTCTAGTGCCACGTATGCAACAGTAATATATATTATTAACTTAAAGTAAAGAAATTGCTGACCTGGAAATTTCGAGGTGTCACACAACGAAACGAATCCGGTGGAAACGATTATACCGTTGAGTATCTCAAGGGAACATATTCATGTGGTAAGTGCCAAATTCAATGATTTCCATGCTCACATGCTCTTGCAGTTTGCCGTCAAAGGGGGGATTCACCTCAGAGTATTATCAATGAGATATACACCATGGCCGCGTATAGAGCTCAATATGACAATGAATTTTTCCCATTATCTCACCAAGCCTATTGGATGGATCCAATCCCGTATTGGAGGATTAAACCAGATTCATCAAAACTTACCACAACACGCGGTAGAAGACAATCAAGAAGAATTCACAACGAAATGGATGTACGCCGGCACCCTGATGAACCTATTATACGTAGGTGTGGAATCTGTAGACAAATTGGACACAGACAGAATAACTGTCCAAACCCACACGCTTGATGTATTTTTTTTAGTGTTGTAATATAATGTTTTCCTAATTTTTTTTACTTAGCTTACTTTTTTTTTATACGCAATTTTATATATAAGCATAATATGTAATGAAAATAAAAATTATAAAATAAAGAAGACATTTATTATTAATAATGAAAAATACAACACATTCTATCAATGACTTATGAAACACATTCTACCCACGTGGTATGAAACGCCAATTATAATATTATTCTACCATATATCGTCGGTATTTCATACACTTGTTTTTAAAATCATCGTCTACGTTCAGATTTTTATTTTGAACAGGTTGTTGCATTAGCATACAAGCCAGAACACCTGTGTCGCCGCCTAGATCACCTCCATCCTTTGGCGCATAATCGTCATTAACATTGTGTACTTTCAGGTGTATCCCTTTTATCTATGAAAACTCCATCATATTTTCACCAATATTGAATTTTCACCTAACAACCAGTCAAATTTAATTGCCAGCACGTCCATGGTAGGAAAATGAATCAGACTACGATAATCTTTTATATAGCCCTTATTCGGCCAGTATTGAACCAATTCCATAGTCTGCAAATTGATTCTTACAAGATACCAATCTCCTACATTACGAATACATAGCGGAATATAAATACAATCCACCTTATACTGCAGCGAACTTTCTTTCTTTTAAAATTAAAATATCACGAAATTCTGGTGGTAGAATTGTCCACCGCAAACCTGATGGTCCGTTTGTCCTAAGACGTGCATCTCTAAAATACATCATTTGTGTTACCCATCCTTCAATATGCTGTAAAATATCATTCAAAAACATGTAAAATTTTTAACTAACATGTTAGTATAATTTCAAAACGTTACATCTATACTAGAAACTATAATTTAAAAATTTTCAACCATGGGCCAAAGCTGACCGTTGCACCGATATCCCAACAAAGTTCCCCAAAAATCACCATCAAGCTTTCTATCTTTAAAGAAAATTGAATAGCAGAAAGGGGCATCACCATTGTTATAAAACTCAACTACATCTTGGGACCATTTGTTGGACTCTTCATTTGGAATTGCCCACTTGCGTTTTTGCTGTGGAATTTTTTCTAAATCATTAGATGTTTTTTTGGTTTTCTCTTCAAAAGGGTTTTCAAGACGGACTTGTTCAACGTTTAGAATTGGAGTTGAAGAAGAAGCATTTTCTGATGTTTCTTTTGGTTGGCGTCTCCATTTTTGGAAAATCCACTTTGATGCTTTAGGTGCTGGTTGCGAATAATATTCTTCATCATCAACTACTTCTTTACCACGATTGTTAGCCATCTAGAGAGAAGAGAGGGAAATACAGAGAGATAGAGATGGAGATATAGAGAGAAGAGATAGTGGTGCTTAGAATGACTTGACACATTCAAGTATTTTATAGACTTAAATGGTGTGTAGAAGTCATGTTATGTTTATTGTTTACTATTTTAATTTATTTTATTTAAATCCTTAAATGTTTAAAAGACCATAAAATAAATATACAAAATTAAAACGCCATAAAAAAATTAGCATTTATATATAAAATATTATGTTCAAACCATTATATATAGAGAACACACATAAGTAAAGTGCTACATATCTCTTTCATCTCTATATCAACATACTTTTAGAACACAAATGAGTGATTCTCCAGAATATGTTGCATTCATCATTCGAACTGTCCAAGAAATATATCCAGTGACTCAAGTGATTCCTGACACCCCTCCTGAAAACCAAACACAATCGAATGGTAGGTCGGTTCGAATGAGATCGGTAGCACGGCAAAATCGTCAAACGAAGAAAGCTTCACGTTCGATAACATTCAAAGAAGATGAACCCGACAAACTTCCGGTTATGAACTCACCCAACCTGCACGCTAATGCATCTAAAATCCCTCCAACAGTGGCACGTCAATGCTAGTTTTAATAACGTATAACCTTTTAATCATGTTATTTATGTTGTTAGATAAGTAAGTTGTTAGATGTTTATCTTGTTATCTAAATTGTTAACTGTTTATCTTATTTTTTAAATTGTTAAATATTTATATTTATATTTATATTTAAATTGTTATGAATATCTAACAAATAAAATAGCACACATATAAGAATTCATACATAAAATTTAACAAATACACATACAAAATAAAATAAAATGTTCAACATAAAATTATATCTAGTGGGTGCCACAACCAGGTCGTCTTATCTGACGGCGACCTCTATGATTTGCTAAATTTTCATTATCATCGTTAGCCTCGTTGGTGTAGTCCATACTACTATTTAAGTCGAACATATCTAATTCTAAAGATAATGAGTGCTCCCTTTGGGGTCTCATATTTCGCAAATGAAAGAAAGCGGGTGTTGGGGGTGTATCTAACTGGCGGTAAAAGGGATTCACCAAAGATGGACTTAAGAAATCCTATTGAATATCTTGGCTATAAGCAGGTGATTGGAACGTATTGTGTAATCCCTAGGGTTTTCTATATCAATTTTTAATTGTAATCGTGTTCGATTTATAATAAATCAAAGTTATTTGTATTCTTCGAAAACAATTGTATTTGTTTATACATACAAAAATATATATTCAACAAACAATTTTATTAGGCATATTATATATATATATATATATATATATATTAATAATAATAAACAAGTATTTTTAAATATATAAGTATACATATATATATAATGCATATATTTAAATATTACAAAAAAAGATACTTATACACATTTAAATAAACAATAATAAATAAAACAAAATAAATAAATAAAAATTCAAAATCAATTAGGATATTTATTTATTTAATTGATAAATAAATAAATAATCCTAAATGAAAACCATTCAAACTTAAACATATCAATTAGGGGCTTCCATAGTATGCCATAGAAACTAGGATGCCAAAACTTAAACTCTAAGTACATAAGACTAAGAAATTATATGCCTTTAGGTTAAGGTATGCGAGCACAACTTCTTAAATCCTAGGCAACGATTCAAGTGGCAAAGCTAGGACATCATGTGAGTTTTCTTCACACTCCCTTTTACTTTTTGTTTTTGGGATGTTACACATGTCTTATTCAAACTCTATTCATTCTACTATTCTTTCAATCTATGATGCAAGCCTTAGACCTAGTTAGCTTTATGTGTTAGAGGCTAGGCTTATACAATGTGTTGATTCTATGTGTGATTCTATGTGTGTTGCCAGTCAAGCATCTAGTACTTAGTAGCCTAAGATGGTTAGATACTATCTTCGCAAAGGCTTTTGCCTTTGTGTGAAAAAGGTGAAAAGTACCCCTAGCAAACTTGTTGAATTATAACTGTTAATTTTATAGTATGGCCATACTTGAATTAACATGTTGTAAGGATACTTGTTTGGACACAAGAAATTGTTATTCATTCATTTATTCTATTTATTCAAACTTGTATTCATGTTGTGCTTATGATATACATAACTAGTTAGGCTATAGTTTGCATCCTTTTTATACTTATTACTTAAACTTTGTGTGTGAACTCACCAACTATGCAAATAGTTGACAAACTCTATTTTACATGCGTAAAAGGATAAGGAAGCATGATGAAGACATAAGATAGGCTTAGTGACCTAGTTTAAACATCGAAAAAAATGTATAGACTTTTCAACTGTAATTCTTTGATTCAAGTTATGTAATGGTTGTTATTATTAATGAATGTGGTATTTAGTTTTGTAATAATGATGCATTAAATATTGAAACTTATAATAGCACCATGAGCTAATGAACAGTCAAACTCGTGCCCCGACGCATTCCGCCGTCGGTCGGGGTGTGACATATTGTAGTTTTCCAACTGATTATAACCAGATGGACCCGCGTCCTCATAATTTTGGATACCAAATTGTGATAAATGTTGTGACGAGGTACCTATTTCACCAAAATTTAAAGACGCACTATTGGGTCGATACCTATTTGAGTGGTCCATTGAACTGATGTGAGGCGAGTTAATCTCTGGCTCAGCCTGAGCCTGAGCCTCAGCATGCTGAGCCTCATCATGAGGCTGCGTCGATTCCTTCGTTTCTCTGGTCTTCTAATACTTAGTGGCACCAAAGGAACTTGATAACCAACAGGATCTTGTGACATATGGATTGGGTAATAACCCATGTGGTGTTGGACTTGTCCATATCCCATGGCTTGGCTCGCCGTATCCCTTATGAAGTCTTCCCCTGATCTTTGATAAATTTGACTCATAAATAGTATTCATACATATGATGGGGTGAATATTTATGTGAATACCCAAAAGAGAGGTAAGATGTATGTACAAATACACTTGAGTGTATGATTTGGTTTGGATGAAGAAAGTCAAACCAAATAATAAATTTTAGATTGATTATGTAGAATCATGTATAATGATCACGTTTATTTAACGATAAATGTTCAATTATGCTTGAAATATATGTTAGAGAAGTAGTGTCTAGGCATGGTGCGCCAGTGACGATTATTTCTGATGGAGACACTTGATTTACTTCTCATTCTGGAGAAATTTACAGGAAGGATTAGGATTGTTGATAAGCGTGGCGTATCATCCTCATATTGATGGTCAAAGTGAAAAGACCATTCAAACGTTGGAGGATATTTTACGAGCATGTATAATAGATTTTGAGTGTAGTTGGGATGATTATCTACCTTGAGCTGAATTCTCATATAATAATAGTTATCATTCCAGTATTGGGTTGCCTCTATATGAAATATTGTATGGGAGGAAATGTCATACTTCGGGGTATTGGGGAGTAGCTGGGCAATGAGAATTGGCAAATAAAAAGGTAGTTAAAGTAACAAATGAACGTATAGATCAGATTCTAGTTCATTCGAAGGCGGCACAAGACCGTCATAAATCTTATGCTGATAAGCGTAGGAGGTTTATTGAATTCCAGGTGGGAGATTTTGTATTGTTAAAGGTCTCTCCTTGGAAAGATGTTATACGTTTTAGCAAAACGAGAGAAGTTAAGTTTGCGTTTTATCGGACCATTCGAAATTATAGCTCGGATAGGTAGTGTGCTTATTACCTTGAGTTACCGAGAGGAATTCAATGGCATACATGACACTTTTCATGTGTCATATCTGAGAAATTGTTTGGCGGATGAATCGGCTTATGTGCCACTAGAAGACTTGGAATTGATGACAAGTTGAACTATGTGGAAAAGCCGATCGTTATATGAGACCGAAATGTCTAACAGTTGAGAAACAAGTCCCTGAACCAGGTGAAGGTTCAATTGAAAAATATAGAAGAGAATCTGACGCCACGTGGGAGTCAGAAGATGAAATGAGAAAGTATTATCCTTTCCTTTTTAAGATTTAATCGGTTTCGAGGACGAAACCTTTGTAAGGAAGGGAGATTTGTAACAACCGGTTTTTAATAATAAAATGTATTTCGAATAATCGTTAAAATAACGTTTGTGATTGTTAGAATTTGAAAACATATGAAAAATCATGAAAGTGGGAGAAAACCATGTGCGAAACGGAGTTACGGATTTTCCAGAATCGCGAAACCAAGAAAATTACAAAGATATTATGTTTTGGGACTCTTCGCGGTACGTGAAGGTGGTTCTGAGGTTCCTTCACGGTACGCAAAGAACCCAAAATATCTGAGAATCCTGAAATTCATCGCGGTACGCGATGGCTCCATATGCCATTCTTCGCGGTACGTGACGAGTGTGGTGGTTTGATGAATCAAGATTTAATCAAAAAACTTGCAGAAGAGTTTTCAAAACTCTTTCTCTCGAAGTTTCAACAGCCACAAACGAATTTTTAGCATTTGGAAGTCAAATTCAAGCCGTTTAAACCCACAGATCGCACCAATGAACGTTTCTGCAAGTCCTGATCGTTGTTTGGTGACTGAACATCCGTTCGATTGGGTAACGATTCGTTTTATTCTACTAGTGTAATATTTTGTGGATTAAATCTAGTTTCGAATGTATTAATATGATTATGGGTATTGATTATTGCCTAGTTGATAACTAGGGATTGTTAGAAACGAAGAACTTGATATTTTGATGATGAAATCTTCGTTTTGAAGCCGGTATAATGTCTGGTGGTTATGAAACCCATATCATGATGTGATAACTAGTAGGATGGGTAGAATATGATTTTAAATGAAATATGGATTATGATCCATGGGTTAAATGATGATTTTGATGAATTGATGTTAAAGAAATTATTAACAGTTATGATCATAAATGAATTTTGATTAAAAGAAGTGATTGAGATCATATCTAATATAATAAACATCAATTATTTGATGAAATGCCTAAGGGAGGCATGGGATATGATTAATTAAAATAATTGACTAAAACTTACTAAGAATAGTAAGATAGAGCCAATTATGTGATAAGTTGACTTTGAGAAAGTCAAACCAGTCAAGTGAGTTGAACTTGATTGTATGTGTTATATGTATTGAATATAGTTGTATATGTGTGAATATGCACCTACGTGTTGGTGGTAAAAATCAAGTGACAATTCACAGAAGTGGAAAAGAGGTTGTAGGAAGTGAACAACCGTATGAACCAGGTAAGTTACCCAACTTACTGTAACATTACATATAAGTAGTAGAAAGAATCTACCTGCGTGCTTGAAATATGTGAATGATGTTAAATATGTGATTGAAACTATGGGATGAGAAATCCTTTAGTTTGTGTTTGTTATGTTTCAATGGGAAACATATATGCAATATATTTGCATTAGAATAACCGGATGAATCGGTGATTAATTAATATGATTTTGGTGTTTATATAATGATGGCGCATAACTTGATTAATGAAACTAATGGAATTAAAAGACCTATGAGAAGGTGTTATTAGTTTCAAAACGAATGTTATGCGTGTGTGGTGTGCATAGTATAAATGCATTAAAATTTAGTCGGATGAGCCGGTGAAATTGATTTAATTGAACCACAAATGTGTGGCTAACCGGTTAATCCGGGAACTAAATTGCTGAACCACAAATGTGTGGCTAACCGGTTAATCCGGGAACTAAATTGTTGAACCATAAATGTGTGACTAACCGGTTAATCCGGGAATTGAATAATTATGACTCCACAATGGTGGATAGCCAGAGGTGCTGGCAATTGTCTAGATGGAAGTACCGGTGGGTGAACATCTTAAGACTTAATATTTATGACTCCATAATGGTGGATAGCCAGAGGTGCTGGCAATTGTCTAGATGGAAGTACATGTGGGTGAACATCTTAAGACTTAATATTTATGACTCCACAATGGTAGATAGCCAGAGGTGCTGGCAATTGTCTAGATGGAAGTACCGGTGGGTGAACATCTTAAGACTTGGATTATTTATGACTCCACAATGGTGGATAGCCATAGGTGCTGGCAATTGTCTTAGATGGAAGTACCGGTGAGTGGACATCTTAAGATTTGAATTATTTATGACTCTACAATGGTGGATAGCCAGAGGTGCTGGCAGTTGTCTTAGATAGAAGTACCGATGGGTGAACATCTCAAGACTTAAATTAATTATGATATCACAAATGTGTGAATAGTCAGAGGTGCTGACACATAGCTATGGTGGAAGCACAGGAATGTGAACACCATAGTGTAAATTTTGATTAAACTATTGTGAGCAATAGTTGATGATTGGTAATATGATATTATTACATTGTGAGAGTCAATTCGAATAGAAATGACTCAGTTTGAATTCTGATTGTGAAACATGTATTTTTATATTTTGTTGTGCGAAACCAATGGGGTTTACTTACTTAGTTCATATGAACTAATTGTGACCATATATGTGATGTGACATGTCAAAGATAGATATGCATCAGGCGATCTGATCGGGCATGTTTTGAAGCTGAACCAAACGTTATGTAAAATCTTTGGTGGTATTAAACTTAAACACACTAGTTTTATTAATCATAAATGTAAATGTTATGAAATTAAGTGTGTTTAACTCATGAAATGGAAATTTCACGCTTCCGAACATAATCTTACGATAAAGTTTAATCTGGGACCGATAATTGGACACGTGTAATCATGTGAAAAGTTTGTGTGTTACATACATAAATGTTTATATAGGCATGCCAATACATCACTATCCCAACTAAGTTCACCACAATTATTTAAATTTTCCAAGTTAGTCAAATAATTGATATGGACCCAGTTGCTAGCTGAATCCGGGAATAACGTTGTACCGATCAAATAGAAAATGATCAATCTAGCCCGCTGAATTAATTGCAGTCTAGATGGATTTTCAGATAAATTTGTTTTTATTATGGATAAAATAAACGGAAGGTTTATTTTATATCCAATGATTGCCTCTAAAGGCAGTTCAACGCCCATCAAATTTTCAAACAATGATGCAATTTTACTACCATTTAAAGTCAAATCCGTACCTGAAACTACATTTCCTTCAATTGGTAGACCCCACAATATATTTACATCTTGTAATGTTATTGTGGTTTCGCCAATGGATAAGTGAAAAGTATGGGTTTAAGGACGCCATCTCTCCACAAGTGTGGATATTAATGCTCTATCAAGTCTTCTGTTTCCACACAGAGTGATACCTCCAAATCCTACCAATGTTATGAATTCCATAACATTTTCGGGAATGGGATTAGAATTTAAATGTATCCAGAAATCTTGATCGCCGCGTCTAATTCTTAATATTCCTTCGTCTCTTTCTGGGTTTTGAAAATAATAACCCCCCTATGACTACCGCTTAACCATAACAAATCATTATTGAGTGGACTGGACGTAAAATGAGTATTCATTTTAGAAAGATTGAAAGAGATAATTGATGTATGGAATTGATGTGTATATTCGAAGTGCTTAGAAAGTTTTGAAACACCACATACACCACGGGCGATATATATTCTTGTTCGAAACAACTGAGTTCCCAAACAATTAATTCAAAAAAGTAGGTGAAATGACAGACTGCTTCCCAAATTAATTCACACCTACCATGAATTCAAATGGGTTTTTCAAAAAAAAATAAATGGATGGTAGGGGACGGTTCACGAGTAAATGGGTGATGTGACCATACAAAAAGAAATCGCCAATGCTAGAGGCGATGGCTGTTGTCCTTGTGTCCTTTATGCCAGATCTCGCCACTGGCAAGGGCGGTAGCTGCATATTTATTTTTTTTCCGTTTGAAGATAACAAGTAGAAAATGGTGGATGAGGTGGAAAGCCACGTAGATCTCGCCCCTGCTAGTGGCGACTTCTAGGGGGTTAAGAAAATTAATCTGACGGGTGTGTCAGAACTCGCCCTTAGCATTGGCGAGGGATCCATTTGTGTAAAAAAAATTAACCACCCCATTTGTGATGACCCTCACGTAAAGGACACTACTTTTAAAAAAAATTCGTATTTTAATTGTGGGATTAGAACAATTGGTCTTACTTTAACCAACCACGTTGGAATGGTAAAACGTTATACACTTTTTATTCTTCATCTTAATGAGAGATTTCAAAACATGAATCTTAGCATGGAGTTGTTTGGATGTGCATTTTTACAGTGGCTAGTTATGTGGCATTGAATTATTATAATCAAATAATCATCGTTAATAAAACTTGTAGAAAATAGTATTGTGTAAAATTGTATAGAAATGTACAATCATAGGCAAATGCTTATCATTTATGGTGTTGATATAATTACCAAAAATTTGAAGAAAGGAAACATTTTTGTGAAATCAGAATAAAAGTTTTGAATATGACTAAAGGGGTAAATTTGCAATTTGGTTTTACCCTAGATATTCAGTTTTGTAGCATACAATATGAAATTGATTATATGAATAATACTAAGAAGAAGAATATGTTCATAAAAATATTGTTAATCACTACTAGAAAACAAGGCAATTGCCACCAAAATTTGCTATCAAAATAAACGGTAGCAAATATTGTGACCAATTTCTCACCATACTCAATTTAAGAGCATTTGCTATTATATGGTAGCAAAATAGTGAGAAATTTTACTATGGTTTATATTTGGTCGCAAATTCGTGTGTAAGAAAATAAATAATAAAAAGTAACTAATTTATTAAGTTTACCCACCATTTTAGTGGTGGCAAACATGTGAAATGAAATCTTATAGAAGGCACGTCATTAATTCAATTGCCTCCATTTTAGGGTTGTCTTCCCGTCGTTCTTTCTCCAAGCCCTAAAATTGCATAAACCATCAAAGCTAACAAAAGATGGTTAAATTCTCTACTCAATCGATCCGGTGTCATTCTCTTCAGAGGCTTCGCTGTTTCATCTGCTTCCGACTTCAACAACGTCGTCAAGTCCTCCGACTATGAAGATTTTTAGCTACGGCATCGGTGGTGCTAGCACCAGAACCAAAGTTTTCGGTCGTGTTTACATAGCTGATGTAGCTCTACCGGATCATAACATCTCTTTCCATCACGAAATGTATCATGTATGACCTAATTCCTTAGTTAGACTTTAGGTTTTCAATGTTTCATATTTCAGGTTTATCAATTATTATAAGTACTTTACATGTTGATTTTGATTTAATCTACTACTTTGCAATTGAATTAGCATCTATATCATCTCTACATCACTAAGCGTGGGATTAATCTTTCAAAATCAATTTTGTAAGTTGTTTTTAGGGTTTCTTTGATTCTTTATTAGGATGAATTGATTCTATTACATGTTTTAGCAGCTAATTTTGTTTACTTATAGCCATAGATTCATTAATTATATGGTAGTTTTGTCTATATCATCTCTAAATTACTTAAATTGGAGCTCACTTAGCTTCATGATATCAGGCTCCTGTGTATCCCTCCAAATTGTTCTTCTTATATGAAGTAGAACCACGTAAACATGAAGAAACATGTATAGCTCTGATTTGGCTGAAATCACAAGGATCATGAAGTCTAAGGTAATCCTTCAAACCTAAATTGGATTTTAGTTTTTTTTAGATTTTGAGAAATTATGATGTGAATTTAGGTTTTTGATATGATTTAATTTGAATTTAGTTGTTATTGTATATCACATTCGACCTGAATTCACCTATCTTTTTAATTTAACTTGATCAAGTTATTTACTATAGGTCGATGAGATTGTCTCATAGGAACGGAACTTTATGGGCACAATACTCTTGGATCCTTGAACGGCTTGTTGATTGGTTATCTGTGAGGCTGCTTAGCCTATTTTTGTTTAATGAATATAGTTCTCTTTTTTTGCTTATGGTGAATTTGGTTCATTAATGATCTTACTTACATCAGGATTACAATACTCTTTTCTCTGGACAAGTGCCAAGTGTTCATGTAAGACTGGTTGAGTTTCAAGCAGAACTTATTAATACACATGTCAGAAATTGATATTACATATGCTTTAAAATTTTGTGTATGGTTTTTTGTGCTTAAAAATTGTATAATAGAACTAAATGTACCCTTTTTTGAAAATTTCACTCATCTTCTCAGGTAGTTGAAAATGAGATTAAATATTGGCAAGCAATTTCTTTAGCACTTGCAGTTGGCTGGCTAGACATTGCGGTGAGCATACACTCTTGCTTCACAAATTGTTTATTTACTTGTTATAGTAACTGTATAAAATATCAATGTTGTTTTCTTTTTGTCTTATAAATATTTCACACATTCATAATGTAAATTGCAGGTGAAATTGTTGCGTTTACATGGATCTTATTAGCTTAATCAGCTAGGAACTCGTGAGGTTTGTAATCAAATGCATTTTTTTAGAGTAATGACTTATAGGTAGTTCAGTGCAGGTTGTATTAATTTTATTTATGATACAGACAGAAAACGGACTTGTAGAAGCAGTCGCAGTTCTGGTATCAAAAATGCCACGTATGCATAAATAACCAGTAATTTGTTTTAATATTTTATGCCATAAATCTGGTTTTGATGAGTGCAGGGTTTAGAAAGTATGTATGTTCTAGCTCAAAAATGCATCCAGTTTAAACTCACTTCTAGTCCCCATAAACTAATAAGACTTATACTTGGGATTCTTGAAGAAAATACAGAGATAATGACTGGCCTAAAAAACATTTTACTATCCTATAAATATTACATCTTATAATTAATAATTCAACATTTTCTAGGTTGTATTGGCTGAGTGTTCAAGATCATTTGGTCCCTGGTAGGATATGTTTTTTTTTTTTTAATCATGTATTCTTCTTTAACCATAGAATTTTTTTTTTGGGAATTGATAAGGAATGTGTTTTAAGAGGCCGTACTGTTGTTGAGGTATTAGATTTTTCTAACCACAAATGATTTGTGCATGCATGTTCTGGTGGACATTTAACAAAATAAAATTACAAAATTGAAAATTGTTTTGTGCACAATATTTGCAGGTATGCTTTGAATGTATGAGTTGAATTGTTCCAGGATGGGAGCTTGCAGAGATTGAAATTGATTTAGATGCTTGTGAGGAATTACGTTACCAATCTTACCCTGCAAAACATGGTTGGAAATATCCTGGTATTGGTGAATTCCAGGTACTTATTTATAATCAAATCAATATGTAAATATATTACCACTAGATAAAATTGAAACATTTTGGTAAACTTATATCTTAAGTTTGTTGTTAATAAATCGTTGTTTTGGCAGGACACAATATCCATCACGTGCAGCACCAGGGTTAGGCTTAGAAAACCTTCCAACACGACTAGGAGCTTATGGTGCAAGACTGCAAGCCCTCCATTGACCAACAATGCTTCGGTGTCTAACAATTTAGGAGCTTATTTTGATTGTTTAGACTTTTATTATGTTTGAATAATTTGTATCGAGTCTGGACGAATGTTCAATTACTATGATACTTCGGTTAATTTGAAATTTATATAAACCTGGTTTTGAGATTTGGTATATGTAAATTGAATGGTCAAATGAGAGTTTGGTATTGGGAGCAAAATGGTTCTATCGTTTTGATAACAAAATAGGTTCTCATAGCAAAATGACGTTAAAATAAGTTTTGGTAGCAAAATGGTGTGAAAATAAGTTTTGGTAGCAAAATGGTGGGTAATGTGTTGTGATAATAATGGTGGCAAAATGGTGGCAACAAAATTAGTCGCAGTGCCATGGCAAAATGGTGTGAAAATAAGTTTTGGTAGCAAAATGGTGGGTAATGTGATGTGATAATAATGGTGGCAACAAATTAGTCGCAATACCATAGCAATTTTTTTGATGTCTTTTTGGTAGCAAAAATTTGGTAGCAAAATACATAATGGTGGCAAAATGGTAGCAATAGGGCATTTGCCACCGGTGATTTTCTCACCGCATTTTTGTTGCAAAATGGTCGCAAAAGGGCAACTGCCACCTTTTTGCTACCAAAATTGTAGTTGCAAATACCATATTTTGTAGTAGTGAATTATAGCTTGCAATCTTTTTATTAGGTTGTTAGATTTGAAACAAATCCTTCTGCTGTAGCTGATGCAAATAGAAATGGTGAAGATTGTGGTATGAAAAACTTTAGACTTATTGTATGATGTGTTGTTCCTCTTCATTTGACTTGTAATATGGCAAGAGAAATAACCATTGTAAGCATCATTTTTTTATTGTGGTTAATTGCAGGTGGCTCCGGTGTTCCTTATGGAACTAAGCCTAAAACTTATGGGTGGTGTAAAAGAGGTATTTGTTCAGTTTTAATACCTAATTATTGATTAAAACATATTTTTTGTTAATTTATAAATTTTGATGTTAGATGTTATTGCATACCTTTTTGTTTAGTTTTTTGTTCCTAAATGAAGGTGAAGTAATGCATTTTGGTTCTCACATCTTCTTCTCTTTGGTGTTTTTTACTTTGGTTTACATACTTTGTCGTTCTTAATCCTGGTTCATAAATGAACACAGAAAAAAAAAAAAAAAAAAGCAAGATTTTGCATTGTTGTTGTAGGAAATTAATAACCATACACAAAATTAATAGAAGAATTTTTAACTAACATAAGTCCCAATTTTGCATACATGGTTGTACATCTTAGTTTCAATTTTAATATATGCAACTGAGATGAGTTGAGAACATGATAATCATAATACTACCTGCGTAAAACTTTTATGGTAAACATGTTACATGTAATTTAAATGGACTCATTCGTTTTGAACATAAAATTAACTAAGAACATGTTTTTCTTCAGATTTCACTAGGGGTGTTCATGGTCCAGTTTTTACAGTTTTAATGTTAAACCATAAACCGAACCGTTAATAACGGTTTTTGAATATTGAAAACCAAAACCAAACCGTTGAAAATAAAAACCGAACCGTTATCAACGGTTTGGTTCCGGTTTGGTTTGCGGTTTGGGCCTGTTAAAAAATAAAAAGAAGACCTACTTCTGAAAAAAAAAAACTTTACGTCACTAACGTGTCCGAAAGTACAACATGTGAAAAAAACATTACAAAACCTGTATAAAATACAAGTAGCAAAAAATAACTACTATCAAAAAAACATTACAAAACCATCAAATATACAACCTACTATTCAAAAACACCATAAATATGACCTCCAGTAGAAAACATTATGAAAACTGTTGTCCAAATGAGAGTACATAATGCAAAAAAAAATATATGCTAAAAAAACATGCGGTTCAAAAACAAATAACTTACTTTTCAAAGTTATAAAATTTTAAGTACTAACGAAACAACTAACAACTTAATTAAATAGTACATACAATTATACACATCTAAATACATATGTAAATCAAAATAAAAAAAACATTATATATATACATACGGTCCGGTCCGGTTTTTTACGACCGGTTTTTTGTGAAAACCATAAACCAAACCGTTCATTACGGTTTTGAACTTTTGAAACCGACCGACAAAATGTTTGAATAAAAAACCGACCGTGAAACCGAACCGATAACCGGTTTGGGCGGTTTCGCGGTTTGGAACCGAACCGTGAACACCCCTAGATTTCACCATGGGTAATTGAGACTTTTGTAGCACCAGTCCAACAAGTAAAAGACCTAGAACTTCAATGGAGATCCCTAATCTTGTTGAGTTGCCTTTAAAAAGTAAAAGAATCCTGATCTCAAATTTGACCTGTCAATAAAACATGGGATTTTGCAAGTTGAATCAAAGAAATTCAAAGCAAGCAAACCATTTCTAGAAGAAGGCGTAGCAAGGTATATCTATCTAATGCAATAAGTTGAATTTTGACTTTCTTTGTGGTCAAAATAACATCTAATTTGGTTGTGATGAAGAAAGGTTTAAAGTGTATGCAGTCTGAATCTCTGCACTATACAAAATGCAAACATTGAAAATGATAATAATTTTTTCACTAAAACTAATGCCACGCCATCATTTTCTTTTCTATTCCTAACTTCATCTTAATGTTGAATTATAGAATATCATTACTAACACATGGATAAATAAATATCTCATTGTAAATTAACCAGACCATAAATTTGATGTAACAAATGTGACTTGTTTATATTTTGTTGTGTTTTGTCTTTAATGGGTAAATAAATATCTCATTGTAAATTGTTACCACCACCGTATCGCGCGGATTTCCTGCTAGCACATCATTATATAGATAAAAATAAGCATGTCCCGAACGGTAAGTGATTGTTCATTTAGTGGTTGATACCATAACACTCGAACCACAACATTAAAGTGAGAACTTGATATTTGTTTAAGTAATCAAACATTTGTTAAGTGGTCATGAACCAGTTTGTTAAAATATGTTATGTCTAAATCTGTGAAGAAACAAACCATCGGATAGGGTGTTTTGAACGATTAAGGGGGTTGGTCATGATAATACAATCACACTAGCAAAAACATCTAGTGATATTTCTTTGATTAATTAAAGGCATGATCATAGAATATAAACTAATTAAAGGAAACATAATAATTAGTAATGAAAAAAAAAAAAAAAAAGTTCGAGCCAATATTCCGTGGTTTCATCGAGGAAAAACGACAATACAAGAATACAAGAAAAAAAAAAGAAAAAAAAAAAAAAAACCGTTTAAGAGTCAATACGCGTTTAACCAAGAGATGAAGTCAAACAAGATAATAATAAAAGTCAAAACGTAAATTAGAATACTCAAAACATGGTACAGGGTCCAATTCAATTTGCATACATGTTAGGTATTATTTTTAACACGCTAAACATAACCAAAGCCCTAAAGTGCATTATTGACAAAATTTTCAAGGTTGATTTTGATGACTAGTCACCGGCCGCCACTATAAAAAACTACTGTAAATACATGCATGTAACACATCCATTCAAAACATCTTAGCATACATAAATAACCAAACATATTTAATTAACAGCATTGAGGCATCATATCGTACCATAATATTATTTATCTAATTAAGTTTCTTCAAATGAATATAGCCATGAAAATACATGTTCTTGTTTTTGGGCTCTTTTTGCTTCACGGGTTGATACGATCACAAGCAGCTTTGGTTCGATATAACTTCGTGGTATGCATGGTTTACATCATATATATAATTTAAGTAATTTGATTTTTTGTGGGTTGATTAAGATGCATATTTTGTTTGTAGGTTCAAGAAACTAACTACACAAGGCTATGCAGCAGCAAGAACATCTTGACAGTTAACGGACAATATCCTGGTCCAACTATTTCTGCTCATAGAGGCGACACCGTTATTGTTGATGTTATCAACCAAGCATCCCAAAACATCACAATTCATTGGTAATTAATTAATTTACATAAAAAATGGTGACATTTTTAAGATTTATCAAAAACCATAAATTTAGTTAAGTTGTGCATGTTTAATTTGATTACAGGCATGGAGTGAAACTACCAAGATATCCATGGTCTGACGGGCCTGAGTTTATCACTCAGTGTCCAATTCAACCAGGTGCTCGATTTAGCCAGAAGATCATTCTCTCTGATGAGGAAGGCACATTATGGTGGCATGCACATAGCGACTGGTCTCGAGCCACCGTGCATGGCTTACTAGTTGTCTTGCCAAAGATTGGAACCACTTTTCCATTTCCTAAACCCCATGCAGAGGTTCCGGTCATCTTAGGTCTCTAATCTTTCCCTGCATCATAAAAGCTCGAATTTCTTATACACACACAAATATTATTATATCGATTATTAATAATTTAAAGTTCAGGTGACTGGTGGAAAAATGATATACAAACAGTCATGGAAGACTTTATGCGTAGAGGAGATGATCCAGCTCCCTCTGATGCTCTAACAATTAATGGTCAACCAGGCGATCTCTACAATTGCTCTCGTCCAGGTTCATCTCTTCATCATTCTTTTCATTTTAGGTTTAATTTGGTGGATGCAAAATAATAGTCTTAAAATACGTAAAATTGTGTTAATTTATACATTATTTGACTAACAAATGTGTTCTAAAAGAGTCAATGGTAAGTTGGTATACTAATCAACCAAATTCTTGTGTGTCATTTGTAGAAACAACTAAAATCAATGTGGATAAGGGAAAAACTTACATGCTGCGGATGGTGAACGCGGCCATGAACAACATCATGTTCTTTGCGATTACCAACCATGAGCTCATCGTCGTAGGAACCGATGGGGCCTACACAAAGCCACTGAAAACCAATTACCTCGCAATTTCACCAGGGCAAACAATAGACGTATTGTTAGTCGCAAACCAACCGCGTGATCATTATTACATGGCCGCAAAGTTCTATAACAGCAACCCACGTAGCTTCTTTGATAACACAACCACCACAGCCATCATCCAGTACAATGGGAAATACACCACATCAACTCCTTCACCTGCTTTACCTCCTCTCCCTGATTTTAACAACCGAAATGCGTCTGCCAACTTCACTAGCAGTTTACGCAGTCTAGCCAGTTTTGATCATCCTATTGACGTGCCAATGACGATTACAAGGAAGTTACTTTACACCCTCTCTATCAACACGTTGCCTTGTGCTAGTAACACTACATGTTTTGGACCAAGGGGTAGCCGATTTGCTGCAAGCATAAACAATATTACATTTGATGCTCCAAGAACTTCAATTCTTGGAGCTTACTACCGTGGAATCAATGGTGTTTATGGTGATGAGTTTCCGGATAACCCCCCTTTCTCCTTTGACTACACCGCATCCAATTTGAGTACTTCATTGCAGACACCGATGAATGGGACAGAGGTTAAGATCCTAAATTATAATGATACCGTGGAGCTTGTTTTCCAAGGAACAAACGTGGTTTCAGGGATAGACCATCCCATGCATTTGCATGGATACAGTTTCTATGTTGTTGGTTCTGGATTTGGAAACTTTGATCGACAACGAGATCCTTTAAACTATAATCTTGTCGACCCCCCTCTTCAGCAGACCATTGCAGTTCCTCAAAATGGTTGGACAGCCATCAGATTCAGAGCAAACAACCCAGGTTAGTACATTTGATCACACATCGATCAATGGGTTTAGAGCCCAAATGATATACCCATTTAATTTAGCATTTCATTTGAGAGGCCTTAGGTTAATATCTATGTCAAGGCATGGCAAGAGGTTTTCTTTTGAGTTCCTCTTGAGATGGTCTCGAGTTCGAGTTTGACCTTGGGTGGTTTGAAATTCTGTCACAGGAGGACTCGAACTCGAGTAGTGATGGTGGACCAAACACCGTTAAAAAAGTTTACATTTGATCATGCATGTAATCTCAATAGTATGTTTTAGTATATATTGATGCATTCTAGTTAATTTGATTGATATGATGATGATTCTACATATATATGATATGTTTGTGCAGGAGTGTGGTTCATGCATTGTCATTTCGAGCGTCATGTAAGTTGGGGGATGGAGATGGTATTCATTGTAAACAACGGGAAAGGTGCACATGAAAGAATCTTGCCTCCACCAAAAGACATGCCAAAGTGTTGATCATCTAATTAATTTGTTCGTCAAACATATTGTTTATTTCTTTCCTTTTTTTATTATTGTTTTTAAACTAAAAATCATTTGTTAAATTATTTTATGTTACTTAACAAATGTAATAATTTGGGTGTTTATTTATATGAAGCATGAATAAAGAAAGATATATTAATGGTTTAATACTAATTATTGTGTTGTATGTTTGATATTTTTGCATGAATTATAATCATATGGAACATAAAAAACAATGTATAATATTTTCCCTTGTAGACCTTTTTTGTTTGTATTTTCTGCCATCATTGTATGTTACCTATCCCGACAACACTTTTAATCCTTTAAATTACTAACCAGAAAAATAGAAAAAATAAGAAAATAATAAAAAAATATATTATGATGATAACAAGTCGTCAAGAAATTATTTCGCGATCATCCGAACCCCAAAAGTAAAGTGCGCTTAAGTATTTGGTTTGCATGGATTTTTCTGTACCGACAAGTAGAGGTGCACAAATCAAGTTTTTTTTTAACCGGTTCCGGTCAACAAAGTCAAGAACCATTTTTGGTTTCGGTTATTGACCGGTTTTTTGCCGGTACCGGTTCCGGTTCTGTTTTTAACCGGTTCCGGTTCGGTTTTTGGCCGGGTACAGATGGAACTAGTTCCCGGTTTTCCAGTTCCGGTTCTAATCTGTCTGAAAAACCGGACCCGTTTGTACCCACGTATTCAGGTATGACTAATTCCGGTTCGGGTTGTCGGTTTCGGTTCCATTTTTTGCTCACCTCTACCGAAAAGTTGCCGTCCCGAAAAGATCACAAAAAATAAAAAATAGGAATCACCTTATAACGACAACATAATGTCGTCTGGAAAGGGTCGACGTATCATATTAATTTTCTTGTACGAGGAATATAATTTTATAAATTAGTATGACTATTATTTAGATATCTAAAATGATACTTAACAAAGATAAAATAAAGGACTCTTTAATTACGCTAGTTATGATGCAACATGCATGCAACCCATCCATTCAGAAACATCTTAGCATACATAATTAATAAGCAAATGGGTAGTGGGTCTTTAGCCTTGACTTGAATTTGACATCCATCTAATCATGTTTTGGGTCCTAGCTATTATCAAATTATGTTATTAAACAATTCATAATAGCAGTGTTTTCAAACCTAGACCGGACCGGTTGGTCGGACCGGGATTCGGAAGGTATAACGGTCCGGTTCTACGTTCAAAACCGTTTTTGTGATAACCGGACGGTTGAACCGGCGACCGGTGGTCGGGCCGGAGGTTGAACCGGTTTTTTATTTTTTTTGATTTTACATATATATATTTATAAAATGTTTATAAAATCATCCGGTTTTAAATCCGGTCCGACCTCTAACCGGCAAGGAGACCGGTTCGACGTCCGGTCCAGTTCTGAAAACATTGCATAATAGATTGTGTCTTGATATATGAAATCCACCTTAAACATTAAACACCCTAGTCAACGGATTTAGAATTTATTTTTTTAAGGGGACAAAAAATACGTCGGTTTAAAATAGGTCTGGGTACAAAAATGGACCGGGTTAGTTGAAGCCCCAAAACAACCTTATCGGTTCGGGTTAATTACAACCACAAAAAAAAAATATCGTATGTTTTTGTAAATGCCAAGATGTTTAAACTCATCATTCCTAGAAATATCGTATGTTTTTGTATATGCCAAGATGTTTAAACTCCAAACGAACCGTAACTCGTAAACTTTCATTCCTAGAAATTTATAGGGATTCCAAGATGTTTAAACTCATCATTCCCATGTCCAAACTGTTATTATATGCCATCCAAGGGACACATTGAAAGCCATCTTAATTCTTTTGCTTTTTTTTTTTTAGTTTTATCAATGTTGTTTACTGTTCAATTTATATGAAAAAACATGTCGCTGAACTCTCGTAAATCTTTTAAAAAAAGTAAGGACATTTGATAGCACTGATATCTCAAAACAATTAAAAAAGTTACAACATAAGCACCAAACAAAATAACTAGACTTTTAAAGTGTTAAATGATCCCAACACACAATGGTAATGAGGTGTAACTATTTATTAAATAATTAATAACAAATTAATATTAATTTATTTAATATTAATGGGTTTAGTAATTAATTAATTATCAAATTTGTAGATAATATAATTACAGATTAATTACTTGATTATCTAGTTATTGATAATTATATATGATTATCGAATTAGCAGCTATCTAGAAATTTGACACGCCTATTGCAGCATGTTAGATACAAAAATTGTTTGAAATAAATTATTCAAGCATTATGTGATGTGTTTACATAAATGAAACATATGAACTTGTGACAACTTAGTTAAGTACATAAAAAGATACAAAGTTACGACAACTTGGTTTCTTTGTTTGAAACATAGCTATATAGAAGACAATTATATAACAATATTGTTGTACTTCATTTTGTATAAACTCATTCTTCATTATATTAATACATTATCATCAAGTGATAACAATCTATTATATCATAAAATATACCTTGTTTTGAACAAAAATTCGATTTTAACAAAATTATACTGGTCGAAAGGCCCGGAATGCTAAGAGAAAAATTAAAGTACCACAAAATTGTTTTTTAATCAACAATTGAAAGTTAATAAAGAAAAAATAAACTAGCAGTGTGATGTGGCATGTCAATATTATTAAATAAACACACAGTTGGTATGGATCAATTATGAGGATCGAAACATAAAGAAAAACATTATTATGTCCTCTATGTTACTGTATCAAATTAAAAATAATAATTTGATAAAAAAAACAAAATAAAAAAGGAGTGCGTGGTGGAACGTGTTTACTAACTTTATCACACGCATAAAACTGTCATATTAACATAATTAATTACATAGAAAATGTGAATTTACGGCGACTCGATTATGAAAACCAAAATATAGATAAATGACAATTATATAATAGTATCGATTTTCTTTATTCATTTTTGGTCTCGTTCTTCAATAAATCTGCACGTCAACATAAGTTGTGTCCGACAATTTTTTTTTTAGAAAAGTTAACAAAATAAAAGTTTTTAATAAAGTTGTTAATTAAACATGTTCTCTTTCTCATGCGAATCTCAGATCCAGTCCATATCCTAACTAAAACCAAATCTTGCTTTCCCTTTTCTATAGGTGTTTAAAAACTCCCAAATCTGAATCATATCCGAAATAAAAAAACAATTGGAATTAGAGATTGAAATATTCAGGTCAGATATATTTGAATCCAAATAATTAATTCGGATTTTCAGGTTATTCGAATATATAAATAAACTGAATAAGTATTTTAGGTTTTAGGAATTAGACCATACTTAGTATCCATTCCACTAAAATCCAACCCCTGATCCCACTAAAATTTTCTGCCACATCATCATTACACTAAAAGTCTTAAAACTCCATAGTGATCACCCACTGAAAAACATTCTTTACGATGTCACATCATCACCACATTCTCAAAAAAACATTCCCCACCAATCACAAATGAGAGAAGAAAGCGGGAAGCTGGAATCGTTCAAATGAGAAATTGGAAGCCGCCGAGGAGAGGGACGGTGTTCCACCTGAACCCTGCCCAAATTTAGGATCTCGCTAAGCGAGCGGCTCACTCATTACGCTTAGCCTTATTAACGGCTAAACCCAAGGTCCCCAACTCCCAAACAATAGTCAAGCCGGTCTTCCAGACTTCTCATCCCTAACTAGTGCCGTCCAAAATGCTCGTTGATCAACGCTCGCTCGATACTTCCTCGGAAAAAGCTCAAAAAAAGCTTATTCGAATTTTGCTCGGTTTTAAACGAGCCGAGCACGAGCCAAGGTAAGCTCGCTCGTCGTTCGCTCGAATAGTCGCTCGTTTGGCTCGCTCGATTTGGCTCGTTTAAGTATAACTAAGGTATACATATATGATTATATATAAATTTTTATTAACATCAGGACTGGCCCAATGGGCTTTGACTCTTAGGGATGAGATCAGTACCATACCGGTACCGGTACCGAAAATACCGGTACCGAAATTTCTGAAAAGTGAGTACCGATACCGGTATCGGTATTTTCGGTATTTTACCGGTTTTGTACCGTTTTTAAACATTTTTGTTGGGATAAAGATAAAGAATATTAGCTTTCAAAGTATTGATGATATTATGCGATAATTATAATAAAAATCCAAAAAATCTAGGAATATAAATGCATTATATGAACACATCATAAGAAAAATTAAATTTACAAAACTATAAATTGTAAACAGAAGAATACGAATGTACCTTCTTTTGGATTTCTATGATATTTTTTTATATTTAATATCTAAAACAATAATTAGGTTTAAAGCATTACGTTAAATATTTTTTTTAATACATTAGATTGATAAATAATCAAATTCAAAACAAAAAGTATGCATATTTCGGTACCGGTACCAATTCGGGATTTTTCGGTATTTTACCGGTACCGGTTAGTACCTATACCGAAATATGAGAAAATCAAGTACCGTTACCTGTACCGAATATACCGGTACGGTATCGGTTCAGTACGGTACCGATACAAAACCGGTACGGTATCGGTACTCGGTATTAAAATTTTATCCCTATTGACTCTAGGCTTTTACCTAAGGCCCTCAATTTTATAGGGCTCCTATTTTAAAAATCAATTATATGTATTTGGGCTTGCTATTTATAAATGATAAGTTAATATAGGCTTATTGGGCTTGTGAAGGAGGCTATTAATTAAAAACGGGTACGAAAATTAGAAAAGGCTCATTCTAAATGCACCAGCTCTACTTTCTAACTACACCACCTAGTTTATTAATTACTAAATTTGACTGCATCCACCAATAATATTTCTTTATTAGTCACAAAAAACCATATCATTATAATTAATTTGACTGACTTTGACTGTCTTGAGTTGGGATATTGTAATTTCCAACTTTTATTAGTCACGAAACCACCGTCAAACAAATTCTTTAACCCATCAAGATGGCGATTCCAATCATCAAGTCTTCAGAAAGCTGGTCATCCGAAGAACAGATTTCCTCATTTCACTTAAATCTCTTCTTTTCAAGGTCCTTCCGATTCCCAAGCAGACAGAAAACGCCATTTTCTCCGGCAGTCTCCGGCGATCGGTGGAATAGGCAGGTTTAAATCATCTCCTGTTGAGATTTCATGCTTTAAACTAAATTTGTAGATAACTACTTCTATGACAGGAACAATACCGTGGAAGGAAGTCTAAATCATCTCCGACGGATCTACCCCGTGCCACCACCACTTTTATCATCTTTTTCTTCTCTGGCGACCGGTATAGAGACAACCGGCGACCGGAAGTAATAAGGTTTACTCTGCTCGTCGGATTATACCTTCTCCTCCCGTGTCATCATCATCGTGGTATACCTTCAACTCCCGTGTGATCACCATCGTCGTATTTCTTCTTCTCCGATGACATATATGTTTAATGCGAGGGCAGAAATATAGGGTTTACGACGGCTGAAAGTTAAAAGGAGTGAATTGTGGATGATGCAAGCTGTAACTATTATAATTCATTTTTTAAATGTTTTCTCTGCAAACATTACGTGCTACAAGTTGTATTCCTTTTTTTTTTGATTTTATTTCATGCAGGCAACTATTAATAACCTTTTACTTTTTGTTTGTTTTTTAATAGATTTTTTTATTTAAAAAAATAGATAGTAAACTTTATTTTAAATTTTATTTCTTATGTTAAAATATTTGCAATTTTTTGCAGGTATTATTGAAGGTAGAATATCCGAAAAAAGATGCCTACTTCATCAAAATTTTCAATCGACAAAGTAAATATTTAATTATACTTTTATATAAGAAAATATTTTTATTGCTTTATTTGGCTAACATAAACATTTATTAATTTAAGGTGTTTAAATCTCGCGAAGATCTAGTCATTTGGGTACAAAACATTGCACATTCTCTTGGATACATTATCATTACTAAACGATCACGAACAAATCGTTCCGGAAATATGTCCACAATTGAACTTGGTTATGACCGTGGTGGTGTACCCCGAATTAAAGATACAAATGGTTATGGCAAAGATATTGGAAGCAAAAAAATAAATTGTCCATTCGAATTGATGGGGAGATTTTCAAAGACACAAGGTGTTTGGGTGTTAATAGTTGTACATGATGAACATAATCACCCACCCGCGTTATATCTTGAGGGTCATGCATACGCAATGCGCTTATCTGAAAAGGAAAATCAGTTGGTGCAAGATTTGACAAAGTTATATGTTAAACCGTGTGATATTTTGTCAACATTGAAGAAACAATTTAAGAATAATGTGTCTTCTGTAAAGACCGTGTACAATGCTCGTCAAAAGTTTCAGGTATCCGAGAAAGAAGGTAGAACCCCAATGTAGAATGTTATGTACATTTTGCAAAGTAAAGGATATGTTTTTGAGTATCGTGTACACCATGTTACTAATGAGCTGGAAGAATTATTCTTTGTTCATCCAACATTGTTAACAATGTGGCAGGCATTTCCAAACGTGGTGTTGATGGATTCCACATTTGCATTTATGAAAGAAGAAAAGATAAATAATTACACTTGGTCATTAACTCGTCAAAAGTTGACTATTAATGAATCATTTTCCCCTCGTGTTATTGTCACTCATAGAGATTTGACTTTAATGAAAGCTTGCGCAGAAGTGTTTCCTGAAAGTAATCATTTACTTTGTAGATGACATATCGAAAATGATATCATAAAGCATTGCAGGCCACGTATTAGGTCACAAGAGATTTGGGATTCTTTTTCCTGGAAGTGGAAAACATTAGTAGTGTCTCCAACTAATGATGCATACATCAAAACTATAAAGACCTTACATCATTATTGTGTGACTATCCAGGTATTATTAATGTATAATTTAAAATATTAATATTATTAACAACTAATCTTTCTATCAAACTAATTTTATTTTATTATTTTTCAGGTGTTCTTAATTATCTGCATACTGTTTAACAAGTGGAATTAATGAAGTATATAATTCATTATCTTTCTCATCATCACCTGCACCACCACAACATTGGATGGTTATGCCTGAGACCGGTATTTTGATTGCAAACAAGTTTGGTGTGACCCTTTACTACTTGAGTAATGAAGGTTGTGTAACTTGTTTTCCTATGTGGAAATGTACAGAACATTTTCAACACCATAGGATGATATCAATTGCAGTGGGTCGCCATTATGTGATGGTACAATTAGGAGGAGATTACCCTATACCTTGCATTTTAGCATACTGGATCCGTCATAGAGCCCCGTCTGCAGTTGGATGGCAAGATATGTATTCACACTGTTTAGAATTATATAAACAACTCAATCCTTGTAAACGCAATAAAACTTTTATACATATTAAGGATAGTTGTTAGTTTTGAATTATGTCATATTTTGTTTATGTTATCAATGTTATTAATATTAAAATATTATTTAGTTTTAATATCAATAATATTTATATAAAATGTACAATATTTTTTATGAATGCGTTATATAGAAAATATACAATTTTTTTAATTTTAATAACACAAGAAATAACTAAATGTATTATGTTAATAAATTAAAAATGATAATTAATAAATAAATTAATAAATGAGACATGACAATAATTAAATGTTCATAAATGAGACTATCACTAGAAAAATGATGGTGCATAATTAATGATGGTGGTGCAAATAGCACAACCCTTAGAAAATTCGGCCAAGGGTAGGCCGGGAGGGGATTGGCCGATTGGGAATGGTTTCGAAAATCAGGGTTTTAAACCGCTGTTGGTGGTTGCCTGTCAAAGACTCAAAGCATCTTTTCCCCGCGCTTACTCGCTCAGTCGCTCTCCTTAGACTATCCACAGCGGTCACCCCACTGAAAATCTTTCCCCACCGAAATTTAACGCCACGTCATCACCCCACTGAAAACCTTAAACCCCACAACGGTCACCCCACCGAAAATCCTTCCCCACTATTCCAATCAACCAATCAGAAAGCAGAAAATTAAGAAAGTGGGCGGGGAGCGGGAGCCGCTTGGTGCGGGAATTGGAGGCCGCCGGTGAGGGGGGGCGGTGTAGCCGCTGAATCCCGCCGAAGGGACGTCTCCCGCTGGGCCGGCGGTGAAGGCGCTGCGGGTGGTCTTAGTTTGCGGTCTGCCCCTGATTACTCGCTTTCCTCAATCCGCCCATTTTCAGTGTTCCTTCGACTGTAAAAGCCTCTTCATTCCGCCCCTCTTCAGTCGACTGTAAGAGCCTGTCTTTTGGAAACTCGAAGCCGCAACCGGACTGCCGGAGTTGCTGAACTCGGACTCTCTTCAGCTCGGTTTGATTCCAGTCACTCGATTGCTCTGTGCGCAGGTGACAGGTTAGTAATTTCGTCCCTTTTGCCTTTTGGTTATTATTTTGATTTTTTATACTTTGATTAATTTGAACAAGTTTGGCTTTGTGGTTATTAGTTTGAATGTTTAATTAATTTGAACATGTTTGTTACGTTATTAGTTTGATTAATTTGAATAGGTTAGATACTTTGATTATGTTATTTGTGATTTAATTTGATCCTTTTGGGTTATTAGTTTGAACTTTGATTAATTTAAACATGTTAGATACTTAGATTTTGTTATTAGTTTGATTAAATGTCAAATGAAAATTGAAAATATGGATCATCATACAAGGAAGAAAAAACTTAGACTACAACACCTCGAATTTAAATTTCGTCTAGGGCCTCGGGAACGCTTGAGACGCCCCTTATTAACACTAATATGTTCCAAGTTTTTAAAGATGAATGATGTTGGTGTATTTAAACTAATGTATAATGATGTTTATGAACTATTCATACATTTTTAATTTTTTTGTGCTTTCGTATTAGGGGTATTCAAGGAACCGGTTTTTATAGTTTTTGGATGGAACCATAAACCTAACCGTTATTAATGGTTTTTGAATAATAATAACCAAAACCGAACCATTAAGAATTAAAAGCAAACCAAACCACTAAACGGTTTGGTTTTGAGTTTGGGTATTTTAGGTTTAGGATATTTGACCCTTTAAAAATAAAAACAAATTGTTTTATTATTTGAGATTCACTACTTGCATTGTAAGCCCAAATATGTGTGTGTGTGTCAATGATGTCTAAATCAATAAACTTATCTATCTATCTATTTAACATGTGTGTATGTATGCGTGTGTATCATAAAGTTCGATTCGGTTTTTTAACGACCAGTTTTTTAGTGAAAACCATAAACCAAACCGTTCATTATGGCTTCAAACTCTTGAAACTGTTGATCAAATGTTTTGGAAAAAACCAACCGCGAAACTAAACTGGTAACCGGTCTACATTAAATTTTATTTTGAAACCAAGCCAAACCGAACCAGGTCGAGCCGCTCGGTGTAACAACCCATTTTGGTGAAATATTATAAGTTAAACATAATTGTTGTATGATTGTGTTTATTTTTATTAAAGGGTGTTTTATAAGATTTAATAATCTTAATTATATATTTATTTGGTTGGTGTTTAAATAAATATATTGTAGTGGGTGTTAACTAACTTAATTAAGTTAGAAATATGCTAGTTAGACTAACTAGAACTTGAGGGGCTGAAACTGTCAATAGCAGAAACTTAAATTAAATGGTGGGTTAAATTGTTGACTTGGTCAAATCTGGTCATAAGACCCTTGTTCTTGCTGGAAACGTGAACCAAGGAAGGGAGGAGGAGAAAACTCAAGAAACTTCAAAGTTTGTCAAATTGGAGCTTGAGTTCTGGTGCAATCTTTCATGCAATCATAGATTGGCTTTCTTCTTGCATCATACAACATCTAGGTAAGTGATTTTGGGTGTTTTGGTGCAAATTTTCGTGGGTCACCATTGGGGGTGTGGGTTTGATGGGTAAAACTCTCAAATTTGGTGTTTTGAGAGTGTCAAAGGTTGTTAATGATGTTGATAATCATGTAGGAACAACTTTTAATTGTTTTCTTTCATGATTTACATGTTATGAAAATGGGGGAAATGGGGTTTTCATGGAGTTGATGACTATGGTGTGTAAAGTTAGTGTTTAAAGGTGGGGATTTGATGATTATTACTATATTGTTGTAGTTTGTGGTGAAAATGTTGAGATTGATCATTTTTAAACAAAATAATGGGTGTTACATGGATGTGTTAATGATGAATGATCATTAGGAGAAGAAATTGTGCATACATGGTGTTTGATGAAATGCCAAGTAGAGTAATTAACTTAAAAATTAGTTTAAAACCTATGGTGATATGAAATAGGTGGGTGTATGAACTTAACAAAGGTGAATTGTTATGGTTAAGGGTCAATTGGAAGTAATTAAGTTAAAATGGTGACATTGGGGTGAATTGGTGTATTTTGACTAATTATGGTCAAACTTTATATTAAACCTATTAGTTGTGATAATAGGAATTGATAGTGAAGGTGTAAGTGGCACCAAACGACCCGGGAAGGAAGTTGTTATAGAGGATAGCGCGTTGGAACAAGGTAAGTCACCCAATCTTCTATTTATTATGTGTAATGGTGTTATGCATAAATAAATATGTTGTAGAAGATTGACTTTATGATGAATTGATGATTTTGGTGTTTGTTGATATACAATAATAAGCAATAGGTGATATATGTTGCTTGATTGTTGTTGGTATGGTGCTTTAATGCTAGTCCATGATTGACTTAGTGTTTATTTGTGTGTGTGGTGATTGAATGAAAATAGTTCACAAGGTGTGTGAACTTATAGTTGAAATTGACTTAATTTGGTGTTTTGAATCACAAGTGGTGTGATCATGACCTTGGATTATTCACATGGTGTGTGAATGTCCTTTGTTGGGTGTAATCAAGTTAGTAAAACACAAGTGGTGTGGTTTACTTAACTTGAGAAATCTTGTGGAATAAGATTTCAAAGGAGTTTTGGGTGCAAACGACCCGTTAGTAAATCGTTTGATATTATGACCATGATGGTCATAAATTGGTGAATTAAGGTGTTCAATATGATTATATGGTGTTATATAATGTTTATGGGGGTATTGGAATGGTCGTATTTGAGCGAAAGGGGTCAAGATGGCTTAAAACAGCAAAAATAGCCGTGCAGGTGGTGCCCGGCGTATCATACGCCTGGGGGGGCGTATGATACGCCTCCTTCAGCTCCAACGTTGGATTTTGTCTGTGATACGCCCCAGATACGCCTAAACCATACGCCCAGTGTAGAATTTGACCAAAATTGACTTTTTGGGTCATGTAAGCTCGTGTGGTCGGGCATGGTGATCTTACTTAGTTCTAATGAACTAATGGTGACTTAATTATGGTGTTTCAGGTGAACGGAAGGGTTGAACGGGGTCGTGATCGGTTTGCCTTGGAAGGACTCGGATCAAACACGTTTTGGGTTTATTCTTTGTTGGTGTTAAACAAAGGTTTTTGGTGATAACTCAAATGTAGTTTTTGGTTATTGAATGTTAATTAACATCAATTATTTTGTAAAGTCGTATGTAAATGAGGTGTTTATGGTGTTAATTATATTTGTCGGTTTGAAATATCTGGGACCTAAACTTTGATGTCGTTTTAAAACACGTGTCATACGTGTGGGAGTTTTGAGGGGCTTACAAGTTGGCATCAGAGCCATTGGTTTGAGGGATTCAAGTGCGTCGTGAACACTTGAACTCAAATCGTTGTGCTTTTGATAGGGGGAGTATTGTTTGATCCGAGATCCGATCACGAAGCCGGGGGATTAAGGTAACAAGTTTGTGGTTTGTTTACCTTAGTTGTTATGTTTAATGGTGATTGGTGTGAATTTGTTGCTAAACCAAAATTTTTAGATATAATATGGTGAGATGGGGTTAAGGTAACATTAGGTGATATGATTACCTTAATATTTTAAACATTGGTGTTTTGTTGTAATTATTTTGTGTTAATAACATTCTTGATAATGATGTGGGTTGATGAAGTTATGGAAATGAGCATGGGATGATTGTATTATTATGCCTGGCCAGTATAATATTACCCTCATTACATGAACATAACTTTAACAGAGTCAACTCAAATCTGGCTATGGAATTGAAGGTAATGGAGTAGTAACTTGTTTACTAATTAACCAGAGAATGTATAAGTATGCTGTAGATACTTATAATGGTCTCTGAAATTGATTAGTTGAGATATGTGGTATGAGATATGTTGTGTGAAATTTTCATATAAGTCCACGGGTGTGTGGCATTGGGAGACTTCACCTTCGGGTGAAAATTCTTGTAAGTCCACAGGTGTGTGGCATTGGGAGACTTCACCTTCGGGTGAAAATTCTTGTAAGTCCACGGGTGTGTGGCATTGGGAGACTTTCACTTTCGGGTGAAAATTCTTGTAAGTCCACATGTGTGTGGCATTGGGAGAATTCACCTTCGGGTGAAAATTTTTGTAAGTCCACATGTATGTGGTAATGGTGATAATTCACCTTCGGGTGAAAACTTATGAAAGTCCACAGGTGTGTGGCATTGGGGAGAATTCACTTTTGGGTGAAAAAAAATTATAAGTCCATGGTTATGTGGTGTGGGATTGTCATGTAAGTCACCCACCTAGTATACTTGATATGATTATTTGGTTTTATGCATATAGGTGTATATGTGTATGTAATGTATGTGGAATATACATTAGATGTTGAAATCCGGTGAATTGGTGTTTGCATATTAGGTGTGTGACAATAACATGCAATAAGTGTTATATTTGCTTAGTTATTGTACAGGAGTTAGTATACAAGTGGTGTGGTGAAATAAGAATGATTCACAAGGGGTGTGAACTTCATATTAGAAGTTTGACTGAAAATGGTCAAACAATTCGAAATTGGTGTTTGTGTATTTGTTGTTTGTCAATAACGTGCAATAGGTGTTACATCTTGCTTAGTTATTGTAAATTGGTATGTTTTCCATTGGTGCGAAGAAATAAGAATGATTCACAAGTGGTGTGAACTTCTTATTTGAAGTTTGACTAAGATTAGTCAAACAATTCACAAGGGGTGTGAATTTGGAAATGGGTTGATTCACAAGTGGTGTGAACTTCCCATGGTGAATTTTATGGTGTTTAGGTAAATCACAAGTGGTGTGATTACCTACCTTGAGAATCTTTGGAGAAAAAGGAGGTCTCAAAGAAATCGGGTTAAATTTGACTTTTACTTGGTGATTTTATGCTCTAACACTTTATTGGTGTTTTAAAGAGCTATGAATATAATTTTCATGTGTTGTGGTAGTTTATTGTTATGTGTTGTATGCATAACTAGAATTAGTGTCCTTGTATGTTAATTGACAGCTGACACTAGAATAGGGGTGAATCCACAGATGTGTGGAATTACATGTAAGTCCACAGCTGTGTGGCATTGGGGGAAAAATCCACATTCGCATGGAATATCATGTAAGATCATTGGTGAGGGGCATTGAAATTATCGTGTAAGACCATAGATTTGTGAGTCTTGGTAGTAATGATATGGAGTAAATGGTGTTAAAACACGGTAGTTGTTATTACGCATGTGGAATATGCATTATTATGTGAATTTGAGTGTGGCATGTAAGTCCATTTGGAATGGCATTGGGTTTAGCGTAGAATTACACATTCATGTGGAATAAGGGGTAATTCACATGCGGGTGGGAGCTAATTTTGAGTGAAACTATAAAATTTGGGTGGTTTTATATGTTGGCAATGGTTTGTTGTATAAACCTTGTAAAACTAAATTTTGATTTAGATGATCTACAAGTGGTGTAGACATTTTTAAATGAATGTGGTGTTAAAATGTGTAGTTAATCAAGTTAATACTAGGTGAAATTAGTATATTGATTGACAATATGAGAATGTATGTACCACGCATGTGTATGTTATACCGAGCCATAAAGGCATGTTTGGTGTGGTGTTAAAAACCGTATGTAGTGCGATTTGGTGGTCGTATATTGAAACACATATGTGTGAAGACTTGTTGAAAATACGAGTCACATGTTGTTTGGTGTAAATAATGAAAGATAGGAGTAATAGGATATGTTGATTATCCTTAATTAAACTGTTAAGAAAGTGTACACTCTACAAGTATGTATTGTATGATGTGTCATAATTTCTTATATGCGTGTACTATGGGTGTGAAGTACATGGGGTGGAGTTTAGTCCTAAGTTAATGAATACGTTTCATGTGAGTGAAAACTTTGGACAAATTGTATGGTTAGGAGGAATATATTTCTCTAAAACCAAGAAACTAACAATGCCATGATCATGTTGTACTGAAGAGGTGTTGGGTTGGTGGCTGGGTGTATGCCTTACGTATACCCTATATATAAGCTTCTTCGATGCAACAAGAAAGTGAAGGTGTATAGACTTGGGCAAAGGACGGGGATGGTGAGAAAAGAATTGTAAACAATTTGGCATGAATGCCATGGGGAGAATAAAACTTGGTAATGACAAGCTGTCATTTATAAAAGTTTAACGGTTTAGACATGATGTCTAGGGTTTTGACACATAGTGTCGTTATGAAATGTTAAAGGTTTTGACAAGAGTGTCTTAACTAGGGAGTGGTGACTATAAACATTTGATTATGTTAACTGGTGTGCCTGTTTGAAATATGTGGTAAATGATATATGTTTATAGATTGGTGTGAACATCTATGATTATATATAGATGTGTATGTGTTGTAATGTTTGAACAGAAAGAGGTAAAAATGACCTGTATGCGTGTGTTGATATTACAGATGGTTGAGTTTATCTTTTAAAAGATGAAAATGCTTGGGGATGATCCATAAGATTATGGACATTATTTAGGAGTTCATGGTTGGGAGAAATGAATCTGTTAGTTTGTAAACATGATTCAAACATAAATTATGGTTATTGTCGAGTGTGAATTGATGTAGATAATTCACAAGCGGTGTGAACCTCTATAGCATTTGTGTGCTAATAGATAAAGTACAAGGGCGTGTAATATCTAAATAGCAGAGGTGTTTGTGGTAATTATAGGTAAGAGGAGTTTGGGTGCAAATAAACCAATAACCATATCTAGACTTGATTGGGAAGATGTTAACTTATGGTGGGTGGATTTATGTTGGTAATCACAAGTAGTGTGAATTCTTAAGGTGAGGATTTGGTGAAAGAAAGGTGTTATTAGTATTTTAGATGATTAAATAGTAAAGGTGATTTTATGAGGATTCACATGTGGTGTGAACCTTATCAATGCTTAATGGTGTTATTTGGTATTGTTTGATCATCGTGGGCAAGTTGACTAAACGCGTTCATTTCGTGATTACCCAGGAATTCTATTCTGTTAAGAATGGACACGAAACTGTTGTGGTGCATGACGTATCATCTTCACACTGATGGTCAAAGATAAAGAACCATTCAGGCCTGTGAGGATATGTTATGGGTGTGCATGGTGGTGATTGGGGGTAGTTGCGATGACTGTCTACACTTGGAGGAGTTCTTGTTTAAGAACGGTTATCATTCCAGGTGTGGAATGATTTTGTAAGAAATACTATATGGAGTAGATAGTATAATCCAGGAGTTGGGAAGAGTGTGGATAACAAGAACATGTAGTTAAGTGGTTAAAATGATAAATGAATGGATTGATGTAATCCAAATTCATTTGAATGCAATGCAAGACCATAGAAATGGGACGTGTATGTGCGAAGGAGACCGCTCGAATTTCAAGTGGGAGACTTTGTGTTACTAGAGGTTTCTCCTTGGAAAGGCTTGATTCGTTTTTCAAAGGCGGGGGAAAATTTAGTCCGCGGTTTATTGGACCATTTAAGATTATAGCTCGGATTGACGAGGTTGCATATCGCGTAGAGCTACCATATGAGTTGAGTGGGATTCACAATACATTCCACGTATCTTATTTGCGAAAGTGCTTGGCGGATGAATCGACTTTTGTGCCATTGGAGGATTTGGTGATTGATGATAAACTCAATTATATTGAGAAACCGGTGACTATCTTGGATAGAAAAGTCAAGCAACTTCGGAATAAGACGATTAACCAAGTGATGGTGCAATGGAAAAACAAAGCGAGGTTCGGATACTACGTGGGAGTCGGAGGATGGAATGCGGAAATTCTATCCTTTTCTTTTTGAGGTGCAATGAGGTTTCGGGGACGAAACCTTTATAAGGAGGAGAGAATTTGTAACAACCCATTTTGGTGAAATATTATAAGTTAAACATAATTGTTGTATGATTGTGTTTATTTTTATTAAAGGGTGTTTTATAAGATTTAATAATCTTAATTATATATTTATTTGGTTGGTGTTTAAATAAATATATTGTAGTGGGTGTTAACTAACTTAATTAAGTTAGAAATATGCTAGTTAGACTAACTAGAACTTGAGGGGCTGAAACTGTCAATAGCAGAAACTTAAATTAAATGGTGGGTTAAATTGTTGACTTGGTCAAATCTGGTCATAAGACCCTTGTTCTTGCTGGAAACGTGAACCAAGGAAGGGAGGAGGAGAAAACTCAAGAAACTTCAAAGTTTGTCAAATTGGAGCTTGAGTTCTGGTGCAATCTTTCATGCAATCATAGATTGGCTTTCTTCTTGCATCATACAACATCTAGGTAAGTGATTTTGGGTGTTTTGGTGCAAATTTTCGTGGGTCACCATGGGGGTGTGGGTTTGATGGGTAAAACTCTCAAATTTGGTGTTTTGAGAGTGTCAAAGGTTGTTAATGATGTTGATAATCATGTAGGAACAACTTTTAATTGTTTTCTTTCATGATTTACATGTTATGAAAATGGGGGAAATGGGGTTTTCATGGAGTTGATGACTATGGTGTGTAAAGTTAGTGTTTAAAGGTGGGGATTTGATGATTATTACTATATTGTTGTAGTTTGTGGTGAAAATGTTGAGATTGATCATTTTTAAACAAAATAATGGGTGTTACATGGATGTGTTAATGATGAATGATCATTAGGAGAAGAAATTGTGCATACATGGTGTTTGATGAAATGCCAAGTAGAGTAATTAACTTAAAATTAGTTTAAAACCTATGGTGATATGAAATAGGTGGGTGTATGAACTTAACAAAGGTGAATTGTTATGGTTAAGGGTCAATTGGAAGTAATTAAGTTAAAATGGTGACATTGGGGTGAATTGGTGTATTTTGACTAATTATGGTCAAACTTTATATTAAACCTATTAGTTGTGATAATAGGAATTGATAGTGAAGGTGTAAGTGGCACCAAACGACCCGGGAAGGAAGTTGTTATAGAGGATAGCGCGTTGGAACAAGGTAAGTCACCCAATCTTCTATTTATTATGTGTAATGGTGTTATGCATAAATAAATATGTTGTAGAAGATTGACTTTATGATGAATTGATGATTTTGGTGTTTGTTGATATACAATAATAAGCAATAGGTGATATATGTTGCTTGATTGTTGTTGGTATGGTGCTTTAATGCTAGTCCATGATTGACTTAGTGTTTATTTGTGTGTGTGGTGATTGAATGAAAATAGTTCACAAGGTGTGTGAACTTATAGTTGAAATTGACTTAATTTGGTGTTTTGAATCACAAGTGGTGTGATCATGACCTTGGATTATTCACATGGTGTGTGAATGTCCTTTGTTGGGTGTAATCAAGTTAGTAAAACACAAGTGGTGTGGTTTACTTAACTTGAGAAATCTTGTGGAATAAGATTTCAAAGGAGTTTTGGGTGCAAACGACCCGTTAGTAAATCGTTTGATATTATGACCATGATGGTCATAAATTGGTGAATTAAGGTGTTCAATATGATTATATGGTGTTATATAATGTTTATGGGGGTATTGGAATGGTCGTATTTGAGCGAAAGGGGTCAAGATGGCTTAAAACAGCAAAAATAGCCGTGCAGGTGGTGCCCGGCGTATCATACGCCTGGGGGGGCGTATGATACGCCTCCTTCAGCTCCAACGTTGGATTTTGTCTGTGATACGCCCCAGATACGCCTAAACCATACGCCCAGTGTAGAATTTGACCAAAATTGACTTTTTGGGTCATGTAAGCTCGTGTGGTCGGGCATGGTGATCTTACTTAGTTCTAATGAACTAATGGTGACTTAATTATGGTGTTTCAGGTGAACGGAAGGGTTGAACGGGGTCGTGATCGGTTTGCCTTGGAAGGACTCGGATCAAACACGTTTTGGGTTTATTCTTTGTTGGTGTTAAACAAAGGTTTTTGGTGATAACTCAAATGTAGTTTTTGGTTATTGAATGTTAATTAACATCAATTATTTTGTAAAGTCGTATGTAAATGAGGTGTTTATGGTGTTAATTATATTTGTCGGTTTGAAATATCTGGGACCTAAACTTTGATGTCGTTTTAAAACACGTGTCATACGTGTGGGAGTTTTGAGGGGCTTACACTCGGTTTTAAAATGAGCCGAGCAACGAGCACAACATTTGGCTCGATTTTGCAAATCCGAAACAAGCCGAGCCGCTCGTTTTGTAAACGAGCCGAGCACGAGCATTCCCTCACTCGGTTCGGTTCGTGAACAGCCATATCCCTAACCAACGACGTCCAGACACCCACCGCCCATCGGCAATCGAAGAAGAAGCCATACGGTTCAGTAGTTCACAGTCGCCGCTGCCGTCTGCCGCTTGCCGATTGCCACTGCCGCTTGATAATTGCTTGAGATCCGCTGCCTTCTACCGCTGCCAGTTGCGCTGCCGCTGCCGCCTACCGAGATCCACTTCACCAGGTTAAATTGACGTTTCTAATAATGTTGTTCTGCTAATGGTTTCTTATGTGATTGATACAATCATGCAAACTGAAGCAGAATTACTGAACCACTGTTGTACACCCATTTCCTCAAAAATCATTTTAATCAATAATCATCATTTTTACTTAATTGAGTGGGTGTTTTAGAAAAGAGATAAACAATTTTATTTGGTTCAATTCGGGTTGATCAGATATTTTGGGGTTATCCGGATTTATATGAATCTGATCCTAATCCTAATTCGGATGGAATGTAGCCTTCAATAAAATGGTTGTTTGAATCATAACAGGTGTGGTTAGGAGGATACAAAGAAGGGTACTGTTTCCAATTCTTTATTTTTATTTTGTAAATTTTCTTAAAGGCTATATTTTTGTGCTTATTAATCATATTTCATTAAGACATAGTTTCCTTGGTTTACTATTTCAAAAGGAATGATAGGCCATCATAAATGGATATTTTAATTAAAGTTTTTGGACCTTCCATCCATGATCAATAAATTACTTCAATATGGAGGTCGGGGGTTTGAATTCATCTTGAGACAAGTTTGAAGGACACTAGGTAATAAACAAGATATAAAGGAGAATAATATATTGTATGTAAATTGTAGATTGTGTGTATTTAATATAATAAACATGACCCTTTATATAATAGGGCTGTACATCTAACATATGTTAATTCTATCAATATGGGATATAAGCAGTAACATTGTTTGTCTAATACTCCCCCGCAAGCTAAGGCCGAGAAGCGACCTGCAGCTTGGATCTCAAAAGAAGAAACCGTTGTGACAACAATGGTTTAGTGAAGATATCAGCTATCTGGTCATTCGTAGAAATGTACTGAACATTCAGCTTTCCTTGAGCCACCTTCTCACGAACAAAATGAAAGTCGACCTCCACATGCTTTGTACGCGCATGGAACACTGGGTTTGCAGATAGGTAAGTGGCACCTAGATTATCACACCATAAGGTTGGAACCGATGGCATTGAAATGCACAACTCATTCAGTAGCGTTTCAAGCCAGGTGAGTTCAGCAACTGTGTCTGCCAATGCCTTGTACTCAGATTCTGTAGATGACCGAGATACAGTGCGTTGTTTGCGAGCCGACCAGGAAATTAAGTTAGAGCCCAGATATATTGCGAATCCCCCCGTGGATCGACGGTCATCCGCACAACCGGCCCAGTCAGCATCAGAAAAGGCATTAATGGAATTGAATGCAGCATCAGTGTACGCATGAAGAAGAGAACCAGTGTTGTGTCGAAGTAAAAGGCCATAAGCAGATGAACCTTGAAGATACCGCAGGATCCTTTTGACTGCAGACCAGTGGTTTTCCGTAGGCGAGTGCATGAATTGGCACACCTTGTTGACAGCAAAGGAGATATCTGGACGGGACAAAGTAACATACTGAAGAGCCCCTACAATGCTGCGATACTTGACAGGATCAGAAAATTGGGCGCTGTCACCTAGAGCCAAATTAGCAGTAGTGGTAATAGGAGAAGACACAGGTTTGGCATGAGAAAGACCAGCTTTGGCAAGCAATTCCTTGATGTATTATTGTTGGGAAAGAATTATGTCATTCCCGTTGTGGATGATTTCGACGCCCAAAAAGTAGGAAAGAGAGCCAAGATCCTGAAGCGCAAACTGAGTGCTGAGACAATGAACCACATGATCAATGGCGCGAGAGCTGTTACCAGTCAGAATGATGTCATCAACATACACCAGCATGTATAAAAGAGTACCCTGATTGGAGTAAATGAATAGAGAGGGATCCGTCTTAGAGCCCTTGAAACCGAGAGCATAAAGGGCTGTAGATAACCTGTGAAACCATGCCCGGGGGGCTTGCTTAAGACCGTACAAGGACTTGTGAAGTAAGCAAACATGATCTGGGTGAGATGGATCAATAAATCCTGGTGGTTGTTGTAAAAAGACTGTTTCTTTTAAGTCACCATGCAAAAGGCATTTTGCACATCAAGTTGGCGAAGGGACCATTGTTTTGTGACTGCAAGAGAAAGAACAACCCGTATAGTAGTGGGTTTAACAACCGGGCTAAAGGTTTCATGATAGTCAATGCCATGTTGTTGGTTAAAACCCTTAGCCACGAGTCGCGCTTTGTAACGTTTAATGGCTCCATGTTGATCACGTTTCAGCTTGTATACCCATTTGCAGTCGACAACATTTGCATTAGGAGGGCATGGAACCAATGACCAGGTGCCATTTCGCATGAGGGCTGAATATTCATCAGCCATGGCAGCACGCCACTGAGGATCTTTGTTAGCAATGGTAAAGGTGGCAGGTTCGATTGGGTCTTGAGAGGAAGAAACAGCAGAAAATGAGGTGGGTTTAAACATGGTAGGGGGTTTTGGATGAGGCCTGAGGTTGGAAGGTCTGGTACGAGGTGGTGAAGGGGGTTTTGTAGGAGAAAATGGTTGTTTTGAAGAGTGGGCAGGAGGTGCTGTCTTGGGGCGCCGATGATAGGTTTTAATCGGAGTTGGGTGGGTTGTGGCTGAGTTTAGGGGTTGATCGGAAGAGTGGTGTGGAGCAGAAGTGGGGGGCTGCTCCGAGTGAGAGTGGGAAGATTGTGGAATTGGAGGTTGAGCAGGAGGAGTGAAAGTGGTGGGATATGAGGATACAAATGAAGGTGGAGAGGTGTGATTAGAAGATGAGGTGAGGAAAGGAAAACAATGTTCGTTAAACCGAACATGTCGAGCGATGTAGATGCGATCAGACTTGGGATCAAAGCACCGATAACCATGATGAGCGGTGCTATATCCAAGAAAAACACAAGGCGTAGAACGAAAGTCCATCTTATGCTTGTTGTAGAGGCGAAGATGGGGGAAACATTGGCACCCAAAAATTCGTAGAAAGGTGAAATCAGGTTTGTGATGGAAGATGAGTTCAAAAGGGGAGACACTTGAGTTTGTACGAGAAGGCATTCGATTAATAAGATAAACGGCTGTGGCGAATGCAAAATGCCAAAAGCGTTGAGGAACATTGGACTGAGCGAGTAATGTGAGACCAGTTTCGACAACATGTCGATGGCGTCTTTCAACAAATCCGTTCTGTTCACTTGTATGTGGACAGGAGAGCCTATGAAGAATGCCGAGTGAAGAAAAAAATTGAGAAAGGTTGCGGAATTCACCTCCCCAATCGGTTTGTACAGATTTTAATTTTGTATTGAATTGACGTTCAACCACAAGAAGAAATTGTTTAAAAGTGTCATAAACATCAGATTTACGTTTTAAAGGAAAAAACCACATAAATCTAGAGAAATGATCAACACACAATAAAAAATAATTGTCACCATCAAATGAAGAAATGGGAGCTGGTCCCCATACATCACAAAATACCAAGTCCAAAATGCTATTACTTTTATAAGAAGAAGACAGTAAATGAAGTTTGGAAGACTTTCCAATGGAACAGGAAGTACAAAAAAAATCCAAACTATTATTAGAAACTGGTAAAGAATAGTGAGAAAGCATAGATCTTAAAAGTTGTTGATGCGGGTGACCAAGTCGTTGATGCCATGTACTGGAAGAAGCACGTGCTGTGGAGAAAGCAACTTTGGGAATTGGCTGAACTTGAGGAAGCTGGAAGGAGTAAAGACCATCAGTGGTTGGACCCGTGAGGAGGGTAGTGCGTGAAAACTTGTCCTTCACAGCAAAAAAAGTGGAATGAAATTCAAAAAAGACATTATTATCAAGACAAAACTGTTGTACGGAAAGGAGATTTTGTTTGATTTTAGGAACGTGAAGAATTTTATTAAGAGAAAAAGTTTTGGATGGTGAGTGAAATGTTTTGGAACCAATGTGAAGGATAGGCAAACCTTTACCATCGCCAACATGAAGATTGTCTGCACCAGTATAGAATTCAGTGTTGTCAAAAGTGGAGAGATCAGGTGTCACATGATTAGTAGAGCCGGTATCTGGGAGCCAAGATGATGAGAGCTGAGAACGCAAGGCAGCAAGGTTGGCAGAAGGCTGTTGTCTGCGAAGAGTAGCCGGGTCTCGATTAGGACATTGAGATGGGACATGACCAATGCCACAGCGATTGCAAGTCCCATATACTGTATTCTGATTGGATGCCCAAGAAAACTGATTCCTGTTTCCACCACCTTGAAAACGGTTGTTGTGAGAGTTGCCACGACCTCGGTTGGTACTACGTCCACGTGAGTTCCCTGAACGTGTTGTGTAAAAAGCTTGGGAGGTGGATGGTTTGGTGAAGGAGGTGGATGGTTGAAGAGAAAAACCAAGTTGAGCAGCCAAGTGTTGTAGGGTTTTGAGTGTTGCTGGCTGAGACATCAGAGAGGCAGTGTCAGAGGAGTTGCTGTTGGGATTTAGAGTAGCAGCAAAAGCCTAAACAGGAGGAACCTCAGGAACTGATTTGCGTATCATATAATCATGATCAGATAAAAGACCATGGAGCTCAATAAAGGCAGTGGGAAACTGACGAGCAAGTAAAGTAGCTTTCAAACCATTATATTCTTCACGAAGACCCGAGATAACACACATGACGACATCTTTATCTTTCATGGGTTCACCAATATTAGCAAGGGCATCAGCATACTCTCTAGCCCTGGTAAGATAGGCAGAAGAAGTTTCATCTGAGCGCATTTCGATCTTGAGTAGTTGAGTTTTGAGTGTGTATTCACGGGAAGAAGAATGGGGTGCATAAGCACGTTCAAGAGAAAGCCAAAGATCCCTAGAAGTCGTTCCTTGAACATGTTGGAAGGAGCCCTCGGAGATGCTGGACATAAGTAGCATGCGAACGTGCGCATCATTGGCGATCCATGTTGGATAATTAGGGTTCGGTTGTGGTGGAGGAGCGGGTTCTTTGTCATTGACAGCAGTAGAGATGACAGTTTCTGACGGACACGGAATGGTGCCATCGATATACCCAAACAGGTGATTTGTGATTAGGAAGGGTTGTATCATCGAACGCCAGTAGCCATAGTTGGTAGGGGATAACTTGAAGGCAAACTTGTGGGAGTTATGTGCTGTTTTGTCGGTGTTGAGAAAAGGAGCAAGGAAAGCCATGGAAAAAAAAACAGAGATGAGACGGCAGCAATGGTGGGATCGGGATTTTAGGGTTAGGATAAAAAAGGAACGTGGCTTGATACCATAATAAACAAGATATAAAGGAGAATAATATATTGTATGTAAATTGTAGATTGTGTGTATTTAATATAATAAACATGACCCTTTATATAATAGGGCTGTATATCTAACATATGTTAATTCTATCAATGTGGGATATAAGCAATAACATTGTTTGTCTAATACTAGGTGAAGGGTCAGCTTGGGGTTTATCCCAGGTTTGATTCTGATCATCTGATGGGGGCGAAGGTTTACCCATTCAACGAGGTTCCTGCGCATCAGGGGTATGGGTTCTCACGGCGATCGGAGGAGTCCGACCTTGGATGATCGCCACTAAAGGGTAGGGAGCACGTGAGAATACCACCGTTCAAAAAAAAAATTACTTCAATTTCACTCATAATCAATGAGGATTTATGCTAATTAAGAGATCAAAATTAAGTAGGCAACTTTGGAAAACTCTTTTGAGCCTGCAGGTAGCAAAAGCCCTTTTAGGGGAAAACTCTATGTAACTTGGGTAGTTGGGTCACTTTTATTAAACGCGTCAAACAGTCAGTTTTACTAAACGGATCAATGGATTGGTTTTATTAAGCTGGTCAAATGGTTAATTTTTATTGAACTGGTTAAACGGTTAGTTCTATTAAGTTTTAATCAAGTATTTTGAGCTTGTAGAACCTGTTAATTTGTTGAACTTTAGCCGTTGTCTTTAATTTTTTTTTTTCTATGTGCTTTTGCTTTATCATTTTTATAACCTAGATCCGTATTAGAGGGACATGTTCTGGATTTGAAAAGTGATATGGTATCTATCAGTGTTTATGAACCCTATCCTGCAACTTATAATATGAGATATACATTCACAAATTCTTCCATGTCATTTCATAGTTTGAAATATATCTTCAAGTTTTATTAATTGTTTGCTCATATTTATATAAGTTTTATTGAAATATTCTTCAGATTATTGGCTATAGTTTTGCGTGAGAATATGTTTTTTTTTTGAACGGCGAAGGTCTCAACCGTGTGAGCCCACTGTTTCCAGACCATGTTATCAATGTCTAGTTACCTGGACCTCCCATGAGCCACCACAACCACCTCAGGAGGAAACTGCACTGAGAAAACCCCCTGACCCCCTATACCCTTTTTTCGCTACGGGAGACCTCCCATATGAAAGAATTTCAGGGTACCATTGAGGCACTGCGTGAGAATATGTTGAAACAATATTTGTCAACGAGGGAGACCGTGGAGGTCGGAGGATAGGTTGAAAAAAAGACAAACACATTGTCATAGTGTCAGCTTATATGGTTAAATTCAGTTAACCTCAGGCACACTTTGTAACTCTATATTTTTGAATATTGGTAAACGGATTCTATGCTTCCAAAGGTTCTAATTATGTAGGGAATTTGCAGATACGTCACACATGATGAAATCATGGATTCGTTTGTATGATTATGTTATACATCGTATATAAAATAACCAATTATCAGTATTTGCAGATAGAGGTATGACACTGCCAACAACTATTTCATTTAGTGGTTCTAAGTTTTAAATAGTGTTGTCATACATTCTGCATGGATATAAGATATGGTCTGTTTGTAGATTGTTTGATGCTTTCAGAACTTTAATCCTCTATTTTCTTATAGGTTTACTAATGACTATCTTTCTTTCTTTTTTTTTTGTTTCAGCAGCTATACTCAAAGTTATATTGATACTATACATAATAGGTGCAACATCAGAATTGTCAGGTTAGCTTTCATTAAATTGTTCTCTTCTGCACTGTTGTAAAAATCGGCAATCGGCAAGGCACCCATTAATTTTTGGCTGATCGGTCAAAAAATTGGTAATTAGTCAAAGTCAGTCAAAATCAAGTCTAGCCGGAAAAAATCAGCCGGCGACTTTTCAAATTCCGGCTACTTTTTCCGGCGGCGTTTGAAATTCCGACGACTTTACCGGTGACTTTTGGAATTCAGACGAGTTTTTGGCGAGTTATGGAATTCTGGCAAAAACATCCGGCAACTTTTTGAAGTTCGAGTTGTTTTTTGGTAAAATTCTATATATATGTATATAAAGTTTAACTTTTTTATAAAAATTATATAGGAAATTTGGATGTATATATATAATTTTGAAAAATTATATATAAATTTTCCAATCCAATTAATTCCGATTAATCCTGAGTCCCTACCCCACCGCCCGATTAGTGATTAGCGATTTATACAAACATGCTCTTCTATCTTTGGTTAATCTTAAGAGCTTTTTTGTTTGTGTGTGTATTCTAGGAGTCTATTATTGCGTGATGATAATGACCTTTTTGTTGCTGGTCTCCAAGAATCTATCTTAGCCTCAACAAGCTTAAAGGATTACCTCATGGTATTATTGAAGCTACATCCAACTTGGAACTAAAACCGTTGTGGTCAACAAGTAGTTCAAAGTTAGAGGTTAGATTCTACTATCCATTTTGCTACTACATGTATTTGCATATTTCAAATCCCCAAGAAATTAGTTATATTTATCACACTCATCAGTTTATCTTTTACATTACTTGCTTCTATGTAAAATCATTTAGTTATCTTTACCTGCACCTGATGTTCATTATGCTATGATATTATTGATTTTGACTTGGTGTTGAAGTTCTAGGTTTTTGTAAAAGGACAAGAATTTGCTTATGACCATGTATGCCATGTTCATTATGTTTACATGCACCTGATATTCATTATGTTATGATATTATTGATTTTAACTCACTGTTGAAGTTCTATGTTTTTGCAAAAGGACAATAATTTGCATCCGACTAAGTATGTCGTGTTGGTGTTTATTTAACAAATTTGGTTTTCATAACATGGCCCCTGTTTGCGGCGCGCACATATAATGTATATGTGTTAGCCCTTGAGGGACAATAGTAAAATTGCACTAATTAACGTTATTTTACTTAATTTTTGTGAAAATAACATTAAAAACATTGGGTTGGCCGGTTATCATGCATCATGAGTTGGGGCCTCTCTATTCATACGGGGTAGAGGTAAGGTTGTCTACATCTTACCCTTCTCAGACCATACTTTAGCTTTGCTAATTATGGGATATACTAAGTATGATGATGATGGTTTACATAGCATGTGGTTGAATTAATATTTTGTTTCAAATTGATTTAAGTTATGTTTTTAAGTGGTATATCATATTATCTTGATAGTTTCAGTCTGTCTTTGATTTTTTTAATACTAACTAATGGTTTGAGAAACTTGAAATTTTTGCTACATGTGGTTAGGTGTTGCATTACTCAAGATTAAAAGTAGAAACACACTCAAACTATTAACACTTATATATATATATAGGGAGAGGTTCAAATGTTAACCCTCCCTTATAGCGTTAACCGCTTAACCCTCCCTTATAAGAAAACTAACCACAATCATTACCTTAATTTTTTTTTCATTTTTTCTTTTTCATTTCCTTTTATTATAAGATAATAAATGTAAAAAAAGAAAAAAAAGTTGAAAAAATTATGTATTTTAGGTTGTTACATATATGCATGGTTGGAGAAATCACTAGGCGCTGCCAAATCGGTCGACTGGGGAGTTGCGAGTACTCGGTCTAGGCGGGGAGTACTCGGATACGATAAATGATAAAAAAAGTAATTTTTAAAAATTTATATATATATATATATATATATCAAATATCATATGTTTACTAGTATATATAACATATATAGTGAATATCAATAGAAATTAAATATATATAGAGATAATCAAACAATAATCGGTGAAAAACAATGAAAACCAGTGAAAAACAGGAAAAATCGGTAAAAAATAGCGAAAAACCGAGTTGGCCGAGCAGGTTCGAGTTGGCCGAGTTTGATCGAGTTGGCCCGAGTTTGACCGATTTTATCCGAGTTTGACCGAGTTTTTTTGGCCGAGTAGGCCTGAGTTGGACCGAGTAGGTCCGAGTTGAACCGAGTTTGATCGAGTCCGAGTTGGTATGGCCGAGTAGGAGAAAATCGGTTCGGCCGAGGGCCGAGTACTCGGCCGCCTAGGCCGAGTTTTACAACACTGCATATATGTAACTTGTATGTTACACATACTGATTACATATATGTAAATTTATAAGTTACATACGAAACTTTTTGAGTTACATATACGTAACTTCGCGATCTACGTATTTTTTTCAAAAATTTCTTTTTTATTATAACATTTGTAACCTTATATTAAAAAATTATGAAAATTTTTTTTAAAAAAATTATTAGTTAGTATGAGTTTTTTTTTTTTTCTCTAAAATGATGAGTTTTCTTATGAACCTTCCTCTATATATATAGGGGATAGTTCGAATGTTAACTCTTCCTTATTGCGATAATCGAATAATTACATCCTATTACATTGGGGCCCACATTAAAGTAAATCTAAAGGTATATGTTTTTTCTTAATTTTTTATTAATGTAAGTGGGTCTTATATTAATTAAAAATAAGAAAAAACCACAACCTTTAGATTTACTTTAGTGTGGGTCCCAATGTAATAAGATGTAGTTATTCGGTTAACACAATAAACATAAGTTAACATTTGATCCTCTCCCTATATATATATATATATATATATATATATATATATATATATATATATATATATATATATATATATATATATATATATAGGGGAAGGTTCCATTGTTAACCCTCCCTTATAGCGTTAACCGCTTAACCCTAGCGTTTTTTGCCCGAATCTTAAATTTTTTTTTTTCATGGTTTTTATTTTGCAAAAATAAGGGGGGTTTCTTTTTTGTGTTTTTGCTAATTCATCACCGTTTAGAAGTTATTGTAAGTGTAAGTTACTTACACTTACTTACAAAACCGTATCTGATGCAGTAAATGTAAGTAAGTGTAAGTAACTTACACTTACAATAACTTCTAAACGGTGATGAATTAGCAAAAACACAAAAAAGAAACCCCCCCTATTTTTACATAATAAAAACCATGAAAAAAAAAATTTTAAGATTCGGGCAAAAAACGCTAGGGTTAAGCGGTTAACGCTATAAGGGAGGGTTAACATTTGAACCTCTCCCTATATATATATATATATATAGGATTGAGCTCAAATAAGAACCCACCTTAATTGAGGTAACCCATTAACCCTGGCAAAAAACGCTCAAATCGCAAATTTTTTTTCATGGTCTTTTTTATACAAAAATAGGGGGGCTCCTTTTTTAAGCGTTCGCTAATTCACGAGCGTTTAAAAGTTAAACGGAATGTAAGTTTGCCTTACACTGCGACATTTAAATATATCTTCACAGTGTAACGCAAACTTACACTTCGTTTAACTTTTAAACGCTCGTGAATTAGCGAACGTTTAAAAAAGGAGCCCCCTATTTTTGTATAGTGAATTAGCGAACGTTTAAAAAAGGAGCCCCCTATTTTTGTATAAAAAAGACCATGCAATTTTTTTTTTTTTTGCGATTTGAGCGTTTTTTGCCAGGATTAATGAGTTACCTCAATTAAGGTGGGTTCTTATTTGCTCCTTACCCTATATATATAGAGAGAGAGAGGATGGTTCCATTGTTAACTTTCCCTTATAGCGTTAACTTTGGCAAAAAAATGCTCGAATCTTTGAATTTTTTTTTCATGGTCTTTATTATACATAAATAGGGGGTTTCTTTTTTGTGTTTTTGCTAATTCATCACCGTTTACAATTTAAATCAAGTGTAAGTTTGCGTTACACTGCTTACATCAAATTGTGTAACTCAAACTTACAATTGTTTTAAATCTAAACGGTGATGAATTAACAAAAACACAAAAAAGAAACCCCCCTATTTATGTATAATAAAGGCCATGAAAAAAAATCAAAGATTCAGACATTTTTTGCACGGGTTAACGCTATAAGGGAGGGTTAACATTTGATCCTCTCCCTATATATATATATATATATACATATATATGGTAAAATCATCAATACCATATCAAATGTTGTAGATAGTTGAATATTTATAAATTTTAACTATAACTTCTCATTTCTTATTAGTAAAAGTAATATAATGCAAAATTTTAGTAATAAGATAAAAAATTGTTAGATGTATTTTTTTAATGATTCAGACCGTGTAATACATGGGTTTCCAGCCTAGTCTTTAATTACACATGCATGAATGTTTAGTTTAAAACCACTAGTAGTTAATGACCAAAAGAACTATTTATAAGCAAATGTTAAAATGATATAAAGTAATTTTCTTAGAATAGAAAACAATATTTTTTTGCCTCTTAAATCATATGATTATAAACATGTTTTTCTTAACAATTTATTGGTTTTCATTTAACTGTACCATACACATATGCATATAAACATACATAGTGGCTTGGTTTTTACGACTAGTTTTTTTATAAACCTCAATCCACAAACTGTTTATTACGGTTAGAAATATTTGAAATTGACCGACCAATGGTTAAAAATCGAATTTTTTTTAAAAACGGGTCACATTTTAAGAAAGTGGTTACAAATGAGGTTGAAAATTTTTTTTTCACAAATGGGGTTATCTTCATTGGTAGTGGCGAAATTAATGAAAGATAAAATTGGATTATAGGGGTGTAAGAAGTCAGTACAATTGTCAGCAATTAAAAAATCAAATGGGTATTTCCGTCACTAGTAGTGGCAAAAAAGGACACCGGTGCAAGCTTTCAACATTTTCGCCACTAGGAGTAGAGAAAATGGGTATTTTCGCCACTAAGAATGGCAAATATGGGTATTTTCGTCACTAGGAGTGGCAAAAAATGACACTGGTACATGTTATACCTATTTTCGCCACTAGGAGTGGCAAAAATGAGGTTTATTTGATTTTTTTATTGCTAACAAGTGTACCGGCTTCTTACACCCCATTTTATCTCTCCTCAATTTCACCACTACCAATGGAGATAACCCCATTTATAAACCTCACTCCACAAACTGTTTATTACGGTTAGAAATATTTGAAATCGACCGGCCAATGGTTAAAAATCACAATTTTTCAAAACTCACTTTTTCTGGTATTTTTTTTGGGTGCTGTGGTAGTCCGTTGGTATTTTTTTTGAAGCTTATGAATCTTTTTCATTTGTAGATGGCATTTTGGCGTCTATTCTCCACCACCACCAAGAAAAACCACCACTCACCGCTGCTAATCTCCGTCGTACCTAACCCTAATCCAGTAATATGTTTCGTCTCCACCTTCATTCTCCGTTCGTACTCCTCTTCATTTCTAATCACCAAAACCCCCAAATCACAAAAGAAAAGGCGCAAAAAGAAAGAATCTGCACGAACCAAACATGTCCAGCACGAATCCGAACGAATACAACACTTTGAGAACATCCTCCATCGCGATAATCACTTCCGATTCTTCATCAAAACCAAAGATTTCCTCTGCAAACAGCCACAGCAAATCCTCCGCCTCGATGATGCCGGAAAACTCTACCGTGAGCTAGGGTTTCCTCGTGGACGGAAAGTACTCAAGTTCACCCAACGCCACCCGCTCGTGTTCCAGACCTACCGTCACTCCAACGATAAAATCTGGTTAGGGTTTACAGATTTCATGGAGGCGTTTTTGGAAGAAGAGAAATTCATCATGGATAAAATGGAGAAGGATAGAATTGATGTTGTTCGGAAGTTGTTGATGATGTCTGCAAAGAAACGGATTCCTTTAAGTAAGATTTATCATTGTAGATCATTGTTTGGGATTCCTGAAGATTTTAGAGATCGTGTGAGAAGCTACCCGCAGTATTTTAACACTGTTGTTGAGGAAGATGGGAAAAGAGTTCTTGAGCTTGTGAGTTGGGATCAGAAGCTTGCAGTGAGCGCGCTGGAGCGCGCATTTATGGTTGATGAAGATGGTGCTAAAAAGGCATTTCAATTCAAGGTAAAACATGGGAAATTGTTGGATTTGGGCGAGCAAGATGAAAGGAAGTTGAATTTGTTGAACACTCTTCCACTTGTTTCGCCTTATTCGGATGGATCAAGCTTGGATCTTTGGACATTGGAGGCTGAGAAGTATCGGGTAGGTGTTATTCATGAGTTCTTGAGCTTGACATTGGAGAAAAGAGCGTCTATTCATCATCTAGTGGAGTTCAAAGAGGAATTGAGTCTTACTAAACATACTTATGCAATGCTGTTGAAGCAGCCTCGGAGTTTTTACTTGGCGGGAACAGAGATGAATTGGGTTGTGTTCTTAAAGGATGCTTATGGGGAAGATGGGGTATTGATTCATAAAGATCCTTTGGTTGTTTTTAATGAAAAGTTGTTTGAATTTGCGGACAAGAAAGAAGTAGACATCTAATAACTTCTGATGGGCTGTTGTGTAAGGTATGTTTTGGTTTTATCTCCCTAGATATTATACTTGCTATTAATTAGGAAATTCAAACTGGTGATCCTCATCCTAAGCCAATATATGGTTTCATAATTGCTATCTGTATAATTAGAGATGATTTTTGCCACCTAAAAATTAATCAATTAAAAAAATAAACCGTAATATTCTTTAGCCTTTTGCAATGCATACATATTTACCTGTATTAGAGATGATTGTAGCCACCTATGGATAGAACATGCTAGTTCTGAAACTTTTTATTTTGTGATCAAGCAAACTCATCCTGTTTTGTGTTTTCGTGTGTCTCTTGTACCGATTTGTCTCTGATTTTTATTGATTTTCAAATCTCATTCTAATTTGGTGACCTTTTTCAGTTGATGAATTGAACACCATCAATACGGGAAAACAAATCCCCATGGTTTGTTGATCATAGTGATCCTATCATCCCATGTATTTGCATCTTCCATGTGAGTGCCTATCACTACTTTTATTAGTGGTTGTTTATATGCGTTTTAAAGAGGTTATATCCTGATTGCTTTCTCTAATATGAACAAGAAAGATTCCTTGATAAAACTTATCCTAGACTTTTTGGTGTTTATTATCTTTTGCTGCAAGAGGAAGAGAAAGATGCAATGATATGTTAGTTTCTTAAGGAAATGAAATTGCAGAAGGTCTGATTATCAATTGTATAATGGATAAGATTTGAAAATAACTGGGAGTAGAGATTCAGAAAATAAAATCAATTACAACATAAGAAGAGTAAATTACGGTTTTAGCCCCTATGGTTTAAGTGTTTTAATTATTTTAACTCAAAATAGAACTTCTATCAATGCAACCCCTGTGGTTTAAACAACTAACGGTTTTGGCCCCCAACTGTAACTATTCAAACGGAATCACAAGAGAGGATTGAGGTCCTTGAGGGTCAAAACCGGTAGTTGTTTAAACCACATGGGTTGCATTAATAGAAGATTCTATTTTGGGTTGAAATAGTTAAGACACTTAAACCACATGCACCAAAACCGTAATTTACTCTATATCCACGTGTTGAAGTTGTGTTGCTGGCTTTTTTTTAGGATAGCAAACACAGACTCATATAATCTAAACCTAAATTAACTCCATACCTACCTCCAGCAGGATTTGAACTCTACACCTCTAGGATAGAGGGCAGACACCTTAACCACCTGGAAGAAATGGAAGTAATAGACGCAATGCTAATTTGCACTTGTTGGGCTCCTTATAGAAGGACCAAATGACTGCAAAATAACAAGCTAATATAATTTCTCATAGGCTTGAATGATGGTAATTTTATTGCAGGAGCCTGCACCTTGATGGGAATTCTTTTGCATGTGATTTTTTGAGTTTTGACCTCGGGAATCTTTACTCTAGATGAAAAGTGGTCCTTGCATCTATTTTCATGCTTGTTTTTGGAGATAAAGCCAGTTCAATTAGTTCAATGTGTCCAAGATTGATGCCAATTTCAAGGATGTAGTTAGAATTATGGACACCCACAAAATAGTAAGTTCCAAGCTCTAAACTTTGGTCGTACCGTATCTGCTACTGTTTGGTCTCAACAATTTAAGACACCTGGAAGTTGATATCAATCTTGGATCTAATGAATTGGTCAAAATATCAGTAGATTAACATGAATGAAGTCATCTGGAGTTAAGAATTAAGCATTGGAATCATCTGCTTAAAAGATCATCAAGTTGCTTCCCCTGAAGCCCATGAGAGATTGTATTAGCATCCTATCTTCTCTTTTCGTTTTTTTATGAGAAGTTTAACTGCAAAGTTGCAAACTGATAACGTCTAAAGCATTGATTTCCTCCTGTAAGTCTTTTTAATTTTGGTAAAATAAACAAGGTGCAAAGCGACCTCTGATTTGTGTGTGTGTTGGGGCGTAGCTCGGTAGCTGTATGAGAGGCACACAAAGCAAAATGTTTTTGGGAAAAAAATTCCATTGTGGCACACGCTACTTGTATTGAGGGTGTTTTTGTGTTTCAAAGTGCTCCTTATATATATATATATATATATATATATATATATATATAGGGGAAGGTTAAAAAAATAACCTATCAAATATGTGATAACCCATTAACTATCATCCAATGGTTAATTTCAAAAGTAAGTGCATAGGATCGCGACACGTGACATTATTATTTTATTAATATGGGAGGGCATTTTAGACATTTTGTTACCACTCAAAAAGCTAGAATTAATATGGTAGTGACAAGTGTCTCATCTAAGATATTTTAATAAATCTAATTTTTAATATAAAGTTTACCCCCTCTTTTTTAAACAATAATAACTTTTTTATAATATATTATTTTTTAAAAAATATTGCACCATTATATTCGTCTCATTTTTCTCTTTAATTCCGCTATAGTCTCGACTATTTTTTTTTTACTTTTTTTAGATGCCCTATATTTACATCATTGTAACGAGCTTAAATATAACAAATTTATTTGAAATTTTTTTAAAAATGATAAATTACAGTGATGTAATTTACATTGACGTAATTTATCGTGATGTAATTTACATTGACGTAAAATTTGGTTTCGTTTTTTCGGTTAATTTGGTTCCGGTTCGGTTTTTTCGGTTAATTCGGTTTCGGTTTGGTTTTTTTTTGCTTTTTGCTCATCCCTAATTTGTAACGAGCCTAAATACAACAAATTAGTTTGAATTGTTTTCGAACAATGATAAATTACATCACTATAATTATCATTGTTAGAGAAAAAAAATCAAAATAATGTGTTATATTACATCACTGTAATTTATCATTGTAATTATCATTGTTAGAGAAAAAATAAAATAATTTGTTATATTAATTACGTCACTGTAATTTATCATTGTTAGAAAAAAAATTCAAAATAATGTGTTATATTTATACTCGTTATATCGATGTTAATAATGGGCAATGAGAAAAAAAATTAAAAAAACTAGTCAACATTATAACGGGAATTAAAGAGAAAATTACATCACTGTAAATAATGTGTTACGTCACCGTTAATTAGGTCATTGTAAATTACTTCATTTTGTGTTACATTACTTCATTTTGTGTTACATTACTGTAATTTACCATCGTTAGAAAAAATTTCTAATTAATTTGCTATCGTTAAGCTCGTTACAATGATGTAAATACATGACATCAAAAAAAAAAACTAGTCGAGACTATAACGAAATTAAAGAGAAAAATGAGACGAGTATAATGGTGCAATTTTTTTAAAAAAATAATATAGTATAAAAAAGTTATGAATGTTTAAAAAAAAGGGAGTAAACTTTACATAAATGATAAATGTCCTAAATGCTCTTCATACTAAAGACAAAAGAACTGACACGTGGCACGATCCTACACACTTACCTTTTTCAAGTAACCATTGGATGATGGTTAATGGGTTATCACATATTTGATGGGTTATTAAAAATTCCATACCCTATATATATATAGGATTTGAATCAAATGAAAACCCGATCTTAAAGAGAAAACCCTTAGGGGGTGTTTGGTACAGAGAATGGAATTGTAGAGAAATGGAATAGAGAAATGGAATTGCAGAGAAAGGGAATTGGTCTGGAGAATGAGAATTGAATGTTCTGTTTGGTAGTACAGAGATTTCAGTAGAGAAATATAGCTGAGAATCATTTCTCTTGTTTGGTACATAGGAAATAAACAGAGAATTATATCAACTTTATCATTAGCACAAATCTTTTTTTCATAACAAATATTTATTAAAAAATAAAAAAACATATAAAAAGATGCATAAATTCCAACCAAAAAATGCATTGATAAAACCAATTCACATACAAAACATAGTTTTTAAGCAAAAAACATCAACCATATTTACTAGTAAAAGTACTTCAACCATGCTGAAACCAAAAAAGGTACTTCAACAACCACGGTGAAACAAAAAAAATTACTTCAACCATACACAACTATCCCATTGAACCATCGGTATACAACTCGACCATCTCAATTTTCTCTTCTATTGTCAAAGCAAGTAAAGAACGTCCTAGATCCACATCTTTACCAATCAAATGAGCTGCTTTGAACCGTTTTTTCGTAGTGATACCTGGTAAAGCTTTCAACTCATCACTAACCTTTTCATAGATTTCACGAGCCTCCATACCTTCTTTGCTAAGTTGTTCACCCACCATCTCCCCAAATCGAAGCAAAACTTCCTTGATATCTTTGCAAGACTCTCTATATATCTCATCTGCATCCGTGCTTCTACCTCTTTTGCGTTTGCTTGTTACACTTCCTGTTTGTCCTTCAGATCTATCAACATTTGGAACGACTTCATCAACAAAATCAAAGTCTTCAATATCAACAGGTGAGCTTTTTTGCGTCTCTTGAACAACATCTTCTTCTCCAAGGTCAACTGCTTTACTACCAGTAGCTCTATCCTTACCGAATATGGTACACAATTTGTCATAGAAAGGAAATGCCTTGTCACGAAAATTCACAGCACCTTTGTGAGACTACAAGACAATTACAAATAAATTAGACTAAAATTTTAAAATCTCAAAAATATATTTTTTAGAATATACCTTCACATATTCATTCCAAACACTATCATCGGCAATAATACAACATTTTTGTTCATCCCAACCAAACCCACTTGTATGCACCATATCATATACAATGCTAAAGTGTGTCTTCCATGTCTTCATCCTAGACTTTATATGTGGTTCTGCTTTGAGGCCGGAGTTAGGAAGACTTACATCTAGCAATTGTTGAACACCATTTAAATAACCTGGTTTGAATCCATTGTCAGCACCAGCATACTTTCCGGATGCATGTATCTCCATTAATGCATCAATTAGCTTTGCATCTTCATCATTTGTCCAGGTATGCTTGCTCCGAGTAACTACTCTCACTATATTTGAATCTGCCATGTCTACGTACAAATGCATAATTATACAATTAAAAATCATAATTCATGTAACTATAAATACAAATATAACAAGAAACATTAATAAGAAACATCCTTGGTTCTACAAATAAAAAATACATAATTGTCAAACATAATTAAGAAACATTGTTGGCACGGTGCGCACGCATCGCAGTCCAACTATTAAACATTTCATTAGCAAGAAGGTCTCTACGATCGGTCCATTCTTGTGAGGGCTCGATCATAAAAATAACATTGTCATGGTCATTTGCAGGTTGTGTGTGATTTACTGGGATTTCGTTATCAAGAGGGTCTTCACTCATTGTTGTTCGTATGAAATTGTGCAATAAACAACAAGCAATGATGATACGTGGCATGGACTCTACGCAAAATAGCCCATCTATCTTTAATCATTCCGAAACATCTTTCTATAACATTCCTGGCCGATGAATGTCTCATATTAAAGAACTCCTTAGCATTCGTAGGAGGACGAGACCAATCGTTAAGATGATAACGTTGACCTCGATATGGAGTTAAAAATCCTTCACCATTTGTATAACCGGCATCACAAAGGTAGTATGTTCCTACAATTAACCATAAATATCATTCTAATTATCATACTTACATCTATGTATATTCTTTGAAAATTGTCTATCACATACCTGGAGTTATTTTAAGACCATTGGGTCTACTGATTGCATCACGCAAAACTCTACTATCAGCTGCAGAACCCTCCCATCCCGCTAAGACATACGTAAATAAAAGGTCTCTCGTACATACTCCGAGTACGTTAGTACAAATCTGCCCTTTTCTTGTCCTATAAGGTTTTCTATCAATAGCAGGGACTTTAACTTTAATGTATGTTCCATCTAATGCTCCTAAGCATCCCTGAGTTAAAAGAAAACATTACTTACTAATTTATGTTAGCAAAAAATATCTTTAATAAAAAATGTGTTTGACTAACCTTAAACCATTTCCATCTTTCATCAGTTTCATTATCTGACACTGGCACGGGTGACTTGTAGAGTTCTTTGTGTAATCTACATATAGCATTTAAGACTAACTTGAAATACCGACTTACAGTTTCCCCGGACCGATGAAATCTGTTGACTAGTATCCTATTCTTTGCATTATGAGCAAGGGTATGTAAAAACATAGCAACTTGCTCATCGACTAGCATGTTTTTACTATTCTTTAGTCCCCCTCTAGTTTCTAGCATATCACAAAGTGTTGTAAATGCATGTATATTCATTCTTATGTTAACAACACTCGTAACATCACTTTCATAAACCATCCTCACCATGTTTTCACGCCTATTATGGTAACTCATTAAATATTTTGTACGTAAAGTCATTGACTCAATCGACCGACGCAGATGATAAGTACACAACATCCACCAACGAATCGTAACATAAATGACATAAAATGCACCTATGGCAACTATTCTTTGTCTGGAAGGTGATCTTGCCATCTACACATAAAAATATAAGAAAATTCAAGAAAAGCAAATAACTCCAAAATATAATCCAAATATTAGCAACCAAGGTGTAAATTACACACTAGTTAAGACTTCTATGCTCCTGACCAAGCGGGGGTCAAGGGGGCCGCGCCCCCTTGCGGGGTCCTAGGGGCAGGGCCCCTGGCGGGGTCCAAGGGGCAGAGCCCCTGGTGGCGGTCCCTTGTATACGCGAAACCTCACGGCGCCTTTTTAAACCATGTTAGCAACAAAGTGATCATGAAAGCAAGAAAAATGATTACAGGCTACTTTATTCACTGACTTGCTGAATGTTGTTTAATTGCCAATGTTTACATCAATATATATGTTATTTTGGATGAAATTGAACATCCAAGTTTCCATGTGAGTTACAAGTCAATGTTATACAAGATATTGTTTGAACAAAACAGCATTATGATCAAAATATTGTTTGAACAAAACAGCATTACAGATTTCATCAGCAACAGCATTCAAGCAACTCATGTAAACATTCAATTTATCGGTTCCAACATTCAACCTAGCATCTAAATATCATTCTAACATAAAATTCATGATTCAAACTCATCAATTTCATACCATATAATGTTCAATTCCAACCTAGACATCTAGGGCACCAAAGATTTCATCAAGAGTCGAATTAAGCATAAACCATTGAAATCTAACATATCTAAATCGATTACCAACAACATACAAACATCCCACGATAACAATCGACATCAGCAGCTGAGTTTGGATCGAGGTTTAGGTCTGGTCGAGCATAAGAAAGTCGAAAAAAGGAAAGTTTCATACCTAGGATCGTTGGAATCGAAGCAAGGATCGCGAATACGAACTCGGTTCTTGGATTGAAGATGATTTGTGGGTGATTAGAGGCTGCAAGTCGATCGAACAGCAGGGAGAGGCGTGAGTTTGCTGCTGTAGATCGAACAGCAGGGAGAGGCGTGAGAGAGTGAGGCTGAGAAATGAAACCCTAGAAATCCAATTCTCCGCTTTTTTTAGAGAAACAAAATCAGAGAAATGGAAATGGTTTATTTCCATTTCTCACCTCTTTCTTTCATAAACAAACAAGAGAATTCTTTCCAATTCCATTTCTCACCCCTCAATTCCCTCTACCAAACACCCCCTTAAACTCAATCTCAACTCTTAGATCAAACTTATTTTCTATTTCAATTAATAAAATAAAAAAGGGAAAATGATATTTTCATTATCTATCATCTCTCTTCATTAATTAACCATATTCTCTCTCCTCTCTCTTCTTTTTCTTCTCTCTCCTCTTTCATCTCTCCTCTTTCCTCTCTTCTCTCTCCTCTATATATATAATTTATATATTTTATTTTCCAGAATACTACACATGTGTATTGTTTTATTTTTTTTGTTAAAAAATATTTTTTAAAATATTACAACTACAAAAATGTATATTTTCATACAAAAAAAAAAGTCATATTTTTTTTAAAAAACAAAAAATATGCAATAAAACTTGCGCATATTTTATAGTTGTTTTATTTTTTGGTTAAAAAATATTTTTTAAAATATTACAACTATAAAAATGTTTTATTTTTTGGTTAAAAAAATATTTTTTTAAAATATTACAACTACAAAAATGTATATTTTCATTCACAAAAAAAGTCATATTTCTTTTTAAAAAACAAAAAATATGCATGTGTGTATCAACCACATTTCAACCATAATAAAAACATTAAACATGTGTATTTTACACATAAAACATACATTACACATGTTTAATTTTACACAGAATATCAAAATTACCAAAAGCACACTACACATGTGTAAAATAAAAATGTACAAATTTTACAACAAACAATACACTTGATCTAAACACTACTATAAGATCTGAAAAACTACACATGTGTAGTAATAAACATGTACAAGTTTTACTACGTAAAGTACACTTCGTCAAGCAAACATCTATGATATCTGAAAACTACACATGTATAGTATTAAAAATGTACAAATTTTACTGCCTAAAGTACACCTTGTCAAGCAACACCTATAAAATCTGAAAAAGTACACATGTGTAGTATAAAAAATGTACAACTTTTAGTGCATAAAGTACACCTTGTCAAGCAATACCTATAAAATCTGAAAACTACACATGTGTACAAAAAAATGTACAAGTTTTATTATGGTTAAGAACATGGTTGATACACATGCGCATATCTTTTATTTTTAAAAAATATGACTTTTTTTGTATGAAAATTATACACTTTTGTAGTTGTAATATTTAAAAAAAAAGTTTTTAACCAAAAAATAAAACACTACACATGTGTAGTATTCTGGAAAATCAAATATATAAATTATATATATAGAGGAGGTAGGAGAGAGGACAGAGAATAGAAAAGACAAAGTCAATTATACTCCTCAAAGGGTAAAAGAGTAAATTTACTCTTAAAAACCCCAATAAAATATTCACCTTTAATTGTGGACCACATGTTTTTTCTGATTAATTAATTAAAATCTAAACTAACTTTGATCTAACGGTCCATGTATGGTTTAAGGGTTTTCTCTTTAAGATCAGGTTTTCAAAGGATTCAAACCATATATATATATATATATATATATATGACTAAAATGATGTACATGTAGGTAATTTTTGGGGTGTACAGGAATACCGATTAACTGACTTACCCGAACCAAATTGAAAACCAATGTTTCAGTTTAGCGATTTTGACAACCGAAATTTTCGGTTCGGTTATGGTTAAACTCCGCTTTATAACAAAAAAAAACTGAGCCAGACCGATTTAACTGAATCGAAGTGGTTAACCGAACCAAACCAAGTATAACCAAACCGATCTAGTTAAAGGGCCCAATTGTATTTGTTTTTTAGTTTAGTGACACACTCTATGTTGTGGCTCATTCTCATAAGTCATAAGCAACAATTAACCTTTTGACTTATATTATAAAACCCAAGAAAATAAGATACCCAAATGAATATATATAAATAACCTTTCGAATTTGTTCACGAAGAAGTACGCAAATGAATATATATAATTAAAAAAACTTGCATTTTTAATCACAAACATCATACATAATAACCTTAAATAAATATGAAGTAAAGCATTTATGCAAAAATCATGCACACAATTATTTAAATTAAATCACCATTTAGAAATAATGATCATAATCATATATTCTAAAATAGTGTGCAATGGCTAGAGTTTTAGCTTTAGTTTAAATGCTTAGGTAACACACTAAACATTAGTTATTTAAAAATAAAGTAACATTTAATTAATGACACAAACAAATGAAAGTAACAAAACAGCATTATCGAATGATTATGAACACAAATAAATGACAAAAACATCTTTTTTGTTAATACATATAACTAAACAAATGAATAACTTGTTCATTTATTAGATAAATGAACTTTTTGTCAAATAGTTCGTGAATTGTTATTGATTTATGCAAAAACAATCGCAATTAATATCTTCCCTAGAAAGGAAGGGGTAGTTAAATCCGATAATTTACGAAAGCCGAGTATTTGAAATAATTTCTATATGCCTATTATGTATCTGCACCCCTCTTGCAATTGGGTCATTGCGATTACGGGTTTCGCTTTCAGCAATTTGTAAATTTTTTTTCTTAAATTCACTAATCGGGTATATGATAGGGTTTGTTGAAACACGTTCACTCACTCATTTTACTATGAATTCGATCATACCCTGGAGCTTGTTAGTAGGAGGGCAAAATATGTTGTTTTTGATAGAATATGTGTGTTTTAGGATCTTAAAGAATTTTTAGGTTTTTTTTTTTTTTTTTAGTATTGTGTTTATAAGTAAGTTGCAATTGGGGGAGCGACTTTACTTTTTATGTACCAAAGTCGCTATGAGGGGCATCGATGTAAAATAAATGTTTTTATTATAATAATTTTGTTTTATTTATTGTTTTTATGATTATCCAATCAACTTTCATATATATATATATAGGGGAAGGTTCCCCTAAAAAGTCTATTTTGCCTAAAAAGACTAAGAGGGATTTTTAAAAACTCGAAAACCGACTCAAACAAGCTCCAATTGAATTCATTTTTGCATCATTGAAACCGTCTTGTCGAACCCTAAAACCCAAACCTTAAATTATAAACAATAAATCGTAATACTAAAACCAAAACTTTAAAAGTAAATCCTAAACCTAAAGATAAAACCAAAAAGCTAAAAATCAAACCCTAAAATCTAAATTCCGAAACTAGTTGTTAAAGCTAAAACTTAAAAGCTAATATTGTAGGGTTCAATGAGACGGTTCCAATGCCATCAAAATGAGTTCAATCGGAGTTCGTTTGGGTTGGTTTTGAAGGTTTTGAAAATCCTTTTTAGTCTTCTTAGGCAAAATATACTTTTTATTTGATCTTTCCCCTATATATATATATATATAAGATCATTGGGCTTATAGCCTAGTGGTACTCCTTGACCACCAGCAATGGGAGGTCTTGGGTTCGAGTCTCGCCTGGAGCAAAAAATGTTCTGGGTGAGCTAGGGGGTTTTCTCAGTGTGAGTTTCCTCCTAGATGGTGTGGCGGTTTCTCGATTCGGCACTCGCTAACGTCCGGCTTTAAATGTTTCCGGGGGTTGGTAGCGGTCTGTGGTCGCAGCGCGTGAGTTGTTGGGTCCGAGGACTTGTTTAGCTGTTCAAAATATATATATATATATATATATATATATATAGGAGGCGGATCAAATACATGTGGGGCTTAACGTACTAAACGTAAGAAGCCAGTAAACTAATGACACGTGTAATTCTATTTTTTGTTGCGGAGGGGTAATTAAGTAAATGACACATTACATTATTTTTAGAATTGATTTTATTATTTACGTAATCAAACAACAAACACGGAAACAGTTATGCGTTTTCAATTTTTCATACGATTTCATGAATTTATCAATTGTTTCATAATCAATTTGAAATTGAGAGAAAAATTTACAAATTCGTTTGTTCGTAAATCGGAAAATGGATGTCGATCGAGAACGTGAAGGTAATTTATTTTGATATAAACAAGTTATGTTGTAATATTTTAATTACGTATTATCAGAATATGTTGTAGGGTTGTATCATTTTGATGATAGATTAAAGTAGAACGATGTACAATTAATTGATTGTGTTAATATATAAAATTGTGATTGTTTAATTAAAATCAATTAACGAAAATGGATGGTTGGGTTTTTAATTAGTGATATGCGATGAGTATGTACGTAATATTTGGTTAAGATCATCAATTACGTGATTATTTGGTTTGAATACGAAGTAAATTACAGGTTGTTGAATTAGTACGTCATAATTTTTTTGTGGATATGTGTTAGAAAGTATGTAATGTGGTACGTAATTAATGGTACGTGAATTATGGAACGTAACTATGTATAAGACATAGTTTAATATGGAACGTAAATATGTTAAGATCATCAATTTGGTGATTATTTTGGTTTGAATACGAAGTAAATTACAGGTTGTACAAATAGTACGTAATAATTTGTTTGTGTATATGTGTTAGAAAGTATGTAATGTGGTACGTAATTAATGGTACGTGAATTGTGGAACGTAAATATGTATAAGACATAGTTTAATATGGAAAGTAAATATGTTAGTTTTGTCAACATAATGTGTTATAATAATGAGTCGTAATTACATTTTATTACGAGATCAATGTATATGTATATGTTTTAATGGTACGTGATAAGAATTTTTAATAATGAATAAAATCAATCATATAGTTATGTAGTATGACTATTATTAGTTATTTATTTTTTTTGCAGATTTCCAAGTTAATCAACTATGTGTTGGTTTAGAACGTATATCTCCAACATCAGGGAAGCATTTTTATAAACCTGATGTTCCCATTTCTTTTAAACCACAAGAAGGAATGGTTTTTGATTCTATTGATAATGCATTTGAGTTTTATCAATCATATGCAATTAAAGGGGGTTTTACAGTTCGTAGAGGATCTCAAATATGTTATGACAAGGTCATTAAAATCAAATACATTGTCTGTTCTAAGGAGGGACATAAACCCACAAGAGAATGCAATTCAAACGATGATAAGGACGGTCGAGAAAAGAAAATTAAGTATAGGAACAGGCCTAGTCAAAGGACTGGTTGTTTATCTCATATTGTGTTAAAATCAAATGATGGAATTAAGTTTACTATCAGCAAATTTGTAGAAGAACATAACCACAGTCTTGTGTCACAAGATGATATTCACCTATTGCCATCATGTAGGAAGCTAACATATGAGCAAATGCAGCTGATGTGTTCAATGTCCAAGCATAACATTGGTCCTGTGAGAGCGTTTAATGTAATGCGTACAAAGTATGGGGGTTTTGAAAATGTTGGAGTTACCTCTGTGGACTGCAAGAACTTCAAAAAACAGATAAATTTGTTTCTTGGGGAATATGATGCTGAAATGGTTGTTAATATGTTATTGAAAAAGAAGGAATTTGTCCCTGATTTTTCATTTGAATACACAAAGGACAATAAAAACCAGCTTACTGGTCTTTTTTGGGCTGATGGTCATGCTAAGAAGAATTATGTTATTTTTGGTGATGTTGTTTCATTCGATGCAACATTTCGAACTAACAAGTAAGTTGAATACATCGTTTAACAAGAGTTTTGGGTATTTTATCTTATAACATGTTTTTTTTATGCTAACATATATATTTTTTATCAGATACAAAATGGTATTTGTTCCATTTACTGGTATTGACAATCATTGTTGCAACATTACATTTGGATCTGCATTATTAGGGTCAGAAACAATTGCTTCTTACAAATGGTTATTGGAATGTTTTACAAAAGCGTTTGGTTCCCCCCCCAAAGGTTGTAGTCACAGATCAAGATGCTGCGATAAAACAGGCTATAGAAGCTTCTTGGCCTACAAGCAGACATAGATTATGCATGTGGCATATAATGACAAAGGTTGCGGACAAGGTATGTGAATGAGATTTGAATTTAATAAATTTGAAAATTTTTTTAGTACGTGATTTTAGGGTGTAAAATAATAATGGTACGTAATTTACATTATACTCATATATTTATCTTTTTAGTACGTAATTGTTTTTAACATGTTATATATTCATGTATTGATTATTAAATTTGACAGGTTGGTAGTGTTTTATGTAACAATGATGAATTCAAGTCGCGTATATGCAATATTGTTTGGACTGATTCAATAGCACCTGAAGAGTTTGATAGTGAATGGTTGTCAATTATGGATGACTACGACTTATGTAATGTTGATTGGTTTGGTTACATGTTTGAGATTAGAAACATGTGGATTCCTGCCTTTTATCGCAACGAACCGATGTCTGGTCTAATGCGTACTACGTCACGGTCTGAAAGTGAGAATCACTATTTTGGACAAGTATCTAATTGTCAATTGACATTAGTTGAATTTTTTACACATTTTGATACTGCAATGGAATCGCAAAGGCATACACATCGTAAAAATGACCATGATTCAAGGAATACAACACCCGATATGTGGACTGATTTTTCACTAGAGGAGCAAGCACATAAGATTTTTACAAGAAGTATATTCTTTGATGTTCAAGAAGAAATATATGATTCAATTCATAACTGTATTTCTGTATGTACATCTCAATCAGAAGACTTTACCAAATTCATAATAAAGGACTTGAAGGCGCAAGGTTCTGGATTTTTGGAGGTATAGAGACCATTGTGTTTTTTTTATGTGAACAATGTATACAATTGAATTATTTTAGTATGGTATGTAATTATATTTTTATTTAAAGTTTTTTTATGTTTTTTTTACAGGTTTCATATTCACAAATGAATGATGATATCACAGTCAGATGTAGTTGCAGAAGGTTTGAGCAATATGGGTTGTTATGTCGCCATTGTTTTTATGTTCTAAGAATGTGCCAAGTAAAAGTTTTTCCTGAAAAGTATATAACACGTAGATGGACAAAGGATGTTGTTCCAAACATATCAAACAGTTCAATTATATCACCAGATATTTTAAGTGGGATTGATCCTCAAGTAAACAAAGTTGTTCGTGATATTATGTCTTCAAGTGAGTACATTGTGAACAAATTGTTGAAAGACATGGACAAGTTAACTATTTTCAGAGATACGTTACACGATATAATGGACAAGACGGATGTGGAAACTAGAGGGTTACCAGCAGTTAAACAAAAAGATATTGTTGCGTCATTTGTACCATCACAAAACGACGTATCAACGGAACATGTTCGTGTTCCATCTGGTATCAGAAACAAGGGTTCAGGTTCTCACAAAAGGTTCAAATCGAAGCGAGAACAAGCTATTAGTAGAATGGGTAAGAGATCTAGATTTTGTCACAATTGTGGCCAATCTGGTCATGATAGACGAACATGTCCTGCATTGGGGAGACCAGGAAGAGGTTGATAAGTGTTTTAAAATATTTTTTTAATGGGGTACGTTATTTTGTGTGTAGATTTTACTAAGTTTCATAACAAAATTGAGTTAAAACATTTTTACATTCAGAATTTTATTGTTTTTTATTGGATGGAAACTGGTACGTAATTTTCGATATATAGTACGTAATTACAATACAATGAGATTTAGGTTGTTAAATCTATTTGATTATGTATATGTTAGATTTTTGGTATTGATTCATACTAATAGCATGTTTATATGTTTGATTAGTTATGTTTTTGTTTTTGTTTTTGTTTTATACACATATGTATAATAAAACGCATGGTACGTGATTGTTGGTACGTAATTATATATTTACATATTTCAGTTTTGTAACAAGGTTTTTACTTGTCAATTTTAAAATAATATTATGATGTTTATGCTAAGTAATGATTCATAATAATAGCACGTTATTATATATGAAATTTTTATTTAAAGTTATATGTATTTTTAAATTTTATTAACTTAAGAAATATTACTATTATGATGTTGTATATATCAGGACGTAATAAATAAATGTGAAGTGACGGTTAATTAAACAAAGTGCGTAATTTTATTAAATTAATTAAACATACAAGCAAGATAATTAAAATGTTACAAAATCACATATAAGATGCCAGGAAGTCTGTTTTTAGCTGCATAGAGCAACGAAGTGCCTTAATAATTTTTGTAATTATTTGCATTTGTTGCACATCGGTTGCATCCTGATCAACCATGAACAAAATAACGAGGTCACGCACGGCATTAGGAGGCAGTTTTTGCAGCTGTTTGCTTAGCTCATCTCTCTCTTTGATTCCATCTTCTAGACTTTGAAAATTTTGCTTCAACACATCCATATAAAGTGAATCTTTGTTGTATTGCTTCATGATTTCGGACGTCAGCCTTGATTTTGTAGATGATGATGAAGACATGGTTTTGTTATTAATATTTTTTTGATGTAGATATAGGGGTGTTCGATTACACTACAAGTGTGGTTGTATTTATAGACAGAAAACAATAAATAGAATTAAATACATATTAAAGATTGGCTATCTGTTCAACTACCAACATTTAACACAAATCATTAAATTATACAACTACCGAAATGCAATAGGAACCGTCACCTTTAACACTATATATAGTAGCTCGTTGCATGCATGAATTACCATAATAAAAAAAACAGTCTGTAAATATTCTTTTTTTCAGTTCTCAAAATGGCAGCATCATCATCGAACTACAAATACCAAAAGTGCGAAGAAGCAATCGAAATGCTAGTAAAGGGTCAACAGAAAGAAACGAAAGATGATCGTATAATGAGGAATTCCATGTGCATGATGAATGGGATTGTTATTTCAGACATACGTACCAACATTTCAAATCTAAGTGAGCTTATTGACGAGTCAGAGGAGGATGGTGGTGTGATTGCAAGGCAGTACATGATTGAGCAGGTGAGGATCAATGAAGACATTCAAGCTGACGTCAAGTTGCTTCTTGATGGCACCATTGACAAGATGAAGAAGAAGAGGGAGGGGGTCAGGATGATCATTGATTTTTAGTTTTTGAATGTTGGTATGTTTTGTCTTGTAATGGTGGTATGGTACGTTATTATGTATTTTGTTAATGTTTAATATGAAATGGTATTTTGGTATGTTTTTATATTTTTATGTGTTTGTTGTTACTTGTTTTTACATTTTCCAAATCACTTAGTATTTAATTAACTAAACATATAATAACAAAACATTAAAGTATTTACAAAAATAAAAAATGTGCTGTCACAAGAATTTTCTTTGCCTAGACATTATCATTTTTTTGATTGTCTTTGGCCATTGTTTCTTTTTTGGTTCAAGGCTGTCATGTTGTCTTGCTTGAATAATGATATCATCCTTCAAAATATTAACTGGTGATGTTAGAATCTTACAGAGATACTTGATTCTAAGTTGTTGTAGTTGTCTTCTTTGTCCCTCAGACTCTTGAAGCAGACCACATTTCCATCCTTTAACACCACCTCCCATATATGTTTCCATGTGCCTCATGCAGAATATTCCACAGTCCTGTACATTTTCTTTGGTTTTCCATGGGAGTTCTAGATTTTTTGGTGTTTGTTGATATAGCTTGTAAGCATTTGGATGATCTTGATCAAGAAGATAATTGACAAAAACGTCTCTCTGTAATTTGGATAACACAACAGGAAAGTAACATTAAGTGGTTTACAGTAAATATATCAAGAAATACAGTTGTCTCTTTTATAGTAATGTAGTACGTGATTTACAGTACGTAATTTTGAAATCATTTATTAAAGTGCATGCAGTCCGTCATTTGTAGTACGTAATTTTGTGAATAATACATAAAAAGGTTGTGAATGTAGTCCGTTATTGTTAGTCCGTAATTTTAAAAAGTTTGTGAATAATATATAAAAAGGTTGTGAATGTAGTCCGTTATTTGTAGTCCGTAAATTTAAAAAGTTTGTGAAACATTACCATGTATACTGGTATTTCTTCATATCTGTCCACGCTTCCATCTCCAATTTCCATGTTGTCAAATATATCAAATGATGGTTTTTTTAAATCCAAAACAAGAAGGAAAACATGGTCACTTTTGATAATTGGGATGAAGATCAGGTCTACTTTAGTAATGTGGTTAATCTTCAAGTTTGACAACACCAATGCCATTGTCTCATTAAGCAAATCCTTTCTTTGTTTTTCTGGTACGTCTTTAGTAAGAATAGGCAATGGCTGTAAATTTACATCAATATAAGTTTAATTAAAGTTATGTATATTAAAAAAAGAATTGTGTTATATAACATATTATGCTTACCAATACGTTTGGTGTTAAGAATAACCTAAATGGAGAACCTGGTGACCTTTGTTTTTCTTCTTCATTGAGAACATGCATCATGGCTTCCAACACACCGATGTGTACGTAAACACCGGGGAATAAGCTTTCAAACATTACTTTGTAAAATTCTGTATCGCTTTGTGTCATGAAAACAATTGTACTGCAAATTAGAGAAGATGAGTTAGTAAATTAAGGTATATTAAAGAATATAAGTTCCATGAGTTAGAAACCTTACTGTGGATCTTTTCTTGGATCCAGACAATATTGGGAAATTATTGTCTCCTCTTTTGTCAGTTTTGATCCCAACACTATTGACCTTTCAACAAATGGTGAACGCAATTCCTCTGATAGGTTCTTTTCTCTGGGACGTTTTTTGTATTGGAACCTTATTTTTAAAGCAGGTGTGATTTCATCAGTTTTGGTTTCTGTGTTGATTTTGTCATCACTTTCAGGCTGCAAAAAGGGAATTTTTGGTATTACATCATTTAAATTGACAGCTTCTTCTTCTACCTCAGTAACTGGTTGATTTGTTTGCAATTTTGATGTAGACAATTGTTGTTCTACATTCTCACATGCTTCAACCATTTCTTGTACAAATGTGCTTGTAATGTCAGTCTCTCTTTCAAACACAAGGCTTTTATCACCAACTAAACCTGATGCAACCTTAGCTATGACCCCAATTACTTTTTCCCAATCTTTTTGCTTTTTAATGAAGTCACCATTGTTAGGGTACTCATTTAGGCATGATTTCAGAAGGTCGTTGATGTTGTTTCCCACCTTTTCAAATTCCTCAATATTTTTATCTATCTGTGCAAGCATATCCTGGAACAATATATAATGGTACGTAATTACTTTGGTGACATAAACAATTAGTACGTAATTATGATTTAGGTATGATGTAATTAAATGTGTACTTACACTCTCTGTGGGTGGTACTGAATGTGAATAAGCAGATACTCCAGTCATTGTTAAAGGTGTATATGTTTCATCTATGACTCTTTGAGTATAACTGCCAATTGGATAAACCAAGTCACATGGGTGTGGTCTGTCAAAATAAGAAGCAGATGGTTCAACATCAACATCTTCTACAGCAGGAACTGGCTTCTCAAGCTCTATCCTTGAAGGGGAATATTCATCAAGACCTTTGGCACCTTCTTCTACACCACCTTGTTCATGTACTTCATGAGCACCTTCATCAAAACCAGGTTTTGTAGTTTCTCCATCATCATCTGCAAGATGACCACTTCCTTCATCATCATCATCATCATCATCTTCAACATATTCTTTGTTAGCATCATCATCTTCAGATTCATCATCTAAAGATTCATCACCATCAACAGTTTCATCATCATCATCATCATCAGCAGTTTCATCATCAGCAACATCTTCAGAATTCCCTTTTTCACAGTCTGTTAAAGGGTCGTTCTCATAAATGTGTGTATCAAGGTTCAGGAGGTAATTGTTATTGATGTTTAGTATAGTTGGGACAGGTGGTGGTGTGGACTCATATCTCTTTCTTTTTTCATGACAATAGAGCAACTGAAAAGAAACATAAAAAAACCAAAGAGATAAACAACTTAGTATACTATAATAAAATAAAACAAAATATAATAAGGAAACATACCGCAAGAAATAGTAAAGGACCATTAAAAGGTTTTGCAGATGTCCATTCTTTTTTTGTTCTGTTCAGACATGTAATCAGGTAACCACACCAATCCATATTTGGTATGTCTGAATCTTTTGTCAGTGAGTTTAAGAACCTTTGATTAACTGTTGTGCTTTTTGTAGTCCAGCCCAGTACTGTGTTGTATATAACTAGCCAATTAAGTTTAAAAATCCAGTTACCCTCCTCAGATTTTTTCATTTGTTCAAGCACATCTTTAACAGTAATCCTTGATTTTCCTGGATATTGAGACTTCCACAATCTAAGTGTATCTGATGATCCAATTCTAGGTTTGTTCTTCTCATTCACAGGCAACCTACCAAGTGGTATCCCCAACACATCTTTGACAGTCTGAGATGTGACTTGTATGTAGTGGTGTCCTGCATTTAACTCATTTCTGTTACAGTCATAGTTAGAGACCAACCATTGTGCAAACCTTGTTGGAACGGTGTCTATATCCAATGATAAAAATGGTCTGAAACCCATTGATTTTATTGCTTTTTTTTGCTGTTTAGACAACCCAGTAACACTATTCTTTAAGTTGACTATACCAACTCTTGCCTTTAGCTTCTTGTCTGTATATGGCACAAATTTATGATGTGATGATCCTGATACAGATTTTGCATTTGATTTGTGTTTAATATGACGTTCTGGTGGGTTCACAAAATCATCATCATCATGAACAACAACAGGTTTAGTAGATTGTTTACCTGCAAATTCAAGATTAATTTATAGTTATCACGTACTAAATAAGTATATGTTCCTTTAAATTACGTACTATTTTATGATGGGTAATAAGATGCTATTGCATATTATTACGTACCACACAGATAAAATAGGAGTTTAAAAATTACGTACCAATGACACATACCAACTAAATGGTACGCAATTACGTACCAATGACACATACCAATTAATTTATTAATATAAAGTGATACAAGATCATTTATTATACAATGTATGATGAACAACATTAAATATGTTTAATCTAACAATTAGTTAACATATTTACAAGTTTTGTGTATGTTGTATGTTGATTTTTTTACAATTACGTACTACTTACAATAATTACGTACCATTGAAATTTTAACCAACAAACTTTGTTACGTACTAATTTTATGAACATTGTATAATGATTGTCAAATATCCTAATAAACACTGAAATTCTAACATTATATTTGTTAATTACAGAGAAAAATTAAATAAAAACAATAAAATACGTTTTGTTTCTATGATACTGACCTTTAATCCTTAACAACGATTTCCTGTCATTATTAGATTTCGATCTTAACTCTGTTGTAACCTTCTTAGAATCAGTGATTACAGACTCTGAATGTTTACCTAAAATTAAAATGCATGTATGTTAAAAGGATGAATACAGATTACGAATGTTAAAATAATACTGATGTATTCATCTTCTTAGAATAAGGTTTTCAAGCTTGATTGCAGGTTTGATTGAATAAACACGTTCCGAATAACCGTAGTTCGTAATACGAATAATTAGGAAGAAGGTGGGGTAAAATCCTCTTATTTTTAGGATTAGGTTAAATTTTAAAAAATATCAAATTACGTTTTTACCCTTTTTGCTTATAGCGCTCCGTCTATTTTGTTTAATTAAGATAATAGAATTACAAGTTTGCCACCGCGTTAATCTGGTCCATCTATAATTACGGATCAACGATCCAAAATGCTTCTTACGTTTAGTACGTTAACATACACATGTACGTTAACCGCCCCCTATATATATATATATATATATATATATATATATATATATAAGAGCCTCGGGTTTGGTCACGTCACGCTTAAAACAACCAAAACAAGTATTTGATAATGGGTCATGGGCTAAATGAGCAAGTTGACTGTTGATAGAGGTGAAAAAAAAACCGGTTTGGGTTTCCAAACCGATACTCCATAGTTCTTAAACCGGTTCCCAAACTGGTCCGAACCGCCGGTTTGACATAGGTTCGGGATCTTACCTTTAAAATCGGTTCTTAAATCGACCCAAACCGGTTTCAAACCCCTCCAAACCGGTTCCTATAGGTTTGACATCCTCATCTCCCAAACCGGTTTCCAAACCAAACCGGTTTTCACCTAAACTGATTTTGACCATCTGTAGACCAAATCGGACCGGTTCCTAAACCGAGCCGGTTTGGTTAAAAAAACCGATTTGTGCAACCCTAACTGTTGACCCATTTGTTCAAAACACTTCGGGGCTGTTTGTTTTTAAAAAAAAAAAGATCTTCCTTACCTCTTCTGGCTGCGTCGCACAGACCCCAGGCAGAGGTTGAGGGCTGTAGCTGTTTGTTTTCTCGAAGACAATTGTCCTCTTTTTGAAGTAGACATGAATCAAACTCTTCTCACCACTTCCTACCTCTTCTCCTAGTTTGCTTCATCTCGTTCGAGTGACCCTTCAACTCCCCTCAACTACCGACACACACACCTTGCCTCTCCACAGTTGTAGCCGATCTATCTCTCCCCTCCACTGGCGACGTACCAACCTCAATCGTCGTTGTGACTCTTGTTTCAGGGTATGTTAGGATGGATGTTTGATCGGTTAGCTTCGATCTGACTTGTTTGAACCGCGGTCGCGTTTTCGAGTCGTTTAAGCTTCGATTTGACTTGTTCGGTGACGCTGGCTACGGCAGCTACGACGACGCTGGTGTCGAAGTGGTGGAACTGGTGTCAGAGTCGACGCTGGCAGGGGCGGCCCTGAGAATTTGGGTGCCCAGGACGAGTCGGGGAAAAAAGGCCCCTAACGCCTAACGCGTTCAAATATATAAAAAATTTTTGTAAGGGACGACTAATTATACTAATAAATGATAAACAAAAACCAAAGTGTCAAGTTTAGTGAAATACATATAATAATAATTAACCGATAATCCGTGAAGCTCGCCTAGCATTCTTCATAGCAAATTGGTTGAGTAGCTCTTCACAGTCAATCATTTCTAATATATCGTTCTCGATAGCTATCATGGCCAATCCACTAAGTCTTTCTTGAGACATTGTTGTTCCTAAGTAGAATTTTAGTAACTTTAACTTAGAAAAACTTCTTTCTGCAGATGCAACCGTGACTGGAATAGTCAACAATATTCTGTAGGCAATGGTTGCATTTGGGAAATAACCAAGCTCTTTCAAACACTTCAAAATATCTATAGGATGACTAAATTTTTCGGTCTGTGATGTCTCAAATAATTTCAACTCCGTATAAAGTTGATCTGCATCAATATCTGATTTCTTTTCAAACTTAAGTGCATTTTCAAGAAGATGGCATGCTAACTTAAGATCTGTATCTTCAATTCCTCTCAAGTTACATGGAAACAAAAAACCAAATAATTTTTCAAACTTTTTGAATTGCTCAAATCTTGTCTCAAGAGAAGAAAGAGCTTGATCAACAATATATAAGAAATAATTGACGCTAAAGTTCTCTTCAGGTGTAAATGAAGGTTCTTGACAAGTTGAACTCTCACCAAATTGTTTTTTCCTTTGAATTAAACGCTTCTGTCGAAACAGCGGATCAATACCCATTTCATTAGCAATCTCCTTTGCTTCATCAATCGATTTTGAATACCGTGTTTCTCTATAATCCTTGAAGTACTGAATCAATCTGTTGATTTCTTTGATAGCAATATCTAGATGCATATCTTTTGATTGTAACTTTTTGCTCACTATATTCACTTGATTTAATACTTCATACCACATGACAATTGATACTACAAACTCAAAGTCACTAAGTTCTTTTTCTGCTAGTGAATTTACTTCACTTGCAATTGCATCATCATTATCTTTTTCTCCGACCTCAAGTAAAGCTTCTCGCACATCGCACAGTTGAAATTTAATAGCCTTAACACTCTCAACACGACTTTCCCAACGAGTTTGAGACAATGCCTTAAGACTCCAACCTTTAACATTACTTTTCAAAATTTGCCATCGATTAATGGAATTTTCAAAAATAGTATATACATTGGATGACTCCAAAAAAACTCTTTCTTTTAACACAAGCGTTAGCCATATCACATAATGTAAGGTTAAGAGAATGACAACCACATGGAGTGTAAAATGCTCTTGGATTTAGATCTAAAAATCTCTTTTGCACTCCTTGGTGTTTTCCTTTCATGTTTGCCCCATTGTCATAACCTTGACCTCGCATATCATCAATCTCTAGACTAAATGACTTTAACTCTTCCAGTGTAACTTCAAACAAACCTTTTCCAGGCGTGTCATTAACATTCAAAAACCCTAAATAGGACTCCTCAACCATAACAGAATTTGATGAGAACTTTAAATACCTTACTATAATAGTCATTTGTTCTTGGTGACTGGAATCGGGAGTACAATCAAGTATTATTGAGTAATACTTTGCTTCCTTTATATTCTTGATGATTTCATTTTGAATTTCCTTGGCTAACAAAAGTATTAATTCATTTTGTATCTTGTGCCCAAGATAATGCACATGCATCTCATCACTTATGATTCGTCTCACATGCTCTTGTATAACCGGATCAAACTCTTGCAACATTTCTATGAGACCCAAGAAATTTCCATTACCTATTAAATACAATTAACAAATGACTATTTTGGTTAAAAAGAGAAATATAACCAAAAAATAAAGAAATTTGAAATTTTTATTACCTTTTTGATACAACTTTTCTTTTTTTCCACGAAATGCTAAATTATGTTTAGCAAGAAACTTCACCAGTGCGATGATTCTAAGAAAGACTTGTTTCCAGTAATCTCTTTCTTTCTTCAATTGCTCGTATTCAACTTTAAAAATTGTTTCATTCAACTTCAATCTTTTACGCATATCAAACCACTTATTCATACTTGTGAGATGATCCAAGCTAACGTCGTGTTCTTTGACTCTAGTTGTAGCATGATGCCAATCTTGATAGCCTTCACCATCCAATCCTCCTTTTGGAGCTCCTTTTCTAAACAATTTACAACAAAAACAAAAAATTTTGTCGACCGTTCATGAATATACGAGCCATTCTCTATCACACTTCTCCATATTTGACAAAGTTCTTGTGTATAAAGCTGTAGAAAATCGTCTACCACTCGTTCCAGACACATTGTATGGACCATACATGATACTCGTGTCTCTTTCAGGACCTTTCTCGACTAAAAGTTTTATGTCATCAGAACTAAGTCCTTCCCAACTTATTGGATTGAATATATCAATAGGAATACGGTTAACATTTTCTTCAACATGTTGTTGCTCTTCTGTCTCTTCCGGTTCAACTTGAACATGTTCTTCCCCTTCAACATGTTGTTCCTCTTCTATGTCTTCAAGCACAACTTCAACATGTTCTTCAATGTGTTCTTCAACAGTCGCTTTATAAATAAATTTAAACATAGCACCTGATTGTGACTGTCTCATTTCCTCGTCTCTTTTCCTTTTTTCGTTTCTGACTGCCGAATAGTTGTTTAGGAGGCACAATTCCTTAATTTAAAATTAAGTATGCAAATTACTAAATTAGTAAATCCTAATCCTAAATCAGTAAATCACAAAATTTGAACTAAATTACTAAACCTAAATCAGTAAATGTAAATCCTAACCAGTTAACCTAAATGTCTAAATGATATAATCACAAACTAACAATCAACAGTCAACACATAAGACTAACACAAATTCACAAATCACAATCAACACATAATATTATAAGAATAAAAGACTAAGTGACTAACCTGGTGAGTGGTGAACTGGTGATTGGAGCCGATTGGAGCAGGGCAGATCCGAGCACCCGATTGGAGCCGATGGTGAGGGGCGAGCCGGTCGCCGGTGAGAGGCTGATTGGAGCAGCCGACTAGCCGAGCAAGACAGCAGTTAGCAAAGCACCGGTGTCACGGTCGCCGGTGTCTCACGGTTTGACGGTCGCACACGAGCACACACAAGTCGAGGTTTTTTTTTTGTTTTGGGGGATTTCGATTCTAAACAAAACAGCGGGAGTTAGAAAATGTAAAATGGGCCCAATTTTTTTTTTTGAGAATTTTGCCATTTAGGTGGGATTTAGGTGGGTTAAGCTTGGTCCAATTTTCTAATACTATAACTAATAAAAATAAAAATAAAAATATTTATGTGATGATCTTAAAAAATAATTAGGTATACAAAAAATTAAAAATGGACCTATTTTACTACAAATTGTGCCCCTTTTGAAATGGATTTACAAACTTTTTTTTTAGTTTATGTTTTATAAAATATATATATATATATATATATATATATATATATATATATATATATATAAATTATTTAAAAAATGTGCCCCTCAAAAAAAGGGCCCGGGACGGAGGTCGGGTTTGCCCCTCCCCCGGGCCGCCCATGGACGCTGGCTGCGACGATTGAAGCAGATCTGGTGGCGATGGCGAAGAGATGACGGTGAGAGCGCCGAGAAAGCTTGAGGAGGTGGCGTATCGCCATGGCTGGTGGCTGTGTTGTTAACGACGAGGATTGACGAGATGACGGTGGCAGAGAGATGATTAGGGTAAGATTGACGAGAAGATGAGGTGATGAACGATGAGGAAAAAAAGAGAAGGAGAAGGAAAAAAACAAACAACCTTTTTTAAACAACATATTTTGTCCAACTCTTTGTTACAAACATATGCAGATGTGGTCTGCAGACTGCAATATTTTACCCCTAAAAAACTAACATCACCTTCTTTTTTTTTTTAGTTTCATATATATATATATATTATATATTTTATTCACTCATTCAACTATTCAAGTATAAAGAATATTTGTATTTTCATTCGTAAATACTTAATACTATAACTATATAAAAAACTATAGCAAAAATGAAAATAAAATATTTATAAAAGAAAAAAGAAAAATTTCAATTAACGAAATAACAAGCAAAAAATGATCCAAATTGGTTTCTTTTATATGTTTTTCTGTTTTAAATTCTATTCAAATGTCAGGATATTAACTTGTATCTAAAGGTCTGTAATCAACGTCCATTTAATTGCTTTATGTCATCAGGTCTTTTTCAAATCTTTTCTTACACCTCTTATATGAAATGTGCAAATACCTTAATAAACCATCACATTTTCTGTTTTTTTTCTTTTCTCAAAACTTCTTAATATATTTTTTTTATTAAAAAACTTCTTAGTATATTTTTTTAAAGTCCTAACATATTTTTTATATTTATATTTCTTAAATATAAAAAACAACACATTTTTTTTTTATTTTTTCATAGAAAAGTCCTAACAAAAAACAACATTTACTGATGGTAGATGATGATATGCATATTTTTATTTACTTTTATTTTGCAAATTTTTTAGCTTTGGTAACTGATCAGGTTGATGTTCTACTTACTTATTTCTTTCAAAAGAAGGTTGCATGTCATTGATTTTAATATTTTATTGTGTATTATGGTTTAATTAATTATTTATGCACAAAATCGTATTGTGTTTGGACAAGTTGTTGGCTTTCACTTTTTTTTTTTAAATGGTGTAAATTATTACATTGTTGTAGATATTTTATGTTTATAATAAACTTGTGTATTTGAATTTGATATACCGGATATGATGGAAAAGATGATGAATAAGAAACACATGTATGAGTATGCATTAATGCACATGACTATAATTGAATTTATGCATTCAAACAATACCTTCAATACTTGTACTTGTCATAATCTGCATCCTATGCTTGCATATGATGTATTATATTCAATTTAATGGATATGTTGTTTATCTATTATGCTCAAATTGTGTTACAAATATCAAAGACATAACATCAAATCAGCATATGAAGCATACAAAAACAAGCATATCCAGTAAAAATCTCACTTATAATAGGGTATGAGGGGAAGATAAAGACACATTTTACGCCTATCTAAAAATATAATAGAGATTCTGCTTCGGAAGAGTCCTCCGACTCGAAGGACTAGCATATGTTATAGCAATATGTTTACGGGGTTATATTTGTTAAAAACAGGATTTTGCCTAAAATCCTAAAAAAACATATGTTTTGTGTTGAATTTGTATTTTTTTTAACTATATTTTTAAATACAACATAAAGAACATAATACATTACTAAAAAAGAAGAAGAAAGATATAGTACAATAAACAATTGTTTATAGGTTGATCGATCATGTTATATATAAATATCAAGAAGAAAAATATGCACATGATACATGTAGTGGAGACAAGGATATTGGAGGGATGTGTGGGGTATAAGGGGCTAGATAGATATGCAATGAGGTTTATAACGGTAGGTTAGGATTGATTAACATAACAAAGAAGATAAAGGATGATAGATTGTGATAGTTTGGGCATATGAATATGAGGCAAGCAACAAACCTGTTAGTTATAGTAGTAGAATGAAAAGTAGAGGTATGACCTAACTAACATGCGTGAAAGGAATAAATAAATTTTTTTATAATTGCCCCTGTATGCGAAACATATAATAGGAGTTTATAGAGACTTACTTTGTATGTTTGTTGTTTTTTTGATTGTTTATTTTTATTTGTTTGTTGTCCTCTAAAAAATAGTCTTTATTTTATTAGGAACATATGTAAATATTTTTTTTTTTGAACGACCAACTAATTAACGACCGGGTACTTCGTACGTTGCCTCCAATGGTTAAAGGATGCCCAAGCTGGCTACTAGTTCAGACGGACGGAGCCCCTAACTCACCGGCTACCAATTTCCGAGAAAAACCCGACTCAAGCACCTGCCTAAAGGCACGACGGTGAAATGCCGGTGAAACCGGGTGAGATCAAGAATCGAACCTGACGTGGGTCTATTATCACTTCCCTCAAACATCCATCTTACAAATAGGATAAGACATCGTAAATATAAACAAATAAACAATTTTTATCTTTAAAATACAAATTACTAACTTTTTTAAAACATCTCCTATAACAGATGTCAATATATACATACATCAATACATCATACATGGATCACACACACTAAAACCGTAGTTTGCCGGGTGACATCTGCCTGGCCCATCAACACTGTAAATTTTCCGATGTCTTCCACGGTCGCCACCGACGACAACCACCGCCCTCCGGCAAGTCTAGATTCAGTTCCAGTAGTCGATCTCAGCCTCCTCTCTCAATCAGACCTCTACTCCCTCTCCCTGTCTTCCGACTCCTCCGATCTCAATCGCTGCGTCGACATCATTATCCCCAAAATCAACCGAGCAGTATTCAATGAATCCGCCGGTAGCCGAAAACAGACCTACTCCCGTTTCCGTCTTCACCGACGCACACCGCACCTCCGAGCGTCTCACATACAACCTGCCATCACCATTAACGACCCCGAGCAGGCGGAAAACTCGCTAATCATCCGTATGTTAAAACAACTCTGTAAATCGGACCCAAAGTTTGAAGATATTGATATGATTGACGATGAAAAAAACCGCAACAGCAATTCTGTTGTGGCTGAGTTTTTGAAATCTGAAACCCTAGGGATTAAGCGGAAGCGAGGGAGACCGCGGAAGCAGGAGAATTTGGTTTTCATTCGTCCGCCCACCGGAAAGAGACTCTGTCAAAATCCAATTAAGACGGAAATTGTGTATGATGATGAGAAGGATAGGGATATTGTGAATGAAAGAGGTGTGGCAGTAGATATGGTTGTACTTGCTGGATTAGAGGATCCTTATGGACATGAAATTAGGAGGAGAACGGCAGGGATGTCAACTGAAGATGAGTTGTTAGGGTTTTTGAGAGGTTTGAATGGACATTGGGGAAGTAGGAGGAGGAAGAGGAGGGTTGTGGATGCAAATGAGTTTGGGGATGCTTTGCCTAAAGGTTGGAAGTTGAGTCTTTGTATTAAGAAGAAAGATGGCCGCATTTGGTTGTTTTGTCGTCGGTACCTAAGGTTTGTGTTTTCGCCCTTGCTTTTTAGGAGATATGCTCTGCATTGTTTTCTTGAAGAATTTAAATTTGCTTTAGAGAGTGATGATCATGTATGTCTAAACAAAATTGGAACCAAAAAACATGAGAAAAGTACTACGAATAAGCTTTCATTCTTATTAAATAACACGAGGACAATAGGCTCAAAATCTTGAGTTACAATAATCTCTCAACTCTCATACCAAAACCAAACACTTGATTGGTATTTAAACCTTTAGTGGAAGGATATAAATTTGTAAATCTACTTACGTAATACGTTTGTTGGTAGATTGTTACTTTATTGACACCAAAATATGAACTCAAGAGTTTAATAAACGTCTAAATTTTGATATCTACATAATGCCTTCATGATTCTTATACAAATGTATGCTACCTTGATTTTAACCAGTCCTAGTGGTCGGCAGTTCGAGTCTTGCAAGGAAATAGCTACATACTTAATCTCTGTTATTGGAGAAGAAAACTTGGATAAACAAAATATCATGAACATAAACAGTTCTGATGACTTGGCTTTTAAAGAAGCTTCAGTGAGTGTAAGTTTGTATATACGAGTATGATGCTCATTTGTTTCCTTCTTCCTTCTATTTTCCTTTTTTAAATCTAGCTCTTTGTTTTGTTAATTTTTACAGGCATTAGATCTAGTTCTACAAGAAGACGTTAAACGGGATGGACCTGTTGACAATCCATCAACATCAACATCATCATCACCACCAAGAGTGCCATCTGTACCTGCAAACTGTGAAGAGCAAGTTAGTTTGGATGCAATGGAGATACAAGTAGTAAACAATGTGAAAAATGACAATATTGGATTCCATGTGAAAAATGAAATAGAGAAAATCGAACCATCACCTGTAGAATTGGACAATTCTGTTTTAGTTTTGGATGGAGACAATACTTTAGTTGTAACAGATAATGCACATTCTGGTGATAAAATGAATTCATCTAAAGAGTCCAATACCGATGAGATTGTTCATGACCTTAACATTGTGTCTTGTAGCAAAAAAGACGATCATACTGACAAAGATAAATGTAGTTTTATTGAAGAATCCTGTGACAAATTGCGCAAAATCGGAAATATGAATAATGAAGTTTCGAGAACAGACCAACCTCCTGATGATACTGTCTCTCAGTCTGAACTTTTAGGTGATGAAATCCTGTTGTCCTTGAATGACAGAAGCAACATAGAGTCTGAGACTTCTGGTGAAGTTAATGTTAATTCTGTTGACAATAAGCCGAAATCCAATCTTGATCAGGTGATCAGTCAAGATAATGTTTCTGAAACAGGGACTACATATGTTGATTTTGCTCAAAATATCTCAGAGTGCATCCTAGATAAAGAGACGAACAGTGTTGGCTGTGATGGTGTTGAATACATTGCTGGTACGGTTACTAGTGTTGGAACAGTAGATGTGGCAGTTTCTGAAACTGTTAAAAAAGCAAGCATATGTGAGGAAAAGGTGTTTGATCCGAACTTAGATATGGATATTAATCATACACCTAATGAATTGATATCTAAAACAGAGAAAGCTGTTGCTGACTCATCATCTGAGATTTTTCTTGGTCGGTTTGAGCTGGAAAAAGATGGTGCAACCATGGTCAAAGGTATTGATTCGATAACAGCCGTCAATAATGAAACCCTGTTATCTTTCCAAAAACAAGATCCTCATGGCACTTATGATAATAATGATGCAAATAAACTCTCATCTAGCTTAACAAGTTCCAGACTTGATGAAATTGGGCCATTTGACGTTGAGATGAACGCATTTGGCAGCTTTGACGAAAATGAATTGAATAAAAATCTGGGAAATGACGTTTCATCTTCTACTATGGAAGAACCCATGTTACAAATAAATTCAAATAAATCAGAAGAAGTCAAATTAGATGACTTCCATATCTTTAGGAACAATGAACCAAAATGTAATGAGTCAGATGATGTTATGGATTTTAATTCAAAAAGCAATCTTGAATTTTGTTCCCTTGTTCCGTCAGAAAACGAGCAAGCATTTGAGTTCCAAGATTGTATGTATGACGATACAATGGAAGAATGCAAGGAAGAGAGCTCGGAAAGAGGATTGCTTGATCATTTTTCTGATGATATATTTGAGAATAAGATGTATTCTACGCCATTAGATGGACTTAAATTTGATGAGGACAGAGATCTTAACAGCAATGAGCTAAGTCTTGCTTTTGGGAACTCTAATGTTCCATCTAAGATCGAGGAAGCTTTTGACGTTCATACTAATCTGAGTATGGTTAATAGCAGTATGGTGGAGGATCTAAAATCAGGACGAAGTGGTTCAGTGGGTCGATTATTTAATCTTTCTGGGAATGTTAAATCTAGTACTTTTCAGAATGCATGGGGGGAGGTTGAATCAAATGAATTTAAGTTTAAAAGTTCTGGTAGTAAGTTTACTACTGGTTTTGGAAGCAATCATATGCAGACGCATGAAGAAGTTGTGCCTAGTGGTATGTGGAGAACAGGTGATGGAAATCAACTGCAAAGTGGTCTATCCATCCCTTCACATGCACATATCCCATCCTCTAGTTCTTTTCACTCCTTCAACATAATGTCAGGAAAGGTATTATATAATTTTTAAACGTGACAATTTTTGACATATTCACCAAAAAATATGTTACTAGTTTTTCCCCTAAAACGGGCAAAACTTAGTTTGAATGAAACTGGGAAAACAGGTCATAATGAAAGTCGTACAATATGTGTACAAATGATTATATAATTCATTAGTCCTATTTTATTAAAAAGGAGTATATTATTTAGTGGGATAGCTTCTGTAATCATATTTACTACATTCATTTTTATACAGTGCCAAAAAAAGATAGACAAAAGTGTTGGATAGTCAACATTACCCAACCCAGTTTTACTTAACTTAGCATATTGATCTGTAAGTCATGCTAGCCTATTTGCCATTTCAGTTGATAGGGTAAACTGGTAAAGCAATAGCATGATGTAGTATTCTATAGAACTTTCTGAGGAAGGCATCTTTTTTAGAGTCATGCCCAGTGAATCAGAGGTGGCTATATTTACGGCTTGACGGATTCTGGCATAATAAGTACTTATTTTGGTGGGGCTCAATACATGTTGGGTTGGGTTCGGTTCGGTTGTACATACATGTTTTTTTTGGTGTATTAAAAATGCAGGAGCTACTTTTAATGTAATCTCGTTTATCTCACATTTGAGCCGTTGAAGAAAACACAACCCAAATTGACCAATTCCTGCATTAATTTTCACTCTACAGAAAATCATGTAACATGACTAAAAACAGCGTGTCTTAAAAAACTTGTTTGTTTATTTTTAATTGATAGGTTGGAGACGCACAATTTAGACTTGATGAAAGGTATAATGAAGGTTATGGTGTGAGTGGGCTGAGATCTGGTAGGCCTGAACCTGTGGAATTCAGTTTCCTAACAGCTGGTAGATCTCAACATAATCCACAGCAGCTCCAAGGGGATTCACGGGTCTATTCATACAATTCAGAGATGAATCAGCAATTTGATTCCACCTTCTGGCTTGGAAAGAACACTATGATGCCAAATCCAGCTGGCAGAAATCAGATGACAGCTGTTTGTGCCTTGTGTAGAACTGAATTTCATCTCCACCCTGCTCATTTTGGAACACAAGATGGAATCACATCTCTGTGCCCACCTTGCAGTGCAGGGATGTCGGGGCATGCTAACATGATGTAGAATGAGTTGTTTCTACATATCTCTGCCTTTAGTTGAGCATTGTTTCCCCAAGAACATAAAAAGGTATCCTTTTGAAATCTTTGGATTTTTATTTACAATTTTTCAGTTTTGCATTATAATAATAATTGCAAGGCCTTCTATTAATCACACCGTATGCAAAATGGGCTGATTGGATAAGTCGAGTATTGGGTTGAAATGGGCTATAGTTTGCCGACCTTGCAAACACTTGTCTGCTCTTTTTTATGAATTTTACATATAGTTGATATGTTATGTATGACTAAATCATTAAAAGAACTTTATAATTACAATAATAATCCAAGTTTTGAAAAACAAGCATAGGGTTCTTATACATTGGGACCAGATCAAATAAAAAATCATTATTGCCTAAAAACCTAAACACACTTACTTTTTGTACTGGATTAGTGTATTTTTGCTGCTGTATATTGTTTTTTTTTTTTATTTATTTATTTATTTTATAACAAAAAGTAAGTGTTTTTATGTTAGACAAAAACTCATTTTAGTGGATCTAACCAGCTAACCCCCTTGTACATATGGTACATATGGGGCGACTTTCCTATTACCCTGCTTTCATTTTATTCACATTTCTAAATCTACCGGCTCAATCCATTAGAGGAAAATGTAGTGTATCAACCCATTTACCCGTTAATGGGCCAAGTTATCTATAGTTCCAACCTAATTAAAATGTTTAATCCCTGATGGTCATTATGGTTAAAGTTGTGTTACATTCCATGATCTATTTTCAATTTTAACGATATGATTTTCTTTTATGCAACATTCACAGGTTAACAAGAGGCCCTGATATGTGGTAGGTAAAATTATGCCTTCAAAGAAAGGCAGCTTCTTTTTTTTTTAATTCATTGTCACTTCTGGTTTGCTTCTTAAAAGCAGCCTTCGATTTTAGGTTTTTCTTAAACATATTTAGAATTTTATAGTCGCTGACTTCATATGGTTTCTTCCTTTCTCATTGCATGTCTCTTTTCCAGGCAAAAATTTAGAATCTTGCTTTCGTTAAATTTTCTTTATGAGAAGGATAAATGATATGTGATCGGTGTTGACTTATTTGAGAATTAGGTCAGGCAACAAAATTAAAAATGGATAATGAAAGAATAGTCTGGTCTTGTTTTTCTCTCTGAACTTTGAAGAGCTGGTGAAAATAAAGATGGGAGGAAGGGTGGGTTACCTAACTAATTGGTAACAGTGGCAAATTTGTCTTGCCGTGTTCAGTTGGGTTGTTAATGGTTCAAAGTGGGTTTGTGTCGAATTGAGTTAGGGTGGGTAGCTCTAAGAGAAGGCCAAATGGGTTTGGGACAACACGACTGGGGTCATATCGGTTCTCCGGCTACATTTTTTTGAGGCAATTACCAGCAGCAGTGGATGGGGTGCGGTAGTAGTGGTGGTGGTGCTTGAGCTAGTGACTGAGGTGAGAGTGTTGGGGATATAGGCAATAACAATGGTGATCGTGTCAATGACGATTGGTAGGTTATTTTATCATTAATGCTTAAGGCTGGAAAAAGGGTTGTGTTATTCTTACACCCTATTTTTTAAAAATACACCCCTGAGACGGCCCGTACTGCCCAGTACGGCTCGTCTCAGTACTCGGTCAAACATTCTCTCTGACAACCTATGACAATGATTGGGAGCAAGACGGGCCGTACTGGTCAGTATGGTCCGTCTCATTCATCGTACAGACATTCCCTGAAACATAAGATAATGATTGGAATCAAGACGGGCCGTACTGACCTGTACGGGCTGTCTTGCCAAGACGGCCTAGTTTTGGCATGGTTTGAATCAAGACGGCCCGTACTGACCTGTACTGGCCGTCTTGCCCAGACGGCCTAGTTTTGGCCGTTTCACCCCAAAGCAGGCCGTACTGGTCAAAATTTTAATTTTTTTTAAAAAAAACAAATAATTCAATTTTATTACATTTAAATATGTCTGGCAAAATGGGTGAGTTGGGTCGGGTTGGGTAACGGGTCAGAACGAGTTCGGGTTAGAATGGGTGCGGGTCAGAATGATTTTTAAGCAAAATCACTAAAAATTATCCAAATATACTATTTGTTTACTTATAACAATTCATTTAGACCAGAACTGATTTTGCTTAAAACCCGTTCTGACCCGCACCCATCTTAACCCGAACTCGTTCTGACCCGTTACCCAACTCGACCCAGCTCGCCCATTTTGCTAGACATATTTAAATGTAATAAAATGGAATTATTTGTTTTTTTAAAAAAAAATTTAAAATTTTGACCATTTTGACCAGTACGGCCTAGTTTGGGGTGAGACGGCCTGGTTTTGGGTGAGACGGGCAAATATTAAGTTAATTTTTATACGGCCAGTCTGCCCTGTACTTTTAGAGTTACTCCACACCGGTTGAGACCCAAATTGTCTTGTAAAATATAAGTCAAGACCAAGACGGGCCGTACTGACCTGTACGGCCCGTCTCACAGAATCTTCACTGAATCCAAGACATTCATTTGGAATGTTTGTCTGTACCCTATACGGGCCGTATTGACCAGTATGGGCCGTACTGACCAGTACGGGCCGTATAAGTTCGCTGGGGTGTTAAAATAAAAAAGTAGGATGTCCAAATAAAACCCCCCTGGAAAAATGGGTGGATCGGGTTGGGTAACGGGTCAGAACGGGTTTTAAGCAAAATCAATTTGGGTCGAAATTGATTGTTTAAAAAATATTAATTTGGTTCAAGTCAAAATGTGTTAGAACTAAACAAATAGTCCAATAGGATCAATTTTTAATGATTTTCTCATCAAATATGTTATTAATCATTCTTAAATGCTTGAATCCATTACATATTTATAGTTTTTAGCTTACCTATTTTGACCCGTAGTATGTTTATGTTACAGTGTTTTACTCATTTCAACCCATTATACAGTATTTGTTAACCTAAATCAACTCATTTGTCGTGATTTCGGTGAAAATTGTCGTTATGCTTTATTTTTCTAAACCCACTATGGTTAGTGAGAAAAAAAACCAAACTTACCCAGTATATTTCCATTATAAGTAGTGAGAGACGGAGACAGATACACATTACCAAATTTCGTCAAAAAAAATTACATTGGAGTAGGGCTGTAAACGAACCAAACGTTCAGCGAACAGTTCGTGAACCGTTCTGCGGGAAGTTTGTTTATGTTCGTTTAATTAAATGAACGAACATGAACAGAGGTTGTGTTCGTTTATGTTCGGTTAAGTTTATTTATTATATTTATTTATTAAATATGTTGTATATTTTTAATTTTTAGTTTAATACCGTAATATTTAAGTTATTTTTAGTTTAATATTATAATATTTTAATTTATATATTTACAAATGATTATCTCTAATGCTTCAGATTAAGAATGTTTATTTTTTTAAAATTATGTGTTCGTTAGCGTTCGTGAACAAGCTAAATTTCTTAATGAACGAACACGAAGAAGAATTTTCGTTCGGTTAGCGTTCGTGAACAAGTTTAAAGTTAAACGAAAGAACACGAACAAGGGCTCGTTCGTGTTCGTTTACAGCCCTACATTGGAGACTCAAATACATGTGAGTTCATATTGTCACGTATGGTAACATGTTATGCTTAAATATGGGTCGGGTTGGATTAGATTGACCTACTGACACTTTTATGTTCACACACACACACATATATATGAGATGGAAGTATGCATAGTTCTCTTTATAGCAAGAAATAACTTGTTAAGATCAAGCCAAATCTTAGATTTTTTTAAATATCATTGTAACGCATTTATAGCACATTTTTCTATGTTTCGAGTTTGTGTAAATTATTCACTGTTTGAGAGTTAACATCATCATAAGTTTTAGGTGTGAAACAATTACAATGTTGTAAGTCAAAAACTTACAACGATGTTAACTCTACGCGAACTTATAAAATAAAAAAGTGTTCTAAATGGTTACAATGATGTTCAAAAAAAATATGTCCAAGATTTGACTTGACGTTGACAGGTTAATGCAATAAGAGTGAGTTATTTTTACTTCTCATCTATCTCTGTGTGTGTTTGTATAGGGATGCTCATTGAGAACGAATGTTACTTAAGAACTTAAAGAAGCAATTATAGCCACAAGTTTGAAGATATAAAAGTAACTTCCTATATTTTAAGAGAAATTACTTTTATACCTCTTAAATCTTGTGTATATAAATGTGGTTCGTTTAGTTTTTTACAACTTGTTGGTTCTTAATAGTATGAATCCTTTTATAGACGCAAATTTTGATTAAAAACATTATTACAATGATAATTTTTAGAGTTGGTTACAAAAATGGTTCTTGTAAATGATCGTTGGTTTAGGTGTTAATTTTTTTGAACTGATTGTTATATCTTTTGTAATATTTAAACAAAAAAATAACTTAGATCTTCTTTCTTGTTTATCTCTCTTAGGCCATGTTTTATGGGGCGTGACTCTTATGATTAGACTTGTTTAACAAAAAATTTACTATTTGGTATATACATTTTTAAAAATAAAAAAATTAAGAGCTTATGCTTCATCAATTTTCTTTTCAGCTACATAAAATATAGAACTGTTAAGCTTGAACCACCAAACCAAGTGTTAAACAATTCGTTTTTATGTTTTATATTTGCATTAACCAGTTGTCGTCTGAAACATGTTAAACCTGTTAAGACCTGTTTTTTCAACCTTAGAGTGATGAGAGTAGCCCCATATGTGACATCTACGTGAAATGAAGAGGTGACGATGGTTATAAATAGTCTTGCTATCATTGAAGAAGCACCACCACCACCATTATATCTAAGTAAACTCTTCGTTTTCAATTCAATATGATAAGATGCGCCTAAGTTTGAACTACACGAGTTATTTGTTAACACCACAACAACACTTGTCAGTGACTTTGACTGGCAACCATCTTGTCCCATGGCTTTGGATTTGAAAATTATAGATCTAGAAAAGTGATTGGCCTTAAAAAGAGTGATTACAAATCCGAACCAAGCCAAGTCGCTCGGTTTAGTTCATGAATAATCCTAATTACAACTTCATATTGTCCCATTTCTCTTTAGTCTAAACAATTACAAATCAGGAGACCCAAATTAGGAACATGAAGATCAAAATGATCGGCAAACAGAACCCTAAAATTGTTCATCGAGCTGGGAGGATAGAGATTGAAAAACACCTCTTTACAGGAGATGGTGAGCCCATATCGTAATAAAACCCGAACTCCTCGTTGTGGCAAACTAATCTTTAAATACTCATTTATAATCAATAATTGCTCAACTTACAACAAAATCACAACGAAATGTATGATCCAACAAAACTCTAATAAGGAATTTGCAAATTTAAGCAAACAACCGTTATAATTTATACTATTTTCCTACTAAATCATTGCGCCCTATTTGCGGTGCACACGTATAATGTATATATGTGTGGGCTCTCAAGGGCAAAAAGTAAAAATTCCACTAATTCTAACGTTATTTTACTTATTTTGTGAAAATAACGTTAAAAGTGTTGGGATAATCAACTTCAAACGATAACTTTGAGCCAGATACTCATTCGGAGCAGTCTCTCTATCCCAACAAGGATGAGGGTAAGGTTTGTGTTCATCATTCCCTTCAGACCCTACTGAAAAGTGGAAATATACTGGGTAAGTTTGTTTGTTTGTTTTCCAACTAAATCCTAATTTTTCACCCAAGAATCAAAACCCCATTTCTAAATTAGGCACCAACATATCATAAAATCAGAACCCAAGAACAATATCTAAAATAAAACTGTTCACAAAATTTATAAGAGAAACATTTGTTTTACTTAAAAGAAGTTCAAACTAAAAGGAATGAATAGAGTAAAGTTACTAAACACTAGAGGTGGGCAAAAAAACTGGTTTCAGAACCGGAACCGGTGGGTACGGGCGGTTCCGGGTTCTCAAAGAAATAGGAACCGGAACCGAAAAAGCGGAGCCGGTTCCACCTTTACCCGGCTAAACCCGAACCGGACCCGGTTGTTGATTTTGTTGACCGGAACCGGAACAGGTTTAAAAAAAAAACGGTTTGCCCGTTTAAAATCCTTTTTCAAACCTCCTCTTATTTCGAGTCAAGAGATAGTGTCTAAATAACAATAATTGAAAGAAGATGATGAAATAAGAATCAAATTTATGTCAATCTTGAAAAAAAATAAATGGAAACATGATCTCAACCGGCTCAACACATAATTTTATGAACAATAGAAAAAAAAAAAAAAAAACACAAAATGCTTATTATTCATGGATCTATATAATAACACCAAAAACACCGAGTTTCACAAAATACCATCTTAATTTGCAAAATAAAATAAATGTATGCATTAAACAACATGTCCATTTGCTAAATAAAAAACCATGTGTATTTTTAAGATAAAAACACATAAAACGTTGTTATCTAAGAAACATCATGAATATTAAAAGGAACATAAGAAAAGACAACATTAAAAATTGTCATTTTTTTCGTTTATTTAGTAAAAAACATCATAAAACACTTGGTTCTATAAACAACCAAAAAAATATAGTACAACACACTCTTACTCATTCATACGCGTACTTACATGGTAAACACAGCCTAAAAACATGCATACGTGAGGAACTATGTTCTCCATTCTGGATTCTTACAACCAAGACCTACTACTTGCACAAATATAAACCAACCCGCTACCTAATTAAACTCTAAAAACATGTGATTAAATTAAAAACCTTGCTGAACCATAACCTACTTAACTCGTAATCATAACCTAGTTATAAGGAATTAGTGTTCAAGTTGATTTAGTTTTTAAGTTTAAGATGAGTCTAATTAGTTTACTTGTTTTTAAAGGTTAAGATTAGAATAAATATAAGGTTAAGGGGTCATTTAAAGTGTGGTTAAGTTTAGGGACTGTCAATTTCAGACACGGATACATTAACATGATATGACACAACACGAATTTAACATGTTTCGTGTTTACCCTAAACATGTTTCGTGTCTAAAACAGGCGGACACTTTAAGGCATTGCATTTTCGTGTCTAATCAGGTAAAACTCGTCAAGATCAGTTAAAACATGTTTATAACTGATAATTAAAAATAAATAATATAATAAAATAGGTGGGTAGATGATTACCTTCTAAAATTTCTAATTTTCTTACCATAGCTCTTTCACAGGTTTCTTAATAGGTTCTTTAACGGGTCATTTATAGTGTTAGCTGTTAGCAGGTTTCTTTCGTGTTTAAGTGTTTTAAATGGTTCGTGCTCGTGTTTGGAAAAACCGGAACTGGTTCCACCTGTACCCGGCCAAAAACCGAACCAGAACCTGTAAAAAACTGGTCGGAATTGGTCAAAACTCATAACCGTAATTGGTTTTGACTTTGTTGACCGTAACTATTCCGGAACCGGTTTAAAAAAAAACCCCGATTTGCACACCTCTAATTTAGGACATGAACAAAAAAAAAATTACTAATAGAAATTAGAAAGTGGGCTAGTTAAAGGGCTGGGGAAACACCCAAACTGGCCCAAAACTCTTAATGGCCCTTATTGACACCGTTACTGGCCCAAACTGTTTACTTGTTGATTTTACAAGTTTTAATTTGGCACAAAAGGAAAATATTTGGTGATAGAAAATACTATGATTGGATAATAAATTTAATCCGAACACGCAATTGAGTAATGACATATGAATTTAGTCAAAAGACATGATTTTAAAAGAGGTAAGTAGTTGTTAGGCATGATGGCTTATTCCAACAAGAAATTGACTCTTGTTTAGTAAATATTAACTCATATTATTATTATTCAAATTATATGACATAACTAACAAAATTTATTACAACATATAATAATTAAATATAGTTTTATCATTCAAAATTGGATGTGATACATTAGAAGCATATGGTACTTCATTATTATCACAATTAATTTCTCATGTTTACTGCATTAGCACTATTTTTTTTCTAGTTGCTTTAAAGAAAAACACACAGGTACATCGTACACACATGTACGTTATATTATAATGTAAACATGCCAATGAGCCCTAATGTTAAGGTCATTGGTTCAAATCTTACTTGAAACAATATGTTACAAGTGGCTCATGGGTTTAACCACAGTGAGTGTTCAGACGGTGGTTTTTTTGGAATGATGGCCAGATCGGTTTACCAGCGTTATCTTTGTTCATGGGCGTGAAGTCGTGAACGGCCTTTCGCTATTATGTTTACTCGGCGACGGACTTAAAATGTATTCGTAGTTTTTTAAATATGGGTAATTTTGTATAAACATAATCAAGTTTTAATTTTGTTTCAATCCAGTCATTCAAACTTTGTTTTCTTCCAATTTGATAACTTAAGTTTATTTTTTATGTTTCCATCTTAGATACGTGACCTATATTACTTGTAACCATAATTTTATTTTTTATTTTTATTGCATGATGACATGAAAATAACTTGGATTTATTTTAAAAAAAATCTCAGTTTTTTTTTTAAATTGCAAAAAACAAATTAAAAAATTAAATATATTAGAAATTAAAAAATTTGCGAACATTTTTTAAAATTTGTAAAAATATTTAGTTTACAAAAAAAAACACAAAACACCCAAATGGATTTAAATACGTCTAAAACCTTCAAACGAATCCTAAATTCATCTAAAAATTCATTTATAAAGCCTAAACGAAACAAAATTACTTGTTATCCTTATTTTTTATCTAGTAATAGAACATAAATCAAACTTAAGTTACCTAATTAAACATAACAAAATTACAATGATTTAATTAGAACAAAATCAAAAGTTGATTATGTTTCTATAACATTTCCCTTTTAAATAAATTATAACAAATTAAGAAATCATAAAATTTAATTTTATAATATATCATACAATCCATAAAGTTCCTTAGATTTGTCATTAATTTTAATAACAAAATATAATTAATCTTTAACGTTAAATAATAATAATGTTCATACAACCATGAGTTTTAAACGACCATCACTTTTTATATGTTAAAAGTTAAAAAAAAACTTTGAAACCGAACATTTTATTTTCTTTAGTTTTGTATAATATTGAATTTTTTTTTAATTTAAAAAAATACTACTATGTTACATGATTATAGTTTTACCAATGTCTGTGTTATTATGTTGTATTTTCTGGCTGTTTCGCGTGGACACATCTCTAATATATTTAACTAAGTTATAAAATCATGTAAACATATGTCGAATAAATCCTAAATGTTGTAAACAATAGTTCTTTATAAAAATATGTATATTTGATGTCGTAAGTTGTTAGTTAAATAATAAATATTCAATACTTAAAATTATAAATAACAAATAATGAATATCTAAGAACTATACGTTATATATTAAAATAAGATAAAACTAAAATATTCTTTTGATTTATTAAGATTTACTAAAATGCCTTTTATTCATATATCCTTTTTGAATCTTGTAAGATAAGTTGGAATAGATTTGGAGATTTCCTAAATGAAAAGTTACATTTTAGATCACTAATTTTGCGCGAAGGTCTTGCGTGTATAAATGAACGCCCAAAGGTAGTTTTATGGCTTTTTAAAAGTCTTCAAAAATAGTTTTTTACGGTTAACATTCGCAATGCACATGATTCTAATTGCAAGTGTGCTAAAATCTTTACATGACTCCAAAATTTGCAAGATTTAAACGTTTAAATATATGTGATGATTTCACATATAACCTTTATTCAAGGAAAATCTTAAAAAACTAGTCATTATTATTGCCTATGTGGTCCAAATTAAACCTGAATAAAAAATTAAGTTTTGAATAAATAAACCATTTTTAATGTAGGTTAATATGGACCACATATTTATTTTCAAAATTCCAAATCAATGACTCACATAAGGTTTAAAGGTTTTCTCTTTAAAATCGGGTTTTCACATGATACAAACCCTATATATATATATTGTATTATAGTAATAAATTTTTGATGCAGAAACTTTTTACATAGTATTTTAAAACACAAGTTTAATTTACAATTTTGTATAAGGAAGGAATATTTTACAAGGGCAAAAACCAATGACAAGATAATGCCAAATTATTAAAACATAAAACACAATGATAAGTTCATATAATACAGTAATTTGAAATATGTGTTTTCTAAAATAATAAGTTTTGAAAAATAGAATGATGAAATAAAACAATTGCGTGCTTCTAATATGAAAAACATAAAAATTTATTAACAACTTTTTTAATATATAAAAAATAACAAAATAACCCGAAAAGAGTTAAACCGTAAACACAGTGAATACATATTACACAAGAACCTGAATGTAAAACACGATATTAAATATCTGTTAGACAATGTTCTGAACATAAAACAAAATGACAAAATATGTAATTTTCAAAAAAATTAAGATAATAAGTGTTTTCTAAAATTATAAGTTTTGAAAAACATAACAATAAAATAACACAATTGTATACTTTTAATATGTAAAACATGCAAAAATAAATAACAACAATTTTTTTAATCATAAAAAACAATGACAAAAAACACAAAATGAGTTAAAACATAAAACATAAAACACAAAACACAATGATGAACACATATTATAATATGATAATTAAATATTATTAATAACTAAATAATACTATTATTCGTTGGGAGCAATGTTTGATTTATTTTTCTAAGACAGATTGACAATTGTGATGATTGATTTTTTGGTATGCATTTTGTTGGTCGTGATTATTTTACAATCTCGTGATTCAATATTCAGCCCACGTGTAGGACAACTACACTTTAGAGTTTTATATATATTCATTCTGATTTTTGAAACTGTGACAGAATTCTCGCTGCAACGCGCGGAAAACCAATAATGGTAAGATAACTAATTATTATATTATTAGGGGTTGGATCCAATAACAAGAGATTTTTGCATAAGAAGAGTAAGAACCAATACGATTTGACATTTGACATACTAAAAATAATAAAAACAAAAATCAAGTAAAAAAAACAAAATCTAGCACAAAAAAATCCACTACAAAAATAAAAAAATCTAGTACAGAATAATAATAATCCAATACAAAAAAATACAAATGTATTACAAAAACAAAAATATAGTAAAAAAACACAAAAATACAGTAAAGAAAGAATTTAATGCAAAAAAAAAATTGTACAAAACATAAAATATTATATGTAAATCTTATCTCATATTTTATCGATATTATTATGTTTGACAATTCGTTTGTAACATAGAAAAATAAGTTGCATAACTGCCAATGGTTAGCAATCTTCTAGATCTACTAAAAGCTAATTATATTGTCAAGTCTAATTAATTTTCAAGGACTTCGTATCCTATCTCAGTAGTCTATGTAGTATGTACTAATATTTTATGAGAACTTTGTTAGCTACATATCTCATTTGTAAAAGACAAAAACGCATAAATCAAATACAAGAATCCATATATTATTTATCAATCATGGCAAAAAACGCTTTAAAAAAAAATTAAATTTCACAACCCATGAACTTTAATTTTTAATAAACAATTTATCTTTATAAAAAAATCATAAAAAATAAAATTAGTAACTTACAAATAACGTTTGAAACCATCACTTAATTGCAACGCCCCACCAAAGGGTTTCTAGTCTAGTGGTAACTTCTTGACTTCTTTTATAAGAGATCTTGGACTCTTGGGCTGAGCCAGGGGGTTTTCCTAGTTGCAGGTTTCCTCCTGGACGGGTGGTTCAGGTCACCACGCTTTGTTATTCGAGCGGAAGGGTAATATTTGTCAGGGTGATCCCGGGTGACCGGACGTTTGTTGTTCAAAAAAAAACCTGCAACGCCCCAACTGCCTATTTTAATCAGGCAAAATCTCGTTTCAGGATGATTTAAGGGCAGAGATTCTGGAGTTAATTATAGAGAGATGCATCAATATCTATATAATTCATCAGCAAAGAAAAGCGTATTATTTTTAAAAGACAATTATATAATTTTGTCAATGAAGAGAGGGATGAGAATATGCAATACGACAAAAAATTTATATAATTTTGTTATATTGTTTGTTAGACTATTGGGTGTGCCAAGGCACCCCACTCACTCCACGTAGGCGCCACGTAGGCGCCACATAAACACTCACCACAATCACTCACCCCACCATTTTGGTGGAAATGCCTCATTACCCCACTCACTCCACGTCATCATCCCTTTTTTAAACTTTTATATATATATATATATATATGTGTGTGTGAGTGTGTGTGTAAGAAAGAGAGAGAAGGAGAGAGAAAGTGTGTGTCGTGTAGAGAGAGAGAAAGAGAGAGAAAGAGTGTATGTGTGTGTTAGTGTGTAGGAGAGAGAGAGAAAGACAGAGAAAGAGAGAGCCCTCTCTTCGTGACCCCATTCACGCCACATGACTCACGCCCCTCTCACGCCCCTAGGGGGCGGTGTGCCACGCCCCTCCACGCCCCAATCACGCCCATTCATGTGGCACACCCTAGGGTCTTATATTGTATGATAATGGGGAAGAGAAACAGCAACTGTTCAAAAAAAAATGTTAGCAAGTTGTATTAAAAATAAAAATGAAGAGATTAAAAAATAATTATATTATTTATTATATAAAATATTAAATTATACCAAATTTATTTATGTTTTATATAAAAAATGTCCTTTTATAATTTTTATATTTCCATCATTAACTATTTATTAGTTTTTAAGTGTTTTTTTGAACGGTTCCACCTATATTACATCATAATTACACTTTAAAAGGTAAGTATCTACCAAACGGGCTAGTCCCACATTTGCTATTAGTTTTTAAGAAATATAAAATTATTAACCTAGTGAATTTATATGACATTGTCTACGAAAATTACGAGAACGTAGAAAGAAACGATCGAGTAGGTATTTTGAATAAAGCAGTCGTGCCGTTTTCAATCAGAAGTTTGGAACTTGTTTGGGTAAAAGAATCAACAACTATGTAATGAATATTAACATTGGGTAGGGTTATAATAAAAAGGGTTGTGGGTCATTAGATATATAATTTAATGGTTGAGATCAAAGTTGTATTAAAAAAGTTAGTGAAAGGGTATTTTAGTCATAAATACTTTTGTTGACTTTTTATCATGTTCCCCCAATTTTTTTAAACGGTCATAACTTTTATATACGATATTATTTTTTTTTTAAAAACTACACCAAAAAAACGAGCATTTTTTTATCTTTAAAACGAGTATAATATTGTTATATAAAAAATCAAAAAAATATGTTTTACTCCACCTTTTATATTTGTAATGCGTCATTGTGTTTTTTTGTTTGTGATTGTTTCTTTTTGTTTGTGATTGTTTCTTTTTGTTCGACGTTGTGTCTAACTATATTTTTTATGAAATGATGAGCTTTAAAGAAAATATTGGCGAAACAATTACCTGACCGTAAAACACAATGACCTAAACGTAAACACAATAATGAGTATATTACGCAGCCACTTGAAAGTAATACACAACTATGAGTATATTACACAATGACCAGAACGTAAAACATAACTATGGGTATATTACACAATAACCTGAACGTAAAACACAATGATGCGTATATTACACAATGACCTTAACGTAAAACATAATAATGACTATTACACAATGACCTAAACGTAAGATACAATGATGAATATATTGCACAATGTTTTGAAGATAAAACACAATGATGAATATATTAAACAATGATCTAAACATAAAATACAATGACGAAAATGTATTTTTCAAAAAATTAAAACAATTTATGTTTTTTAAAATTATGAGTTTTAAAACCATAAAGGTGAAATAACACAATTATATATTTTTAATAAATAAAACATAAAAAATAAATAAGAACAATTTATTAGATGCATAAAAAACATTAGCAAAATAACACAAGATATAAAAAATAAAACATAATAATAAAAACTTGAAACACAATAACCTGAAGCATTAAACACAATGACTTGAAACATTAAAAACATTGACTAAAATACCTTTTTTTATAAAATTAGAGAAAATGTCACTTGTCAACTCTATAATTTTTCTCACCCTTCTTACCAATTTCACCCTTTTTACTTGAACCTAATCCTATTAACATTATAACTAACAAAGATTTTGGAAAAAAAAACAAAATATTCGAGTTGATCGGAGTTATTTGGGTTAGTGTGTGTGTGTGTATATGGGAGGGTTTAAAAGAAAACTCCTTACTTTAAAGTAACTAAAAAAAAACTCCTACTAACCAACCAATTTTTATAAAAAGAAATTTCATGATTTTTTATTATTAGCTTAAAAATGTTATAAACAAAAAAATTAATAAAATATGTATATCACAAAGTTACGTATGTGTAACATATAAAGTTACATATATATAATCAATGAGTTACATATATTCTTTTTTTTTTTGTTAACAAATTTAACCTTATAATAAAACAAAATGTAAAACAAAAAATGAAAAACGAAAATGATTGGTAATAATTATGATCAGTTTTTTAAGTTTTTTCCAAATTGAATGTTTTAGTTGGAATCCTCCCCTATATGTATATATATATATATATATATATAATGGATTGTATCCTATAAAAACCCGATCTTAAAGAGAAATCTTATAGCTTATCTGAGTCGTCCATTTGGAATCTTGAAAATAAATATGTGGTCCACATTAAATTGAATAAAAATTTGGGATTTGAATAAAAAATATGGTTTAATGTGCACCACATATTTATTTTTAAGAAAATACAAATGGACGACACAGATAAAGTTTAAGGATTTTTCTCTTTAAGATCAGGTATTCACAAGATAAAACCTCTATATGTGTGTATACGTATATTAGTATATATATATATGCGTGTGTGTATGTGTGCGCGTGTATATATATTTGGGATTCGTACGTTTATTATATCTAGAAGATCAAATATTATATTAACTAATTATTTAGTGTTACGTTTTGAGGAAGATTAAGAAAATGCCTAGAGATGTGGTGACAAAAGTAAAAATGATTCTAAAAAAGGTCAAACTGTTAATTGTTTAATTTCAAAGAAAGTTTGAGTTTGAGTGAATAAAGAAACACGTAGTTGGTTTAGGTTATAAATTGCTTGCAAGTGATAAGTTAAGCAAATTCTTAACAACCCCATCCTAATTCCTAACTGGCCCTATGCCTTAGACACTCCTTCAAGTTTCTTATGTCAAGACTGTTGCTTTGTCAACTCTCTCCCTTTCATCCTTCACCTCATTTTCTAGTTTTTAATTTTAGTTTATTTTTAATATAAATTATGTGATATACAACATATATAAGCTATTCTACGTTACACACCATGCATTTAATTTAACATATATATACTACTCGAATAAATCATTGTTTGAATAACCATAGCCAAAAAGCTAGATTTACGTTGGGAATTACACACACATACATATGCATATATGTATATAAGGATGTATCAAATGACCCACAAGTTGTACATAACTAAAAAAAATACTTTTTAACCACGTTATTTTAGAAATATAAAGTATTTTTCATTTGATTCAAGTGAAGTTACTTTTATAACACTTAAATATGAGGTTATAAATCGTTATTTTAGTTGTTAACTAAGATTGGTTGTAATTTAATATCCTAATATTTTAGTTGTTAATTAATATTGGTCAAAAGGACATTTTAAGAATTTTTTTTTTTTAGATAATTTGATGTTATCTTGTTATTATTTTTTATGTATTAGATAAATTTATTGTTATTTTATCATTATGATTTACATATAAAAAGTACGTGATTATGTTGTTTACCATTATATTTTTAAAACTCATTATTTTAGACTAATAATAAGACATAATGATAAACAAAAGACACAATAACGAACAAAAATACAACAAAGCGTATTACAAAAGAAGGTGCTGGAAAACGTAATTTATTTTTAAAATATTTTGTATAACAATATTATAGTCGTTTTAAAGATAAAACACATTTGTACTTTTTTGGTGTAATTTTTTTTTTAAAATAACGTCATATATAAAAGTTATGATCACTTAAAAAAATAGTGAGAACATAATAAAAATTCAACAAAAGTGTCAATAACTAATATGTCATTCTACTAATTTTTTATACAACTTAATGGTTTTTGGTAACCTCTTAGTGGTCATTACAAGGCTACCTTTAATTGGTTCACAATCTCTTAATAATTAAGTGGTAACATTAATTATCAACGGTTAATAGACTACATTTTAATATTACTTCCAAACCATTTTAGCTTAAGGTTACCTTTTAATCATTTAGAAACTATGAATCATTAAGATGTAACCTCTTAATCCCAATCATTAAGTTATAGATCTAATGGTCTTAAATCTTTGCTATTCTTTTTACACTAAAACCCTTTATTGTTATAACTTTATATATATACTATATAATAAAAAATAATATTTCGACACTAGTCATAATCTAGTTAAAATACATGTCACTTGCATTAAATGATTAGACATATAACAAATAATGTCACATGTCATCACTATATTAATCTTTAATATTTTAGAATAAATTACATTTTATAAATTTAATTAAGAAAAAACTTTTTAATTTTAAAAATAATATTTATCTTCTTTAAATACAATGAAAATCAGGCATATCAAACTTTTCATTTTCGATTAATAATTTTGAAATTCAAAACTTTCATATTAAATTATCAAGATACACAATCTAATATTAATCCTAACATTGATTTATTTAAATGGGCGAATGTGTCTATATATTTCCAATTCTAGATGAAAATAATTACTTTGTATTTGTAACTTATTTATTAAACTAAATTATTTTTCAATATTTATCCTTATATTCATCTGTTTAAATGGACGTTATCCATAAAATGAGTGAATATAAAAAACGATTTATGTAATTACTCTTCAATTTTTTTATTCAATCTCAGTTAAATTAATTATCTCTTTTCAATAAACTTCATTCTGCAAATGACAAAAAAAATCTCATAAAATCATTTAATATTTTTAAATCTAAATTACTAATTCGTATTATTTAATATAATTTTACGAATCCGGTCGTGCAATGCACGGGTCAATAAACCAGTGTATATATATAACATTACAAACACACAATATTTTATTTCATACATATAATAGCTAAATACCGATTATAGAATGTATAATAAGAAAATAATAAGAAAAAAAATAATAAGAAAAAAAATTAAACTCGACCCGGTTAGCAAATCCGCTCAATTACAGCCCATTCCAGCTAATCAAGATCATTTTAGGCAACTATTCGAACGCGATATGTGATTGATATCATCAACTAATATCATTTAACCCCTTAAACGCGTGAAATCGTTTCCAAATTAAACACGTTCGACCGAAATTCAAACCTCAACCAATCGCCTATAAAATCCAAATTAAATCGAAACCATAAACACTTTAAGACCTGCGAAACTTTCTGTGAACCCAAGACCGACTCACACGCTGCATCATTCGCGAATAAAGACATCAAAAGCTTCCGATCGTGCGCCACTTGTCCTTCAATTGAACTCCATCAAATCGCATAACCAGGTAGGTTTTTCTTACATCCTTCTAATCGTTTTTACATCTAGAACATTAACCCCAAGAGTTTCGAAGCTATCTCATCGTTAATCGAACGAATTTAGATCGAGTAAGGATTAGGGTTCATTCGGTTAAGGTTCTGATTTGGGGTTCCCTAAGCCGGATATGTTAAAAGGAATTAAAACGAAGTCCTATCGCAGACTTCGGTCTAGATTAACCGGTTAAACGCATCGGGTTTGGGAGCTAGGGTCGCGGGTTCGAACCCCCTCAACCGGGTTAAAAACCGGTTTTGCTCATTTTTTTTTACTAAACTTCATTTTAAACATTTTAATTACCCAGAAAATATTTTTATAAATAAAATATTAATCTGAAATAATAAAAAAAATGTTATATACTTAAATTTTAATTATAACTTTTATTATCAATTTTATTTATCTAAATAAATTTATATGTATTTAATTTATTTTAATTATTCAGTTTATAAACTTATAACTTCTTAGACCTTTAATTATTAATTTATTTATTTATTTATTTAGTTATTTAGTTATTTAGTTATTTAGTTATTGAATTGTTATTTATTTATTTATATGTTCTAGACTTATTTATTTAATTATTTATTTACAACTATTTATCTTACTTATTTAGTTATTTATTTACTTAATTATTTATTTACAACTCATTATCTCATTTACTTAATTATTCATCTACAACTATTTATCTCATTTATGTAGTGATTTATTTATTTAATTATTTATTTACAACTCGTTGTCTCATTTACTTAATTAATTATTTATTTCTTTATTTATTTATCTACAACTATTTATCTCATTTATTTATTTATTTATTTACAACTCTTTATCACATACATGTAGTTATTTATTCATTTATTTACTAACAACTCTTTATCTCATTTATTTATTTAAATATTTATTTCTACTCATAAACCTATTCTTATTTATTTATAATAAATGTTATAAACATAATACTTAAATATGTTTATACAAGAATTATCAAAATAAATTGTTTTAAATCAATATTTAAATTTTTAAATAAATACTTTAAAGTCAACATTTGTAATTTAGATATTTTATTATTTTCATTTAAATCATAACAAATCTAATTGTGTTTATTCAAAACAAATCGAATCCGTTGACCCATTACAAAACTTAATTAGAATACATAGAATGACATAGTTTGTTAAACATATGCCTATTGAACTATTTAGGTGAACATTGAAATTGTGTTGGATATTATTTGGATCATACTTTGACATTTATCAAGACTATCAAGAACATTAAGGTGAGTCTTCATAGCCCCTCTTTTACTATTTTTGTTTTAGGGGTGAAACATGCAACTTATTTATTTCATTTACTTGTGAACTTAGCTAATGGCCTTATAGTTAGTGAACTTTAGCTAAGCATAGGCATTGATCACATTCATTTTAGTGACTATGATAGATCTATTGGACCGACCATCCCACCGTTGTTTGATTTACCCTTCGGGGGAGGCCCGTGGTGATAGTTTACTACTTGAGCATTTTTGTAATGCTAATCATAGGTCAATCATCATTTGTTATCATTTGTTGATCTGCTTTACTTGCTAGTTCATTTTGACTATGATCATTATGCTTAGAGTTCACATATATCATTATCTATATCATTTTCATTAAACCTTTTTGGTTTGAGTGTCAAAACCTATGAAACTCACCAACTCTTTGAGTTGACACTTGATTTTAACATGTTTCAGGTGGAAATGGAAACTAGCATTATTGAGCTTGAATTTAGCTTTAATTATTTATTTTATGTCTTTGAATTATGAATTTGAATTTGAAACGTTGTAATAGCTAGGGTTGAATTTATTTATTTGACTTTGTAATGAATGATGGATTTAATTTTATTGAATGATTAGTTATTATTATTTACATCTTTATACCCTAAGCTATGAACAATCTACACTTCGTGTCACCCCGATGTTTCCGCCATCGGTCGGGGTGTTACAGATTGGTATCAGAGCCCGGGTTATAGAGAATTAGGTTATTTGGACTAGATGACCTAGAGTATAACCATAGGATGCCTTAGTTAGAACTCATAGGTCATGAACTGTTAATTGGACTCTCTAGTTGACATACTAGGCCATGAACTGTTATTTGAACCCTTAGATGCCATGATAGGTCATACTTGCTTATGTGACTACTTGTTTGATAGGTCAAATAATTGAACCTAGTTTAGGATACCTTAGTATGCACACACTAGACTTTAAGGTTCAAAACTTCTCGACCCCTTTCTTACGACTTGAACGAGGATCGTCATTACGAGGAATGATCTTAGACTTCTAAGTCTAATCTTGAATCCCGTCAATAGTCTTTAGGTTCATTCTAATGATTAGGAAACACATACAATCTGGAAGGGGGAATACCTGTACTTTGGGGAGTTCTGTCTAGGAAAGCATTTCGTATAAATCCAAATCAACCGATGGACCTGTTATGCTTTCCTGGGAACCCTTGGAGTGAGTATGAACCTATAGGCTAAAGTATGTCTTTCTGAAAGTTAAGATGAACTTAAACACTTTGATCTGTCAAAAGTATTCCTTTAGGAATACAATCCAAATATTGCTTTGTGATTGAACTTTCATTTGAAGTATCTATTTCTTATTTGAACTCTTTGAGTTATATAAATTCTAACTCTCTTCAATTGAACTCTTGTAGAATCATGCCTATTCGTCGTACTCGCAGAAGTACCAACAACACCAATGACACCAACACCAACACAAATAACACCAACAATCCGAACCCTACTATCCAAGAGTTGGCCCAGATCATTTCGCAACAGGTGGCTGTTGTGTTACCCACTTTGGTGACCCAAGTCAATCAAGCTGCTAATGTGAACCCAGTTCAAAACAATGGTAATGGTGGGGGTGCAAATCCAACATGCACTTTCAAGCACTTCAATTCATGTAACCCCACTAAGTTTGTTGGCACTGAAGGAGCAACTGGACTCCTTCAATGGTTTGAAAGTATAGAGAGCACATTTATCCATTCGGACTGTCCTGAGAACCTTAAGGTTCGATATGCCACTAGTGTCTTTCAAAAAAGGGCACTGACTTGGTGGAATGGTGAGAAACGAACTAGGGGTTCGGATGCTGCACTTGGTTTGACTTGGACTGAGGTCAAGCAACTTATGACTAATGAATTCTGTCCTCGCAACGAAATGAGGAAGCTTGAAGCTGAGTTTTGGGATCTCAAGCAAGACAGTGGGGAGAACCTTGCTTATACGACCCGTTATCATGAACTTAGTCTACTAGTGCCACACTTGGTCACTCCTTTATCTCGGGCCATTGAAAAGTACATTGGTGGCCTTCCTATGCAAATTCAAGATACTGTCTATGGTAGCAATCCTACCACCCTTGAAGAGGCAATCAGACTTTCTGCAACCTTAACTGACAATCATGTTAAGGATGGTACTTTGACAAGGAAGGGTGCCAAGAAGGTTGAATCCAAGTCAACCACTAATGAACTCTCAAAGGAGGTCAAAGCTGAAACCTCAAACTCTTCAAAGTTCAACCATCGAAAGCGAAAGGCCAAGAACTTTGCGGTGGTGACCCCTGCTGCACCACTAAACCAACAAGCCCCAAAGCCAAATACCAAACAATACGTGGGGCCAAATCCACTCTGCAACACTTGCAGATATCATCACCCCACTACTCAACCTTGCAGAATTTGCACGAACTGCGGGATGTATGGTCACCTTGCAAACTATTGTCGACATGGGCCACTTGGCCAGCAAGGGCAACAGGTTCAACCATTGAACCAACAACAACTTGAACCCGCCAATCCTGCACAAGCTAATGGAAGGGTTTGCTATTAATGTGGCAACCCTAATCATCTTGGAAACCAATGCCCAAGGCCTACGGGCAATAATCAAAGGGTTGCACGAGCTAGGACCTTTCAACTCAATGCTCAAGCAGCTCAAGCTAATCAAGACGTTGTGAATGGTACGTTTCTGGTCAATAATTGTTATACTTCTGTGTTATTTGATTCTGGTGCTGATAGGAGCTTTGTGTCATATGAATTTGAACCATTACTTGGTAGATTAAGAACTAAATTAGATAGACCATTTAACGTGGAAGTGGCTGACAGAAACTCAATAGATATTAACTCTATCATTATTGGATGTACTGTGAACCTTATGGATCACGTTTTCCCAATTGATCTTATTCCCATGCACCTTGGAAGTTTTGATGTTATTATAGGCATGGACTGGTTAGCCACTCATCGAGCTGAGATCGTTTGTTTTGAAAAGTACATTCGTATTCCACTATTATCGGGTGAAACTCTAAGAATCTTTGGAGAGACACCTAGTAGTGGACTTAAACTTATGTCTTGCACAAAGGCCCAAAAATACTTACGTAAGAAATACGTAGCCTTTCTGGCCCATATTGTGGAAAAGAAAGAAAAGGACAAAAGTGTTGGAGATATTCCAATCATTCGCGACTATCCTGAAGTTTTTCCCGATGACCTGCCGGGAGTTCCACCGGTTCGACAAGTCGAGTTTCGTATTGATCTTATGCCCGGTGCAAATCCAATTGCAAAATCTCCTTATCGTCTTGCACCTTCTGAAATGCAAGAACTCGCGAGCCAACTTCAAGAATTATCTGATAAGGGTTTTATTCGTCCAAGTCATTCACCTTGGGGTGCACCGGTTCTTTTTGTCAAAAAGAAAGACGGTTCATTTCGTATGTGCATTGATTATCGCGAACTCAATAAACTCACCATCAAGAATCGATACCCTTTGCCTCGTATCGATGATCTCTTTGATCAACTTCAAGGTTCGGTTTGGTTTTCTAAGATCGACCTTCGTTCAGGTTATCATCAGTTGCGTATACATGAGGATGACATTCCTAAAACCGCCTTTCGAACTCGTTATGGTCACTATGAATTTTTGGTTATGCCATTTGGACTAACCAATGCACCTGCGGTCTTCATGGATCTTATGAACCGAGTGTGTAAACCATACTTGGACAAGTTCGTGATCGTATTCATAGATGATATTTTGATCTATTCCAAGAGCAAAGCGGACCATGAAAAACACCTTAAGTTGGTTTTGGAGATCTTAAGAAAAGAACAACTGTATGCCAAATTCTCTAAATGTGAATTTTGGCTTAAGGAAGTTCAATTCTTAGGACACATTGTCAATGAAAAAGGTGTTCACGTGGACCCCGCGAAGATTGAAGCTGTTAAGAATTGGAGTACACCAAAGACTCCAACTGAAATCCGTTCATTTCTTGGACTTGCCGGTTACTATCGACGGTTCATTTCAAATTTCTCAAAGATTGCCGTTCCACTCACTGCTTTGACTCATAAGGATAAACCTTATGAATGGGGGCCAAAGCAAGATGAAGCTTTTCAATTGCTAAAGCAAAAGCTTTGTGATGCACCTATCTTGACTCTTCCAGATGGTAATGATGATTTTGTGGTCTATTGTGACGCGTCGAATCAAGGGCTTGGTTGTGTTTTAATGCAACGTGGTAAAGTCATTGCCTACGCATCAAGACAATTGAAGGTTCACGAAAAGAATTATACCTCTCACGACCTTGAACTTGGTGCGGTCGTCTTTGCCTTAAAGATTTGGAGGCACTATCTCTATGGCACTAAATGTGTGGTTTTCACTGATCATAAAAGCCTTCAACATATTCTAAACCAAAAGGAACTCAACATGAGACAACGACGTTGGGTTGAACTCTTAAACGATTACGATTGTGAGATTCGTTATCATCCCGGCAAGGCAAATGTTGTAGCCGATGCACTCAGTCGTAAAAGTCATGTCCAACTTCATAGCATTCGAATCCAAACCAATCTTCATAATGACATCTTTGTAGCTCAACAAACATCTTTGAACCAAGGCAATTTGTATGATGAAATGTCTTGTGGTGCTGAACTTCAATTAGAAACCAAGTCTGATGGTTTGCTTTATTTCTTGAACCGTATTTGGATTCCTAATCGCAACGACCTTCGACTTACTATTATGAACGAGTCACACAAGACTCGTTATTCCATTCATCCCGGTGCGGATAAAATGTATCAAGATCTTCGAGTCCATTATTGGTGGCCCGGCATGAAGAAAGACATTGCCGAGTATGTAGCAAAGTGTTTGACCTGTTCTAAGGTCAAAGCCGAGCACCAACGACCTTCGGGTTTGCTTGTTCAACCCGAAATTCCTATGTGGAAATGGGAAAACATCTCTATGGACTTCATCACTAAACTCCCAAGAACACTTAATGGTCATGATAGTACATGGGTAATCGTTGACCGTTTGACAAAATCAGCTCATTTCTTACCGATTCGCGAGAACTATCCCGTGCGAAAGTTAGCTCGCATCTACGTTAATGAAATAGTAAGCCGACATGGCATACCTCTTAGCATCATCTCTGATCGCGATGCTCGTTTCACGGCTCGTTTTTGGGAATCGCTTCACGAATCATTCGGTACTCGTTTGGATCTTAGCACGGCTTATCATCCTCAAACGGATGGTCAAACCGAGCGCACGATTCAAACTCTTGAAGACATGCTTAGAGCATGTGTCATTGACTTTGGTGGAAATTGGGATAATCATCTACCGCTAGTCGAGTTCTCGTATAACAATAGTTATCACGCGAGTATCGGCATGGCGCCTTTGAAGCTCTATACGGTCGTAAGTGTCGATCGCCTATTTCTTGGACTGAGATTGGTGAAGTTCAAATCACCGGTCCTGAACTGATTCAAGAAACGACCGACAAGATTCATCAGATTCGCGACAACTTATTAGCTGCTCGAAGCCGACAAAAGAGCTATGCTGATAAACGTCGTAAGCCTTTGGAATTTCAAGTTGGTGACATGGTACTCCTGAAAGTTTCACCTTGGAAAGGAGTGATTCATTTTGGGAAGAAAGGTAAACTTGCACCTCGCTACGTTGGTCCTTTTAAGGTTCTTGAAAGAATCGGGAAAGTGGCTTACAAACTTGATCTACCTTCTGAACTTAGTAACATCCATCCGACCTTTCATGTTTCGAACTTGAAAAAGTGTTTGTCCGATGAGAATTTACACGTGCCTCTTGATGATATTCACATTGATGCTTCGATGCGTATTATTGAGAAGCCGGTAGAGATCATAGACCGACACGTCAAACAATTCAGACGAAGCAGAATTCCTATTGTTCATGTCCGTTGGGAGTCAAAGCATGGTCGAGAGTTCACGTGGGAACGCGAAGACCAAATGAAAGCCAAGTATCCTCATTTGTTTTCTACAGTTTCTTCTTAATTTCGGGACGAAATTCTTAAAAATAGGGGAGACTGTAACGTTTACGAAATTTGTAATAATCATTTAAATGTAATAAAGCGATTATGACGTCAATGGGAATTTTATTATTTTTATTAATTATATTTATTACAAAGTTTAGAAATTATTTACAATTTTAGAAAATAAACAAATAAATTTTTCTTATAAATCTTTATAAACTTTATTTCATAACTAAATTAAATAATAACAAGTAACATGTTTTAAAATTTTATAGTATAACAGAAAATAATGTTTTTATAGAAATATAATAAATTTACATTAATTGTGAAGTGTGAAAATTTTTAAAAATGATTTTTAAAGGTTTAGGGTTAAAAGTGTCAATTCAGAAAGTTGTTTTTTGAAGAAAACAGTGGAGGGACCAAAACTGCAAATAACCCATAGTTCCTCCCCTCCTTTACCCGTTCTTTACCCCATCCGGCCCGTTTCATCCTTGTTCGACCCGGTTAGCAAATCCGCTCAATTACAGCCCATTCCAGCTAATCAAGATCATTTTAGGCAACTATTCGAACGCGATATGTGATTGATATCATCAATTAATATCATTTAACCCCTTAAACGCGTGAAATCGTTTCCAAATTAAACACGTTCGACCGAAATTCAAACCTCAACCAATCGCCTATAAAATCCAAATTAAATCGAAACCATAAACACTTTAAGACCTGCGAAACTTTCTGTGAACCCAAGACCGACTCACACGCTGCATCATTCGCGAATAAAGACATCAAAAGCTTCCGATCGTGCGCCACTTGTCCTTCAATTGAACTCCATCAAATCGCATAACCAGGTAGGTTTTTCTTACATCCTTCTAATCGTTTTTACATCTAGAACATTAACCCCAAGAGTTTCGAAGCTATCTCATCGTTAATCGAACGAATTTAGATCGAGTAAGGATTAGGGTTCATTCGGTTAAGGTTCTGATTTGGGGTTCCCTAAGCCGGATATGTTAAAAGGAATTAAAACGAAGTCCTATCGCAGACTTCGGTCTAGATTAACCGGTTAAACGCATCGGGTTTGGGAGCTAGGGTCGCGGGTTCGAACCCCCTCAACCGGGTTAAAAACCGGTTTTGCTCATTTTTTTTTACTAAACTTCATTTTAAACATTTTAATTACCCAGAAAATATTTTTATAAATAAAATATTAATCTGAAATAATAAAAAAAATGTTATATACTTAAATTTTAATTATAACTTTTATTATCAATTTTATTTATCTAAATAAATTTATATGTATTTAATTTATTTTAATTATTCAGTTTATAAACTTATAACTTCTTAGACCTTTAATTATTAATTTATTTATTTATTTATTTAGTTATTTAGTTATTTAGTTATTTAGTTATTGAATTGTTATTTATTTATTTATATGTTCTAGACTTATTTATTTAATTATTTATTTACAACTATTTATCTTACTTATTTAGTTATTTATTTACTTAATTATTTATTTACAACTCATTATCTCATTTACTTAATTATTCATCTACAACTATTTATCTCATTTATGTAGTGATTTATTTATTTAATTATTTATTTACAACTCGTTATCTCATTTACTTAATTATTTATTTATTTTTTATTTATTTATCTACAACTATTTATCTCATTTATTTATTTATTTACAACTCTTTATCACATACATGTAGTTATTTATTCATTTATTTACTAACAACTCTTTATCTCATTTATTTATTTAAATATTTATTTCTACTCATAAACCTATTCTTATTTATTTATAATAAATGTTATAAACATAATACTTAAATATGTTTATACAAGAATTATCAAAATAAATTATTTTAAATCAATATTTAAATTTTTAAATAAATACTTTAAAGTCAACATTTGTAATTTAGATATTTTATTATTTTCATTTAAATCATAACAAATCTAATTGTGTTTATTCAAAACAAATCGAATCCGTTGACCCATTACAAAACTTAATTAGAATACATAGAATGACATAGTTTGTTAAATATATGCCTATTGAACTATTTAGGTGAACATTGAAATTGTGTTGGATATTATTTGGATCATACTTTGACATTTATCAAGACTATCAAGAACATTAAGGTGAGTCTTCATAGCTCCTCTTTTACTATTTTTGTTTTAGGGGTGAAACATGCAACTTATTTATTTCATTTACTTGTGAACTTAGCTAATGGCCTTATAGTTAGTGAACTTTAGCTAAGCATAGGCATTGATCACATTCATTTTAGTGACTATGATAGATCTATTGGACCGACCATCCCACCGTTGTTTGATTTACCCTTCGGGGGAGGCCCGCGGTGATAGTTTACTACTTGAGCATTTTTGTAATGCTAATCATAGGTCAATCATCATTTGTTATCATTTGTTGATCTGCTTTACTTGCTAGTTCATTTTGACTATGATCATTATGCTTAGAGTTCACATATATCATTATCTATATCATTTTCATTTAACCTTTTTGGTTTGAGTGTCAAAACCTATGAAACTCACCAACTCTTTGAGTTGACACTTGATTTTAACATGTTTCAGGTGGAAATGGAAACTAGCATTATTGAGCTTGGATTTAGCTTTAATTATTTATTTTATGTCTTTGAATTATGAATTTGAATTTGAAACGTTGTAATAGCTAGGGTTGAATTTATTTATTTGACTTTGTAATGAATGATGGATTTAATTTTATTGAATGATTAGTTATTATTATTTACATCTTTATACCCTAAGCTATGAACAATCTACACTTCGTGTCACCCCGATGTTTCTGCCATCGGTCGGGGTGTTACAGTTTATGTGATAACTCCTCCTCGTGATCACATTCCAGTTCAATATGGTGGTGATCAACTTCGTAAAGTCTTCAAATCACTAGGAAATAGCTAGTGGCTCTTATACAATAATGTTGGGGTCGCAAATTAGTCCTGTACATGAAAGACATTATAGCTTAATGATATCTTAACAGTGGAATAAATTTTAGAAACTAAATGGTCTTGGGTTAGAATCATACAAAGGAGTTTTCTTAAAGTATTGAGTTTTTTTCAAGAACTGGTGAATTTGATGGTGGATATAATTGGGTGATACCGCTGGTGACACGATGATACTTTAGTGATCCGTCAGTGATCCAAAAATTAGCCGTTTAAAAAAAACAAAAACAAATAAGTCCTCTAACATTTTCAAAATTAGCAATCTTGGCTATAGAATCAAAAGATATCACCGATTCTTTTTGTAGCCTCTCCTAGTTCTTCTAGACTATATATATATATGCTCCTAGTCATGTGCCTGCTCCTCTTGCACTTGTTATTCAAAGGCGGTAAACAGCAAACGTATATTAAATAATCAAAGTGGTTTTCTTTTATTAAAAAAAATCATAAGAATCACTATTTATTACCAAAACTACTGTTTTTTTAATATAGTAAAATACAAAAAAAAATTACAAAACTAAAAAAATTAAATAATCAAACTGGCCCAATACTATATAATTTATGAACTGTTTAGATTAAACATCAAGATTATGTATTAAACATCATGCTTCTTTATATATAAACAACTTAATTACGTATTGAATTTTAGTTTGTTTCTTTAGGTTAAAAATTATGCTTATGTGTCACATTATTTTATATTAGTGAATAAATAATGCAAAAAAAAAAAAAAAACACTGAGCCGACTCTAACTCGAGCTTTTTTACAATTCAAACTTGAGCTTGAGTCAAGCCTGACCAGCTGACTCATTTACAACCCAAAATTGATAACAAATTAACACATTAATCAATGATTAATGATAAATGTCTATATTGTATTATAAGATATATTGGAATGAAAAAAAAAAGTAACTTCACAAAAATTTAGGAGTGTTTATATAAATAAAATTTTTAAATCACAATATACAACATTTTATAGTTAAATTAAAGTTTCTTGATGTTTTGTTTTTCTTATATCGATGCATTGTAAAATAAAGTTTAACAGATCGAGTTGCTATATATGAAAAAAGAATCTTTCAAACCAAATAAACAACTTCTTTGACAACATATTTGGTCTTTTAAATTTTGATTTTTAGCATAATATTCATTTGGGTTAAATTTTATAATTAAACTGAAAAATTTACTTTGACGAGGCACGAGCTACTTTGATGAGCCACGAGTTAATTTGAACATTGTATGAGTCAAAATCATCAACATAAATTTGTTTTTCCTCGTAGTGTCACATTGATACCACGCTAGTGATTGTAGGTTAAAATACAAAGGTTTTTTTTATTGTGCGAAGTGTAGAAGGATTGCATAGATATATCACATAAGTTTATCAAAACAATTAATTTGCATCATTATGACTTACACTTGTCTATAACATTTTGCGTCATAATTATCACACATATATAGCATTTGCATGATTAATCCTTTGAAATAAAAAACAATTGCGTGATTTGTTTGGAAGAAAAACTCGTGATAGTAGCACAACTTTACCACATAAATTTACCTGCATAGCATTTGCGTAATATAATATTGAGGGGTTACTACACAAATTCACCTGATAGTAACAAAAATGTTACAAAAAAAAAAAAGAATAATCACTCAAATACTTTGTTCCTTCGTATGATAAAACTCTTTTTAATAATAATTGGCCTATATATGTATTTGAAATGCTATTGCTTTTTGTTAAAAACATTCAGTCATGTCATGTATAAGGAAAAGCAATTTAGAAGACCCCTTTAATTCCTCCCTCGTGGACAATATTATTGAGTGTGTCTTTATAAGGAGCTAGAGATTTGTTGTGTTTCGTCCATCTTATTAGAGACTACAATTGTTAGTAGTTATTAAATAAGAGCATATAAAAGAAAGATACAAACACTTTTATGTTTCTCTTGGTTTGAACCCTTATATATAGACCATAAAAGAAGTTTTTTTTTTTTTTTTTAACCATAAAAGAAGTGTTCCAAATGGAAGGTCATGGGGTTCAAATCCCTCCCAAGACAAAATAGGGGTCCTTGAGAGTTCAAGAGGTTTTTTGGTGCGGTTTCCTTCTGGGGTGGTGGTGGGGTCTCAATGGAGTTCATGGTAACTAGACCTTGGTGACGTGCCTGAAAATTAGTGATTCACACGTTTAGATCAAATGTCGTTCATAAAAAATAAAAGAAGTTTTTTTTTTTTTTTTTTGGGGGGGGGGGGGTTGGGGGTGTTATCCTTCTTAATTCCAATGATAATGCCACTTCACTTAAATAAACTTAGTTTAGTGTTATTGATATAAATTCAAAATACAAATAAAGTAATTAAGGAGTAAAAAGTAATTCAATTACAAGAATTTGAATATATGTCAAAGAACATTCATAGCTAAATTTTAATATTTTTATTGTTATTAAAAATGAAATAAAAATTAACTCGTTTAAATATTCATTGTTAAAAATTGATATACATTAAGTATAGTTTCTCCAAAAAATGAAAATCATATTAAATTAGGCGACGTGCATGGTTGCCATATATATATGATATGATGAAAGCAAATTAATGTGGGGTTAGTTGGTGGCAACGATATGGAAAATGATAGTCTACAGTGGCAACATCAAGAAAGATGTTTCTGGTGTCGATGACACCAATTTTACCATAAGAAAATAAGTTGGTAGTTTGCCACATCAATATTTTTATTAATAAATTCATTGTTCATTTAAATAACAAATAAAAAATTTAAACTTAGATTGTAATCTTTTAGGTATGGCCAAAAATCGCATTTGTTCAAACATATTACATATGAAATATATAATATTATATTACTTGATGTGGACAAAGAAGTAAAACCAAAACAAAGATAGCGTATGATATAAGTTTTGGGAGGAAATAAAAACGATATATATATATAAAGGTCTCAATTAAAAATATCAACCATTACTATTATATTGATCTAATTTAACATAAACTAAACATATATTTCAACTCACTTTCAAAAAAATGGAGTGTGAGTTAAAAAATGTGTAGATTAATTAATTAACATAAAAAACTTAAATTTATGGACAATAGAATAGGCGGAGGATTATGAACGTATGGATAATGGGGCGACAATTAATTCAACGACCAAATTAAAAAATATGAGAATCTCATTTAGAGTTGAAAATTGGGTTCTTTTTAGATTGACATGATTCTTCGTTTGTTCTTGTTTACTTTCAGTTGAATGTGTAACATGATGTGAGCAGCCGGATCATGTGGGTATCATGGTTGGTCGTGCCTGGTCCCCAAGGACCATTACACACCTAGCGTGACAAGTGCGGCGAGAGGCAGGTCACGAGAGAAAAGTGGCGCGTTCGAATGTTCAAATGTAGCCGTTGGAGTAAAAAATTATGCTATATATATATTATTTAACCAACTTTTAGAAAATCGTACAAACAACTTAACCATCAAAAAACCTTCTAACTTTACAAACAATTTTTATTTATAAAGTTCAATGATCATCTATTTCATAGATCCAAACAACCATATAATCCGTTTTTCAATCCGTTCATCGATCAATTGTTATCAGCCTCAACTTGATCCCAAGTCCCAACGTTTTGAACAACCCAAACAATTTGAATCCTTTTCAAACATCTGCTAAATGGTACCACTCATAATCGCCTAAGTTTGAAAATATAGCAAGACGTAATCATTAGGCCAGTACACAACCATTCAATCCAATTCTATGGGTTGATGTCTAGATTAAACGAGTCAAATGATGAACTCGATATATGCATGCTAGCTACCTGAAGCACAACGTCCGTCCGGTACATACAATAAAGGAAAAAAGGACACAATCTTCGTGTTCAACGAACTACAATGAAACATTGGAGACCATATCGGACTCGATAAAAAAACTTTGTTGACATACAAAAGCAAAAACAATACAATGACATTAAATTGTTCTGAACTCCAACCGATCACTTAACCGGTCGCGCACTCGTGTAATGGCCAAGAAGATAAAGAAACATATTATGAAAAGAATATAATTTATAACAATTAATTATTTTTAAATTAATTTTTTATAAATTTATTGTGTTGTCAAAATCAATTATAATTAATCATATATATAATTATTATATTTTTTTTGAACAGCTAAACGAGTCATCGGACCCAACAACCCACGCGCTGCGACCACAGACCGCTACTAACCCCCGGAAACATTTAAAGCTGGGCGTTGGCGAGTGCCGAATCGAGGAACCGCCACACTATTTAGGAGGAAACTCACACTGAGAAAACCCCCTAGCTCACCCAGAACATTTTTTGCTTTAGACGAGACTCGAACCTAAGACCTCTCATTGCTGGTGGTCAAGGAGTACCACTAGGCTATAAGCCCAATGATATATATAATTATTATACATCATTATTGCTTATATATATTATCTATCGGGATACGTACTATCAATGAATATTCTTTCTAATTGATATTTTTTTATAAATACCGGAAGTTCGCCGGTTTTACCCTTGAGAGAATCAACGAGCTGAGTACCACCTTGGCCATTTATAGACTTTTAACTGTTAATTTTTTTATTAGCAAGTTAACAAACAAATGAGACTACTCGCTATAATATATTATAAAGAGGATATTATTCATAACCCAATTAGGAAACTAATTTCTTTGAGAATGTTTTTGTGGGAAATTACTGCTAGCTTGTTCCGATTGTTTTTTGGAAGAAATTCAATTGGTAAAAAAAAATAAATAAACGAGTGAGAATAATTTATAAAAAGTGTCTCTCTTGTAAAATAAAATGTTGGTAAAAGACTTAATGGTATTTATACAGGTTCTTTGATGGCCTCTCTATCACTCCCCCTTTCCATTTTGAGGAGATTGTTATTACTTATTAGTCGTCTTTGTACTTCCATCATGTTCTTGACATTTTGCCCATTTGTATGTAAAGGTTTTTCTGGTTGGTATTAATGGTAGTTTTTTTAGTTGACTTTTAGTTTATTTTGTCTTATGTTTCAGGGCGGGCTATAAGGTCATGATTTTCTTGTCCCTATTTGGTTCTTGGTTGGTTCCTTAGCAAATGTTACTTTTCTTTGAAAATGTCAAGTATAGAAAGGTGGAGTGTCCCGTTCCTCTAAGCCGCGGCTCACATGGGGAGCGGCTGTCTTATATTTTGGCTAAGCGAGTACTTCGGATCATGGTTGCTAAAGTGGCACCCAAGACCCTTTGATGACGCAGCCGCGACTCTGAGGGTTGATCCTCAGCCGCGACCTACTCTGCTCATTGCGCAAAACTTGCTGCGATTCCGAGGTTCTTCAGCCGCAGCTTCCATGACGGCCGGGGTTACCTCATCAATATTGGATGTTGATTATTGAAAGATTATTGACCTTGTTTAGGTTATCACCAGTTACCAACATATTGCCGACATGAATAACAAAATCCAAAAAAAAAAAAAAATTAATCTACACGTTAAAGTTTTTGACAGAATATCCAGGAAGGCGAAAAGTTCTAACATAAGAAGTCTTTGGTATTAAATTATCATGTCAATCTGTCCCATAATTTTCTTTTTTTTTTATGAACCGCGAAGGTCTTAATCTTGTGAGCCCGCTGTTTTCAGGCCATATCACTAAGGTCTAGTTACCTGGACCTCTTATGAGCCACCACAACCACCCGAGGAGGAAACCCTACTAGGAAAACCCCCTGACTCTCCTCAGACCTATTTTTCGCTACGGGAGGGTTTTGAACCAAATACATCTCATTTAAAAGAATTTTGGGGTACCATCGAGACACTACCTCATTGGTTTTCCCACAATTTTCTAGTTATTCGGTATTAAATTATCCACACAATTTTTCTTTTGAATTCATTGCAACACAAACACTTGTAACATGATTTCAACCGTTTCTTCATATTTGATGTCATCACAATTGCTTAAACCCATTGACCTTGACTCAACAATATGTTTTGGCATGGATTCGAAAACTAGTAGTAGTTATTCACTAAGTATTTTTTTTCCCGGCCGGTTTTCTGGTAGTGAAATGAATGTGCCTTAATATATACAATTTATTTTTAGTATCGGTATACATGTGTGTGTGTATATAGACACAAGCATGTATATAAGTTGAGTCACGAACAAGGAACAACAAAATATTGATAGAAACTAGATAGAAGAAGAATCTTTTCTTTTAAATTTTGATTTAATATCCTCTAATTTCTAGTATAAAATTATGTTAAAAAAAAAAAGAATGATCCTTTCAATTTTACTATCTACTAATTAATAAAATTTTTATACATGGATATAAAATGATTCATGCATCATCTAAAACTTATTCACTAACAAAAATTACAAATAATAATAATTTATTCATATCTATTAAATCAATTAAAAGTTACATTTAATTATAATATTCATTAAATTAATAATAATAAACTTCATTACATATATATGGTCATTTGCTTGCTATTCACTCAACGTATTAATAAATACACACAAAAAAAATTAAAAAAAAATAATAATAACAAGCATGCATGCATGGCCGGCCATGCATGAAGCAACACTTCTATTTCATATCATACAAATAATACTATTAACGTATAATTTTAAGTTTACATACAAAACCTATATCCTTGAATCATGAATATACGTATACTCATCATAATTCACTTATTTCTTTCAAATTCTCGTCCAAAAAAGAGTCTTCAAAAAGATATTCCGGCCATTTATATGAAGCAATCCCACCGTCGTTACCGCCATGATCGCCGTTACCGCCATGACCGCCACCGTAGCTGATGGTGCTGCTGTTCTCCTGTGAGTTCGTATTATTGCCGCCTGAAGTGTCAACCAATGACGGAAGAGGATCATTCCACGTAGAAGATGATGATTTGTCACTCACATGTCCCATCTGGCATAGGCCCACACCTTCACAATCATCCTTGTTTTGCACATTCAAGAAAGTGACTTGTTGTTGGAGTGGTTGAGAACCACCTAAAACAGTAGTATTTTCCACAGGCAAAAAATTGGACATTTCTACCTTTTTTTGATCTAATTCTTTCGCAAAATTACTTGGAAAATACGGGTTCGGTTCTTGGTTTAAAGGCGTAAAATTTGTCATGTTTAATGCGGTCGCGAATTCGGAACTATTAGCAATGAGATCTGGTTGTTGCAGTAAGTTGAGATATTGAAGGTTATGAGTTAACTGCGCCTGTTCAAGCAGTTCCTTGAGGTTAGCTAGTACCATTAGTTGTGGCAAGCAAGAAAACAAGTCGGTTTTCGGTTGATGGGTCATCGGGTCAATACCCATTTGGATTAGCCTTTTTTTCAGATGAGTATTCCAGTAGTTTTTGATCTCGTTATCTGTACGTCCTGGTAGATGTCCTGCTATTGCAGACCATCTTATTACACACAAAAAAAATAGAATTAGAATTTAGTTAATATATATGTTTATGTATACATATATATATATAGAAGATACTGAATTGAAGGGCATGATGACATATATACTTGTTTCCAAGAATTGAGTGAAGATGAAGGATTGTGTTCTCTTCTTCATTAGAGAATTTTCCTCTCTTAATGTCAGGTCTTAGATAATTCGTCCATCTTAGTCTGCAGCTCTTTCCACATCTTTTCAGACCTGTAAATTAAGCTTTTCGATCAAAGTCGTAAACATCACCATCAACATCATACTCAGTATATCCCACCATTAACAAAATTTAAAAAAGGTCTGAAAACGGTAAGATGTAGACAACCTTACTCTAACCACGTAGGAATAGAGAGGTTGCTTCCAAAATCGTAAACAATCATCATAGATTTGTTTCTTTGTTAATTAACAAGATTATGTGATATCCAAAAGCACTTATGTTTAATTAGGTTTGTAGTAGTAACTCACATCTACAAGAATAGATGTACACACACAGATATATATATATATATATATATATATATGTGTGTGTGTGTGTGTACACCAAAGAATCAGCCATGGAAATGAGAAAAGCATACCTGCAAGTTTAGGGAGAGCTCTCCAACTTCCATGGCCATGTTTTTGAATGTAATCAATGAGCTTTTGATCTTCTTCAGGAGTCCAAGGACCCTTTTTGAGGTTGTTCTCATCACAACAAGGAGATCTTCCCATGTTATAAAAATGGATTTTGTTTCTTGTCTTGGAAACATGAGAGGGTAATTTGGTGGTATATATACACGCATACGGTCAGTCTTTCATTTTCAAATGAAATATACATGTCCTCCCAATAAATAAATACAATTTATAATATATTGTATCTTTATTAAATTAGTGGGTGGGTGTTGCCTGAGTGTTTGACACTTACGTTTTTTAATAAAATTTATGGCAAAAATATAAAAAATAAACATGTCGTAATAATATATTCAAAACTTGAAAACATTATGTCGTTATTGCAAAAACTAAAAATATCATATATTTGACATATGGTTTTTAACCATGTTGAGTAGTATGCTAGCAAAATGGTTGGATTGGGTTGGGAAATATATAGGTGACAATGAGTGCTGGTCACGATGAGTTTTAGGCAAACTCAGTTTGGGTCTAAATGAGTAGTTTTTTAAAAACACCAACGTTTTCAAGTTATAATGAGTTGTAACAAAACATATTGTATTAATTAATTTTTAGTGATATTAGCATCAAATTTATTATTAATCATTTTTTACCCATTTGAATCAATTGTATTCACATAGTGTAATAAAGTTACTCATATTGACTCGCGTTGTATTAAGCTGTTATCCATCTCAACATATTTTATGTCATAATGCTACCCATATCAACACAAACTACAATTATTGTTTACCTAAATATATCTATTTATTTTGCTATTTGTCAAGATTGTCAGGTATATTAAACAATCTTTCTGCTTTAAAAAAAATAAGCACACAAGGATGTTGTGTAGGTGCTCAAACACCTAACGTTTGGATAGCGGGCAATATACACATTCTCCACGTACTGAAGCGGGTATACAAATACATAAATAAATAAAAAATGTTGTAATAATATATTTTGATAAACTTTGTTGAGAAAACCAGTATAAACAAAAGGGAATTTGAAAATATAATGACACGACTCTGTTCTAAACAAAATTATGCTAAAATGTAATCAAAAAATATGCATACCACAACGATATATTTGAAGCATTTCATGGAAAACAAAAACGTATTTAGACTACCCGCAATGCTAAAGACTGTATTTACTACATGCGTCATAGTCATCACTGCCACATCAGCATTTTACTCTTTCTTTTCATATGCATTCCTATCCTCTTTTTAACTCCAACACATCCTTCTCATACATTTTCCCTCCTCTTTTAAAAAAATATTGAATTTTAACATGGTGGGCCACCTTTTTCTGCACTTGAGTGCACTTGGTATAAATCCTTTTATATCCAATGCATCCGTGAGAAAAAAACTTGTCCACGTGGGACGTGCACATGAAAGAAAATATGCATTGGAGACAGTCTTAGTAGATAAAAGAAGTAAAAGTTTACTGTATTTTTAATCTGACTTGGTTTTAACAAAATTACCATTAAAAAAATAAAAACAACATCAAATTTAAAATTTTAAAAAACTTTATATTTTTAAAGTTATAAAATGAAAATATGCTTAAAAACAATTTTAAAATAATAAAATACTTATATCTTTTTTTCGTTTATTATTGAAGAGTAAATTGGGGGAAAAAAATCAAATTATTACTTAGCTAATAAATTGTAATAATTTGTTTTTGCATCATTTTGTTTTATCTTTTTAGATTATTTTGTCATATGTATTCATCATTATTCTTTATGTTTTTAACTATTTGATTTTATCTTATCATTGTTTTTTATGTACTAGATAAAGTTTTGTTTTATAATTATAATTTACATATAAAAAGTATGTGATTATATTATTTCACCATTATTATTTTAAAGCTCATCATTTTAAAAAAATAGTAAGAAACAATAACACACAAGAAGAAACAATGCAATGACAAACAAAAATACACAATAACGAACAAAAATACACAATGACACATTACAAATATAAAAGGTGAAGAAGAATGTAATTTTTTTTGTATAACAATACTAGCTATACTTGTTTCAAAGAAAAAAAATGCTTGTTTTTTTGATGGAATTTTTTGAAAAAATTAATATCGTATATAAAAGTTATAATCGTTTAAAGAAATTGAGTTGGGGGGGGGGGGGGGGGGGGGGGCATGAAAAAAATCAACAAAAATGCCTATAACAAAAATAACCTTTCGTAAACTTTTTAATACAATTTTAATCTTAACCATTAAATTATATATTTAATGGTTCAGAATCATTTTCACACTTCTCCTAAATAAAAGGTTTTTTACGATAACCTCACCTTATTATTAAAAAATCTTTAGCATACAAATAATTTAAATTTGTGTCTAAATTCGGTTTGGTTTCAGTGAAAAATTAAATAAACAGAATTCAACCTCGAATATTAATAAATTTATGTCTAAATTCGTTTTAATCGGTTAACATAATAAATCATAAAGCGATTTAAAAAAATGCATAGAACAATAACTAAACTCGGAATTTGGATACGGTTAGAAACCGAACCAAAAACCAAATTCATAAGTCGATTAGTTTTTGCAGTTACGGTTTGGTTTTAAGTATTAAACATGTTTGATTTTTTTAACACCGCTATACCGACTTATAATCTTGCCTCCACTGTACAGTGTACACATTGAAAATCACAACACATTTAAAAAAAATTCTAATTAAAAAGATTCAAACGAGTTGGGGTCAATCCTAATAATATGTATTTTCTTACATATATCGTGTCGAACTATCACCAAAAGAATAACGACGGCCGCAAACGTAATAAACCCACAAAAATCATAATAAAAAAATAAATTATAATAAAAATTAACCTATTGGATATCATTACTTATAGAAAAATAAATTAGATTGGAGGTCCTGAGTTAAATTCAGGCTCAAATATATTATTTTAAGGATATTATATATAGAAGTATTGTATATTTGTAATTTAAATAAAAAATTAACAATCCTGTTCCCTATTGTGTTTTCATATTCGTGATTAATTATGGAAAGATATATTTTATTGGTCTTATCTTATCGTCTTATTATAATAAAAACATTTTTTTTAAATCCTTTTTTATTAAAAACCACAATTCAAGAAAAGTTTACAAAAATTGAATTTTTTTTTAAAAATAAAAATTGTAAAAAATATTTTTTTAAATCTGTATTTTAGAAAAATATAAGCTTTATAAAATTTTTTTTTTTAAAAACAAATTTTATTTGAAATAACTTTTGTTACAAAAGTATATAATATTTAGTTTACAACTCGTGCAACACACGAGATCTAACCTAATACATAATAATTTAAGTACTCCAAAGCCTCTTTAGTTTTTATTAAATGTTAAATTATCAAAATATATACAAATTAAATTTCATTTGTTGGTTTATGATGGAATGGGTGGAGTCGGAGTTAATCATGCATCAATGGAAATGGGCTTGCATATATATATGATATCATCACATGTGTTCGTAGTATGTGAATTAGCTATATATAATAATATATGTATCACTAATGAAAATGGCCGGCCAGGTGAACTCGTGGTAAAAATGAGTATATATGTCGTTAATTTATCGTTAATTATTACATGGATGATCGTTAACAAAAACTTTGTTGTTACATGTTATAGAGGTTCTGGTTGGACTTGGAGCTAGTATCTAGGATTGATACGAAGATAAAAGAAGTGTGAGTGATCAAACAAAGAACAACGTACTGAAAGTTATATTTCTCTTATAATTAACTATGTTCATCTCTGTCTCCCCCTTTCGTTCATACGATTAGGGTTTTCATCTCGGGTTTATTTTTGTTCTGTTGATATGTTGTTTAGATCATGGTGGTAGTTTTATCACATATCATCAATGCACATTGATGATCTATTTCTAAATTTGTATTGTTCTTTTCTTTTGTTGTGAGTTCGAGTGTTTACTATACCTATTTGAGTTGTAAACATTTTCTTCTTATTTTTGGGTATACCGATCTGGTTTGGATGTTTGTGTTGTGTCTTTGGTTACGATTTTGACACCCCGCCCCTCTTCTCACACAAATAATAAAATAAAAAATTTACAAGTAAATTAACATTGTCATCTAGTTTTAGATATATTTTGTTAGGGTTGAGAGATGGAGGGAACATGGAGAGTTAGAACAAGAAATACAAAAGCTAATGTCTAACAATATGTAACATAAATTAAAATCAGGCATCACAATTAAAACAATACACCAAAAAATGAATCAACATATATAAATAGGAAAAAAATTCATGTTATGTTTTCAATTTATAAATAAACCTTTCCCTAATAATAACTTTAGGCAAGAGATTTAGAGAAGACTAGCTTAATTTAAGGAGCAACATGTAATATTTAATATTTTTCTATTATTTCATTTCACTTTTTTTTTGTTTAATACTTACTTTATTCAACTTTTATGACATATACTGCTTGCATTATAGTTTGTGTATATATAAATAGATTAAACAAGTGTAATGCTACATGTAAAAGTAAAATTAACATGAACAACTTATAATGCTACACACTACAACACCAACAGTCTATCTTTGACATATAATTTGTCATCAACATTTTGAAGGACTTGTGACTCGTAGTATTGTATCGTTAAAAAATAAGCGATGTAAATTTATGTTATAGCGATATGCACAAGCGAAAAAGCTTGAAGTTGTAATGTTGTGTATTCAAGAAAAAAAATAATTAAATTGAATAATGAGAGACACTAGTTTAAAATGATTTTACTTCCTCTAACCAATTAAGTTACAAATTAAATTGACTACATAGTAATACTATTAAACTATTTGATTAACTTGATAGTGATTGTATGTTTGTACAAGTCATTTGTTACGATACGCAAAGGAAGTTTAAGCATATTTCAATAACAACTAAGATTTTTTTTTCAAAGTACAGATATTTAAAGTTTATAGTTTAATTATTGACCGAAAGTAAAATATGAGACACACTTGGGTGATAAAAACAAATACAAATTTTAGTCAAATCATATCAATTTTTTTTCTAAATTAATTGTTTATCATATGTAGTTTAATAAAAATATATAATTAATGTTTTACTAACAAAGATGACACTTATTATTGAAAGCAACTCTTATGCAACATGATAGATAATTAAAACGTAGTACATTTTTTAACCTTTATTGATGCTAGACGTGTAGTCCTCTGAGTTTATGCTCATATATTAGAATGGTCCTTGAGCTATATAGAAAATCATCAATTATGTCCCTATTTAGAGTTAGTCTTTATCTAAATAGGATGCTATTGTCAAAATTGGTTGTTAAGTTCTAGGTAGGTAGTAAGTTTGTAAAGGAAATTTGTTTGCCATTTTTACCTGTATTTTAATACGCTTTTGAGAAATTTTGAGATTAAAAGTTTGAACATTTGAAAATTAATTAATCCAATCATTTTATTTAGCCTATGTGTAATGTGATTAAACTAGTAGATAATTATTTAAAGTGATACTTAATCATACTATCATCAAACTCTTTTATATTTTTACAGAGAATTAAGCATTAAATTTTTTTTTTTGAACGGCGAATGTCTCAATAGTGTGAACCCACTGTTTCTAGGTCATGTTACCTAGGTCTAGTTACATGGACCTTCTATGAGCCACCACAACCACCCCAGGAGGAAACATCACTGAGAAAACCCCCTGACCCCCCTCAGACCCATTTTTTGCTGCTGGAGGGATTTGAACTCATGACCTCCCATTTGGAAGAATCATGGGGTATCATTGAGGCAACACCTCTTTGGTAATTATATATATTAAAAGAGGTGGGGGGGAATAGTAATGTGGGCCCCATGTTTTTTTTTTTCTCTTACACACACTCCCACATATTATATATATACACCCACTCTCACATATTATATATATACTGGTATATTATTAGAAGAGATAAGGGGAATAGTAAAATGGGTCACCTAGACTTTATCTGTACCATTGATTTGGAATTTTGAAAATAAAAATGTGGTGCGCATTGAATATGAATAAAAAATTGGTTTTGAATAAACAAATCAGCTTTAATGTGGGTTAATGTGAACCACGTATTTATTTTCAAGATTCTAAATCGACGACCCAAATAGGGTTTAGGGGTTTTTTCTCTATGATTAGTGAGAAAATGTGGTCATTTCTACGGTTTTGGTGGTGTTCGAAAAAAGTAGTTGTTATTTGTTTGTTTTCATAGAAAATCGATGTGTGCTTAGGGATTTGGGGTTTTTTTTAATTCAACCAATTGGTTGCAGATGAGAAGGATATTGCCAGTTTTTTTTAATTATTTTCGTAACATATTTGTATGGATTTTGTATGATTTTATGTTTTTATAAGAAATTTGTATAGAGTTCATGATAATAGATTTGATTTTGCTATGTAACTTATGTTTCTGCAAATGACATATAATACTCGTTGTCAGGAGTGTGCTGTGATGACCCGCCGCAACGCGCAGGTGGGGGGGAATAGTAATGTGGGCCCCATGTTTTTTTTTCTCTTACACACACTCCCACATATTATATATATACACCCACTCTCACATATTATATATATACTGGTATATTATTAAAAGAGATAAGGGGAATAGTAAAATGGGTCACCTAGACTTTATCTGTACCATTGATTTGGAATTTTGAAAATAAAAATGTGGTGCGCATTGAATATGAATAAAAAATTGGTTTTGAATAAACAAATCAGCTTTAATGTGGGTTAATGTGAACCACGTATTTATTTTCAAGATTCCAAATCGACGACCCAAATAGGGTTTAGGGATTTTTTCTCTATGATTAGTGAGAAAATGTGGTCATTTCTACGGTTTTGGTGGTGTTCGAAAAAAGTAATTGTTATTTGTTTGTTTTCATAGAAAATCGATGTGTGCTTAGGGATTTGGGGTTTTTTTAATTCAACCAATTGGTTGCAGATGAGAAGGATATTGCCAGTTTTTTTTAATTATTTTCGTAACATATTTGTATGGATTTTGTATGATTTTATGTTTTTATAAGAAATTTGTATAGAGTTCATGATAATAGATTTGATTTTGCTATGTAACTTATGTTTCTGCAAATGACATATAATACCCGTTGTCAGGAGTGTACTGTGATGACCCGCCGCAACGCGCGGCGGGTTTAAACCTAGTTAAGCATTAAATGAAGAAGACAACTAGCTTGACTACAATACGATCACCAATCAAGTTTTTTTAAATTTTTAAACCATTCAAAATAATCTACATGTCTAACTTTTCATTCATGTATCACATCTTCCCATTACAAACATTTTTTTTATTTACACGCAATAAACACCGTTTTGTTGACGTGTACATGGCACATGGTTAAACCCTTTTACAACTGAACATTAAACGACTTTACAACGAGACATAAAGAGGTGTAAAAAAAATACTCTCAAAACCAAACCTGAATTATCCGAATTATGAACCCATAATATCATAAAATTGAATATCCGGAAATTCAAATTTTCTAAAAATTCGAATATCCAAATTAACATATTCGGATTCGAATAACCATTTTAGAAAATTTCAAATTTCCAAATAAGTTGAAAGAGTTTTTTTAATTATTAAATAATAAATATTAAGTAATTAGAAATTTCGGATATTTTAGATGAATAAGGATTTTTTCAATAATTTTTATATATTTCAAATAATTTTCAAATATTTCTAACAATCGAATTTTTTTTTTAATTCTTAAACTTTTTTATAAATATTATTATGTAATAGATATTTTTCTAAGAATTTGGATATTCTTTTGGATATCCAATCTGAATCCAAAATTTTGGATATAAATTCAGATTTCAAATATCCAAAAATTCGTATTCAGATTTATATATTAAAATTCACTATTTGAATTTTTCTAATATCTTAAATTCTGGATGTCTGATTTGAACACCCATATATATAAGTAGGGGTATGATCAAATAAAAAGTGTATTTTGCCTAAGAAGGCTAAAAAGGATTTTTAAAACATTTAAAACTGATCCAAACGAACTCCGATTGGGCTCATTTTGATGGCATTGGAACCGTATCGTCGAACTCTATAATATTAGCTTTTAAGTTTTAGATTTAAAGTTTATCTATAAAGTTTAGGTTTTAGGGCTTGATTTTTAACTTTTAGGTTTTATCTTTAGGCTTTATTGTTTGAGTTTAAAGTTTAGGTTTTAGTATTATGGTTTATGGTTTGGGTTTTAACGTTCCGGGTTTAAGGTTCGACAAGACGGTTCCAATGACACAAAAATGAGTTAGTTCGGAGTTTGTTTGAGTCGGTTTTCAATTTTTAAAAAATCCTTCTTAGCCTTCTTAGGCAAAATACACTTTTTAGGGGAACCTTCCCCTGTATAAGCAAACATTTCATTATTATATAATGTTCAAGAAGTGTAGGCATTGCATGTATTCCTAATAAACATGCGAACCATTTTGGTTCCCATTTGTCGGATATACCCTTTCCTCTCAATTTTATGATTTTCAAAGAAAAAACTCGAAAATGTAAAATTAATAGATTATCACTTCATATTTTCTAAAGTAAATCATTCAGAGACAATTAAATGGAAACAACAAGATATGCGTTAGTAATGGACCTTAGAACATTTTTAAAAAGGAGTGAAAATTTACGTGATCTAGAATAAATGTTAATTTTTTTAAATAAGTGGGGGCAAGCCAATATTTAAAACCAAAAATAATCTTTCGAACGAATAATTAACAATATGAATGGAAAAAAGGGGTCGGTTGCCCCCGGACCCTATATATGCTTTATCCATGATATGCTTTTTTCTGTAAGTAAAATCATTTTGAGTCGTTAAAATTGAGGAGATTACAAGTTTTTCTACTTTGTATGACATACCGGGCTTGTACAACTTACAAAACAAACGTTTATATAATCCTCTCACAAAAATATTAGTTGCATTGGTGAATAGTGTGACAATAAACTATATTAGGAGTTTCTTAGTTAACTTTTTAACTTGAACATTAGGCTAGTTAGAAAGTAACACAGAAGAAAAGGTTAATTAAAGATTACTTTTTTTTCACACAGATCTAAAAAAGATGTTGCCTAGGATCATTTAACACATTTTGATGCACATAGATTCTGGTTTTGGCGCATGATTGTGTAGAGAACAATAAAGAGGAACAAGATACTTTACACACACAAATACACACTATCTTATTACACACAAATGATTATAAGTTGGGTATTTATACCCAAGGTTGTTGGCAGTTAAACTGCCAACCGCCAAGGTGGTTAAACAACTAACCAACCATAACTATAACCAACTTTTGACCCATAATAACCTACGGATTATCCAACCCAATTGAGCCGTAAAGTAAAATAATTAAAATGAACTACACTTTAAACTATTTGCAGACTCGTAACTTTTAGTCTAACTTGGTCACACACTCACACAATCAAAGCCAACAAAAGAAACAATGTGTGTAGATCACCCATCTAAAGAACTTAATTGTGTATTCTTGAGTGGGCTAGATTAGAGGTGGCCAAACTGGTTTTTTCTTTGAACTAGAACCGGTTCCGGTTCCAAACGGTTCCGATTTCGGTTTTGGCCGGTTCGGGTTTGGCCGGTTTAAGGGTGAAACCGGTTCCGGTTTCAATTTCTCTGAAAACCCGGAACCGCCCGTACCCACCGGTTCGGGAACGACCGGTTCCGGTTCGGGTAATTGGTTCCGGTTCCGGGTCTGTGGGTCACCTCTAAGCTAGATATACGTTCAAGAGTTCTCACACACGTTCATTCAATTTACAGATATTCAACATAAACTCTATAATATCCATTGTTTTTCTATGTGATAGTGTTGATCTCTCCTTAGGTATAACTATACCTAACAATCTTAATTCTTGATCCATAGCAAGATAAATATGTAGTTTTGGTAAAGAGTATTGTATTATAGGTTGAAATGAGCAACATTATGACATATAATGCGTTGAGATGTGTAACATTTTAACAAAATGCGAGTTAAGATGTGTAATTTAAAAACTATATTAATATACTATATTCAAGTAAGTAAAAATGATTAATAATATATTTGATGATAAAATCATCAAAAATTAGTTGAATGAACTATTTGTTTCATTACAACTAGGGTTGTAAACGAAACGAACGGTCAGCGAACAGTTCGTGAACCGTTCGTTTAATAAAAAAACGAACACGAACAAGAAACTCAGTTCGTCTAGTTAAATGAACGAACATGAACAGAAACCGTGTTCGTTCATTTGTGTTCGTGAACACTCGGTAACATTTTCGTTTACGTTCGTTTATGTTCAGTTAAGTACATTTATTATATTTATTCATTAAATGTGTTGTATATGTAGAGCAGGGGATTTCCAGGATATATTTAGAAGCACCCAATTTGTTCTTCATGTTTGAATCAGTGAACGATTGAAGATATTTGAATTGGAGTGAGACATTGAACAAAAGATACACAAAGACACTGATGTCCTCGAAAGTGGTCTAAGAAAATAAATATAAACACTAACCTAGACTCAACTTAATTACAACGAGTTAAAACCGAAAATCTTAAACTAAACCACTACGACAGGCAAGTGTACCTATCAATTGTAAAATAGCTATCGAAAGTCCGGATATCGAACCCACGAGACACTGACTTAACGAAACAAGATTAGAAAATGATTAAAAACAAGGAGGGGGGTTTTGAATAAAAATGAAAATCAATTAAACTCATTTCCCTAATTAAATTAGAAAAGACAGATTCAACTAATAATTAAATCCTAAAACAGATTAATGATTTCAATTAAAAGATTTGATTTATAATTTTAGAAAGACCTAAACAATTAAGAAAAACTCTACTTAGGTAAAATTCATGTTTATGATTATTGACACTATTGACTTTGTTTGATATGATGGAACTAGGATCTTAAATAGCAAAATATAGGTAACCCAATGGATTCTGGATCAAATACCAAAATAACCAACTAAGAAAAACTAATTTTTGCAAAATACACACTAGTTAATTGAATCACCTCCCGGATTTTTCCAATAACACTTATGTACTCAAATGAACAAGTCACATTCCTGATTTTCTTGTTCCAATACACCAAAAATGCAAGGAGTAATCTTAGAATGTCTAATTTAACACGAAATGACAATAACACTAAGTATTTCAATTAAACAACCCTTCCAAATTATTATCATGAAATCCCTAATATTAAAGATCACCCGACAAGTCTATCACCTTCCGGATTTCTAAACTTAGATACACAAAGAACCCTAAAAACATCAATTATATCTTTTCCTATGGCTAGTGATATCAAACAAGCCATAAACTAGTCATAACACCAAGTCGATGACCTAATACGTGTCTAACACCGAAAGACATTCAATAAACACGTATGGAACATGATATAAACTGATATAATCAAGATTAGATATGCAAAATTCATCAAAATGACACAATAAGATCTATTATAAAAGTGTTTTCCATCAAACATCCAAACAAAAGTCAATAGTCATCAATAATCATTTAAACAATCATTCTAACCTAAGTAGAATCAAACTATTAGCCTAATAACATCATAATCAGTAAATAATTCTCAGAATCAACAGAACAAAAAGAAATAAAATACTGAAAATTAAGAACAAATGAGAACAAAGATTAACCAAGATGATATCACATAAAATCCAAGCTTTCTAGCCCTCCAATGCTTCCCAAATGCTTCCTCCAGCTCCTGGATAGCTCTCATGCTTCAAAAATGGTCGAGAATGATGATTGAAACGGCTGGGGAGCGTCTCCTATTTAATCTCGCTTGAATCTTGACTTTTTTCAAATTTCAAATACGTCGCGTACCGCGGAGACAAATTCAAAAACTCATCACGTATCGCGATGACAAAATAAGCGGGGAACCCCCGAAATCCTTCGCGTACCGCGAAGACTTTATTTCTCCTCACCGCGTACCGCGATGACATCAGAATCATTAAAACTTGTCTATTTCTCTTGATTTCAACCGGGACTCGATTCCTTCGAGTTTCGAACTCGATTTCCGCTCATTTCATTCGACAAGCCTGTAAAAACAATAAACATGTAAAAAGAGTCTAAAAATAAACAAAAACGACATATTTACAACTTAAAATCAACTAAAAACTATTTAAAAACTGGATGTGTTTTACAACCCATCAAAAATACCCACACTTGAACATTTTTCGTCCTCGAAAAAGATTTTGCAATGGAATCACAATCAGAAATTTAGTTTAAACTCAAAATTTTAAATACATACGCATTAACCACGATTGTCAGTATTTGTATCCATTTAAACCAACAACTGACATATAGGTTCCCTAATCTTGATTCATTATGTTCAAATGATTCAATCAACCATAGGTATTACACTCAAGTCATATAAATCAACCTAATCCTGATAAAAGCTTTCAAGTTACCATTACATTCGAACAACCAAATGAATTTAAAAATCAAACCTTAGATGGAATGGATGAAGATATGGGCATTTTGCTTCTAAATTAATAAGCCTAACTTAGTGGTGTTTCACTCGGTTGCCATCCGGGGTATGACACATAAGCTGCAGCTCTTATTTTATTTTGTTTTATAATTTTTTTTTTCTGCAAGCTCAGCCCATTTATTGGATTGATGGATGATTTTTCTTTTAATCAGGCGCCATAAGTCTCGAATTTATTTTCATAAAAAGAGAACATATGTGCCAGGTTTAATTTTAAAAACATTAAGTTGTTTGTTTGCAAAAATTCCTCTAATCACAATTAAACAGTTTCAGAATCCCCATATTTCCCAAGGCAAAACCCATTAGCATCATGAAAATTAAGTAAATTATATCAATACTAGAGAACCTTTCTATCAGTTAGGCCTACTAACATATCCCAAATTAGATGCATACGTTTAAACTTTTAAGAAAAACATAAAATTCCTGATTAAACTATCATTTTCCATTTTAAATGCAAAATCTGATTCAAAATCTTTTTTTTTTTTTTTTTTTTTTTTACAAAATTATATAAAATATTTACAATCTAACCTAGAAAAATTAAAATCAAACTCAATTTACAATTAAACAACTAAAAACCTAAATAAAAATAATAAACATAAATAAAAGAAAATAAAAACAAAAATTTGGAAAAGACTTAGCTGGTTTCATGTAACAGCCGTGCATGTCAAATCCAGAATAACACAATCGTATAGCATTCCATTCGCGATCGAGTTATTTGTAATCCTGTTGATTGCCTTTCTACTACAATATGTAAGTTATCACTACCCAACTGATAAGGGTAATTCAAACCAAACTGCAAATGAAGCTCTAAACAATCCAAACAAAATTAACTATAAATAAAAAAAAAATTTAAAAATAAAAGACTAAAACCTAACTAGAACTGACTTGATTATTTACAAATGACTCAAATTTAAAAATGAAAATCTTTTTGAATTTTTACTAATTACAACTTATTTACTAAAATTTTTCAAAAATTTACAATTTTACACAAATCTCATACCCACACTTAAAATCACACATTGTCCTCAATGTGGAATATGAAATAATTAACAATTCAACATAAATATACAATTTACAATAATTACAACTTCCCTGATATGTGACAATTCCTCATAAGTCTCATCAACCGCCATCAAATCCATTTGCAATCACAAATAATTCCAACTTTGCATTCTGAACATTCACTATAAATATGGCAATCTACTAACACTCACAACAAACCATCAACATATACATTGATAATAATAATAAAAAAAAAACTGTACAAATGACAATCAACCAAAACAACCATAAAATATATACAACCAGTAATCAAAATATATCTAAGTTCAACATAAAGTATCCAAATATATACAGACCATGAAGATAAAAACAAAAATAAAGAAAAATACAAAAGATACAACTGCTACTGCTAAAATACTGAAATCTAATCATGAGGCTCATCAGCATCTCCTTCTGGCTGCTGAGGCTGATCTGGAGCCCTAAACCAGTCAGGAATCTCGATCTCAAAATGTGTAAAAAGAAGTCTCATCATCTGACCCAGCCTCTGCTGCTCCTCCCACAGGCTCTCTAAAGTGATACGGGGAGGACGAGGCTGACGAAGGGGAAATATCTGTGGAGGCCTCTCTACCCTGTGCAAAATCCTCTGTCGCTCCGGTGGCACCTGCCTCTGCAGAACCTCCGCATCTGGGGCCCTCTCTGGTGCAGGCCTAGCTGGCATCCAAGTAGCTGGATCGGCCATAGAACACATGCCAGCTAGCCGCATATCGTCTAAACTATAACGCCCCGTCTCGGGCCCCTCTGTCAAAAATCGGCGTGGGAATCTGTTAAAGACTCCCAGCCTAAAAGCGATCCTCCCAATATAGGGCCCAAGATCCAATCTAGCCGTCGCCCCTCCACGGCGAATCCTCGCGAATGATGACAATAAAATGCAGGCGAGGTTAGCCGGGCGACGGCTAATCATGCTATACATACAGAATAGGTCCAGCTGGTTGCACTTCTCTGCACCGGCCCTGCGACCGACGAGAGTGCAACTGACCATCCTGTGTATATATCGAATGAGTGGATCACGAATCGAGGACTCGATAATCGCACTCGTGAACGGTCCATCAGCTATGGACGTCCAAAACTCCTCCAGCTGTCTCTCAGTAATGCCCAAGTCACTGGGCTCCCTCACTACTGACCTCAAACTCTGAGCAAACTCAGGCGCTCTCACCTGTGCATCAGTATAAAATCCCGTCGCAATCGCGAACTGCGGGATACTCATCGAAAATGTACGTCTGCCTAAGGCAAACGATACAGCAGCAGGATCATCGAACGGTCCTGAAGTCTGACGAAATGTCGAGTGAAACTCGACAGTCAGCTCCATGTACTGAGGCCACCTGCAATCTAGGGCAGTCCTCCACTCGTCCCTAACGATCGCATCAAACTCATCTAGGCGTCCTAGCCTCTCCAATAGCTCTCGATCGAAGGTACGGTGGTGGTAGTGCTCCATCGTCACAAACCTCTCACATCTGGTGGCCTCCTCTGTCCCCTGCTCGAACTGCAGGACAGTGTGATCCCTAAGAACTCGGTCATCTATCGGAACCGGCTCGTCCTCGTCAATAGGGAGAATCTCTGGTGATGAATAGCTGATCTCTCGAGCCCTCCTCCTCGAGGAACTAGAACCTCTGGCCCTCTTGGCCCCTGCAGCCGAACTCTCAGCTGCTCCAGACATCCTACAATAGCAGTTTACAAAAATACGAAATACAAAATAATAAAGTATTATAGAAAGTTACATTAAAAAAATCAAAAGAGTACAATAGTAAAATTAATATAATGTTTTGCATTAAAAATTATAAAATAATTTATCATATTTACTATAAAGTAATTAAAAGGTACAATAGTACACAAGTATAGTACCAAAATAAAATATAAGAGTGTATTTAAATCAAGTGTCAAAGTAGTACGTCTATATGTAACATAAACGTAACATGATAAAATATAAGTATTTGTTCTTAAATTTTTTTATCTAAATATTACGAAATGCGGATATAGAAAATCTAATATTAAATTATGCGTTAACAAAACAGGAATGTGACTTGAATATACACAATATCAAGTGAAATAATAGGGGGAAAATATTTAAAAATTAATGTGTTATGTATGACAATAAATATACACAATATTCTCGTAAAACGTAACATAAATGTAACAACGACATCACTTATATACAACCATCATATATCAAACATTTTATTCTATTAAAAATTCTGGTGGGAAAATAAAAGGGGGAAAATATTTAAAAATTATTTTTTTTTATTTTTTGATTTAAATTTGAAAAGAGAGAATGTGGTTAATTAATAAATTATTGTGTGGTGATACATGTGAAGTAAAAGACAATATTGCCCTTCTATTTATTAGGTTATTAAAATGAAATGATGATGTGGCAAAATGTGAACCAAGTATATAGATTCCAAAGTTTCTTCAACTCATTATGGTTTCCAAAATATACATATTCTATATATACACAACCACCATAACCATTTGGCAGTTACCATCTTCAACCGTTTGTCTCCAAGATGTCGATCATATGGCTGCAGATGGTTTCTAATATCCCTAACCTAATATACAAGCAAGTTATGGGCTGCAGTAACACTATTTTTCCAGCCCACTAAACACAAACATAATACATGGCCTTTGGCCTATACTTTAATAAGTTTAAACACTAATTAATATAAACCCAAATCAAATGGATTAAAATAATTCTAACAGTATATTTTTAATTTTTAATTTTTAGTTTAATACCATAATATTTAAGTTATTTTTAGTTTAATATTATAGTATTTTAGTTTATATATTTATAAATGATTATCTCTAATGCTTGAGAATAATAATGTTGATTTTTATTGTTTAAATAATATGTGTTCGTTAGCGTTTGTGAACCGTTCGTGAACAAACTAAATTCCTTAATGAACGAACATGAACAAGAATTTTTGTTCGATTAGCATTCGTGAACCGTCCGTGAACAAGTTAAAAGTTAAACGAACGAACACGAACAATGGCTCGTTTGTGTTCGTTCGGTTTGTTTACAACCTTAATTACAACTCATTTTAACTTGAAATAAATTGATGTTTTTAAAAGCAATCCATTTAGACCCAAACTGATTTTCTTTAAAACTAATCCTTACCTGCATCCATCATAACCCACACACGTTCTGACGTGTTAGTCAACCCAACCCGCTCATTTTGTCAGGCATAGGTATAACCTAAACATCATATTTGAGATTACGGGTGTGTTTTTTACCTGAACCCGAAGAACCAACCCGAAAAAAGCCTACTCAAACCCAAATAAACTGAACCTAAAAATGCCCAACCTGTGAAAGTGTTAAACCCGAACCCGACGATTAAATTTGGTTCGGTCGTTGGGTATCCATTAGGGCAATTCGGGTATAACCGAATAAACCGAATGAATAATTTCTTTTGTTGTCTTTTTTTTTTTCTGTTATTAAACATTTGTGAATGTTAAACATATTTTGGTTATGTTTTGGTTAAACATTTGAGATTGTTAGAGATATTTTGGTTGTGGTTTGTACACTTGATATTATTAAAGATTTGTTTAAGTCGTGGTTTTTCCTTTTTGCTTGTTAAACATATGTATGAATTTTATTTTTTTGAAAAATAGAAAATTAGTTATTCAAGTACAACACGAAAACCGTTTAACGCAACCCGATCAAACCTGAGAACCGATTAAACTTTAGTTATTCGGTTCGATTCTCGGTTCCAATTTCATATTTAAAAAACCCGAATAAACCGATCCGAGCAACCTGAAACATGAGGAACCACCCCGAACGACACCCTTGTTTGAGATCATTACTTGTCCGCCCTATTTGTGACCAATAAATCAATAATTAGTATCAAAGCAAGTTAGATAATCAATATCCAAATCCAAATAGGTTGTTTAGTCTTCTAAAACAAATACAGCTCAAAACTTTATGAGTTTTATGTCTACATAATCTCTGCCTTGAGTTTTATGTTTAATTGCTAACAAGACGATATGAAACCTTGATCACAATCAGATCTACTACCAAACCCTTCACTCTGATTGTAGATTCATATGATTTCTTTCCTTAAAAGAAACTAATCAAGTGCTTTGCAAATCAACGTTATCTTGAGTTTTAAATACACATGATAACAAACAAACTTATTCAGAATATTCTCACTGTACAGTAGGGTTTGGGGCCGAGAAGGATGAAGACAAACCTTACATGTATCCAAATTGGGATAAAGAGGCTGCTTCGAAGGAGTCACAAGCTCAAAGTTAACGTTTGGAGTTAATCATCACAATATTTTCAATGTTTTTTTCACAAAATAAGTTATATGATGTTAAAATTAGTGCAATTTTACTTTTGTTCATTAGAACTCACACATTGACGTGTTTTAAATGCAAATGATGAAAGAGGCAAACCATTGTTTAGTGTGAACATTATCTTTCAAAATGTTGATTCTAGGCTGCCACACAAATTGGGATGGCTTGATTCCATCCCCAACATTGTTTCGTGTATCTTGGCAATGCACCGTACAGTCACGAGTCATGACCCCTAAGTAGTATTGTTCAAATCGCTCGCCGCTCGTTGCTCGTTCGTTGCTCGCTCGGAAAAAGCTCGGAAATAGCTCGTTCGAATTTCGCTCGGTTTTAAACGAGCCGAGCACGCTCGGTTCGGTTTTTAAACGATTCGAGCACGAGCCAAGGTAAACTCGCTCGTTGCTCGCTCGGATAGTCGCTCGTTTGGTTTGCTCGGTTGGCTCGCTCGGTTGGCTCGTTTGCTAAAATATAAATAAATTGTATGTATGTATGTATGTATGATACTTTATTAATGTATAACTAATATAATTTTTTATATTTAAACTACTTTCAAAAGACTTAATATCCAAATAGGCAAACACCCAATACTCTCACTCCCAACCGTGATCTTTTTTACTTACACTAGTATGGATGTTTGGATGATTTTTAAAGGTTTACACTACTTGGATTATGTTTTGAAAAAATTTTGCCATTGCTTGAGATTATTGCTACCGAACATGGCTTCCTTTAATCTTAAATTTGATTGTTTGTGGTTTAAGATTATTAGCTGCTAATATGAGTATTGATATGTAACTATAATAACCAATAGATGGCAGTTGGTAGTTATTCGTGGCATTAAATTTTATTAAACCGAGCAAAACCGAACCAAGCCGAGCCGCTCGGTTTTAAAACGAGCCGAGCAACGAGCACAACATTTGGCTTGATTCCGCAAATCCGAACCAAGCCGAGCCGCTCGGTTTGAAAACGAGCTGAGCACGAGCATACCCTCGCTCGGTTCGGTTCGGCTCGGCTCGTGAACAGCCCTACCCCTAAGTATCTACAATAACACTTTGACCCATAAACATACCAATGACACATAGTGGATTTCCGAGGATTGAATTTGATTTATTGTTCTTCACGTTTGAATGTAGTGAGTGATTTGAAAAAATTACAAAACAAACTTATCCAGTATATTTCTGCTCTTCGGTTGTGATAAAGAGGCCGCTCCGAAAGAGCCCCTGGCTCTAGTTATTGTTTGAAGTTAATCATCCCAAAGTTTTTAACGTTAGTATCACAAAATAAGTAAAATAACGTTAAAATTAGTTCAATTTTATTTTTATCTATTGAACCGCAAATGGGGTGTATATATAGAAACTTGAAAGAAAACCATAATATACACTTAATTCGAATAATAAAGAACCATATGTTTTACAGACAACACACGCATACACACACATAAATATAGAACTAGGTTAATAACTCGTATATTACACGGGTTGAATAAAAAAAATACAATAAATATTCATCAATGAAAGTTTAGACAATATAAAATAAACTTTCAATATAAGATATGATTAATATTTCATATAATTTAATACATTAAGTATTGAAATAATAATAATATTTTTTTAAATGCTAAACTTTTTTTTATTTAACATTTTGATTTAAATAATTGTTTTTAAAATTTTATATTTTATATAATTTTTTTTAAAGTGCGTTTTTTAATATTAATATATTTTAATGTATTAAAAAATCTTTTTTATTTTAAAAATGTATAAAAAAATATACTTAATAATTTATATAATTATTTAATATAAGATGCATTTAATAGGAGAAAGAGGTGAAAAATCAAAATTGACGTGCTTTAGAAACATGTCATGTATCCTTAAAAGCTTTTAATTATTATAACAGACAGATGAAAAGCAACACGCCCCCCCCCCCCCCCCCCGGCGGTAGTTATTAACCTGTCGGATCCCATTTCTCAAGTGTGCCAATTAGATGTGCGCAAATCGGGTTTTCTTTGGAACCGGTTCCGGTTCTGGAACGAGTTTTGGTTCCAGTTCCGGTCAACAAAGTCAATACTCGGTTCCGGGTTTTTTCCGGTTTTTGACAGGTTCCGGTTCGGGTTTTGGCCGGGTACAGGTGGAACCAGTTCCGGTTTCGGTTTAATTTGTCTGAAAAACCGGACCCTTTTGTACCCACCGGTTCGAGTATGACCGGTTCCGATTTCGGTTTGGGTTGTCGGTTCCGGGTCCGGTTTTTTTTGCCCACCGCTAGTGCCAATCCACACTTGTCTTTTCTTGGGCCGTGTGGCTTCCTCATCACCATAGGTCCATGACGGCATAACCATAAGTTACAAACTAAAATTTAATACTAAAAATATGTGGGCTGGAGTGTTTTAATACCCATATAGAGCCCAACATACCTAAACAGAAAATACTTGGACTTTGACCCATAAATACATAATATATTAAGTTAAATAACAAATCCAAACTTATGGATTAAAAATGCCAACAAAGAAGAATGCCACCTGGCAGAGAAGAAGTCCGAATCTGAAGCAGAAACTCTTCTTTCATTCAGAGTTGTGTTTAATTAAAGATGAATAGATAGATAGTCAAGGAAGATATTGTGAAGTGTGAGTATACCTGGCAAAATGGGTCGGGTTGGGTAACGGGTCAGAACGGGTTCGGGTCAGGATGGGTGGGGTTAGAATGGGTTTTAAGCAAAATCATTTCGGGTCTAAATGGATTGTTCTTAAAAAACATAAATTTTAGTTTAACTTAAGATGTATTATAAGTAAACAAATAGTTCATTTGGATAATTTTTAGTGATTTTCTCACCAAATATGTTATTAATCATTCTTAAATGTTTGAATCCAATGCATTTACACACTTTTTTGGTTACCCGTCTTGACCCGCATTGTGTTTAAGTGATACCCATCCCAACCCATTCCAATTATGATGTTACCAATTTCAACCTATTATAGTACAATTGTTTACCCAAACCAACCCATTTCCTTTAACATGGGTAAAATTTGCCACCTCTAAGTGTGAGCATGCATCATGTAGATGTTGGTGCAGCCTCTTTGTACGATGAAATTAAACAACACAATCAAGTAATCAACTATTCAACACGACTATGTTCGACGTCTTGATTGATATTACATGAATGGAATAAAAAAAAGGTTCTTTGAATACGAACTATAATTTTTTTTTTTTGCTTTGGGTTCCAAATCAATTGAGCCGTTCTTGTAAGCCACTGACCTATGACCCTGTTGACTAGGGACCTGCCAACAAACCAATTAGCCGAACCGGAGATTCATCGAAGACACTGATTGCTTATGACTGCTTGGAGTCCAGGATACGACCGATACCTTTAATCAACTCCATTAAGGTTTTTTGCTCTTGCCAACTTAGATTTTACAACTCCTGGCTGTTAAAGGATCGACACTCAGTACTAATTCCTAAAACTCTCTATCCTATGACCCCATTTGATAAGTTTAACTAGATGCATATATGTATCAATCAGATGTTATCAAAAGGTTGTTGAGCATTCTTGCTTATTTGAATACATTCTATTTTTATAATTTTTAGATTATTCGTCTTGACCCGAATCAAGTTAAAGTGTTACTCGTTCTATGTTATAATACTACTTATTTCAACCTAAAACGCATTAATCATTCACCCAAATTTAACTCGTTTATATTACTTAAAGTCAAGATTAAGAGATCTAATGAAAAGGCATACGACGGAAATAAAAGTAAAAAATTTAATAATTTAAATAACACATAATAGCTTGTTATTTAGTATTCACCAGTAAATAAACATCTTCGTCAACAAATTAATAATAAATTTGCGTATTAACTTACTGATCGTCTAATATTAATCATACACTAGTGGTTAAAATTATAAGGTTAGAAAGATGTTAGGTTAAATTAAAACAACTTTAAAGTTTAACCTATGTTCATGCCAACGTCATTGATCATTATAACATGAACAAACTTAAGTTAAAATCACGTTATGCTTGATTCGGTTTTCAATTGAAATGTTTTAATATTCATTTATAAATGTAAGTAATGTCTAGTTACTTTAACAAATATACCAACTATACTTGGTTAATAACCAGTATAATAAATAAAGTATTAAATAAAAATGTGATGAAATAAGAAGTAAAGCAGTAAATAAAGAGAATATAAAAATACAAGGGTTTAAAATTTTAGTAGAAAAACATTAAACTTAAAAAGTTATCTTTTTATAAAACTAACTGTGTTAAATATTTGTTTATTACACAATTTGAATACATGTAATGCCATATAAATATATAATTAATGATAAGGATTTTAAAATTGTAAATTAACATTTTTAGTTAAGAGAAACTTTTGTATGTAGGAATTCGAGAAGAAATCATGTGTTAGTTTATGAGAAACTTTTATATGTAATATTGATTTGTGTAGTATATATGTTTAATTTTAAGAATGTGAGTTAACACACAATGGCGGATGCACATATATGGAATGGGTTCACAGGAACCCACCGAGCTTCGGCTCGTTAGTAGGAAAAAATTTTTTCGAAAGAGTTAAACAATAGGGTGAACCCATTACAATTTTAGAGGTGAATCCTAATGTGAACCCATTAAGATTTTTAAAAGTGAATTCCTAATTAATTTTCACAACAATTTGTCAACTTGATTGAGGCAAGTAATCTTTGTTAGAAAAAGATAATAAAGAATTAGATTTCTATATTATTGTGTTAAAATCACTTTCCGGTCATATAAACTTAGCAAGCAAAATGGTAGTTATTAGTGGTTAAGCCCTTGAATCAAGTTAATTTTGTTCATACAAACTTAGCATATTTCGTTTAGGTTTCGAGGCGTTGCTTTGAACCCTACAACTGGCGTTGCCCCCTTGACCCATGCCTACTCAATGGCCAGCAGGACCGCCACCTTGGACACCGTAAGGGCGTGTTACCCCCTGACTCCCGCTTGGTGTGGAGCTCAGAAATCTTAAACGAAAATGCACTTTGTACCTTCGAACTCTTTAATGACGACGTTTTTTTAAATTTTAAACGTTGACTTATTATATCGCACTGTTAATACGTGAATGAAGAACATTACAAGACCCAAACCGTCAACCCGACCCGAAAATTTTTATGTCCGGTTCTATTTAATTAAAACGTTTGAAAAAGGTGAACCCACTGAAAAAAATTCCTGGATCCGCCACTGTTAACACATAAAATTTAAGTGATTATGAGAAGATAACTTTTTTTTTTATAATACACGAAGTTTGCTAATTAACTAATAGTAAAATATGCTTAATTATTTATATATACAAAGCTTTATATATAATATATCTTATGAGATAATTAAATAATAATATAAATTTGATGTTTATATTTTAAAATAAATATATAATGAGTATTTCGTTTTCAAAATAATCGTTTTCGTTTTCGTAACTAAAGATCATATATATGTTTCAGAATTTAATGTAAGTAAATAACTACAATTTAAATTATAAAATGAATGAATTTAACATTAATAAACATATACAATTGTAAATAAACTTGATAATACATTTAATCTTTAGTTTTAAGGAATTTTATCATAGATCTGTTCTAAACTTTTGTTAAAAATTTGAAATTATTAGAAAATGAATAAATTTATAAATGCTAAAAATGGTAAAAGTACGTTAATATCTCACTCCACTACAAGAAAAATCCTCAATAGAAACGACGGTATTAGCAGGAACAAGTAAGCGTCGTGTTATTAAGCGAGGTCACGATGTGAAACAATATTAATACGAACTATTCAACCGTCAAACAGTAAATTTACAATTATTTCTAGACGACTATACCATAAGTATCTCTTATTAAATATACTTTTCTATTAACAAATATTAATTACAAATTTTACATAAAATAAAATAAAACAAAATTAAAATAAAAATCAAATAAATAACTAATTATCAGAATGACAAAGCCATACATTACCTGAATTGAGCTTGATCACCGGCATCTCTTGATGTAGTTACAGTCTCTGAACCCTTTTCAGTCCGATCATCAAACTCTAAATCATTCAAATTACGATAATTATCTTGTTTTGATGTTATATTACCATCAATACTCATCAGATTCTCGTTTGGATTCAAATTCCATCTTCCTGATGAAGAACATGGAAACCCTGATAAAACACGATCATCAGCTTTTGCAGGTACCAACAATGGCAAAATTCCATGCTGTGGAACCTTCGTTTGCAATGAAAATAAGGGGTTTTGCAAATTCAACAAACCCTGTGATTCTTCTAGAAAACCATGAATTCTTGAACCATTTACCGGTGGACGGTAGTTACTGATCAACGGTGCAGCAGCAGGGAAACCGGTAAACTGTTGAACCATTTGCCGGAAGTTAGTGGTGTCGGTGGTGAGAACAGTGGTGGGTGGCCGACGGGAAGCTCGTGTACGCTTTTTCGGATTCTTGATTGATACTCCGACGGCCAGATGGTGGCCGGAGTGTTGACCGACGGTTGCATTTGGTGGTTGAGAATTGGAGTATATGTTGGTGTTTTGATCAGTTGGATTAAAACCTGCAGTGATGATGGGATCATGAAGTGAAAGGTTTGAATTTGTTGAGTTGGGATGTGGGAAATATGATGGGGAAGAAGGATCGAAGAAAGCGGGTTGGAGAATCGGGTTTGGGTTTAATGAAGAAGAGATGGAGTGATGGTGTTCATTGTTACCCGAATCCATTTGATGAATATGAATATGGATCCGAAAGAAAAAGAAAGAAGAGGAAAGTAGAAGTTATTTAAGGAGCAAGGAATTGAAGGAAGATATGAATGAGGAAGGTAGAACGTTGTTTTCTGTTTGATGTCTCAGGTTTACACACAACTTAGTATTTTTTTTAGGTGTAATTTTTTATAAAAATAACCAAGTTTTGATTTTGTTTCAATTAAATCACTGAAACTTTGTTTTGTTTCAATTAGGTAACTTAAGTTTGATTTATGTTCTAATACTAGATAAAAAAAAACCTGGATAACAGGTAATCTTGATTCGTTTAAGCTTTATAAGTGCATTTTTAGATGATTTTATGACCCGTTTGATGATTTTATGACCCGTTTCTATAAATTTTGAAAAAAAAAACACAAAATGCACAAATGAGTCTAAAATACGTTTAAAACTTTCAACGGTCATAAAATCATCTAAAAACGCACTTATACAGCCTAAACGAATCAATCTTACTTGTTATCCAGGTTTTTTACCTAGTATTATAACATAAATCAAACTTAAGTTACCTAATTTAAACAAAACAAAGTTCCAGTTATTTAATTGGAACAAAATCAAAAGTTGATTATGTTTCTATAACATTTTCCCTTTTTATTAATCTAAATAGTATTTATTATTTAAATAGGGGTCTCTACACTCGTATATTTTTCCTTATGAAGTATTATTTGATTCGAACCAAAGGGGTTTTACTCTAGTGGTACTCCTTAGCGTTTCAAATGAAATGTCATGGGTTCAAATCTCTCTCAAGACGAAATAGGGGTCCTTGAGAGGTCAGGGGTTTTCCGGTGCGGTTTCCTCCTGGGGTGGTGGTAGGGTCTCAACAGAGGTCATGATAACTAGATATTTGTGACATGGCTTGAAAATCAGTGGTTCACAAGTTGAGATCAAATGCTGTTCAAAAAAAAGTATTTGATTCGAAAGTAAGCGTAGACGCATTCCCGATGCAAGGTCAATGATTTATAAGGTTATCCACAGCAGGTTTCCTGCTAATCTCCTTTCAGCGGGGCCAGACGGGAACATCGCCACCCCTCCCCCCGACCTCTGCGGCGACCAACATGAGCCTTTCACAGGCCCCACGCCCTCCTTTCTTCTCTTGTTTGTGATTGGTAGGAAATGTTTTTTAAGGAAGATGTGCTGATGTGGCACAGTGGGGGAAATTTTTCAATGAGATAACCACTGTGTGGTTTTAATGTTTTCTATGAGTTGATGATATAACAGAAAATTTTGGTGAAAAAAGATTTAAGTGGATAATCACTTTGGATGGCCTAAAGTTGCGTGGTTGCTTTCGTGATGGACTCTAGTGAATGTCTTACATCAAATACCAGGGACGTTGAAATTACGTCTTGATTGTTTGCGCTACAAGTCACTAAAAAAATATTCTTTAATTAATTGGATATTTTTTTATAAATGATAAATCTACCATACTATAAAAGTATCTTAAACTAATTTATTTAATGTTGTTTACCTTTTTTTTTCTTTCTATTCTGCGGTGACTACATCCTCCAACATATATCTCACTGCTCGCACCTTCCAACAAATATCACTTCCTGCATGCTCTTTGAAACTTTAGTTACGTTAGCACTGCATTTCATTTTATTTTATCTCACTCAAACACAAAAATGAATCATTCAGTGGTTACAACCTGTTTTCCAAAAAAAAATAGTTTTAATTTTAATAACTAAAAACTACATAAGTGATATAATTATAAGTTTGCCTAATCAAAAATTATTTAAAACTAATAATAAACTAAAAACTATATATATATTTTTTCAATTTAATAAACTAAATAAGTTGTTATAACGTGCTTTAGAAGGGGTATCCCATTTCAAATATCCAAATTTCGGATGTCTAAAATATCCAAATATCTAAAAGATTATCTGAACATTATCAGAAAAAGTAACTCTTTTGCAGAGTTCGAATATCCGAATTTTTTCAAACTGGTATCCGAATCTGAATTTCTTGATATTTTGTGTCCAGATTTTTGAATATTTCGGTTTCGGATACGGATTTTTTAAACACCCCTAGCCTTGGCCAAAGTCATTGTAGAATCATACTTGCTTGAAGAACCATTATTAATCTCTTCTTTTACTTTTAGTCTTTTAGATAATCGTAGCACTCTAAAATCGCTATATATCTATGAGTTTGTTTCCTGCTTCTAAAGTGTCTCAGCTTTCACATGATTAAACAGCTCAAATCTTGTTGTAAATCTCAATGGGTAATGCCATTGCATGTGTGATTGTCCATATGCACGTACGGTAATATTTATCAATATTGTGCTTTTAATCATTCGATCTCATTTTACTTATATGGGTCGGTAAATATATCGAGACTAGACCGTCTGCACCGCTAGGTCCGCTAGTAATACGGATATGTAAACCATCCAAATTTTGCATCCGGGTTTGTAGTCTTGGTGGCTTGTGTCCGGATCCGATCTCACGTCCATACTTGGTTGGATTAGTGTTTGGATAATACAATATTTTTAGGTGTTTTTTTTTTTTTTTTTTTTCATTTTTGTGTTTTTAGCTAAGTCGTTAAGTAAATATTAAATCATATAATTATTATTAATTGATTTTTTTGTATTTAATGACATGATTCGAATAACAAAAACTATTTTTCCTTTAACTCTCAAAATCAATTGAAGATGACAATCTTGTCCTAAAAGAATGCTTTTTTATAGAATAATGTTTTAAAATAGTTGCTTTGAAAAGATTTTAAATAATTAAAAAAAGACAAATTAACTAAAGATCAACTAGCAACGACAAAATAAACAGGAATCAAGTAATACAAAATCAAGGACCTAGATTAGGAATCCAAAGGAAAACTTAAAGAAGGCAATGTGCAAAATCTTAATAAAATAAAAAAAATAAAAATAAAAAAAGCCTCAATTGCATAAATATTTTAAGTTGGCAAAGTAGGGATTCACCTTGGTCAAGTGTTGAATCAGAGATAATGTTTAATGCAGAAACGAACATTTTATTGGTTACTGATCGAACCGATTAGATACCACTGAAAATGCAGCTGATAGGCATCAAAGGCGTTGTCTATTCTAAGCTTGCAAATTGCTTACATACGTTAAACATATATTGATCTTAGTTACACATGACTTTGCATTAAGGGAGAGAAAGTCATATGCAACTAAGGTCAAAATTGTTGAGAAAGTAATTGTATAGTCAAAGTTATTGAGTCAACTTACATAATGCAAAAGGTGAATATTGCATGTTTTACTTCCAATTAGAAATTGTTTAGCATGTTGTTATTAGTGTAGGAATCATAATCTAAGATGTGCAGAGTTGTTCGTTCCTTCAAAGCAATATTCATGTACATTGACGGAGATTGAACCGAAAAACGAAGGGGGCTGAAGGATTTTTAGAGAGAAAAAAAAAGGAGACCAAAGGATTTTTAGGAAGAAAACGAAGTGAGCCGAATGTTTTTTAGGAAGAAAATGGAGTGGGCGAAAGATTTTACGACAAAATAATACGTATTAAATCAACGGGTCCTTCTTAAGCTCCGTACTTGTTCATGTAATTGTTCTTCATAGACAAAATGAGGTGATAATTTGAGTTTTCAATTTCATCTTTTGTCTTAATCTCATGGGTCTTGGGTATATGACAATGTAATTTCACAGTAACTTCAGTTTTAAAATTCTTACAAAACAAGATCTTCAAAATAGAGATGATAAGGGTCAAGTCTAATCTATTTGTTTATTAAAACTTAATGGCTTTAAAACATATTTTTTATAATGTGAAATTTTACACTCCTAAAATTTACTCGTCGTCTATTTTATGTGATTCGAGCATGTATCACTTTGGTAGATAAATATCAGATGTCATTTTGAGATATTCATGTTTATTAAAATATATATAAGAGTAATAAACCAGTGACGGATCTTGAATGTATTGTAAGGAGGTGGGGGCGATAATTTAAAGAAACCATAATACATGTTAATTTTTTGAAACAATGGGGGCGAAAAGAATACTTAAAACAAAAAATAACCTTTCGATCAAAAAATTAACACCATGAACTGAAAAAAGCGCCCCCCGTCCCCGCCCCTATTAATTAAGCTTCGTCATTGATGATAAAATATTAAAAATATAGAAAATAAATTAGGTAATATAGCATAGATGATATTAGGTCAACAACGTTCATGTTTGCTACAACAAACGAAATCTAATATCGTTAGATAACTTTTCTAAATTTTCACATCATATTATATTCTGTACGACTTCTAAAATTTCTTATACTCAAATTATGATATAACTTAAAATCCAGTACTGGTAGGCAGTGGCGGACCCAGAAATTTTTTTCATGGGGGGCGGAAATTTTTTAGGTTTGTTGGTGTTCAAGTTGAGTTGAGGCGGATCGGGTCGGGTCATGTTAAAAAAAGACAATCAAACTAAATTTTATATATAAAAACGTAATGAAAATAAAATGCATCTAAAGTTGTTCGCTACGTGATTTTATTTTTTTTATATATATCCAAAATAATGTATAAGGCCCTGAGAATTGGGGGTGCCCCAGACGAGTTGAAAAAAAGACCCCTTAGTGAATTTGAATATTTAGTTGACTAGTTGAGGGTATTCAAAAAAGCTGAAAACTGTTAATACTAGAAAAATGAACTGTATTCGTCACCGAAAAAATGAACTGACATCTGAATTTGGTTTAAGGTTTGGTTCCTAACTGTATCCGAATTCTAAAGTTGGTTCTTAACTGTATACGAATTTCGGTTATCGGTTTCAATTTTTGTGGAATTCATTTTGTTTGGTTAACCGATTAAAGGGAATTCATATTTAATTTTTTTATCTTTATAATATATAAGGTTGAACTAGGTTTATTTATATCGGTTTATTTGGTTTTTAATTGGTATATTTGATTGAATTCGGTTTAATCGGTTTTTAACCAGTTTTGTGGTGGATTGTCTTATTATAATTAATACTAAACTTGAATTTACATTGGATTTAGATTATTAGTTGGGCATTTTTAAACTTAGTTTTATTAATTAACACTTAGATTTTAAAAGTTTAATGGGGGCGATTGTAAAATTTTACGGGGGGCGATCAGGATTTTAACATATATATACTACTAAAAAAAAATTTTCAAGGTGGGCGGCTGCCCCCCCACGGCTCTATGTAGGTACGCCCCTGCTGGTAGGGTTTCTTGCGGTAATTACTCCCCCAACTTTTAAAGCTATTTTACTTCTTTAATTTTCTAAAAACTAAGTAAATGATTATTTTGATCTTCTTGAATTTCTAACTTCACTCATTCTACTATTTCTGTTAATTTGAAACAAATTATTTCTTACGCGTTAATTTTAATGTATGTGCTAGTATAAATTAGAGTTGGTCTACATTTTTTCATAAAACTTTTCATAAATGAGTTAAGTAAAAAATCACATGTTTTCGTACTTATTTGTTATGGATCGAAAACATTGCAAGGTATGAGACGTGTCATACATCGGTTGTATGAGAAATTGATGTGAGGTTTATAAGGCAAATGAGTTCTCTCATCCATTAGACTAGTCTTGTGGGTTGAGTCTTCTTAGAAAGAGCTAACTGTGACCAACGTGGTCCTTAACCAACAAGGACTTCGGCTCTTTATGAGGGTCGATTGTAACGGATCGAAACTATTGCAAAGTATGGGATTTGTCCCACATCGACTGTATGTGCAATTGATGTGGGGTTTAGAAGCCAAATGAGCTCTCTCACCCATCAGACTGGTCTTTTGGCTGAGTTGTGGATAAAATTATAAGTTTTAACTTAACATGTAATATAATAATAATAGGTATTTAAAGATTAATTAAATATATAAAATACCTTATTATTATATTAGAATTAAAAAAAAAATAACTAAATGCTTGTAACATAGTGATATTCAAATATATCTATATACATGGTGGTGCTATTCTCAATAAATAAATGTTCAAGTCTTGTGATGTAATATTGTAAAAAGATTAGATTGTTGTTTGAAAATACAATTATTTAGAAACAGAATTAGAGCGAAATTTCATAATTTTTATGAGAAATTAATTTTAAAATATATTTCGAGAAGAGGATTATTGTGATGATACGAAGCCCCTCACGTCTGCTCCATACAATTACTTTTTTTATTAAAAAAAAAGGATAATATCATATATCTCCTTATTAAACATTAAAATTACATATATCCCCAATGTTAAACTAAAATTACAAATATCCCATGTTACAAAATTGCCCCTTAGTAAGGAGAAATATGTAAATTATTTTTAGTTAGTTCATTAAGGGTAAAATAGAAAATACATAATTTGTTTTTTTAACGAAATGGATAAATATGTAATATATTTGGTTTAGAAAGGGGAAATATGTAATTTAGTTTTATGATTGGGTAAATATGTAATAAATGGTTTTAGCAAGAGGATCTATGCAATTAACCCAAAAAAAACACACTTTTCTGATAAACCACTATACAATTCTTAATTTTATTCCAGCGAAAAATTAATCATAACTCTATTATATATAAAATTGTCCAACTCAAGATAACATATAAATGTTACACAAGTCACTGGTAATGTTATACAAGTCGTGTTTATGGGTTGATGTGTTCAAGCTTGCATGAACGCAAAATTCTGGCATGAACCCAAAAATCTTGATGACATATGAACACAAAATGACACAAATATTCATGAGTTGACATAAAACAATTATTTGTTCTAAATTTTTTATTTTGCTTTTTAAGATATTGTTACTGTAAAATTATAGTTTTATAACAGAAAAAAAGTACAAACATAAGTAAAAAATTGGCGATTTAATTATGAAATCTTAAGTTAATTTCTCTTTTAAGTTTAAAATTTTATCATAAATACTCAAACAACTTAGTTTATGACATAAAACACATTTGAATGAAAAAAAAAAGGCTACACGAGTTAACCCACCCTCAAACCTACTAGGTTGACACAAACACTATTTTATCTAAGAAATTCATGATTTATAAGCCTATCAATACCAATTTTATTAAAAATCATAGTTTTTAAATCAAAAGCCCACAACACCTAAAGCCCAACCCAAAGCCCATAAACAATATCACCGTCACAATTGTCAGTCTGTCACGCCTGTTACACTGTAGTCACCATCACCGCATGAGGTCTCGCCCCTCCATATTGTAATCGTCTGATTTTGGCCTGAGGCTCCCCAACAGTCACCCACAACCCGAAAGTTTGTTTTCGTACCCTCTTCTCAGAATCGTCGGAATTCGGCTGATTTTTTGCCGATTAGGACTGGCTAGGTCCGCCTTTGACCGTCATTGACCGCCTAACAATTAATAATTAGCTGACTCTAGGAAAATTACGCAATGGACCTCCGATTTGTGATTACTCACCGATTAATCGGCTGAGTCCGGCAGTTTTCACAACAATGCTTACACGTGACACCTTAAATAGTTAAATCTCAAAAATGGCTATGATTTGCAATAATCATACAAAATTTGTTATCTAAACATTTAGTGTATGCTTGTTTGTTGTTCTCTCTATATTCAAACAGATTATGAGAATGATATGGCATAAAATAACTAAACAAGTGTGCATACAAGGATTGAAAGGTAGGATGGGAATAGCATGCTAGAATAGAGGTGTTCAAAATATCCGAAACTCGAAAAAATTCGAAATCCGAATCGTATCTGAAACCCGAAAAAACCTTATCGGATATCTATTTCGGGTTTTTCGGGTCGGATAATATGATTTTAGATTCGGGTCGGGTTTCGAATATGCAAAAACTATTTTTTCAGGTCGGATATCCGAATGTCCCAAAAAACAGGGTTATGCGGGTTATTCGGATGCATGATTTCGGGTTTTTCGGGTCGAATAATATATTTTGAATTTCGGGTCGGGTTTCGGATAAACCAAAAACTTCTTCAAACCTGAAAAACCAGAATAACTCGTTATCCGACCCGATGAACACCTCTATGCTATAATCATATGGCTCTTTAGCACAAGTGTGCATATTAGAGACTTATATCATTATATGGGTCAAAATGTAATATAGTATTTATACACCATTAGGAAAATTAGTCGTATCGGTCAAAAACGTTGCATTGGTTGAACACAGATTCGAGGGTATAATACGTTTGGCTATTTTAACTCGAAACAAGATGAACACGTAGTTTGAGAGGGCAATTTTGTATTTTGTTTTAAAATGAGTAATGCTATAACATAAAATAGGTTGATATGGGTTAAATTTTAACATAATAAGGGTTAAGACGAAAAACTTAAAAAATATGTTTACAGATTGATTCAAAAAAATAAAAATGATCAATAATATATATTTGATAAGAAAATTATTGTAATTTATTTTTTGTTTAATTACAATTCATTTCAATTTGAAATAAATTTGATTCTTTTTAGAAACAATACATTTAAATCTAAATTGATTTTGCTTAAAAACCTATCTTGACTCGTACCAATTCTGAAATGTTACCCGACCCTACTCATCTCATTTCTTTCCAAATTCTCCAATCAGTAAACTATTGCATTTCGTATCATGTTAGGTATCGCCAATTCATGACCTAACATATCATTATTCTAAAGAAGTGATCACTTTATATCACGTCTTTCTTTTCAAAGAAAGCAATTACTTTTACGGCTTACTAAACAAAGACAGTGATTACCTTCTATGTCTCACTAAATAAACATAATAATCACCTTCTTCTTGATAATTTTGATAGTTTTCACCTAGCAACAATCTTTATTAATCACCAATAATGTCTTGTCCTAGTGATAAGATGAAAGTACGGGAAAAGTGATAGGAGACCCAGTTGCTGGGTTCGATTCTTGATCCCAACCAGTTTTAACGGCCTTCTAACGTCGTGCCTTTGAGCGGGTGCTTGAGTCGGGTTTTCTCTAAAAAGCTAGGGATTTTGTTCGTCTGAACTAGTGGCCAACTTGGAATCATTTAGCCATTGAAAGACAAATATAAAATAACCGGGAGTTGATTGTTAGACATTAGAAAAACAAGAATGAATCTCACAAGTTTACAAATTTAAATTATTAATTATTAAATTTAAAGTACAATTCTCTCTCTCTCCCCCCTCTTTTAGATCTTTTACCTTGATCTTGAATATCTCTTTTTCATATGATATTCGAGTATAAAGGAAATATGAGATAGATTTATTATATATTTATAGGAAAATTATAGGTTTTGTTATATTATATTGGTTGAATAAAAGAATAAATAAATAGTCATTAACAAAAATTTAAAATTATAAAACGATTTTTTGATAGAAAATATGAATGAAATTTCGTATAATTTAATACCATAATTTACAAAAACTAATTTGAAGTTTAATAAATCTGGTAGGGGCTCCGTCCGTCTGGACTGGTAGCCAGCTTGGGCATCCTTCAGCCATTGAGAACCACGTACGGAGTACCCGGCAGTTGATTAGTTGGCCGTTCAAAAAAAATTTGGCTGCCTACAATCAATCATGGGATTAACTCATTAACAGGACGAGCAAAGGCACTTTATATCACATCTTATGAATGTTAGACTTTGTATATTTTCACACAATAAACATGTTATAAATGCTACTTTGTTTAATTTCATACAATAATGTCATTTTCACTTTTTGTTTGAACTTTTCTTAATCATTTCTAGAAGTATTCTTTAACCAAATACTTCAATTGCAACCAAACAACCCACTGTTGTAATATTCGATTTGATTGGATATTACACATGGAGGGAAAAAAATTATTTTTTTTTAGCTAAGATATCATTATTTATGTTGGATTTACAATAAGAAAGATTTTACCCACCGTGCTTCCAATTCAAGTTAAATATTTTGGATTCAAGATCTAATCCATTAAAGTTTGACAAGATTTATAAAGAATGTTTAGTTATGTATTACAAGTATTAGTAGATAAAGAGAAAAATTTATTGAAATGAGAAAACTAAATCATATATATAATTCAAAATTTATCGTTTATTAATCATAAAGTCAAAATAGGAATCATTAATTTTTACTAATATCAAGTTTTTTCTTCCTCCCTCCTTCGCGTGTTAATAACCTTATAAATGACATTATTATAAAAAAAAAATCCATAACATAGAACTTTTTTTATCTTTAGTTTCATTGTAGTATTGTTACGTTTAAAAAGTTAAAAGAAAAATTAGATGCATCCGAACTAGGTAATCAGCGAAATAATATGTATATATGTCAGATTACATGTCTAATATACAAGATATAAGATAACATATATGTAGTATGTATCAAACTTCATGTTGTGATGCTTAAACCATAAAGCATAACAAAATTAGCCAATAACATTAGTTATATAAAACTTCTAAGTACAAAGGTCATTTGTCCTTTGAGCTTTTCTGATATGTGCTGTGAAGAGTGAACAGGAATGGAAAGTTGGAAACACACGAAGGGCAATTCGAGAAGTTTCCTTTTCTTTTCTTACCGAGCCCACCGAATTTTAACAGGCCCACCAAAATGTGAAACGAATCTCTTGTAGACGTGTACAAAAAAACCGGTTCGGTTTTAAAAACCGGTTTCCTTTTTTCTTTTTTTAGTGTTTTTTTGGCATCTTAGACCCCATATCTTCACTATAAATAGGTAGTGGTTGTTTAGGTTCAATCACACAACTCTCAAACACAAAAAATGATCTCCAAACTCTCAAAACGCAAACCCGCTCACAAATGGCTTCATAAAGTGCTAACTCTTAGGATGGTTGTGGTGTTTCAACAAACCTTGAAGTTGTTGAAGTTATTCCTACGAAGAGGAATCCCGAAATATGGAAAAATTATGATTTGTGTAGGATGTCGAGCAGTCCGAATAAAGCACATTGCAAGCTTTGTGGTACTTTTTTCAAACACGACGCGAATAGTACTTTGAAAAACCATCACGAGTTCAAATATTGCAAAGCTTTGAAGAACAAAGCGGCACGAGGTCAACCGACGATGTCGAACGACGGGAGTATTTTCACTTATAGTGTGGATGCGGTTCGGGAGCAAATGGCGCAATTCGTGATTCAACAAAGTTTGACATATAACCACTTCGACAACCCTCGTCAACTCGACTTATTCAACAAACTCTTCAAACTCGTTACACACACGTAAGTCGTTCTACCATTAGAAGAGATTGTTTAAAAATGTGGGAAAAAGCTAAAAATGAACTTATTTTGGGTTTTGAAAACTTACAAACCGGCGTTAGTTTAACTTGTGATGTTTGGTCCGCTCCACATGGTTCACCCGACTCGTACATTTGTGTTACCACTCATTGGGTACAACCCAATACGTGGCAATTAATGAAACGTACGGTCGCGTTTGAGTTATTTGACTATACTCACACGGGTGAGAACTTATTTTATGTTTTAGGCAAAGTTATAAAAACTTTTAAATTGGAAAACAAAATATTTTTAATCTCATTTGATAACGCGTCGAATAATACGTGTGCGGTCCAACAACTAATTTTAAAATATAAACCAATTTGCGAAGGTATTTTTTTTCATAGTCGATGTGTTGTACACGTCATTAATTTGGCGGTTCAAGACGGGATTAAAACTATTGAAGAAACAAAAGAAAATTTTAAACAAATATTACACGACATTTTTAGCTCAACCAAACGACATACTATGTATCGTCGTTTTTGTAAAGAATCGAATTCTAGGTACCTACTTTTTGTCAGGCATGACTCCTCAAAAGTTTATGTCCTTTGATTTCATGGCTTGGTGGAAAGGTAAGGAAGACCAATTCTTGATCCTATCCGCCATGGCACGAGATCTACTAAGCATCCAAACTACTACGGTAGCATCGGAATCGGCATTTTCTATTAGTGGCAGGGTCATTTCACTAAGAAGAACAAGACTCACTCCTCCGGCGGTAGAGATGTCGATTTGCTTGAAGAATTACTTTGATGCAGCGGAAAGAGTTTAAGATAAGTCTCCATTTGAAGGCGAAATGGATTACGAGAGCGAGCTATTGCAAGAGGAGGTCGAGACGGGTTTATCGGAAGGAATAACCAACGAGGAAGAAGCTGCATATTATCAAGTTAGCTCGGAAGAAAATTAAACGTGAATAAGACTCATGTATTTCATCGTTATGTTTTACGATTTGGTTTATTGTAATTGTTGAAAACTTTAACCCTTTAAGTAATTTAATTTATGTTGACTTCAATTTGTTCATTATGTTGTGTTTTATTTTCTCAAACCTTAATTAATAAACCCTAATAAAACCTTAAACTAATCAAATCATAAACTAATAATTACTAAAAACCCTAATATAACCTTAAACTATTCAAAACAACTAATAATTAATAAAAACCCTAATATAACCTTAACCTAAACAAAACAACTAATAATTATTAATTAATAAACCTTAAACTAATCAAATCATAAACTAATAATTACTAAAACCCTAATATAACCTTAAACTAAACAAAACAACTAATAATTATTAATCAAACCTTAAACTAATCAAATCATAAACTAATAATTAATAAAAACCCTAATATAACCTTAAACTAGTCAAATCATAACCTTAAACTATTCTTTAATAAATATACATATAATACAATTAGTTTAAATACTAGCATAAGTTTTGATTGTTTAAGGTTTTATTAGGGTTTTTATTAAGGGTGTTGTTATTCTCACACCCACTTTTTTTAAAAATACACCCCTGAGACGGCCCGTAATGGCCATTACGGCCCGTCTCAGTCCTCAGTCAAACATTCGCTCCTGACAACCTGTGCCAATGATTGGGAGCAAGACGGGCCGTAATGGCCAAGACGGCCCGTCTCATTCATCGTACAGACATTCCCTGCAACCTATTACAATGATTTGACAGCAAGACGGCCCGTACTGGCCAGTACGGCCCGTCTTGCTTTTTCAATTCTGACAGAAGGACATTGATTTGACCCAGTACGGGCCGTAAAGGCCATTACGGGCCGTTTTGAAGATTTTCAAATTTGTATATAAGCATGAATCGTTTCAAACGAACGCGTAACTTTCGAATTCAAATATATTTCACGATAATTCATATCTGTAACGATGTCGTTTTGGGACGGGAGTTTTTTCAACTATTCCGTGCCAGATTTGAACGAAGAGCCTCCTGTCGAGTATTCATACGGCACGATAGATCTGAATGCTGAACCTAACGCTGATGTCGGTTTTGACAGTCAAGCATCGTATGGGTTCGTGTATGACGACAGTATACAAAGTTACACGGAGGAGGGTTATGAAGAAAAGCCGGGGGCTTCAAACGTTAACTGAGAAACCAAAGAGGTAACTTAAATGAAACATAAATGTTAATAATTGTATATTATCGCTATCCATTTAAGGTATTTATTATTATTTTTATATGTCAGGAGTTTATGACTGAGGAAGCGCTGGTAGGGTGGGTGAAAAGTAGAGCTGTAGACAATGGTTACATTGTAGTCAAAAGAAGAACGAAGAAATCAAAGACAACAGACACTGTAATCAAAGTTTGGCTCATGTGTGACCGTGGTGGCGAGCACAATAGCATCGCAATCCTTAGACGGTCAGGCAGCAAGAAAATCGGTTGTCCGTTTCAACTGGTAGGGTTATACAACGAAGTTCGTGAATCCTAGAAATTACAGGTGATTAACGACAATCACAATCACGAACCTGCTAAGAATCTAGAGGGTCATCCATATGTTAGAAGATTCGCGCAGGAGGAAGAAGATCTGGTTGAGAATCTGACCGAGCGACACATGGATCCTCGTAACATACTTTCGAGCATAAAGAAACATAACCCTGCAAATGTATCCATCCCTAGGGATGTATACAATCTACAGCAGAAGCTAAAAAACAAGAATAAATTCGGAGATACTCCGATGCAGGTCCTGGAAAACGTGCTTCACAGTCAGCGGTACGTTTACTATACCCGGGCGGATCCTGAAACAAACGTTGTGGAAGACATTTTCTTCTGTAATCCAAAATCGTATTGCTGGTGGCGTGCATTTCCGCACATACTGATCATGGACGCGACGTACAAAACGAACCAGTACAGGCTTCCATTTATTCAAATTGTTGGCGTGACTTCCACACACCAGACGTTTAGTATTGCTCATGCGTTCGTAAGCAAAGAGCGTGAGGAGAACTACGTCTGGGTCTTGGAAATGGCTAAGAGTATGTTGAATAAGTGTATGGAGCCACTTGTGATCATAACAGATCGAGACCTTGCTGTTATGAATGCGTGCCGTAAAGTGTTTCCAGAAGCTGCAAAATATCTCTGCAGATGGCACATAGACGAAAATATTGCCAAACACTGCAAGGCAAGCTTTTCTGACGCAGACTGGAATAAATTCAAAGGTCGATGGGCGAATTTGTGTAACTCTCCGACAACAGAGTTATACGACTACAACTACAACCGTCTGTACGAAAGACTTATCAAAGACGACAAAAAAAGTAAGCATCATATACCATAATTATTATCATCATATCATCATTGGTTTTTTGTTTCATTTCAGGGGTTCTGGAGTATCTGACGCACACCTGGTTAAACAGTTACAGAGATATGTTTGTAACAGCATGGACCAATAGAACGCGCAACTTTGGTCAACGTACAACAAACCGGGTGGAAAGTCAGCACTCGAACCTAAAACGATTCCTCAGATCACCAAACAGCACGCTTGCCTCGCTTGTAGGTTTCGTAAATAAAATCGTGCAAGCACAGGAGGTAAAAATGAAACACGATTTTGAAACGAGCTTGATTAAAACTATGGGTCATCATAAACTACCAATATTTGATAACCTTCGAGGAAATGTGTCCCATAAAGCTCTTGATTTGTTGGTCGAGGAAAAAGACAAAATAAGAGTTATGCGCGACTCAAATATGACGTGTGGCCACCAACTTTGGACGAGTTGTGGGTTGCCGTGCGCTTGTAATATATCAAAATATTACAACACAGGATCGTAATATTAAATGTAAATCTTAGATTTTTCACACGTAGTTACTGTTATATTAATTCTAATCATAAATTATGCAGATAAAAAGATACCGCTCTCAGATATAGATATTTTTTGGACAAAACTTAACACAGCTAACCCAACACTGTTAGAAGAAGAAGAAATAGATGTTATAGGACAAATGGGCCTGATTACAGAAGAAATAAATTCCAAATCTCCTGAAATAAAAAAGAGTCTAATAAAGAAGGTATTGGCGCAGGTATTTCCAAACAAAAGCGACAAAAAGGCACCTTCAGTTCAAAAAGATATACGTGGTCGTCCAACTTTAAAGTCACAGAAACAAAAAGAGCAAGAGCAATACGTTGTTAAAGATAATTTAGCGTCCCAAAAAGTACATTTGAACCTTCGAGGCATAGTTCGTTTACAGCAGTGACCGAGAAAAGTCAGAAACCCGTATTTCGGCGCAGCCGTTCCACATCGGTGTCAAAAGCAATGCCACCATCGGACTCGTTGAGTTTTTGATCGAAATAGGACCAGTTTAGGGCGTTTTGAAGTTTTCGAAATATGAATAAGACGGGTCGTCTTGGCCATTACGGGCCGTCTTGCTCATTCAAAATTTAAATCAGTCAAAAACAAGACGGGCCGTCATGGCCAGTACGGTCCGTCTTGTTCAACAAGTAAAGAAGGTGACCTTTGGCCTGGTATGGCCAAGACGGGCCGTCATGCCCATTACGGGCCGTCTTGGCCAGAAATTTTTTTAACGTTTATTCGTTTTTCGGTTTTTTCAGCTTACACATTTATTGCCGAGATGGATGCCGAGATGCTACATCAAGAGGAGGTCGCCCAGCAGGGGCCGCCGTTAGATCTGGAGACCTTTGCGCTCTCGCAGCACGCGTGGCTGCAGTTTGAGCCACAGTCAGCACAGGCGGTGAGGTGCCGTCGGATACTACGGATGAGCGTGCCGACGCCCCGTTGTATAGACTGGGGTCTTCTGGCTGATGCCGGGGAGGCAGCACGTGCGAGAGCCATCCTCGGCGAGGACACGCCATGGACTCGCTTGTTCGATCTCGCGGACCTGCCCACGTACCGCTTGATCACTGTGGAGTTTCTATCCACATTTAGATACCGAGCTCACCAGGCCGCAGTTCGGGAGGAGGATGACGAGGAGCTTCCTCCGGATATCGAGTTCTCCTTATGCGGCCAGCACTTCGAGATGTCGATCGAGCGGTTCGCCGTGCACTTAGGCATCTATTACGAGCCGGAGACCGTTCGTGACGTCTTCGCACAGGCTTGACGCAGGGGGAGGAGGGGGTTATGAGGGCCTGGTGGTCCCAGGTATCAGATACGCCCTTCACCGGCCCCCGAGTACGGGCCTCGATGATCAGAGATCCAATTATCCGTTACATCCACCGCTGCATCGTGACGACCATCTCAGGTCGCGGTCAGAGCCAGGAGTGGGTGACGTCGACAGATCTGTTTTATCTGCACTCACTCATTGCTGGCAGGCCGTGCAACCTGGCACGGTGTTTTGCGTTGTACTACGCCTCCTTCTACCACCGACAGGAGCGCGGTACATTGTGGGGTGGCGCCTTTATCACCCACATCGCCCGCAGCAGAGGCATGGTTGACATGCTTGAGGATTTGTCGGCGATCGAGCCTCGTAAGCTCGATCGGCGGACGGTCCTCAGCATGAAACTTGCCGCGGACATCCCGGGTCTGGGATTGCGATTTATTGGGCTGGACGGCCGCCCGTTTCAGCCGGCCCAGGTCATCGTATTGCCAGACCAGCAGCAGGACGGTGGCCCGATACCGGAGTCCGAGCCGATTCGGGAGGAGCCGGTTCTGTCACCGTCGCGCGATGAGGAGCCTCCGCAGCATCCACCGCACGTTTACCGTGCGGTGCGCTTGACCGAGCCACTCGAGGCGTTGCTGCACCAGATAGCCGCTCGGTGCGACGAGACGGCCAGCGGATGGCACGCATCGAGCGACGGCTCGATCGGTACGAGGATTCGGTCCAGTGGACAGTCGCGTCAGAGCATGCGCGACGGGACGGGACACAGCTTCCACAGTTCCTGGAGCCACGCGTCTACGCAGACGACGGATCAAACGCTGGACCATCCGGATCGTAGTTCATTTTGTATTTTTGTATTTTGTTTCCTTGTATATAAAACCGTACAGTGTATATACGTATGTTTCTTTCTACATTTGTATTGTTTCTGTTTGTGTTGTTTAATATTTGCGCGAAAAACTTTATATTGTTTAAATTATTTTAATTAACGTAAACAAACTGATTAGAAAATGAAATATTTAGTTATTTGAACGACATTATGACGTTTAATTAACGTAATAGCCGTGTATCGTTCAAATAACTTACATAATAAACGTATATCGTTAAAAATTAAATTTAAATACGTAAATTAAGTTTAAAAAAAATAAATAACACATATCGTTCAAATAATTCACGTATTAAGCGTATATCGTTAAAAATATTTAAATACGTAAATTATGATTAAATAAAATAAATAACACATATCGTTCAAATAATTCACGTATTAAACGTATATTGTTAAAAAATATTTAAATACGTAAATTATGATTAAATAAAATAAATAACACATATCGTTCAAATAATTCACGTATTAAACGTATATTGTTAAAAAATATTTAAATACGTAAATTATGTTTAAATAAAATAAATTAACTCAAGACGGCCCGTAATGGCCAGTACGGGCCGTTCCAACATTTACAAAACTGGTTTACACCCAAAATGGCTTGGAAAAATAAGCTTGGGCCAAGACGGGCCGTACTGGCCAGTACGGCCCGTCTCACAGAATGTTTCACTGATTCCAAGGAATTCTCTAGAATGTTTGTCTGTACCCAATACGGGCCGTAATGGCCAGTACGGCCCGTATTGAGTCGCAGGGGTGTAAAAATATAAAAGTGGGGTGTCCAAATAAAACAGCCCTTTATTAATTATTATTGGGTGGGTTATCTACACACCCCAAAATTATATTTCAACACCCCGCCGTCACCCATACGCCCCGTAGTGGCCACTACGGGGCATTTTGACCACAGACTAACAACCAGACATTCTGTTGTCAGACCTATACGCCACGTAGTGACTACTACGGGGCGTATAGGGTTAAAAAAATTAAATTCATGAGGTGGAGGGGTAGTTTTGGGGGTTTGAGTATGTTTTTGGGGTGTAAAAATATAGTAGTTTTGTTAAAAAATAAAAAATATAATAGTTTTGTTTAAAAATTATTTTTTATATTTTGCGACGTATCTCTCATTATGTTTATACTTTACGACGACGTATATCTCGTACAGTAAAAAGTTTAAACGCATGTTTTTTTGTTTGTAAAAATCTAATAGTTTTTTGTTTAAAACTTATTTTTTATGTTTTACGGTCTCTCGGTTCGTTTATTTTTAATTGTTTTTAAAACTTTTAGTTTTGAAATCTAAATTTTTTTTAATTATTAGATTTAATAATAATTTAAATATATTAATTAATTGATATATATGTACGATGCATTCGTAAGTTACAAAAGATTTGTCACGTTTTAAACATCAAAAGCCACGTAGTGGTCACTATGGGGCGTTTACCCTAAACGTCCCGTAGTGACCACTACGTGGCGTTTGGGTCAACATCAACTGACACTGTCGGAACTTTTTTAGAACATCGTACCAATACGCCCCGTAGTGACCACTACGAGGCGTTTAGGCCTAATCATAGCCCCTGTCATTTGACCAAGATAGTACAAGCCTACCAATACGCCTCGTAGTGGCCACTACGAGGCATTTGAATGGTGTGTAGATATGTTTTTGGGGTGTAATTTTAACACCACCCTAATTATTTTATGATTTGATTAGTTTAAGGTTTGATTAGTTTAAGGTTTTATTAGGGTTTTATTAAATAATAGTTTAAGGATATGTTTTGATTAGTTTAAGGTTTTATTAGGGTTTTTATTAATTATTAGTTATGATTTGATTAGTTTAATGTTTTATTAATTATTAGTTGTTTTGATTAGTTTAAGGTTTTGTTAGGGTTTTTATTAATAATTAGTTATGATTTGATTAGTTTAAGGTTTAATTAATTATTAGTTTAAGGTTTTATTAGTATTAAGGTTTAGGTTTTATTAGTTTAAGGTTTTATTAGTATTACGGTTTAGGTTTTATTAGTTTAAGATTTTATTAGTTTAAGTTTTTATTAAAGGTTAAGGTTTTTATGGTTTTGAAAAAAAAAACAAAAACGGGTTCCAAGAACCGGTTTGGACCAAACCAGTTTTTTTAAATGGGAACCAGTTTGTATAGGTTCGGGATTTCGATGCATGGAACCGGTTTAGGAACCGAACCAGTTTGGGGAGGAACCGGTTTGAGCCATCTAGTGTAGAAACCAATTCGGTTTAGAAACCAAACTAGTTTGGGATAAAAAACCGGTTTGAGCACCTCTAATCTCTTGTTCTTTACTCTTTTCAACTCGGTTTTTAACAAGCCCACCGAATTTTACAGCCCAAAAATTAAATCTATGTATTATAAGCCTAGAAACATGAAAAATAAGAGGTCCTTTATGTTTTGGAGGCCGTTTTTATACTTTGGAGGCCCTAAGCTCTAAATTAGGCTGATTGGCCCATTGGACCAGCCCTGGGTTGATGTATTTTAGTGAAAATAAGGTGGGAAAAATTGGTTGTTCAAAAAAATATATAAAACTTAGTTTTCCCTAAAAAGCTCCACAAACAGGAGGTGGGGTTTCACAGAGCCACAAAGGTGTCACCCGGTCTTCATTTCGTATGCCTTAAATCTCAAGAGTTGAAAAAAATCACATTGCTAATCCATAAAATTACGAAATTAAAAGAATGCGAGGATATAAAATTAAGAAAAATTCATGTAAATTCTATAAATTAATGCATTTTTTTAATTCTTCATAGAGTTCAAAAAAATGATCTACTAGTAGAGAATTCTGATGTATAACCCACTTACCCACACAAAAATTCACCAAAATTAAATGCACAAAATATAATCTTTCGTGGCCGGTTAAGAAATAACTCAGGGAAATGACCAAAATTGTTTGCATAAATGGATTTAGAGGTGAACAAAAAACTGGTTTGGGTTTACAAACGGTTCTCAAACCGGTCCGAACCGCCGGTTTAGCATAGGTTCGAGATTTTGGCATTAAAACCGGTTTCAAACCCCTTCAAACCGGTTTCAACACATTCAAATCGGCTACAAACCGGTTCCTATAGGTTTGACATTTCCTTCTTTCAAACCAGTAACAAACCGAACAAGGTTCACCCCAAACTGGTTTGACAAAAAAACCAGTTTGTGCACCGCTAAATGGATTGTTTTAACACTAGTAGGCTTGAGTTCAGTGGAGTTATTTTCCCCCACTCACTCATTAGTAAATCCGCCCCTCTGCTCAACCAAGCAAACTACCCGCATCATTGCGGCATCAAATAAGCAGAGCACCCGATGATACCTGTTAAACGACTTTCCAAACAATTGATGGTCACTATGAGTTTCTGGCAATACCATTCGGGTTATATCAAACGCTCCTTCCACATTCTATGTTACCATGCATAACATTTTTTTGTTAAGTACTAGACCACATGTGTTTAAAATCAGGCATCTGAATTCTGAAATTTACTGTTCAATTACTTGATATAGTTGATAAAAAAATATATATACCTAAATATTGAGTTTCGATTAAAACTATCTTATATTCATAGCATAAAAACAATCAAAATAATAAATAAATATTATAAATCACCTGTGTTTTATCGTTGATTGCACTAATCGTCAACATTCACATTATCTCTTAAATAAATCTATAAACTTCACAAGTTATCTAAAATCATCCTTTCAAACACCACACTTCCAAACTCAGACATTTATTACCCTCAACCAGATGATCAAACCAAGGTGGCAAACCATGCATTGCGATTTGTGAAAACTATTAGTGGTGTCTCACTTGTAACGAGAAAATGGTGAAGTAACTCAAGGCCATCCTAACAGATATTAAAATATACATGGTAAAATAGACATGTTAGTTCGGGTTCAAGTCTTTAAGATGGGTTCGGGTCAGAACAATATTTAAGAAAAATCGGTTTTAATTTAAATAAATTGTTCTTAAAAAATATCAATTTAGTTTAAGTTAAACTGACAATATAACTTAACAAATGTCTATTAAGATAATTTTTATTAATTTTCTCATTAAATATGTTATTAAACATTTTTAAACTTTTAAATCCATTTCATTTTCAGCTTTACTAGTATTACTTATCTATACCATCTATATTATAATATTACCAACTTTATATCATTATAAAACAATTGTTTACTCAAACCATATCATTTCATTTCTTTTGATTTGGTTAAAAGTCACCACCCGATCAAAATAAGCTTACAAACAAGCAAGTTATACCACTAAATATATAGCTAGAGCTAAAATTGTACCAAAACCACATCAACTTGTCACAACTCTAAATAAATATTAGAAAAACTAAGCATATGTATCATATCATATATCACATACATCTTATTTAATAAATCAAAAGGAAGACTAACAAATATACACTGAAAACATACCAAAATAATTTGGCCAACATAAAACACAAGCCAAATTATTAACAGGAAGCCTGCAATTACCAAAAACTTGATTGCAGGAACCACCCTACTTGCCAAATTACAATTATACCCATCTATACTTGACAAATTACACACACTAGATAGAATCCCAATCGATCTCAAACGACGGAAACTTTGCCAGCGAGAAATTCTCAGAATCACACCACGTGTTCTCCTCCGCCGGAAACGCCACTCCGTACGACGGCGACGATCCACCCGAACCAGAAACGCCGTCGCTGTCCGAGCTTTCAACCGCCACCGTGTCCTTTAGCTTCGCCGACGACCGCCGTGATTTCTTACAACCGTCGATGCTCTTCCCATCGGCTAAGATCTGACAGATCTCGTCTAACTTGGCTTCGACGGAGGAGTGAAGCGGTTTGTAGCAGCCGCCGGTCTGAGCCCAGTTGTGCCGGAGTAGAGGGAAATTGAGCCGCGCGTTTTCACCACGCAGCTTGTACGCCGCGTTGTCGTAAGCCAGCGCGGCTTCTTCGGCCGCGTCAAAGGTACCCAACCAAAGACGGGTACGGTTCTTGGGTAAACGGATCTCTGCGACCCATTTTCCCCAGTGTCTTTGCCTCACGCCCCTGTAAAGCTTCGTGGGTTTTGAAGGTGGCCCGGATTGTTTCATGCAAACCGGTTTCGGACCCAAGTAGTTGAAATGGGTTTCGTGGGTTGGTAAGCTGATCTGAACTTGGATCTGGTTGGTCTGTGATGGTGTTATCTGGTTTGACCCGACTAATGATCCGGGTTGTTCGTAATTAAACGGGTTTTGGGTGGGAAATGACGTAGAAGGGTATGAGTAAGAAGTAGAAGGGGGACAGAAAGAGAGGGTATTTTGGTAATCTACAACCGAAGCACTTTTTATAAAAGGTTGAAGTGCTTCCATGAGTTCACCGCCGGCTACCGACGGTTGTTGAAATCCGACGGGGTTCCAGAAATCAACGGTTGCTGACATCATCGATCTTTCTAAAACTTCAAATTAAATCAAAAAAACAGCGAAAATAAGGTTGAAAAATAAGGTTTTTTAATAATCAAACCCTTTTTTCTTGAGGATCTAAATATTTTCAAGGAAAAAGAACGAAAATTAAAAAAAAAAAATTGAAATAGAATCCAAATTAAAAAAGAAGGATCTCTATTCTGAAAACACCTGGCTGAAAAAAAAATTCCCAAATCAAGTTTGCCTTTTTTTCGTTGCCAATTTCATGAAAAACCCAGCAAAAGTCAAAATTAATTTCAATTTTTTTCTTAATCAGATGAATTACAGAAAGGGATACACAGAAGCGGGGAATTCAGAGGGGGATATGCAAGAAAATTAAAAAAAGAAAACAATATTCAGATGAAAATCAAGAAATCTTTAAAGTGTGTGTTTTTAGTGTGTGAAACTCACCTCCTGATAAGATTGAATGTGAATTGGTGGTGAAGAGTGGGTGTGGTTTATTATAGGGATTTGGATACGTGGAGTCTACTTTGTTAACCTGAGTTAGGTGCTGCCATAAACCATGGTTAGGTTAGTTTGAGGGGGTTACATGTAACTATGGTTTGAAGGTTCATCTCCTATTTGCGGTGAATTATGTCATGGGAGAAGATAGCCAATAAGAAGAAGACATGTGTAGCTGGTGATAAGTCAGCTTTCATGGTGGATGGATGGTATTTTGACAAAAACTATGTTCACGCCTTCAAGGAAAAGCAAAACGAATAATAAAATATTGGGATTATAGGTCGTCCAAAAAAATACATATAAAATAAAATATAAGAGTGTTTACGGTTCTGTTACAAAACGTGTAACTATTCATACCAGTCATTAATTTGGTTTTATTGTCGGTTTTTACACAAACATCTGATCGTACGGTTTCAAAAGTTTATAACAGTATTAAACGGTTTTGTTTACGATTTTCATAAAAACCGGTGGAAAAAACCTAGTCCGGACCGTATGTGTGTCTGTGTATCATATATATATATATATACACACACATACATATACATGTTAAGAATCGGTTGTTAACTCGCCTTAATTGCGATAACCTATTAACCCTAATAAAATCAACCTAAATCTTAAAAAAAAAACAATTTATGGTCTTTATTATACATAAATGAGATTCCTTTTTTGTGTATTTGTTAATTCACAAGCCTAGAGACCAAGAGTGAAATATTAGCAAATCATCTGTATCGGTAATTTACTCTTTAATAAAATTTACATTAACGTAGATCAACCAAAATATAAGAATTCTTATTTTAAAGACATGTGCGGGTTATGATGAGTATTTAGCAAAATTATTTTAGGTCTAAATAGGTTGTTTTAAATAATATTCAATTTATTTAAAGTTAAAATAAATTGTAACAAAACATATAATTTATTTTAATAATCTTTAATGATTTTTTGATCAAATACATTATTGATCTGTTATCTGTTATCTGTTATCTGTTAATTAAAATAGCTTTAAGTTATTGATCTTTACATGTGTTATGTTAAGATCATATTCATATTAACTTATTATATATCATAATGTTAATCATAACCCAAATAGAATAATTATTTACCTAAATGTATCCATTTATTTTGATATAAGTTAAGATTGTTAGGTCAAGATTATCATATTTATTTACCATTATCTTGATACCCTTGCATTTAGGGTAGTTTTGCATAGTTTAATATAAAAGCAAGAGTAATTGCGGTTTTGGTTTCTGTAGTTTAAGTGTTTTAACTATTTCGTCTCAAAATAGAATCTTATATCAATTCAGTCCACATGATTTACACAACTAACGTTTTTTGGCCCGTAACCATAGTTGGGTTTTTGGCCAAAACCGTTATAATAGTTAAGTTTGAGGGGCCAAAACAGTTAGTTGTCTATTACATATGCTGAAGTGATAAAAGATTACATTTTAGACCGAAATTGTTAAAACACTTAAAACACATGGACAAAATCGTAGTTTATTATAAAAATAAAGTAACCATTTTGATAGGTTAGATGTAAGAAAAGATAATTAAACTACAAATGCTTTAGTACTGTAATTACATAGATTTGTACTAAACAAGTTTATTTGTTTACTTTTTGTAGTCCTTTTAAAAAATAATGGTGTTGGCTTTTGGTGGTGGACTCGGGTCATATTGAGGTAGGTCACATGGTTTATTGATGGTCCCTATACTTGATGGCTCCCTGTTCTATAGAAGAGATATTGTGCCAAGCATTTATTTACATCTACTCACGTGAACACTCTCTTTTCTAAGGTAATGGTTACGTAAACCAAAAAAAACAAATAGTGAACGTCATCGTTAGACATCCCTTATCAATCGGTCTCACGGTTAATATAACAGAGGTAAATCGCATGGTTTACGGAAAATTAGATGGTGCTGTAAACTGTAAGACTAAATAATTAAATATGGCCCTCATGATTATTTAATTAAATAAGATCAATTACCTAAATACCCCTAACATATAGATAATTATTTGATGGACGTAATTATCCTTATTTATCCTAATTAGGGTTTCCCCTTGGGTGTATAAATAGAGTCTAAAGGCTCCTAATTAAAGGTTACTCATTATTAACATCATAATCATGTTTTCTCCTCATTCTCAAGAGAACTCGTGAACCCCCCCATAACCGAGCCTTCTCGTCTCATCTCCATCCTCACCATACACCCTAAACGGGAACCCGGTCAAGATCATCATCTCAGGAATCATGTCTGGAATCAACAACGCATTCACTGGATTCACAGGTTTCATCTAATCTCTATTTCATTCATGTTTAAATCTGAACCAAAGGAATTACTTTTAAACTTAGTGTACTTGAAATTTTGGAGTTCACGAAATTTTAGTGTACTCGAAATTTTAAGTTCACGAAATTTGTAAGAGTACTCGAAATTTTTATAAGTTCACGAAATCATAGTGTACTCGAAAATCTAAGAGTATTCGAAACAAATAACTATTTTCGAATACATAATCATTTTCGAGAACATAACTATTTTCGAATACGTAACTATTTTCGAGAACATTACTAACTTCGTAAACATTAAATTTCGTGTACGATTCGCGAATCAGGGGGTTAAGAGATAAAATAAATAGTTTTGTTAAAACCTTAAACTATTATGTTTTACAAAACCTCAATATACAAAAATCAGCTTAAACTCAATAACAAGTGTTTCACTTCTGCCCAAAGGTGGTGTGTTACATCTTATTATTTGAGTCTTATTAAGCACCGTCACTTACTTGTGTATATCCTTAAACATTAGATATTCACATGACATCATTTTGCCTTAAAGCATGTATGTTTCACTTCTGCCCAAAGGTGATGTGTTACATATATGTTTGCAAACTTAACATGTGCATAATGCTTACAATGTCTCACTTCTGCCCAAAGGTGATGTGTTACATTCCTAGTGCACATTTTACTTTCTAACTAAATTGTTCCTAATGCTTAAATGAATGGTTATTAACCAAAGTGAAACCCATTTGTTTAAGTAGAACCTAATCTAGTCTATTAATTTGATGTTATAGTAGACTCATTATCACAGCTTCATTACTATAATGGTCCTTATATATGACTGCCTTAGATCTAAGTTACCCTATAGATCACTCTAAGTTCTTCTATAGCCTAAGTATATTACTCTTTCTCATCTAATATAATCCACAGCTCCCAATATGGGAATTGAAACCCTTACTGGTGCGAACTACTCTGCTTGGAAAGATTTGCTGATGCTGACCCTTGGGATCACGGAGTTCGACTCCGCACTGAGAGAGCCTGCACCTCCTGCCCTCACTAATAAGAGCACTGCTGAAGCTAAGTTGTTGTATGAGAAATGGGAGAAGGCTAATCGGATGGCTCTCATGTTTATCAAGAACTCAATTAGCTCAATCATCAGAGGAGCAATTCCTGATTTGGCTAATGCTAAAGCTTACCTTACTGCTGTGGAGGAGCAATTCAAAGGAACCTCAAAGGCACATGCTAGCACCCTGATTATGAAATTGGTGTCTACAAAATATGACGGAGTCAGTGGCATTCGTGAGCACATCATGATGATGAACGATATGGCCCGTAAACCTAAGGGATTAGACATGGAGATCAGTGATGGTTTCTTAGTCCACTTCATCATGACATCTCTTCCTGCATCTTATGAGGCTTTCAAGATCAACTACAACACTCAGAAAGAGAAGTGGTTGATGAATGAGTTGATTGCCATGTGCGTACAAGAGGAAGAGCGTCAGAAGCTGGAAAAACCTGATGTTGCTTACCTGATGGCTACTGGTTCAAAGAAAAGGAAGAACAATACTCACAAGTGTAACCCCCGGTTACTATTTAACAATTTTATATAATAACAGAGTTGGTCCCAGCAAAATTTTCATTTTCAAAACCTTGTTTGACCTTCTTTATTTTATAATATTAAACAAAGTTTAACGCAAACGTAAACGTGTCACACATTTTACAATACTTATTTACATAAGTAAGTTTAAACCAAAATTTCAAACGTTTGCAACAAGGTTTGTTCGTTCGATTCACAGTCCACCTCGATCCTTACAGCTAGGTCCATCATGTTTGACCTACAAACATCACACAATAATTTCCATTAGTTCATAAGAACTAAGTAAGTAAACCCCAATGGTTTCTCAACAATAAAATGTAAAAATACATTTTTCACAATCATCATTCAAACTGAGTCATTTCTATTCGAATTGACTTTCACAATATAATTATATTATATTATATTATCAATCATCAACTATTGCTTACAATAGTTTAATCAATATTACACTATGGTGTTCACATTCCTGTGCTTCCACCATAGCTATTTGTCAGCACCTCTGACTATTCACACATTTGTGGTATCATAATTAGTTCAAGTCTTGAGATGTTCACCACCGGTACTTCCAACTAAGACAATTGCTAGCACCTCTAGCTATCCACCATTGTGGAGTCATAAATAATTCAAGTCTTAAGATGTTCACCCACCGGTACTTCCATCTAAGACAATTGCTAGCACCTCTAGCTATCCACCATTGTGGAGTCATAATTATATCAAGTCTTAAGATGTTCACCCACCGGTACTTCCATCTAAGACCACTGCCAGCACCTCTGGCTATCCACACATTTGTGGAATCACAAATATATCAGTCAATTTACTATGATGTTCACCCACCGGTACTTCCATCATAGAGTTCCCACACTTTCATTCACCAAGGTATTGGATTTATCATAGGTTGTTGAACTTTTATTATTCAACGTTCTATTATCACCAATACCATATTTATCATACAATTTATTCAACAACAATTTCAATATTTATTATGTGATGTCATAGTTGTGGGATTACTTACCTTAATCAGATAAGAGATTAGCAACTGCATGCTCCTTTCCTGCTCTATGACTAGTGGTTTGACTTCCACTACCACCACCCAATCGAACGGATATTCAGTCACAGAACAACGATCAGATGTTGCAGATACATTCCTGGGTGTGATCCGGATGTTTAAAACCCTTTGAAATGAAGTTTAGAGGCTTAGAAATATTAGATTTTTCGTCTGGAGCACTAACAGATCGAAAAAGATAAGAACACAGCTTTAAAAATGCGATCTTATCTTTTTAACAAATTTTTGCCGACTTAAGTCGCCAGGCATACCGCCCCAGCCCAGCGCTTGGCGTGGGGCATACCGTCCCAGATGGTTTTTCCCATTTTTTTGATTTTTAACTTCGTTTCGCGATTCCGGACAATCCGTAACTCCGTTTCGCGCACGGTTTTCGCCCACGTTCACCATTTTTCACATACTATCAACTTGTAATAATTACAATCATCAAATTAACGTGGATTTCTAGAACGATCACATGTGCTCTTGCCATTAATGATGTAATTCTCACATATTTTCAAATCACAATAACCACAATCATTCAATTAACGATTCTTCACAATACATTCATTATTAAAAACCGGTTGTTACAACAAGGATGCTTCTAAAGTCCCTAAGTCCAATGCAGGTGCTTCTTCCAGCCCTAACAATTCCAAACTTCTGCCGAAAGGTAGGACATAAGCAGAAGAATTGCCCTAACTTCAAGGAATGGCTGGTTAAGAGAGGTAATCATCTTAATATGATAATTGAGTCCTTTAATTTAAATGTTCCAACTAATACTTGGTGGTTTGACTCTGGTTCTATGGTTCATGTGACCAATTCTACTCAGGGATTCCTTACAATCCGGAGGCTGGAAAGAAACCAAAGAACACTTAAGCTTGGGGATGGAAAAGAACTATCTGTTGCTGCCGTGGGAACCTTAGAATTAATAATGAAAACCGGTCTATGTATTAAACTTTATGATACCTTATATATTCCTAAAATTTCTAGGAATCTTGTATCAGGACCAAAGTTAGACATGGATGGTTTTTATGTTTCTCATGGTAATGGCAAACTTACTATTAGTTCTAATTCTCAAGTATTTGGTACTGGTCTTTTGGATGGTGGTCTCTATAAGTTAGAACTAGATGATGATTTCTCTAAGTTTTTGTTATCATATAACATTAATGAGAACTCAACAAAGACTAAAAGAAAAAGAGACTTACAAACTTCATCTATGTTGTGGCATCAACGTTTAGGCCACATCTCACGGGATCGCTTATCTCGACTCGTGAAGGATGAAGTTTTACCTTCTCTTGATTTCACTGACTTTGGAACATGTGTCAAATGCCTTAAAGGCAAAATGACAACAGCAACCAAGAAAGGTGCCACTCGGAGTTCTAATTTATTAGAAATTATTCACACCGACATTAGTGGCCCTTAAACCATTGCTGGAATAACTGGACATACTTCATTTATCACTTTCATTGATGATTATTCTCGTTACATGTACTTGTATCTAATCAAGGACAAATCTGAATCACTTACAACTTTTAAAGATTATAAAACTGAAGTTGAAAATCAACTAGATCTCAAAATAAAAGTTGTGAGATCAGATAGAGGAGGTGAATATTATGGTAGACATACTGATGTGGGTCAGGCTCCTGGTCCATTTTATGAGTTTTGTAAAGGCCAGGAGATCGTGAACCAATACACCATGCCCGGTACTCCTCAATAAAATGGTGTTGCTGAAAGGAGAAAGAGAACCCTAATGAACATGGTGCGCAATATGTTAGCCAACTCAGATTTACGCTCATTCCTCTGGACCGAGGCCTTAAAGACAGCAGTTCATATACTCAATAGAGTTCCTTCGAAATCTGTCCCTAAAACTCCTTATGAACTTTGGACAGGAAGGAAACCGAGTCTTAGATATATGAAAGTATGGGGCTGTCTTGCCGAAGCTAAACTCAATAATCCCTTCTTAAAGAAGCTTGACATGAAAACTGTTACATGTTACTTCATCGGGTATCCCGATCACTCAAAGGGTTATAGATTCTATTGCCCTACCCATGTCACTCGAATTGTAGAAACAAAGCATGCTTATTTCCTTGAGGATTCAAAGGTCAGTGGGAGCAGCGAAAATCCTGACTCTGATTTGCAAGAAGTACAAGACGCGGGGGGAGACACTCGCGACTAAATTACCTCCGATTACTCCTCTTGTACACCATGCTACTCCGAACTTCACTGCACCTACTCCGACACAATCAGGACTCACTACTGCTCCAAACGTTACAGAGAATGAAGGCACCTCATCTGATGTAACAGCAAGTACCAGATCGTCCGGCAAGTCCGTACGGTACGTGTACTTTCTACAGTAACTACGTGTACTTATACGATTTTAAACAGTACTTGAATTAACAGGATCTTAAACACAGGAAATCGTTGTACGTATTTTCATATAAACTTAAATACATTAAGTACAACGTACATTTGGAACATTTGTTACATTTATTAAGTGAAAACTTAATTACAGTTAACACAACAAGTCACGAAAAACAACGCTGCTCAAACAATACTCAGAAACATATCGGTTGCGATCTGATCCCCACAATTGACAGGAATCAGATGACCGACAAGTCAGTACAAGAACAATGTGAAAACAGGATGTTTAGTTGAGTCCGACAGTGAGGAAACACAATTCAAACACAATTACAGTGTTATTTCAGAATAACGAACTGACAGTGTGCTTGCGTGGGTGACGATTCACACAAACATATATGTGAGTTTAGAATTCTGAAATAATGACTGAAAAGTAGAAAGCAAAAGTCAGAAAGCAAAACCATCGTCGTATTCGTTCGGGTGACGATTCGAACGAATTACGCGCGAAGGTGACGCGATCTGACGAAACGAAAACGAAAACACGACACGAACGGAAATAAGTTAATAAAATAAAATAAATAACATTTTACAATTTTGAAACTCATCAAAATAATTAATTTAAACTCTTTTTATTTAAATCCATTTAAATTACGCGTAATTTTCCGGAAAACGTACGAATTTACGAACCGAGCAACGAAAACGAACCCGAACACCCTCGGGGTATAAATACCCTCAATTGAGTCATCTTCCTCATTTTTCTCATCCCCACTCTCTCTCTACACCAAAATCCCGGTTTCACGTTTTTAGGGTTTTCTCAAACTTTAAACCTTCATAACTTTCTTGTTTCTCAACCAAATCGAGTGATTCTTTCGCCCACGCGTAGCCCTCGACATCCTCTACATGAAAGTACAACGGATCTGGAGCCAAACCTACTGAAAATCGAGGTAATGAGCTGCAAACATTTCCGAAAATTAGGGTTTTCTAAACCCTTAGTTTTCTTTTGAACCCAAATCAGTTCACCACCTCTGCAACTTGTTAAACACGACCACTAGAACCACCATAGCACCTTCTATCTTCGAAATCACCTATGGGCTAGGCTGAGATAACCAGTTTCGAACCCCCCCCAGAACCTCGAATGGCCGGCCGAATGGCCAAGGGCCGCATGGCATATTCGACCAAGACCCTCTTCCTTCGAAACTTTCTCATTCGGCACAGTAGCATCCCCATTCGCTCAGCTTCATTCGTGGAGGGTGCTCATTCGACTAGGGTGACCTTCATTCGATCTGAGTTCAGTCGCCACCTTCATTCGGCTGGGAAACCTTCATTCGTGAGTTGACATTCGCCCAACAGCCTCCCATTCGCCACCATCCATTTTCTGGTCCATCGTGGTTCCCATTTGGTCACCACCGTCCCTCTCATCTCTTCTTTTCAGACCCATACCATTCTGGAAGCCACCCTTGTTAGGCTAACAGAATTGTAGCCATCGTTTAGGCCAAGAAAAACAAATCAGTAACATACCTAGGCCCAACAATTGGGTCCATTGCACACCTTTCGGCCCATAGTAGTCCACTTAATTACCTACAGCCCACGGTATTTCCAGGCCCAATGCTATCTTGGCCCAGTTAATTTGTTCCAGCCCAGTACCTCTAGTAGGCCCAATAGTTAACCCCAAAAACCTTGTTTGGCCCATGTTTATTAAGTAACCAAGGACAAAATGGGCCCACGATCGATTTCAGCCCAAAGGAACCAGGCCCAGGTTGGCCCATGATCTATTTTACTACAGGCCTTGAGGGAATCCAAGGGGCCCAGTAAAATCATCTCCTGGCCCACTGATTTTGGCCCAAGGCCACAATTAAGGCCAACAGTCCAATTTTTAGGCCCACAGTTGTTTCAGCCATTTTAAGCTAGGCCCAACTTGGCCCATGAACTCTTTTGGCAAAGGCCTGAGACAAAACCATTGGGGCCCATCAAAATCTACCCGAGGCCCACAGAATTTGATTTAAGGCCCACTTTGAGGCCTTTGTCTTCACTTTTGGAGCCATTTTGTCATTCACTTGGTCAACAACCCATTTCTGGCCCAATTTCAATTCCAACAGCCTTATATGACTCTAGGCCCAACAAATATCACCAAGGCCCACCTTGGGCCCAATAAATTCCTTAGAGGCCCAATAAAGGCCCACAAAACTACTTGAACTCTAGCCTTTGTAACTTTTAACAAGGCCTTTGTATTCCATTAGTCCAAATCAATATCTCACACTTTCAAATAAGCCTTACCATCCTCAAATGTTCAAAAAAAAAACTATTCCAAGACCTATGTATTTGGGCCCAAGGCCCAACATGTTACACAAATGGCCCAACAAGTAACTTGGTCACAATGTTCGGTCCATATGCCATGATTAGGCCCACATGAGTTCCCTACATTTAATAAGATCAAAATAAGATATGTCAAAAGAATGTTTGCTTAATTAATCAATAATTATGCGATAAATGTTCAAAACGTACAAAATCAACAAGGACGAGTTGGAAACTAAGCACTAAGTCTTTCATCAAAGCAAATGGCATATAACTATTGACAAGATGATAACTTATAAGGTCATTAACTTGAATCAAACATATGGGACCGAACAGGGATCATGACCAAGTCTTACGCGTGTTAGCCAACTTAAGGGCTAACACATATATCTACATACACAAAATCCTACAAACTTATACTTACAAGTCTTAACAACGTGAAATCAATACAGGAACGTGAAAACAAACCAAATTACAATACAGAGCGCGTGCAGTCTTTCGTTTAAGCTAAGTCAACTCAACAGATACAAGGTGAGTTCATTGCCCCTTTTCTAACATTTTGTTTTAAAACGCGGGGCTGAGAAGCATGCGTAAACTGTTTTATGTAAAGTGTTTACTTAAATGCATTTATATATGTTATATGAATAACTGTTATCTTAGACTACTGTTTAGGTAACTGTTATGTATCAAAGAACTATTTTCAAAGAACTATTTTCAAAGAACTAAAGACCTCAAACAAAGAACTATTTTCAAAGATCTATTTTCAAAGAACTATTTTCAAAGAACTAAAGACCTCAAACAAAGAACTATTTTCAAAGATCTATTTTCAAAGAACTAACGATCTATTTTCAAAGAACTATTTCAAGGGTGTATTGTCAAAGAACTAACGATCTATTTTCAAAGAACTATTTCAAGGGTGTGTTGTCAAAGAACTAACGATCTATTTTCAAAGAACTAACGATCTATTTTCAAAGAACTATTTCAAGGGTGTGTTGTCAAAGAACTAACGATCTATTTTCAAAGAACTATTTCAAGGGTGTGTTGTCAAAGAACTAACGATCTATTTTCAAAGAACTATTTCAAGGATGTGTTGTCAAAGAACTAACGATCTATTTCAAAGAACTAAGTACAAAGAACTATTTTGAGGAACATCTGGGAAATGCTCAAAGATAACATGTGCCAAAGAACTAAAGAACTATACGAACTATGGACGGTCTAAAGAACTATAAAAGCCTATATATCAAAAGATGTCCTAGCTAGACTGATTGATTATAGGTCACATGTTTGATGAGGTTTACAGATCTCCTCTACTACTAAGTACCTTGATTGACAGACTAGTCTACTCGAGTTGACCAAAGGCCCCAATCATTAGGACTTAGATTTTATTGAATGTTTATTTATTTATTAATTAAGCATTTATAACTAATTCTATAATTGTTGTTTTAATCATATTTGTATGATGAACATATGAAATCAAGAGAGATTTCAAACGATTGCAATTACAGGAACAGAGAACAGAGGATTCATGGGTGTTTAAAAGTGTTTGGGAGGTAAAAATGCTTAATTATCATTAACAACAATGTCCTATGCGGATTAGTATGTGGTGGGACGTCGTCTGGGCGGGGTTGTAGCCTTGACCCAGGGGTATGCCCTATATATAAGCATACCGATCTGGATGATACATGTGGTGTTAATGAGGTTAGGGTCTTTACCGAAAGAAGGGTTCAAAACATTTTCATAGTTACAAACCTATATGAACTCACCAACCATGTGTTGACTTGATCTTTTTGCATGACTTCTCAGGTGACGAACAGGTCAATTAGGAAGTCATTACTTCTGGACTAGGACTTCAAATAGAAGACTTAGTGTTTTGGACCTGCATATTTTGAAGGCAACATTACACCTACCATTTTGTATATCTTGTGTAAATACAAGATAGAAACTCATGGTGTTAACAGTAGAGTTACATTGTTAAATTATAAACAATACTGATGTAGTTTAACTTTGTAATTCTATCCTATTTAGCATTTCTCATTTATGTATCATGTGCCATGTAACAATCTGATCAGTCCGATTATCACTCCCGATATCGCGCCCCGGGAACCTTCCGCCGACGGGACAACCGATCCTATCCCGCCGGCTCGGGGTGTGACAGATTGGTATCAGAGCCATGGTTATAGAGAAATATAGGTCATTTATTTTAACGGTTTGGCCTAGACTATAACCTAGGGACCCTGCATGTAGAGAACATAGGAATTAGGAATTTATGTGCATTGTGTCTTCTGCATTCGATCATTGCACTAACCAATATTACATTGGTTATGATTAGAATGTCACCAAGAAGACAACCATCACCGCCTCTACCTTCGCAGGAGACGGACCCGCAGTCGAGGCACTTGCAACTTTGATCACTGAACAGTTGATGGCGGTCCTACCTGGAATCATTGCCCGGATCAGGAATAGTGAGGAGTTTGCTAAAATCTTCCCACTACTTTCTACAGAGCAGAAGAAATCGGAAACAGGAGAGTCAAGCAAGAAGCGAAGAAGGTGTCATCCTGAAGAATCAAGAGACCTTGTAATCTACACTGAGGCCATTCCCCTTCGTCAGATGGCCGTTGCTCCGGAGTCAGAGGGTCATAAGCGTCATGCTGACAATTTACTTTATGTGCCACGTGCGGTCTCCACCATGCTAAGGGTAAACTGTGCAAACATTGTCTGAACTGTGGGGAAAAGGGACACTGGAGTCGTGATTGTAATAATCCCCCGACTCATAACCAGAATCCTGGAAACACTACATATCCTCTTCCTCGATACAGAAAGGATTGCTATGTGTGCGGATTATCCGAAACACATTCACGAGACTGCCCCGTGAGGATATCTTCCACAAGTCCTGCACATTCTAAGGGAAAAGTTTCCCTCTGTTCAGTTTGTCACACCATCATCGAGCTGAACTTTCATGTGTATCATGTACACTTTGTGGAAGATACGGACACTGGATTCAAAAGTGTCGGTAAATTCGACCAGGAAACAGAACAAAAAGAGCACCTCTACTTCCTCTCTCAACCTAACAACAACTGCTACACGTGCGGAATGCATGGACATTTCGCAAGGGACTGCCCTAGGAAAATGCCTCCAGCAGTCACTGAGGAACTACTACTCGCTTTACCAGCTCCTGGGGAACACTCGGAGTCCGATGACTCCATAGGTATGCAAATTATATCTTAGTGCATTAAGTTATTTACTTGGTTATTAAATGAAACTGCACGGTCTGTTGTGATTTTAGAAACAATAAATTATATAGCCGTAAACAAAGTTAGTGTCAAAAGATAGTTATAATAATAACTTAAGGAACCTTTAGGTTAAGTAAGCATTAAAAGATTAAATAAAGATAGAGAAATCCATAATTACATTTTAAATACAGTATTTAAGAAGAGGACTTAGGTTAAATAGAACACTAAAACTCATAGGAGTTCAAAATGTCAAGTTAGTGTGTCAGCTTCCACCTTCCACCTAGACCTCTTAAAATTTTGAGCTACTTTAAATAGAGAACTCTAGTTCAATGATGTTAGGAAAAGGATGAATGTTAGAACGATGCTGAGTTCTTATTTGAACAAGATAAGTGGATCAGGAGAAATCAGTTGTGAGTGCAAGACGAGGATAGGACAAGGGACAACATTCCGAATGAAATATGGGCATTTCAAGTTACAATAATGCCTTTCGGATAGAAGAATGCACATATGATTTTCACGGGCTTCATGAACTAAGTATGCAAACTGTGTCTGGATTAGTTTATCATCATTATCGTTAGGGATGACATACTAAATCATTTTAGTAGAAAGACAGAATGCGAAGACATCTCAGGTATATTCTGGAGCTGTTAAAAGGAATAACAACTCTATCCTGGTTTCTTTCCTTTGGAAATTAGGATGAGAATAAGTAACAGTTGGAACAACAGTTACAATGAGTTCAGAAGACACATGACTTTCGGGTAAAAGTAAGATAAATATACATCACCTCACAGTGAGTATAGGATTACTTAGAAGGGATAGACCATTATCTTTATTCCAATAGTAATACCATATCTTAAGTAGACCTTCCCGATATATAAGTCCACTTTCAAAGTTGAGAACAGATTAACAGATGGTGAAGTATGTATACGGTTATATCAAATAACCTAAGAATTCACCATGTGACGTGAGAATCTTAACCAGACGATCAAGATTCAGAGTTGTCAGAGTCACTTATGAAAGCTTTAAAGAGTGTGTCAGGTGATAGAACAGAAAGACAATTTGAGAGAAGCTGGATGAAATGCCTACCACCAAAATGGTGGATTTCGGTGATAGGTCAATCCAGAAGAATTACTCTTGAGAAAGCACACGAACCAGATAATTAGTGCATTCGGGCGCCGATAAAATGTACTGAGAATTACAGAGATTTTATTGGTGGCCGGGAATGAAGAAAGACATAGCCGAATACGTCGGCAGATGTCTTGCGCGTGCAAGAGTAAAGGCGGAACACCAGAAACCCGTCTGGTTTACTGGAACAGCCTGAGATTCCACTCTGGAAGTGGGAACACATAGCTATGGACTTCATTACCAAGCTACCCCGCACTTCCAGTGGTCACGATACAATTTGGGTGATCATCGATCGTTTAACAAAATCTGCTCACTTCTTGCCGATGCGTGAAACTTTCACGATGGATAAACTGGCAAGATCATACATCAATGAGATAGTGGTACGCCATGGTGTGCCATTGTCAATTATTTCTGATAGAGACAGCAGATTTACTTCAAGGTTCTGGCAATCACTGCAGAAATCTCTAGGACACAGTTAAATCTGAGTACAGCTTACCATCCACAAACGGACGGTCAAAGCGAACGTACAATTCAAACCTTAGAGGACATGTTAAGAACTTGTGTTCTGGATTTCGGTGATAATTGGGATTCTCATTTGCCACTGATCGAGTTCTCCTACAACAACCGTTATCGCAGCAGCATCGGTTGTGCCCCATTCGAGGCTCTTTATGGTCGAAAATGTCGGTCGCCCGTCTGTTGGTCGGGAGTAGGAGATAATCGTATCACTGGACCAGAACTTATACAAGAGACTACAGACAAGATAGCTCAGATACAACAAAGACTACAAGCAACACGAAGCAGACAAAAGAGCTATGCTGATAAACGGCGCAAGCCGTTGGAATTCCAAGTGGGTGATCGTGTCATGTTGAAGGTTTCCCGTGGAAAGGTGTAGTTCGATTTGTGAAGAAAGGCAAACTAACACCACGATATGTGGACCGTTCGAGATCATCGAACGTATTGGTCCTGTGGCGTACAGATTGAGCTTACCAGATGAACTCAGTGGTGTGCATGACGTGTTTCACGTCTCGAACCTAAAGAAATGCCTTGCTGACGAATCACTCGTCATTCCACTTGAAGAGATTCAAGTTGATGAACAGTTGCACTTTATCGAAGAACCTTTAGAGATTATGGATCGTAAGGTTAAAAACTGAGGCGAAGCCGTATCCCCATTGTAAAGGTTCGTTGGAACTCAAGACGCGGACCCGAGTTTACTTGGGAACGTGAAGATCACATGAAGTTAAAGTATCCCCAACTGTTTGAAGAGGAAGCTGTACCCGATAACAATTCTTAAATTTTGGGACGAAATTTCTTTAACAAGGGGAGACTGTAACAGCAAGTACCAGATCGTCCGGCAAGTCCGTCGGTACGTGTACTTTCTACAGTAACTACTTGTACTTATACGATTTTAAACAGTACTTGAATTAACAGATCTAAACACAGAAATCGTTGTACGTATTTTCATATAACTTAAATACATTAAGTACAACGTACATTTGGAACATTTGTTACATTTATTAAGTGAAAACTTAATTACAGTTAACACAACAAGTCACGAGAAACAACGCTGCTCAAACAATACTCAGAAACATATCGGTTGCGAT